>JASAUF010000189.1:0-1200000 GCA_030180095.1 Magnolia changhungtana
ATGTCCTTAAATGAACTCAAAAATGGATGGAAGGGGAGGATTTCTCACAAACATCACAAATTTTGCCGCAGTTGTCTCGAGGCAATCACTGGGGCCCAAAGGGACGGGCCGGGTCATCCCACACGGTCTGTTGTTGTCGCCTATGCTAGGTCTAAGTCGAATATCAAGACCTTCCACCATCCGATCCACGAGTTTCTTGTCAGCACACCCACGAACATGATTGTCATGCTATGTAGATCGTCATGTTAGTCAGGCTGAAGTCAGGGTTCACATCCACGACCCAACGTTCTTGATATATATCCACGACCCTTCTATTCGAAATCAGTGGCACATTCAAATGCAGTAAAACACATTAATGATGATACCTACCCACCCTTTGGATGAATCCCCACCCCCACATTAACCACTTCTTCAACAAACACTTAAAAGTGCGATATTTGGGTAACATCTTGCTCAAGCCAATCCGAACCACAAATCCATCTCTCGGCCTTTTCTTCATGGGTGATCCCATCCCTTCCTTGAGGAACGTTGCCGATATTCCCGAAGATCGGATGGCCTCTACGTGGAATTCTGCCAGCACGTTCTCTAAGGCGCGTGGCGCATTAACGACTCCTCCTCAATATATGTATTCGGCTCCCTCGGGTCTCCTTCAAGAGAATCTGTTCTTCATAGTCGTAGCTTACATACGTTGTCCGCGATTTCGAGATAAATGTCTCCATCCCACACTATCCCCCGCTTAAATCCGTGTTCTTTTTGCAGATCTCTCAAACTCTTTCGCACAAGCAACCATAAGTTCACGATCCTACCCTGACAAGATAAGTGAGAGTGCAGTTGTCCTGGGTTGTGGTTGTCATGAAACATTAGTCGTGGTTATCTTCGTTGTAATTTGGTCTGGTTGTCATGTTACATGGATCGCCTTTATTGATGTTCACCACGGTCCAAACGATAAGATATTCGATATCTACATATGCCATGTCCGAACTTTGATGGGCATATGTCCATACGTCTCCACGAGAATAGATCAAACTATGTGGATGGGCAGATTTCATACACTCATTGCTCATAACATGATTTCTCCAGCCCACACCTCTCCTCTATAAACACGACGGCTGGAAGAAAACTATGGGTGTTTTTCATGGTGCTCCACTCCTTGTCGTGTGATCTACTTGTTGATCTATCAAGTCCTGATTGTTGAATGACATCGAAACACGCGGACGATATTTTCATGATAACACGACCATAGCATAGCGACAACCACATTATAATGTAAATACAATGTGAAGAAATTTTTTCAGTATAAGGGCAAATGAGTCAGTAGCACTTTTTGAGTGTCTTATTTTAGCCTCACTTTCACAATAGAGTTATTGGTCGCTAAAACAAGATACCCCCAAAAGAGTTTTTCATCTCACAGTGCCCTTCAAGAAAACAAGCCACATTGTATTTACATTATGGTTGTGGTTGTCATGCTCTATGGGTCGTGGTTATCATGACATATGCATCGCGGCGTTTCAGTGGTCATTCAATGATCCGGGCCTTGATAGGTCAACGAGTAGATCACACGGATGGTCGAGGGGTGGAGAACCATGGAAAATGCCCATAGTTTTCTTTCCGCCATCGAGGTGTGGCTGGAGAACCATGTTATGAGCAATGAGTGTATGGAAACCATTCATAATATTGCAATTATTTTTCTTGGTGCTCATTTTCCGTATATATCCCGTTATGTGGGTCGTGGTGAGCATCGGCGGTGTCATATTGTAGTATGGTTGTTTTTATCATGTAATATTCGTTGTGGCAGCATATGTAACATTCATCATTGTTGTCAATGTAATATGGTTCGTGATTGTAATGTAGTATGCATCGTGTTTCTAATTACAACATGGATCGTTGTTGATACGATATATGGATCGTGGTTATAATGTGATATGGGTCGTGCCTTATAATCTCGTGATGACGGATGGGTTTACATGGACATCGACCGCACTTCAATCCGAGCCCATATGGGTCGTGGTTGTCATTTTATGTGGTCCGCGTTGTTGCGGTCCACTTCTAACCGCAAGTGGTTCGAGGATGTATTTGCCTCGTTAGATCCGTGTGGCCGAGTTACAATGGGTCGTGGTTCCACATGAATAGTGGGTCGGATGCCAGGATGTTTAGTTCGTGTTTCACATGAATTGTGGGTCATGATGTATTTGACAACAACATCCAAGATTCATCATGACCACGTGCAACGTTATGTCTTGCGTTTTTAAGAATGTTGGATCCTCAATGAAATTATCACCGGTCGTCGCCGCCTTCTCATTCCTATTCCAATTGTGGTTTTCGCTAATATGCTTCGTAATTTAAGTGAATAATTGGACGTAGTTGTTTGATATGGTACCTATCGTAGTTTCTCAGACCGATATTTTTCAGATCAACCATTTACAACCACGATCGTTATATCATGAAAACTACGACATATGGTTGTGTACACTATATACATGGCCCAGATGCATAAAGGCCCGTTGATTATTATCCACGTTGGTTCATGGTTGTCATGAAACATGGGTCATGACCTGCTATCGATAGGTCTTAGTTTTCATGATAATGGATCCTCGATGGATTCAAAACATGGGTCGTTGTTGTCGCTTTATGTTGGTCGTATATAATGAAGCGATGATCGTTGTTGATCTCGATCGCGCCGCCACCTTCATTTGGTCGTCGCTCCCACTTGTAATAGTTCGGGGCATTTATACGACAACATCGATCCAACTTTGTGAGTGACACTACGCTGTTGTTAAGCTCATCGCTTCCTCTATTGGTCGTTGTTCAATGCACAATAATTCGTGGGTCGGGTTTAACACGCCCTAGGTTCATGTACCTTGAAGTATATAAATTACGCTTTAGACAACATTTCGCAACCAATGTAAATTTAAAACCAACATATTAAGTCATCGATAGCTTTCTACTCACCACCGTGACGACGGTGCGCTGATCACTGCCAGACCTGTTTGTTTTCATCTAGAGCATTTGGGCCTTGTCCTCTTCTCTGTGGGTCGTGGTCAGAATCATGGTAGTAGTGCTATATGCTAACTAGTGGTTATCGTGAGTAGTATGTCGCGGGACTATTTGTTTGCCAAGGCTCGTGGTCGCCGCCACGCTTGTGACATGCCTGGCCTTCTCGGGACAGTAGTTTTAGATTAGGCTAAAACAATACATTATCGGATGCAGTTTTTCCGATGTCTCGTATGCTCGTTGTAGATACCGCTTCTTCGGATTATCACTGAATATGGTCGTAGTTATTAACTACCGATGATAAGAGTGAGGAGAATGATAATGTCTCCATTTGTATGCTTAAGTGGGATAGTCTTGTGCATCACCGACTTTCGCTTAGTGGTAATCGTGGTTATATGAATTGTACATGTAATGGATTGTTGTTTCAGATATCAGCATCGGGCTTTGATTTACCATGACTTATTTGGCCCTTGTTTGTAATTTTACATGGCAGTGCACACTAATGAGGTTATGAGATTATACAGATCGTTGGTGGCAACCGATATTGGTCGTCGTTGAAAGACAGAAGGGTCGTGAAGATGACAGGGTCGTTTGGTCACACGCATTTAGTGGTTGTGTGACTGACCAAATTTATATCGGTCGTCTCATGTCATGTTATGTGGGTCGGGATTGTTACACTACGTGTCCTGTCTCTGTCTGCTAGTTTAATGCAATGTGCTACACATTGTATGCTGGTCACACACCATAAGAAAATCCGCCGACAACCAATGAATCATACTGTAACATCCACCACCCACATAACATGACAACAACTACCATTCAACATTAGAATACGACCAATATAACACGACAAATATGACCCATGTAAATGGTCGTGGTTCTCATCTTACATGTGCCGTGGTTGTCATTCCCCTTAACTCCTACCCACGAACCAGGTTGGATGACAACCCTGATCCAACCGTAATGGCTCTCACGTAAACCTGGTGAGAGTTTATAGTGAGGATGGATTGTCATATTCACGACCCATGTCATTCAGTGGATCATAATAGAAAATATTTTTATCTAACAAAAATCAAATACACCAATACATTGAGCATTTAGTTATCAGTCAAGAATTTGACTTCTTTCATTGCCCATCGTTCGTCTCACCGCTTCTTCGACCTCCCGAGCCTCTCTCACCGCCTCTTTAGACCTCGTGAGCTGTAGATAGTCGTATGCAATCGTCCTTCGAAATTTCGGGATGTCCTCCTACCGAAAAGGGAACGAACTAGTGTTAAATCAAAGGACAGAGTTAACAAGATCTCATGTAATCGGATACACACACACACACACCTTCGTGAAGTCAATCTTGCGCATGCTGCTCAAGAAGTCTATATACTTCAACATGAATACGCCATACCATCCGAGTTGTCTTGCCCCGCCTCGTCATCGATCGTTTTCAAAGTTCATGGCTTCTCCCATATCTTGATCCATTATCAAGAATATGGAATAGCCATCGCAGTCCGTCCATAACCTCGCGCGACAATCAACTCTTTTTTCTTGCATCTCGCATCTCAAACTCAGTCGTCGTACACAAAGTGACATCTTTATCTTTATTCTTCAAATTAACAACTGACAAGAACCAGTGCTGGCTCCTCGCGTTGAGTGGGATGTATAGCTGTCAATCACAAGAAATATGACAATAGTTAGACGCGCCTTTCCAAAATAATAGGGAATCGTTTATGTTCATGGATACGTGCAAGTAAATAACCTCTTATCACATCATACTTCCATAGAGGCTTCGATCTACATCGACCGTTGATTATATCTATAAGCAGATCACTCAAGTTCCACTCTTGATGATGTCCGTCGATCCTTATGGTTGCCACCCATAAGTTTGCAAAACGCTAAGTCGGACATCCATGATGGACTGTTGATATATTGGAAAGGGTCAGAAACATAAATAGTTTTAATGATGTTTTAAATACAACTATAATCCTCGCTACATAATACCGTGAATAGCGACGGACGAATTCGCAAATTCCGTCTCGCCGTCGCTCTCTTTTCCCGACGCCTTGATAGATAGCGTATGTATCGATCGATTGCCTACACACCGAGTAAGTCGTGTGATATAATTATCAGACATCGATGTTAGGTTTAAAATTAATATGTATAAACCTACATCAAAGTCGACCCATGATTTTAGGTCACAGATGCTCTTCAGCCATGCAGGTGAATCCGATGATAATCTGGCAACTCTCAATTCCCCGGTCTTCTATCGCTTTAGCTAGAGTTCTGTGGGTCCACGTACTCGGCGAGTCTCCTTTACGGGTATAGCTCTGGGGTTCCGATGCATACGGTGCGGTATCCCTTCCTCACTCACTTGCATAAGTACCAATATTTAGTCAGTAATAACATGATACGTTATAATCTATGCAATCCACAACATAATGTCCATTGGAAATCACGATCCGAAAGCGCTTCACGTACGCTTTTCTTATTAGCCTCATCCCGTAATAGATTCATGTCCCGTCTCAAATAAGCTCGGAGCTCTTTCAGTGCAGATTTCTTCTTCATTTGCAGACCAAGTGATCGTCTCCTGTAACACACGCATATTACTTGATTGATTTTTATGTATTTCAACACAACCCACGTAGTGAAGTCATGGCGTGGTTCACAGCGTGACCCGGATCATGGTTATTGTCCACGTAAGGTCGAAGTTCACACCCGACGTGACGTGGTACGTGAATCATGCTTGGCATTCATACCGTGTCACTCTTCACGCTAGATCTACCTTCACAGTGACCACATCCAAACGTAGAACGCAACTACCTTCCCTTTGAAAATTTCATATACCTTTATTGCTTGCATCTCCTCTCCGATGTGCTTCATCTGCTCATTGATATACGCATTCTCGCCCTGAGATCGGCCACCGATTGGACATGGGCCTATCACAACGACCCGTTATGTATCATAACCACGATCCAAATAGGGCCACAACAAGCGATAACTATAATTCAGAAAACTTCAACTTCACATACCGCATTCCCCGATCTCCTTTTCACAATGCTTCATCCGTTCTCCAGAAATGTAGGCATCTCGCGCTTGAAGGGTCGTCAAGGGACATTGTCTTGTAATAAAATCATACACAAGAGATGAGCCAAAACGTGACCGAACAACGACAAGTAAGGTTCATGATAAATTGATAAGTTCAATTCCATGTACCCTCGTTGACCGAATCTCCTTCCCGAAGTTGTTTCACTTGCTCCTCGCAAAGAAAGCATTCTCTCCTACAAGAGGGCCGATCAAGCAACGAATTCCTCGCAATGGAGCACTATATTATTATGATTCACGACCCATGTTTCATATAAATCACGACCCATCTTACACGTAAACCACGACATTTGGTCAATCGTGAATGCCACAATGTTGGGCCATGTGTATGAACCACTTCCACCCAATCAACATGGCATCCACGCTTTTATTAGATGGTAACAACGATCATATATGAATGATAACCACGATCCATATTTCATTTACCTTCGTTGATCGAAACTCAACTATTAATCGACTCATCCTCCTCGCAGTTGAAGTAATGTCATCTTTAAGATGGCTCATCCCATCTTCAAGTTTTTGATACGGCCCATCCCATCATCAGATGTATGTTGTTGTTGTTCATTTGTTGCCTCTATATTAAAATCGTTATATTAGATTGTACATTCACAGAGACCTCTAACGAATAATAATAAACAGGACAATTTCACGTACGTATTTTGTATTAATATCGTCCATCAGCGTCTTCACTTCTTCGCGCAAAGAAGCATTATCCGCCTTGAGGTTATTTACTTCTCCGCGAGCCTCCTCCATTCTTTTCACTTCAGCGGTAAGGAACTCAATATGCTTATTACATTTCTTTCTTGCGGACCTTGATTTCTTAATCTCTCTAATACGTGGCTAATATCGTCCTGGAAGGAGGCTCTAATCTCAGCCACAATTTCACTTCTCATTTTCAAGAGGGAGGCTGTAAGATCAGCATCCACTTTATTTCTAACTTCATCCGCCTCCATCGCCATTGTCACTGCCGTGGGTGGTGCCAACCGAGCCTTGTCAATCGTAAGAATCTCGTCGGTTATACTCCTGACAACCTCGGTCTCTCGCTTCTTCCACCGTCGGTCGAAGCTTTGAAGCCATCGTCACCTGCATGGATAAAATTGATTCATTTATTAACTATCAACACACTGCATAATTAAATTACACTACTATTTAAACAACTCTCACCGGTATAGCAGTGAAGATGGTGGATAAGGGGCCGTATCTGCCTGACTTCTTCAGATTCCAATTTAGTATTCGAGGAATCAATGTATGTTGTTTCCTATCTGCCCACCCACTATCTCCCGTGAGTTTTGGGAATCGTTTCGTATGCCAGACTCGCTTAGGATCAATTATAATGATCCATTACATATTGATTGACGTGTATGTAATACACATTCAACCTTAAAGAGTATGAACCAGGACAAGAATAACGTACCTGCAGGGTGAACGCGCATCCGCATATGTTGTATGACTTGGGGTACCTGCCAGTCGCCTGAATAATGCCAGACGCTGCGTTAATCCCTTTCTTTAGATAATCATACCCCACACTGCCCCAGGGGTAGTTATTAAAATAATCCAAATCATCGACCATGTCGATATACTTATCAACACAGTTATTCTTCCCCAGAGATCCAACTAATAGACTCTCAACGCAAATTAATAGAGCTAGTTTCACCGCGTCCATATGCTGGTCTGAATCGGCAAGTGACAAATAGGCTTGTTTCAAGTCTTGTTTACTAACACTACCTGTTCCCAGGTAGGTCTCCCTAATAGATCTTCCTCCCTCTTCTCTTCTGGCATCTTCCTCCCTAACTGGTCCAAATTTCAATCCCATAATTAAAGCAAAGTCGAGCTCGGTGAATTTTATCCTGGTGCCCTGAACATCAAATTTCAGATCACCAACATGCCTTTGCATAGGCAATGCAAGATCTGTGAGTGTGCCCTAAATCCAGTCTTCGGAAAGCGAAGAAGAAATCCGAAACAGCTGTCTCTAAATATATTCTGTCTATCAGGATGCTTCTCCAGGTCTACAATCATATACTCCCAAAAACTGACGGAGCACTTGGCGGAGACCCGTGCCTCTACGAAGTCTAAGCAAGTGGTCATCACTGGCTTTCCTCGACCTGTATACCAATATGGTCATCGACTGCTGATCAATCAACAATAATGTCGTGAACAGATAAACGATCGTCACTGAACTACATTCTTGATCGCTGATGTAACCAACAGAGGGTCGTTGTTATTAGGTGTTCATTACGGATAGGGGTTGCCATGCAGCACGGATCGTTGTTGTCTTCTACCCTGGGTCGAGGTCCACGGTCAATACGACCCACCCAAAATGTGATCAATGATCCACCGTCCTGTCAACCACGATCCAATGGGCAAACTAACCAACCACCCACAAACGATCGGGTCAACACGATCCATTGGGGAAACTGTCCATGTCAACCACGATCACAGGTCACCAGGGTCGTGAATGTCATAAACAACTGGTCGTAGTTCATATCCACTTCCGACATAAACTGTCCATGTCAACCACGACCTTTACTGGATGGTTCACATATACGACCAACATAACGTGTCATACATGACCCACTGGGCACATCAACCGCGATCACAGCCACGATCGCGATTGTCATGCTATATGGGTCCTTGCTGTCGTGTAAAATGAATCGCAACCACTGTCGTGTTTGTCAGTTTATGCGGTTCGTGGTCGCCATCTGTGGCATAACCACCACTCATACAGCATGTCTACCATAACTCACTTCCCCATCCCAAATAACATGAGAGCAACGATCCACTGTGCTTGTCAACAACGATCCATGCTGCGGTTCACGCCTACGACCCACACAGCATGTGCGCCATGATACATTGGGCACATCAACCACGATGAAATAATCGTGATGGTCATGCTATATAGATCGTTATTGTAGTATACAGCGGCTCACAACGAACCGTTCGTTGTTGTCAGCTAGGATGGCATACCCACTACCCATATAGCACGACTACCATGACTCACAGCCCCGACCCAAATAACGTGTGAGCAACGATCCACTGCGATTTTCAACCACGATCCGTATAGACATCAACTACGATCACAACCACCATCGTGCTTTTCATGCTATACAAATCGTCTCAGTCGTGACTATTGGGTTGTGGTTGATAGCGCTAAATCAATTAACATGTGAACAACTACATACTGTCCTTGTGAACCATTACTTGCTTTGCCATTGATAGGAAATGAGCTACACCCTACTTATATATATGTAGTTGCTGAGTGGCGATGGAGGACCTAGTGGAGAAGATTCGGAACTAGTAAAAAAAAATAATTGGTAGGGATATGAAGTGAATGGGTCCGAGTGAAGAAGATTCAGAACCAGTAAAAAAAATGGTAGGGATATGAAGTGAATGGGTCCCAGAGAAGAAGCTCTAAATATATTATTTTATTTTATTTCCCTATATATAATTATAAATGAAATATTATATATATATAATCGGTGTTCCGACTTACGCGTGGGGAGAAGCGGTTGCTTTACACTATATACATCCCAATATGGGTCGTTGCTAAGTCACACTGAACTGCCCTTACTCTCATCCGCACTGACCAATCTATTTGCATTGAGAAGATACGGAATTACCCAACGGATGATAGGAATATGTAAAATCTAATGGACCACAACAGAAGAAATGCGCTGGTTCCTTCAAAAGTTACAAATTGTCATCTTTACATAGTGTGGGCCATTGATGGCTCGATACTGTCGCAATTAAACTTATCTAATGAATCCATCAGCCATGAACTATTCCAACTGATTAGATCTGATTGATGATGGGCCCATGCACTTGACCATGATGATCGACGATTGATCTTAGACGTTGGGAACCGCAAGCGACCCTGGCGCCCTTTACACGCCATTTTATTTAATGAAATGTATGTACGGGCGACGTATTTTTTCAGTACAGACTAATATTGTGGGTTGTGGCCCGCCGTGATGTTTGTCAGAAATCAACTCCGTCCATCAGCTTCATGCGCTTAGTTTTGGGCCAAAAGATGAACCAGATCTGAGGCTCAAATGTGCTAAAAACATGAGGCTTCAACTTCCATAGTAGAAATATTTATGGCAGACGAAGTGTCTTGTCAGGACAGGAGTTGGGTTTTCAGTTCATCCCATTAGGAAAATAAGTTATGAACGGTGTGGATGGCGTGTAAACATAAACGTCGACCCCATTGAAGTGTCAACGGTTGGAATAAATGTCGACCCTATAAAACTTTCAACGATTGGAATATGACTCCTTCACATTTTTTGAATGTCGTCCACCGAGTAATGGATCTTGATCACTTTTTGTCCGGACTCCTAAATTGACCTCAAGAAACGGATGAACGGGATAGATTCATCGCAAAACATCAAAGTGCGGCCCACTTCGGATTCGACGAATGACCTTCCTGCTATGCATTCGCAGGAAAGTGCGCCCACGCCGACCTTACACTTTCATCATTACATCGTTTGGAGTGTCGACGGCGTCTTCGTCCGTAAAATTTCAATACACGATCCATATCTCATGACTACAGCGAGCCATATACACCGAATACACGATCTAAATCGTCAGAAGTCAACCACGACACATCGAACATTTGCACCATGACCATATAACATAGTTAAAAAGTCGTGCGCCAAATCATTGGGCTTCAAAAGGCCCCCTGAACATGGGGGTCGTGGTTGTGAAGGAGTATGGTTCGTATGTTCTTGTGGATATGGGTCGTTCATGTCATGTTACATGGTCGTGGTTGTGAAGGGGTATGGTTCGTATGTTCTGGTGGATATGGGTCGTTCATGTCATGTTACATGAGTCCCCATTTGCATGTTGGAAGGGTCGTGACTGTAAGACGACAACCATTTCCCATTGTAAAGACTAAAGACAACCCCGATGCCAATAACATGACAACCACGAAACTATCCAAACAATCGTCGTATGGGCGCTTTATCGTGCATTTCATGTAGAGTTAATGATGGTTGTTATGATATATGGATTGTGGGTTACAATGTAGCATGGGTAGTGGAGTAGGTTGCTACGGGTAGCCCTTTTCGTGTTTTTTGGTTCGGCGTCGTGGTATTGTACAGATTACTATTGTAAGTTCCGTAAAATAGCGAGTCCGTTCGTTGAGCTTTCACGTTCGTTTGGAACTCGGAAGAAGCCGTGCTACATCGGTCTGGATTCCCAAATAAGCCATTACACACACCGGGTCCCCCAACTACGAGTAGTTGGTCATCGATAAAGGTTCAACCACGGTTACAGGGCTTCTACATCAGTCTGGAACTCAGAAAGGTGGAGAGGGAACAGTTCAGATTGTAAGGTCAGACTGCGACAGAGACGAGCCATATGATCGCGCTCAAAACACGATATAGGGGTCGTGACCATTGTTGAACATGGGTCGTGCCTCTCAATGGTTATGGGTCGGTCGTGGGTGTTATCATGGGTCGTGCCTCTCATTGGTTATGGGTCGTGGACATTTCAGATGTAAATAAACAGCAAAGGGACATCAAGAACAGCAAATAAACAATAAATAAATGTAAACAATCGTCCAGAAATAAAAAACAAAAACACAAAAGAAAACTCATTATCCCCGCCGAGCAGAGGGACCAGATACTGATGTGGGGGACTGAGCATCGATGACATCCTCGACGATAGGGGCATATTGGCCAATCTCCGCTGCAGGACGGGCGCTATCGGTAGCGTTTGCCATGTCAGGCTTCGCATCACCAGAGGTGTCTGCCGGGAGGGCGTCCAAGTCGAGGGTCGGGTAAAGCTTCCTAACTTTGGCTAGGCAAGCATCAAAGCCACTGTCATAGCCGAAATTGTATAATTTATCCAGCTCCTTAGCCCTCTCAGCAGATTCCTTGTATTCTGCCACTGCCGCGGCCGCCCGCGAGACCGCTTGAGCCTCAAGCTCTGCTCGTAAGGAATCCCTTTCCGCGGACGCGATAGACTCAAGGACATTCCGCTGCTGGACTAGTTGTTTCGCCGCCATCAGTCGGTCCGACTCGAGCAACTCTTTCACCGCTTCGACCCCGACTCGGCATCTAATGCCATGAACTGGAGGTCCTCGTTAGCCCGGTGCAGCCTCCTGACTTCGGGCTCAGCCACGCCCAAGCAAGCTTCAAGCTGGTTGACTTCACCTTGGAGCACAAGCTCTCTCGCCCGGCATTCCGCAACGACCTTCCTCAGCTCCGATAAATCAGCAGCGGCGGCCTTCAGCCTATTCTCGAGCTCGACTCGTAGAGCGTCTTACTAGACCTTCTCGGCCACGAGTTTGGGCCGCTTAGCTTCGAGCTGATCCATCTCCTTTAACCTCTCCTTAACCACCAACATCTTCGGCAGCAACTTGTAACACGCAGTCGCAAAATCATCCATGAAACTGACATGGCTGCTGAAAAGGGTGTCGGTGATTTGCGACTCTGGTGCGTGCTCAACTGCCCAAAGAATCAACTGAGCCATGTGAAAACCCGGCGTCGGGGCCGTTGGAGAGGGGGCGGACTCTGGTAGAGCTGTAACAGGCACGATCCTAGCCGGGTCTACAACTGGATCCGCTTCTGTCTTATCCTCAGGAGCCTTCCTCTTCTTCGACGTGGCTGTCATCCTTGATTCAGAGGAGAGGACAACATCCATCATAGGGCGAACAGGCCGCCTCGTCTTTGAGCCACTTCCCACCATACCTGCAAAAAGCGGAGGGAGAATGCGCCACGGGACACGTGGATTGATGTAAAATACCAAAGACCATTATTGCCAGAATCTTCCTAGCATTTAAAGAATTCTAAAAGCCAGGATATCCTCGATCCTCTACAACACATGGCGCAATTCCTTCGCCCCGCCGTTCCTAGCATTTAATGCCATTTAAAGGAAGCGGAATGCGTACAGAGTAAATCAAGACTTTACAAGACGCGGATTGGCATTACTTCTACATTGCCCAATGGTGGTGGTAGATGCTCCGTGGGACCCGCCATGATGTATGTGTTTCATCTATGCCGTCCATCTATTTTGACGGATCATTTTACTGTATGAGACCAAAAATGAGGTATATCCCGAGTTAAGTGGACCACATGACATGAAACAATGTTAAGTGGACCACATGACATGAAACAATGTGGCCATAAAAGTTTAGGATTAAGATGATTTTTATTTTTGACCTTCATCTGGGCCTGTATGACCTAATCAACATATTAGATTTCAAATAAACAGTATAGTGGGCCTTAGGATAATTTTAATGATGGATATCCAACCACTATTGTTTTCATGTGGTGTGGTCCACCTGAGATATATGTACCTCTAATTGTTGGTATTAAGCCATAAAATGATCTGTAAAAATAGATGAACGGAACGGATGAAACAAATACATCATGGTGGGGCCCACAGAGCACCGACCACCAGCCCCGGGGATGGTGTCAGGGGGAGTAGCCAATCCGTTCCCCCTTTACAAGGGGGAAGCATACTGAATAGACTCCATAGGGTTTAGACCAAATGTCAGCATATCTACAGCTCAAGTTAACCACCCCAAAGGAAACAGTGCGATTGAACCTCTGCCATTGAAAATTTTGATATCAACCCCCAAAAATATCAGGAGAAATGGATGGACGGTGTGGATAAACCATATACATTCACAATGGGCCAACTAAGTATAATCAGTACGATAAGTACTGAGTAACTCAGTACCACAATCCGATTTCGTCCTTTCACAAGAGGACGGTAGTGGAAGATCGTCGTACGCGGAATGTCCTAAGCGTAACCGTCCAAGGCCCTTTAAGCCTTTCGCAGAGGTTATGTGTGAAAAAATGTGAGGGGCCCACTGTGATGTTTGTTAGAAATCCACCCCGTCCATCCGTTTTTTGAGCAAATCATAGGAAAGGAGACTGAAAATGATTAGGATCCAAGACTCAAGTGGGCCATACTAGATGAAGCAGTGTGGAAAGGAACTCTGACCGTTAAAACCTCCGTATGCTCTACCTTGATGTTTATATTCCATCCAAACAGTTTGTAATGTCACTTTCACTGTGATGAAGGGAAAAAGCCAAGACAACTTTTACTGTGGTGAAGTGAAAAAGCCAAGACATTAAACCGATACACAACTTATGTGGCCATATAAATGTTCAACGGTCGTCACGAAATGCATTGATCGCAGTTATCATGCAATAAGGTTGTCATTCAACGTGGACCGTGGTTGTCATTATACATGGACCATGAACGATACGATATATGATCGTTGTTGTCGTGTAATATGGGTCGTGATATGCTCGACGAATGGGTCGTAGTTGATATGGATCGTGTTCTAATGTTAAATTGGTCGTCGTTCACAGCTGTAACCGACCGTGGTCCTCGTCCATGTTGAATCGTGTTTGACAAAAACGACGGTATGAGGAACACGGCCCATACGACATGGAAACCACGATCCATATATATTGATAACCATGATCCATATATACTGACATCCACGATACATACATACTGAGAACCACGATCCATATATGCTGAGAACCACGATCCGTTGTTAAGTCATTGATCCATTATTAACGACAACCACGACTAATTCAACTTGCAGGATATTGCGCACCACTACAACGCTCCAGTCATTATGACAACTACGATCCGTATAACATGGGAGTGACAACCCATATAACATTGCAATCACGACAATGTAGCATGACAACATCGACCCTTACAATATTGCAACGACAACTCATATAATACGGTAACTGCCAGAAGAGAGGGGCGTCGTGGTCTGTGCTAGGTCGACGTCGAGAAATCAAGCCCATCCACCATCAGATCCATGAGTTTCCTTGCTATCAACCACGAGCGTGATTGTCATGTTGTAAATATCGTTGTTGTTATCTATGTTGAGTTGTGATTCACATCAACGACCCAACATTCGTTCTATCCACGAGCCTTCCCTGTGGAATCAATGCCACATTCAAATTCAGGAAATCACATTAATGACGATACATTCCAGAATTCATTTGGAATCAAAGCGACCCTTTCGAATCACCAACCCCACATTAACCACGGGTTGAACATCCTATAAAAATGGTACTTGGGTTAGATACTTTTTCAGACGCGATGCCGACCGACGAGTCCTTCTCGCGCTATTCCTTCATAGTATTGCTATGTTTTTTCATGGTGCTCATTGGGTCGTAGTTATCATGATATTTCGGTCGGGGTTCACATCAGCCGTGGTTGCTATCATGTTATGGGTCAGTCTTATCATGTAAGAGTGGTCGTGTTGGTAATGAAAGGTGCATCGTTGTTGTCGATGTAATATGGGTCGTGATTGTAATGTAATATGCCCATTGTCCCCATTGTTATATATTATGGCCCCGGTCAGCAGCCGTGGGCCCAAGCATGACTCATGGGTTAGATCCATTCCGTTCATCTGCATCCAGTGAATGCCACGGTCGGACGTCACTCTACCGATCATTCGTTGGCTTGATCCGAAAATGGGAGGGATAATTATAATGGTCTACGACGGTGAATCATCACTGTTCCATGTAATGTCCACCGCTTGTGATTGGAGTGACGTTCTCATTTTTGGTCTCCTACCCTTAAATCATCTGGAGAAACGTATGGACGGCATGGATGAAACACATACGTGGTGGTTGGGCACAGAGACCGCCGAGATCCGACAAATTGGCAGTGCCCTGTGGAGTAGCCGATCGGTCAGTTTATCTGGAGTTGAAACCGGAGGTAACTTCTGCTTTACTCCATGTCCGTACGTATCCTGAACCGAGGTCAGGGGCATTTTCGTCGGTCATGATCGTTCATTTATTTTGCGAGAACGTTTTAGGGGTTCAACAATGAATGAGAGGGAACACCAACAGCGCTATTCACCACTGTTTGCTATGGTGTGGTCCACTTTTTATTGGGTTAAGGATCATTTTTTGTTTTTTGGTTACCAATAAATGATTTATAGGTATATATGGATGTAATACGCTTGCTTGGTTTAAAATGCACAAAGCAATAAAGGTCAGTTGCATGTGTGACAATCTCCTTGTGATCTGTAGACAGTCAATGTATAAAGTAGTGTTTGTTGAAATGTCTGAATGAGATTTTATTGATGGATTGTAAGTATCTGTGGTGTGATCCAGTTGACCGTTTGATCTACCCCACCCTAGTTTTGATATCTTAAAATAACCCGAGATAAGGGATAGACGGCCTGGATGTACAGATACATCACGGGGGGCCCGCCCATAGAGCTGCCTGTTGGGAGTTGGGCCATGCGGGGGTAGTACGCAATCCTCGCCCATACATGAAGCCCTTCTGTATCCGTACAATGGCCTGGACGAAATTGCCCGTGACCTTGATTCAAGAGACATACGGACCTGGATGAAGCAGATGTCACCTGATGTTACAACCATTAAGCCACGGACGGATCGGGTACTATCCGGACACCCGGCAAATGGCTGGTGCTCGGCGGCTCGGTGTGTCCAATCACCACGCATGTGTTTCATCCATGCCGTCCATACGCTTCTCTAGATGATTTAAGGGTAGGAGACCAAAAAAGAGAACGTCACTCCAATCACAAGCGGTGGACATTACATGGAACAGTGATAATTCACCGTCGTAGACCATTATAATTATCCCTCCCACTTTCGGGATCAAGCCAACGAATGATCGGTAAGAGCTGACGTCCGACCGTGACATTCACTATAGATGCAGATGAACAGAATAGATCTAACCCATGAGTCATGCTTGGGCCCACGGCTGGTGACAGCCTAGCAGGGGAGTAGCCAATCCATTATCCCGCGGACTAAACGGAAGAATATATGAGCGTTGGAAGGGCCGAATATAGCATTTCAGCTTCAACTTATACGGACTTTCTACTTACATCCTAAAATGTAAGGGAGGGGAAAATTAGAGAAGATCCAGGCTCCCAATTGCCGGAGAGGCACGTTATCTGTCCTAGGCTGTAATCCTCTTCCACTAGGAGGTCAGTTTGCTCCGGTCAAGGTAGAATCGAAAGGTCACATTCTGTGGATCGTGGTGTCGTATTCCCATGCACACCTAATATTAGTTGTCACGTTGTAACCATCTTGGTTGGCACGCAGTACGGATCGGATTCCCGTGCACATTATGTGATGTATGGGTCATGGTTGGAAGGTGTTATGGGTCGTGGTTGTCATTGGGAGCCACGACCCTTTGAGTGATTCCTAAGTGTAAATCACGACACCTATATAACTGTGAACCACGACCCATGCAACCTGTCGACCCCGACCAATATAACAACTACGAATATTACGGCCTACGTAACGCGGGAACCACGACCCATGTCAGCTGACAATTGCGACCAGTCGAACGTTTGGTCGTGGTTCACATGCACAACTGGTCGTTGAGCGTGGTTGGCAACCCATGTCAGCTGACAGCCACGACCCGTCGAACGTATGATCGTGGTTCACATGCACAATTGGTCGTTGAGCATGGTTGGCAAACCATGTCAGCTGACAAGCACGACCTTCGAACGTTTGGTCGTGGTTCACATGTACAATTTGTCGTTTGCCATCAAATGAGGATCGTCATTACGATAAACCGTGGATCGAAGTTGTATATCGGTTGTTGAGCGTAGTTGTCATGTTAGGAATAACGCGGGGAGGGTTCGAGCCCTTCATCAAATATCTTTTCCATTGTGATGGTTGTAATAGCAACGAAATCCATGAATGAATAAGATGTAGCAATGGGTCGTTGAACGTGCCTGACAACCACGATCCATGTACCGTGACAACCATGAATAAGATGTTACTGGACTGTGCGACGCTCATCATCTGACAACGACGGCCCCTATTAAAAACCCTGAGCCATATAATATGACGACAACTCCCCAACAGATTGGGCGTCGCACAGTCCAGTGAACGGGATGATCCTTATAAGAACAAAACCGCGACCCATTGTGGGACAAAACTATGACCCTTCGCGCGATTCAGTTTTGTCACTGGATTAAAACAACGACCCTTCGCGTTGTACTTTGTTGTGATTCACAGTGGGCCGTTGTTACCAACCACGACATAATGTGGATTGTAATCCCGAACCAATGTGGATGATAACCACGACCCATTTAATGGACAACCAGTATCCTGCATTACTCGCAAGTTGGACCCATTCAAAATTATTATTTTTTTAACAGAATAACCAGTATTCGAATGAGTATGGGTCGCAGGGCTATATTATGCTATTATGATGGAGAGAGTGTGTACGACAAGGCAATATTCACCTACTAGGGTACAGACTCAAAAGGATTTGTTGTGAGTGATGATATCACTTATCGACAGTTGCTCGATAAAATGCACCAGATTACGAAGACTACGTCAGATGAATGCAATTTGATGATTACAGTTGTGTACGGTGATCCAATTCATGGATTCCTGCGCCCACATACAATTAAAGATGATGAAGATCTCGAAGCATTCATGTTATTCTGTAGACAGACACCTTCAACACATATACCATTGTATGTGGAGAAATTGAGGCGTTGTCCTGTCGATGAGGATTACAACAGCGATGACGTATTACATTCGAACCCATCGTCTCTTCATTCGCAACCTGTAGGCAATGATCGGATAGCCGATGCTTCCGATATGTATGACGCTTCTGTTAGATATCGAGACCGAGAAGTCAACAACTGCGATGTAAGCGGCCCTTCTCATAACGATACACATCATGTTTCGGGGAGTGATGACGTATGCGATATAGCTGGCCCATCAAAGAGTGATGGATATCACGATCGGGAGCTCGACGAATGCGATCTAGCCGGCCATTCAGACTATGACACATAACATATATTGGGGAATGATGTCTGCGACATACCTGGCCCATACGACGACTGCGGTATGGGTGACCCTTTAGCCAACGATACACAGCATGATTTGGGGAATGATGACCTCGACATACCTGGCCCATCAAGTAGTGATTGATATGATGACCGAGGAACAGCTGACCAGTGCGATCTCTAAACCCCACCCGCCAATGATCCATCTGATGATGCGTTTGTCAATTCAGATCGACAAGGATACCCGGATTTTGTGGATGATCCGAACGATATATTACGTGGGCAAGTGTACAAGGACAACGGTCGACTACAGTATTCTCTATGTAAATATGCGATGCGCCGCAAGTTCCAGTACAAGGTCATCAAGTCCAACAAGGCAATACATACGATTGGCTGCATTGTAGCAGATTGTAGCTGGAGGGTGCATGCTTCAAAACTTAACGGCCTAGGGATGTTCAAGATCAGGATTTATAACTCGAAGCATACATGTACTATGTTGTTTGAGGATATACGCCAATCTGAGACCACGAACGCGGATGGCCGTACTGAGACGGTGACATCGAAGAGAAAGGGGAGAGATCATCGCCAAGCCACCAGTTTGATGAGTAGTGAGTTTGGCGTCGGTCGTATGAGCTCTGGGTCGACTCCGCACGGCACTCAAAAAGAAATTCAATATCGTATGAGTGAGACGTACGGTGTTGAGATCAGTTACAAGAAAGCGTGGAAGGGTAAGGAGATGGCAACCAAACAAGTATTGGGATCCTACGAGGGCTCCTATAACGATCTCCCGACGTACCTTCACGAGTTAAAAAAGGCCAATTTAGGGACTGTCACGGAGTTGCAGGTGAACGAGGAGACGAATAGTTTCCAACGATGCTTTATTGCGCTTGGGCAGTGCATCAGAAGCGTAATTTTACATGTTCGGAGGGTGTTGTGCGTTGATGCCGCGCATTTGACAGGAAGATACAAGGGCGTTCTCTTCATGGCTACTGCACTGGATGGAAACAATCACATCCTCCCTGTGGCATATGGGATCGGGGAATCTGAGAACAATAGTAGCTGGAGGTGGTTCCTTGGGATTTTATCAAGGTCACTCGGGGACCTTCCAGGACTAGTGATAGTGTCAGATCGTCACAAAGGGTTGGTTAGTGAAGTCCCTGGCATGTTCCCGCATGCGATCCATGGATATTGTGCTCATCATATACTTGGAAACATGAAGAAGGCATGTTCGGATGATTCTATGAGGGAATACTTTTGGGGTGCCGTGAAGACATACCGCACATCCACGTTTTGGGAGATGATGCGATGCATTCAAACGTCGAATCCCATGGCGTATCAGTTCCTCAGTGGTATTGAAAAAGAAAGATGGGCGAACGCTTTCTTTCCTGGCATGCGGTATAACATCGTCACCACCAACATCGTGGAAAGCATGAATGCATTGTTCGTAGATGCAAGAGAGTACCCTGTCACTAAACTTCTCGAGACAATAAGGAGTAAAATCCAACACTTCTTCCTCCGACTACGGGACGAGGCCTTGGCATGCAACGAAGATTTGACTCCTTGGGCATCAAAAAGATTGTCCGACCTATATCAGTCAAAGGTGCGAAGGACACAATGCACTGTGATTTCAGTGGATGAGTTCTAAGTGACAGCACAGGGAACGACGGATGTAGTGAATCTAATAGACATGAAGTGTACGTGCAATGAGTTTGCAAAAATGCTGCCTTTGTGTTCATGTGATGGCGGCATGCGATAAGTTTCAGCTTGATATGTACAAATATCGCTCTCCATTATACTTCAATGAGATATATAAAACATATCAAGAGTCGGTTTACCATCTTGGCCGGGATGACATAACACAATGGAACACTCCTGGACGAAGTGAAGGTTTTATGCGAGAAAATGAAGCCGCCTGTAAACGAGAAGATCCGCTTGAAAGACCGAAAAGGTTCGCATTATGTCCCAAGGAGAAGATAGGACAAGACCCAAATGCTCTAGATGCAATCGAACGGTGGCCACAACCGGCCGATGCACTTTCATCCCTGCTGGGTGAAGGATGCACTTTCATCCCTGCTGGGTGAAGCGAACCTTACCTGGAATATATTGTTAACCACGATGCATGTTAACAATATCTGGTGTGGAGAATACCCAGGAATTCTTGTGCTTCTGAACCACGATCCATATTGGGAACGGTGAACGTTACCTACCGTGGCACTCTAATAGATATATATATATATATATATATATATATATATACCTATCGATTCATGAACCGTGGTGCATGTCTATGACGATCCATAGATTCTTGACCATTTGAACCACGACCCATACAGGTCTTGGTGAGATTAACAAAGGGTCGTGGCACTCTTGACTGGTGGACAGTGGTTGTCATGTTGTATGAGTCGTGTTTCTCACTATGTCATGCTTGTTCGCGACGATCCAACCTGGACGGCAACCACGAACCATCAAACTGTGGACCACGGCCTATTTACCATGACAACCATAATCACGATCCTTTATGCATCTGGGTCACTAACAGAAAAGTCAGTGCAAGGAAATAAGGTCTCACCAAATAACAACTACGATAAATGCTTCACATCAACCACGAACCGCATAACACTTCAACCACGATCGGTATAAAAAGAAAACCAATAACCATAAGGCTCAGTGACGCGCAAGACTCTACTAGTGTCTTCCACTTAAGTATACAACATAGCAAGAAAACGCGTATTTTAGGGGTTGATTATAATTCGATTCTCCATATTCCGGGTGTCATTTTTCGCTTTGCAAAAGCGTGTTTCATTCATACGGTTACCTGATTATCATAACTATTCATAAGAGCTAATCTAAACGGTGTATATCATCATGATTATACGTGTAAATGAACAAAATCTAAAATGTACAACCATATAACATCATGTCACAGAGTCCACCCCGATTGGGGACTCAATATACATATCCAAAAGAATTGTAATGTAACATCCTGGATTTTTGCCAACCTGGGATTAGATGTCCTTAGGCAATGGGTCGATCCTAACACCTTATGAACCTTTCAGAACTCAATCCCAAAGTCTAAAACGCTTTTGAACCCATTTCCTTCACAAATCTCACGCAATTCACCACCTTGATCCTTCAATTTTTCTAAGTACTTTCACTCTAGACACTATCTTAAACTAGCTAAGTATATAACTTGGATCACCTTATATACAAACTACAAAGGCCTAGGTACCACCTTAGAGTAAATCTTATAGGACTAAATCCTTTAGAAATGTGACAAAGTTAACAAAGTGCTAAACTAGATTAGCTACGAAATCCATTTGATCTACTTTAAATACGATCTGCAAGACCCAAAACTTGTAGAATCATTGACACTAGGTTACTCTAAAATCTAGGATCAAAATCATTACAACAACCACACATACTACGTGACAACCACGACCATATAACATGACAAGTACGACTCATGGAAACAACGACCCATAAAACAGTCAAACCCAGGTGAGAAGCTAACGTTGCAATATCATTTCATTAACTGCCAGAATAAAGGCTAGAATCGCTGATAAACACGACCATGTAACGTAACAATCACGAACCATGTAACATAAAAACAACAGCCCACTCGAACAACGACCCATCCAGCTCCCTTACTGCAGGAGAGAAGCTAATGCTGCACCCTAACGTCTATCATTAACAGAAGAGAGGCTAAACTGCTAAAAAACACGACCATAGTTGCAATACGGTATGAAAAACAGTTCCCTTCAAAGGGCACCCAATAAGCTGAAACACTCGTTTTAGAAGGTGAATTCAGCATTTCCTGTGGAGGCCGTTGATCTTCAGGAAAATCATCAAGACACATGAGGAAAGGGAAGGGATCACCCGTAAGCAAAGAATGGGAGGAGAAGAAATCAATGGCTCCGTCGAGTATCTCCACCAGTATTTTGATTGGCAGAGCAAAGAAATCCATGAATGCTTAAGGTGTTGCAATAGGATCCAAGCTCGGATGAGACTTTGAAAATAATTTCAAACCCAATTACTCCTTTTATAGGCTGGTAGAACATTCCGAAAGGATGTGCGATTTCATAAAACATGAGTGTGTCGCTGAGTCCGAAGGGTAAAGATTCCGAAGGAAACGGTTGTGGAAAGGGGGACCCATATAAGACGACCCAGTCTGTACGACAACCACGACCCTGTCGCGTGATCGTGGTTAACATGCAAAGTGGATCGTAGGTATTATCCACGTTGGATCGTGACTTAAACCATGGGGAAAACCACCCATGTGAAACTAACACCACGACCCATACAACTTGAGAACCACGACCCACATGACACCAGAACCACGTGATCCATATACCTGTGATAACACCATGGTTAACAATCTCCTTGTTAAATTTGTCGTGGCTCTCAGTTGTTGTGGATCGTGGTTCTCGTTTATGTTAGATCGTATTCGACAACCACAACCATATGAGGAACACGACACATACATCATGGAGACCACTCCAGGTGTCATGGGAACCATAACCCATACAACTTGCAGGGTCGTGCGCACATCAAACACGATGAAGGCAACATGACAACCAGGACCCTTAAAACATGGCGACTACAACCCATATAGCATTACAATCACAACAAACACGATGAAGGCAATACTACAACCACGACCCATATAACAAAATAAATGCGAGAAGAGAAGCTCGGTGATGCACGAGACTCTGCTTCCGGTCTTCCACTTAAGTTTACAATATAACAGAAAACGCGGCACTTACAGCAAATTTAACTGGTCGTGATTGCAATGACATGGGGGTCATAGTTGTCATGACTTATAGATCGTGGTTTACATGACGTATGGATCGTGTTTCTCTCATTATCGTGGTTGTCAACGACGATCCAAGGTGGATGACAACCACGAACTATTACGTATTTGAACCACGAAGATATTGACACGACAGCAACGACCAAGCGATCAATCAATCCGGATGTTCTTTTTTCTAATCTCTCATACAACCGATATATATATATATATATATGTATGTATGTATGGGAAAAGGTACTATGTGCTCGAGCGGCATCACGGTGGCGCCCACATCAGCTCGACCTCATGGAGGACCGCTTTACGCTCCAGCATAGTACCTTTTCCCTATATTATATATATATATATACACACACACACACACACACACACACGGGATTTTCGGTATCTACGTCTTCCACGTCCTAACTTTGATAGGGAGATTTCCATACACATCAACGGGAACAGATCAAAGTATGTGGATGGGCAGATTTCCATACACTTGTGATATAATTTATCAACCACACCTCTCTATAAATGCGATGGCGGATAGAAAACTCTCCACGGACAACTGCGACCATCTCACTCTCCAACCCATTATAGATGATGATAACAAGTAGAAATATCAGATACACCTATCCATTCATCATTCAACATCGATTTAGTGTTTGGCTTTCTTCGCTGGTCTACCCGACGCCTCTTCTCCTTGTTTTTGTAGGAACACAGCATCTTCTGCTCTTGACTGCTTCAGACAGTCGTATGTGATCGTCTTTCAAAATTTAGGAATTTCCTCCTACAGAATCAGAACGAACTAATATTAATAATACAAAGTACAAATCAATAAAGATTGAATGTAGGCAATTAAATATATCTTACATGCGTAAAGTCAATTGCACTCATACTGCAAAGGAAGTCTATATATTTCAGCATGTAAACGGCACAATCATCCAAGTTTGGTTGCGTTGACCTGTCAGTGGATGGCTTCACAATCCATGGATTCTCCCACCTAACTGATCCGTCATCAAGAACATGGAATAACCACCTCAGTCCATCGGTTACATGCGCTGACGACCACTGCTTTTTCCTTCCAATTGATTTTCAGTCAGTCGTACAAAGTGACTCTCTCTTCATCGGATAAATGTTGTGACCATCACCAATGCCGATTTCTTGCATTAAGAGGGATGTACACTTATGACGCACAACATGTGATACGACAACAAGCATAAAGATTGCCTTTCAATAAATGCATCTAGTCATTGAACTCCATGTACGTGTGCAAGAAACTAAGATCTAACCACATTATACTTCCATAGAGGTTTCGGTTTACAGTCGACTATTTTTATAAGCACTTCAGACAACCTTTCAGACTTCATGCTACCACGATCATTATGGTTCCCAGCGCCATAAGTTCGCAGCAGGTCAAGTTGTTGTCCCATGCATTGCTATTGATATATTGAAGAATATTGTTAGAAACAGAGGTGAGTTAGAAACGGAAGTGATTATCGACGTTTTTAAGATAACTATGGTCCTCAAATTCACCTTACCGTAAATAGCGATGAGACAAACGCGTTAGCCCTTTCTACCTCTCCCTCGTTCGTCTCCGGGCGCTACCGATAGTATCTTAGGTACCAGTCTATGGTCCACGTAACGAGAAAAATGTGTGATGTAACTATAATATTCATACATTGATATGATGCAGTGAAGAGAAAGGGTAGAAACTTACCTCAGAGTCGACCCATGAATTTAGGTCATAGACACTTTTCAACCAGACATTTGAACCTGACTCTCTGACAACTCTCAACTCGTCCTCTTCGGCATCGGTAGGAGCTCGATGGAGTTCACTAAGCCCCTGACGAGGCTCACTCATAGTTAGAGCTCTGTCGGGATCCTCTGTATCATGACGTGGTCTCCCTTCATCAGGAAGTTGCGGGGTAACGATGTTGATCTGTAACAAAATGACACATTATCTATGGAGTTCATAATATAATGTCTGATTTAAACCACGATCCAAATGTAATTTCACGTACAATTGTCTTATTCACTTCATCCTTTAGCAGGTTCATATCCTGCTTCACGTAAGGCAGCATTCTCATCTTTAAGATGGGTCATCCCAGCTTCAAAACTAGAGAGCTGCCTAATCCCAGCCTCGAAATTGGAGACCTGTTAAAAACTCGTATTTTGCATGCATGTCATATCTCGTCCACTTTGGGTCGTGGGTCAACTAGACTAGTGGTGGATGATAACCACGACCGATCAAACATGCTAGCAACGATCCATCATTGACATTAACCACAGTCAACTACACATTTATTGCTTCTACCTCCTCTGTAAGCTGCGTCATCTCCTCATTCAAGTAGGCACTCTCATGACGGAGGACTCGTTGAATGGGCAAGGGCATATAACATCGACCCTCACTAGATCATAACCACGACCAAAAAAGGAACACTACACCAGCCAAATACGACAAGGGGAAAATTCTATTCTATATAGAATTATATACATTTATTCCTTGAATTTCCTCCCCAACACTGTCCTGTAATGAAATCGTATATCAGAAATGGCTAAAACATCGCCACTGGAGCCTGGTTGTCATCCATCAGTGGGTCGTCGTTCACGTTCATGGAGGTTCGTGGATGTCAACAACGATCCACTATGTATGACAATCGTAATCGACATTGGATGGAAAGAGCGATCGAGACGGATGATGGTGAAATCCACATTGAACGATAATCACGATCCACATTTCTTATAAACCACGTCCAGTGTCTACATAGAAGACTATCATTTTATATCGATCGCAACTCATCCAAGATCCACTGTGCATGTCAACCACGACCCCGGGTGTATGATAACAACGATTTAAGATAGATTCAACTTCATATACCTTAATAGCCTGGATCTCCTCTCTCAGTTGCTTCATCTGCGCCTGCAGTGAAGAATTGATATCCTCTCTGATTTGCTTCACCTGCTCCCGAAGAGAAGCACTGATCTCCTCCATGAGTTGCTCCATCTGATCCCACAGTGCAGCATTGATCTCCTCTCTATGCTGCCTCACCATCTCCTGCAGTAAAGCATTGATCTCCTCTCCATGTTGCTTCACCTGCTCACGCAGTGAAGAATTTTCTGCACTGAAAGGGCTGATTGAAGAGACAATGTCTCGTAATAAATAAAATACCTATTATTATGTATTTCAATATGTCTTTCTACAAGGAACACAACCATGATATCATGTATGTGAACCACAACACACCGTAGATGACAACAACGATGAACTAAGTGTCGTGGTTATTACAAAGAGTGGATCGTGTTTCTCAACCGTATCGGGTCATGGTTGACAGATATATTGGTGACAGCTACGATCAAGGATAGGGTCGTGGTTATTACGACCAATGGGGCGTGGTTGACGTCCATGTTAGGTCGTGGTTCAACCACATGAACCATCGTGGATGAAAACCACGATCCATTGGTCTACGGTAAAAACGATTCATACTTGATCTAAACCACAAACCACGTTACATGACCCTAGACCATCAATGTTGTCTCGTGGACCCTCGGCACATGAAAAACACGACCCGTCCTGTGTGCAAGTAATGAACCTCAAGCTTATGACAAGCACGATCCTTTTTTCATTTTCCTTTAAATGAGCTATTAGCAAATAGGTTACAAGAAGCAAGGAGATTTTACGTACGTCTTTTGTATTAATATCATCTCTCTTCAACACCACTTCTCGTAAAGATGCATAATCCTCCATGAGGTGCTTTATTTCTACTCCAGACTCATTAGTCTGCTTCAATTCACCCTTCATTCCTTGCACTTCAGTGGCGAGGAAATGAATCTGCTTACTCAATTTCCTTATTGCGGATCTTGTAGTCTTATTATCTTTCAATTCATTCCCAAAACGGGGAGATTTCCCATCAAGCTGAGTTGTATTTTTCAGTTCCAAGAGGGAGGTTGTAAGATCAACCTCATCTTTATTTATTACGTCATCCTCCGTTGTCTCTGCCGTGGATGCTGACCGCAGAGCCTTGTCCTTCGTTTGAATGTCGTCGTCGTCGTCGGTTATACTCCTGACAACCTCGCTCTCCGCTTCTTCGACCGTTGGTTGAAGATATGGAGCTAGCACCACCTGCAGGAGCAAAATTGATTGATTAATTAATTACAAACATACTGCATGATTCATTACAATACTAATTGAATAAATCTTACCGGCACAACTGTGAAGATGACAGATATTGTGTCATATCTGCCTGATTTCCTGTGACACCAGTTTAGTATTCGCGGAATCCTTATAGGCAGTCTACTAACGGACCACCTACGATCACTAGTGAGTTGAGGGAACCGTTCGTAAGCCCAAATCTATATAAGAACAATTACCATGCATTACATCTTGGTTGACATGTATGGAGGAAAAAGGGAAAAATACGAACTCAAGGTATGAATCAGGACAAGACTGACATACTTGTAGGGCAAATGCGCATCCGCATATGTTGTATGATTTGGGGTACTGGCCAGTCGCCCTTTCCCCCAGAATAGTGTCAGACGCTGCGTTAACCTCTTTCTTCAGATAATCATACCCCACACTACCCCATGGGTAGTTATTAAAATAATCTAGGTCATCAACCATGTCGATAAACGTATCAATACAGTTATTCTTCTGCAGAGATCCAACCAATAGGATCTCAACGCAAATTATTAGTGCCAGCTTCACCGCGTCCATATGTTCATCTTGATCGGTGAGTGACAAATAGGCTTCTTTCAGTTCTTGTTTACTAACACCCCCTGTGCTCAAGTAGGTCTCCCTAATGCCTTTTCCTGACTCTGCTCCTCCAGCCTCGACACGACCGCCACCATCTATCCTAAGTGGACCAAACTTAAGACCCATTATTAGAGCAAAATCGAGCTCTGTAAATCTTATCTTGGTGCCCTGAACATTGAATTTCAAATCACCAACATGCCTTTGCATCAGGCAATGCAGGATCTGAGACTGTGCCGTCCACTCAGCCACTGGAAAGTCCAGAAAAATCCAAAACAGGTGTCTCTAAATAGTTTATTTCTATCGAGAAACTTCAACATATCTTCAACCAAGACTTTCAGAAAAGTGACGGAGCACTTGGGAGAGACCTGTGCCTTTTCGAAGTCTAGGCATGTGGTCATGGTTGACTTCTTTCAACCTGCATTCCAGTATGGTCATGGATTTTTAAGTAAAAATTATATGATGGTCTTGCAGAATCTAACATCGGTCGTAATTGTACTACACAGTGGATGAGGATTGAAATCTAAGAAGGGTAGTGTTTATAACGAGTTTTAAAGGAATGTGGTTATGATGCGACACGGTTCGTTGTTGTCACGTACGCTGGATTGTGGTTGTCATCTTTGCTGGGTCGTGCTTGACAGTTGTGCTATAGGGTTCGTTGATGTCATCCATGTGGCCGTCACCAACGATCCATTAGGCATTATGGCATACAGATTGTTGTTATCGTCTATATTGAATCGTGGTTCACAGGCACGACCGAGACAGGATGTGATCCACGATCCAGATCAACTGTCAATTACGACCAATTGTGCGACAAGCCATGATGACGACACTGATCGCGGTTGTCATGCCATACATATCGTTGATGTCATCTGTGTTAAGTCGTGGTTCACAGGGTCGACGACCCTGTGAACCACGATCCATTCTGCATATCAACGCCGATCACAACAACGATTGTGATTGTCATGCTATACATCTTGTTATAGATACATTGAGTCGTGGTTCACAACCTAGACCCACATAACACAATGGTCAGTGGTCACCGTACACCTTCCATGTCAACCATTACCATACCTTGCTTCGCCATTTGTATTGAATGAGCTGCACTGAACTTGTAGATGTACTCGCTGAGTGGCGATGGAGGGGCCCAGTGAATAAGATTCAAAACCAGTAGAAATGGGTTAGGGATAGAGAAAGTGAAGAGGTTCCAGAGAAGAAGCATGCGCAATATATAGTCGGTGTTCCGTATGGGGATAAGCGGATGAAGTTTTACTCTCTCAAAAGAAGCATCCGTAAAAGCGTCCATTGATGTTGTGAGTTTGGGATGGAATCGTAACGTAATGTAAATAACGGTTCGGTTGATGATCTGCGTTTAGGATGTAATCGTGTGCGTCCGGAAAGCATCCGTAAGTCGGTGTTGCGAAAGTCACATCGAAGTGCCTTATCTCTGATCCGCACCGTCCATCTTATTTGTAACATCTAGAAACCTAAAGAATGGTCAAGATATTAGAATCCAATAGACCACAACAGTTCAACCAATTGATCCCCGCCATTAATTGATTCCCACCATTAGAATGCCATCTTTCGTGCATGTACATGCGACACATTACTTCCGTACAAACAAAGATATATGGTGTCCACATAGTTCTCGACACCTTCTAGCCGTTAATTTCGTTGTGATCAGTTCCGCATAGATGTATACAAGTGAGTTGCCCTATTCTCGTTTCCAGGCAAACGAAGTCAATAGTATAATAAAGGGCAAAGGGAAATTGACATGACAATGGCAACCCATATAACAGGAAAACAACGATCCATATAACATGAAAACAAGGATACATCAAGCATGAAAACAACAATCCATACAAGCCGACATCAGCGACCGATGGTTGTCGTGTTGCATGGATGGTGATTGACAATTCGCATGCGTCGTGGTTGTCATATTCGCCCGGATCGTGGTTGTCATCCGTACCGGATCGTTGTCGACAACCACGTCACTGAGTACAGCACAACCGATTATCATGACAACCACGATCCAGAAAAGATAAAACCACGACCTATGTTATGTACACTATTCCGGTCTTTGAGTACGTAGTTCATATTCATAAAAGCTCTTCATTATCATCCACATTGGGTACTGTTTGTCATGATACATGGGTCCCCACTGTCATTGTATATGGGTAAGGGTTGTGAGGTTGTATATGTTGTGGTTGTCACGATACATGGACCCTGACTGGAATGATACGTGGGTCGTTGTTGTCATCTTACATGGGTCGTGGTATACGTGAAACATTGGTCGTAGGTGATATGGGACGTGGCTGTAATGTTAAATGGGGCGTGGTCCCAGTTGTAACGGATCATGGTTTGTGGTGCTTGTTGATCCGGCGCTGACAACCACGACCTAATGAGAAAGAAGACACATATAACATTTCAATCACGATCGTATCGTCACGACAACCACGACCCGTTGTTGAGTTCACGTTTTCCTATATTGGTCGTGGTTAAAAGGCACAAAGGATCTTGGTTAGCATACACATTGGAAGGTAAATAACATGCAACAAAGTTGATGAATCAATAAATCAATAAGATAAGTACATATATTACAGTTCACATTACATTATCACAAGCAACAAAAAATACATAATGTCATCACCAGCCTCGGCCTCATCCTCAGCCAGCAGGGACGAAGGTGGATCGACGCCGATTGTCACCTATTCGTTTGCATCTCGAGCATCTGGGTGTTGGCCCATCTTCTCACTGGGATGTAATTCGAACCTTCACCTCGTCCGAAATGTCCCGTCCCGTGTAAACTGACCGCCCGTACACTTCATTTCCCTTAGATTCACTACATCGGTCATTCCCGGTGCGGTGATGCACTTCCGAGCTGCATCACCGTACACAACTTTAATTATCAAATCGAATTCAACCGACGCAGTCTTCGTAATCTTAAGGTAGTGAAGCACACTAGGTCGTAATCTTATGGTAATGAAGCACGGTAGATCGAGGTTATCCTACACGTTGGGTCGTGGCAATTAATTACAAGGGGTCGTAGTTGTATCCAGTGCCATATCCTTGATGAGCACGACCCATAACAGTTGACAACAGCGTTCGTGACAGGTGGCAGCCACGATCTAAATACCGTCACAAACATGATGCCGTGGTTGTCTACCATACAATTGTGGAGGTTTGATCAAGGTGTGGCCTACGTTACACTCCCTTTCGCGTGACCACCACAGTACCTCGGCTTCCCGACTCTGTTCTTTACCCTGGCAGGTGCCTACCAACAGTTGAAACGGAATAGAGTACAAACCTCGCAGTGGAAGAGGCTTTCAGACGAGCGAAGCGAGGAGGAGAAACAACGTCGCCCTCTGGCGGTTGGCCCCTGGATGTTGGCTTCTCTAGGAAAGCAAGAGAAAGGGAAGGAGAGGGCCTCTAAATGTGCATTAGTGCGACATCTGCCCCATCAGAGGCTCGTGGTGCAGGTGATGGGTGGTCTGTGGGGCCCAGCAAGATGTATGTGCTTCGTCCAGGCCGTTCGTCCGGTTTAAAATATCATTTTACGGCATGAAGCGAAAATCGAGAGTGATACAACTCTCGGGTGGACCACACTGCAGGAAAATAGTCGTTATTGGATATCCACCACTATGATCCCCCTAGGTCCCACCGTGATTGGATCATGGTCGTTTTTGGTCTCCTGCCATACAATGATCTTTAGAGATTATATGGACGGCATGGATGAAACACGTAGTTGGTGGTGGGACCCACAGAGCGCCGAGCGCCAGCCATTGGACGGTGTCCCGGGGAGTAGCCGAACTGTCCATTTCTCGGGGGTTGCAACATCGGGTGACTACCGCTTCACTCCAGGACCGTACAATTCCTGAACCATGGTCAGGGGCAATTTCGTCCGAAACATGGTCCAAAAGCTGTCAGAAGGCCCTTTAGGGAATATGTAGAGTGTGGTGGCGATCGAGGTAATTGACCCAAACTTCGAGGCGAGTAAGGTCAAAATCCCTTACAAAAATTCTCAAGAACGTTCCCACCAACACCCTGTTTAAAAACAACAAACTTTGAGCTTCAAGGTGGCCCACCAAGGCCACTTTCTGGGCAATCCGGGCCATTCATTTTGTCGGTGAGGTCCACCCAAACAAACCATATAAGGTCAGGGCCCCCCGAAAATGAGCAAAGGAAATCAATATTAACCGTCCGTTTCACCTTAAACAACGGGATCCTTAGAAGATGATCGGACCGCTGGCGCAATAGGGTATGCTGCGTCGGTTTACCTGGAGGACCGCCGGCAACCTCACGCCAACTAGGGAGCTCTCTTTCTTTCAAACCAAAAGTAACCAGGCATGAAGGAATGCCCCACACTTTCAGTTTCAGGAAAAATAGGGGTAGGCACCGACGACCGCGTAGGGATTGCAGAATGAATCTCAACCATTGAACCTTCCCTCTCCTTGCTTATAAATACGGAGGTTCAGCTCTCTCAAATCTCACACAGAAAGAGAAGTGAGGAAGGAAACAGAGAGAGAGAGAGAGAGAGAGAGAGAGAGAGAGAGAGAGCGTTGTTGGTGAGCTCGGTGCACACTGCCCCAACTTAGTCCGTGGAAACCGAACTGAGCCGAGTCAGTGTGAAGCCATAGCTGCACCACTTGAGAGAGAAAAAAAGTGAGAGAAAAGAGAGGAAGGAGGTGGGTGGTGGGTGTGTGTGTGACAACCTAAGCTCGGGACGGACCCGACTGAAACAGGTAAAACTCTCTTTTATTTTGAAGCTTTAAAATAAACATGAACTAAGCTCCACCATGCCCCACCCGCACCTCAAAAAAACCGCCAGACGGGACCCGGATCATTGCTGAAAATAACCACTATCAGGACCATCCACGGAACCGAGAACAGGCTCTATTTGAAGAAGGAGATGGCCTGCAACCAAGCACTGTTTCAAGGCCAAAACCGGCTTGAGTGTGGCCCTATTCTGACGCCAAGCAGTAGCATGTAAATGGCCCCAGATAGTAGCTGAAACTGGGTTAGGACAGCCTTCAAATCAGGCTCTGTCGAGCTGCTGCACACCTCAAGGTTCGGACTGAGAAATGACCATTTTTCAGCATGAAAATACCTCGTTTCGGGCCGTTCTTTGGCTAAAGAAAGTGGCAGCCACCATGCCACCATTTGGGCGTCGATGTGAGCGTAAAACTGGCCAGAAAATGGGCCATAAAATGAGGCCGGGGATGGCCTCCAAGGTAGCTGGCGACAGAGGCAGCTTCACGCCAATACAGAAGGCAGCCAAACACGTTGGCAGTAGTGGTGGGCTGCTTGTGGGCTTCACCAAATACAGGTGGGCCCAGCATAAATGCAGGTGGGCCTCACCCGAATCAAGTAGCTGCCCTGACCGTGGGCCCTACGCAGATACAGATGGGCCGCACCCTGCATCCGCAGGTGGGCCCCACCTAGCAGCTGTGGTGGTTCACATAAGTGAACCCCACCGTGATGACGTGTTTCACCCAGGCCGACCATCAAAGGACGTCAGGCCTAGGCGTTGAGTTTTTTTTTTTTTTCATATATATGCAAATATGACACGTACATATGGGCTTTTGAGTAATATTATATTATAAGAAAATGCATAAAACCGGTGGGTCCTACACGTGTGGACCCACCTCTGAAATATGGCCAGCAAGGTGAGCATGGATGGCATCCAGGCCATCCACCAGATGGACGGTTCCAGATCGTCCAGTGATGGACGTTGCTGAATAGGAGGCTATAATAGATAAGATAACATTTTATTTGAAAGAATGGTGCATATGTGGGTTGCACCCGGACCATCCCTCCATCAGCCATGGCTCTCCATGATTCATCCAGGCCGTCCATCACATGGCCTACCTTGATGCCACATGTAACCCACGTTGATAGGATATGTCTAACAGATACATATGATATACACACACCAGATGCATGTGGCGTCAGACGCATGTATATCTATATACATACCAGATGCACATAACGTTAATAAAATATTTAAATATATGTGCCAGGTACACATGAGGGTGATATAGTATTATTTATATATGCCGGGTGTGTGAGGTGGCCTCATGGGGGACCCACTTGATCCCGACTTAGTCCGGATCCTCTGTTACCAGGTCAGTAGAGAAGTCCTAATACCTACCCTAAAAATCATGGTCCACGTCATCACTCACTGAAAAAATAAAAAATAATAAAAAAAGAAGCTTCGGACGCCTAACCACTAGGGTAACAGGAAAATCCTGTTGACCGGATAACAGAGGATCCCGACTCATATTACGTGGCCCACCTCTGTATATATATATATATGCTTCCTTCCATGCACGTGGCATGGATGGGCTACATGCAAGCCGTCCATCAGGAACGTCCGGTCCTTGGGCGTTTTAATATAAATATATACATCTATGGGGGATATATTTAATAGTCTATTATGTATCTATGCATACATATGATCTATGGGACCCAATGAGAGCATGTGTTCCATCCTAGCCGTCTATCCATTTGTGAAGCCAGTACTTATGCCAATGGGCCATGTATATGGACCCCACCCTGATATGGGAGATTCGTCTAAACTAACCATCTGTGCCGTGGACCACCACTATGATATATGTAAATACCGACAGCGTCCAATAGCGTTGGGCGGTGGATGCGCTTGACACAGTTACATAACCGTCGTATGTCACCAGCGGCCTATAAGGACCCTGTATATGATGTTTGTGTTAGATCCAAGTTATCCACACCATCCACACAGTGCCAGGTAATGCTGGACAATGTCAGGAACATTTAGACAGGTGCCAATTCACATGAACTACAACACTAATCTACATGTCACAATACTAATAAAGCCTTGTGCCTCAATAGACGGTGGTGTACCGGGACACGCGCATTACACTTACAACTATTGAAGGAATTTCTTTGTGTGTAACCCAAAACACATCCACATGGGGTCCATATGTGAGGACCTGTCCAACAACAGGTAAGGATGAGCTAGAACACTGTTGTACAACCTTGATCAAATAAACACAAACCTAAAGGGCCTTGATATTGTACCCTTTTGAACTTTTTGTACAAAGTCTGACCAACGTAAACAGTAATTTTTAGGAGATTCCTTGAGTAACCCCAGACCACAAGGAGACTCGGGCCGAGTTCGAGAACACGACCATACAGGTGATGACTTTTCCCTTGGGCTTTTCATTTCTAACTTAGTTAAACATAGTTTACACCAGATTCCTGCTATTATGATATTTGTTTACATGCTAGCTAACCCATGAAAATGATTACTATTTCCTGTCTTGTTGATACATTGACAAAAATCATTATTTAAAATTCTAATGCCTCCCTTCATGTTTTTATTCTAAATTATATGGTATCACTTGTTATTTTGATTGCCTCTGTACACAATCTCATAATGCTACACATGGAAGATTCCATGATTGTATGCAAGCCACACTTGGGATGTAATTAGACAAAACGTGTAGACAATAGGGACCTCGAACTGGTATCATTTTGATCAAGGTATCCTATTAGAACATCCCAAGGTGGAGGACCTCATGAGCTAGGGATGGTGGTAATGGGACACTATGCTTGAGCTGTCGGCCTACGCTGGGTGACGAGCCCCCCGTAGTGACTATTGAGTTACTTAAATTGGCTGATTGTAACAGGATTAATAATGGTTGGCTAATCATACATGCATAGCACAGACCAGCATCTATTGCTGTCGCACGGGACATACGGATTCGCACGACTGGATGTTTTGCCCGAGGCATAAACCATCATCTATTGCCATCGTACGTATTTGCCTGTTTGGATGTTTTACCCGAGGCACAGACCGTCTGGATGTTTTTCCCGGGTCGATAATTGTATGGGTGACGAGCCCAAGTCCAACTGGATGTGCATCCCCAACTTGATGTGCATCCATGCATCTATGCATCTAACAAGACTGTATATTGCATGTTTGGATTACTGCTTGTTTTTCCTATGTTTGCTAAGACGGAGATGCGTAATCTTAAGGGGAATTCACACTGAGCTGGCCACTCATCCATCAACTATCCAACCGTACAGAACATGCAGGAACAGATGTAGAGGGCGTCGGTGCCAACCTTGATGGTGCCACCGTGGAGCAGGAGGAGTGTTATGAGGATAAGCCGCATCAAGATGCAGCGGCGTATTTTAGCGTTAATCAGTAGTTTATATTTTAGTGGTTTGATATTTTAGACTTATGGAAAATTTTGTAACTAAAGACCCCCAGCTGAGCGGGTCAAATATTTGGGCTCTCATGAATATACATGCTTCTTTTGGCTATCGCACTCTAAGTTTACATTCCGTTGTTTCTCTAATTCATAAACTCCCGGATTTTTGAAAATGAGTTTCGTACTCGAGTTTTAGAAATCGGGGCATTACAATAACCCCATGCGCCATTCGAGTTCAACATCAAGCATAGAGCCACGCATCATTCCTTCATTGCTCCGCCGCTGAAACGACGACTGAACAGCCCACATGACATCGGGTACTGAACCGACACGCCATAAAACAATCTGGCATGCTTCGACATTCGTGTTGGTTGCCATACCCTGGCATTAATGATCATGTGACTCGACTTGGTCCCATCATAACCGACCTAGTTCCAATTTACTTCTCGACCTCCGTAGGTCGGCACGAGAAGTAGGGGGGCTCACTATTGGGGGAAAAAATGGACAAGTCGATAAGTCGGCCTATAGAATGGACTAACTCTGCTGAAATGTCATAAGTCGACCGAGCACCGAGGTAGGCGAAGCTTTGGTATCCAGAGTGTGCAGCCTCCAAGGAGGATGATGCAACTATAAGGACACATAAAAAGCCCGCCAACGAGCCCTTTTTAATAGCCATGTGCTACCGACCTAGTCTATAGGTCGACAATAGGTTGATTATGGATCGGCCATATCTCAGTCGACTGTCGATTACGGATCAACTATAGATCGGCCATAAGACGATTACAGATCGTCTATAAGTCGGGAGCCGCACGACCACATATCAACAATGCTCTCGATTGGCTCACGAATAGTAAGGGCTGATTCGTGGGTAGAGCCAGGGCTTCGTGGGTAGAGCCAAGGCCCACTTTGGATTCTGACCCAAGGCCAATCTAGAAGATTCGAATAAAATCCTAACGTCCCGAGGGATCCTTCAAGATCTAGGGGATAATATTGGATCCCGATAATTTTGGGTATCCCTCATCTCACGGAAATCTTAGATTACAGCCATGAAATCAGGAAAGAGACCAACTAAAATGATATTCAGAGTCTCCTATAAATAGAGGTACCATCCACCATTCAAGGTACGTTGAACACAGAGAAGAATTCTAATATTAGACTGATATCCGTTTCTGGAAGATCTTACTCCCTTCTTAAAGACCTCGATCTTGACTTAGGCATCGAAGAGTCCCTTGCAATAATCAGGGCCTCCTTTGTCCCTCTTTTCTACTGTTACATGTCCGGGGAAGGCCCATACATTAGATCTACCAGTGTACAACATCAACACGGTTAATTAGATCCATCGGAATACAGCATCAACAGGGTCATTGGATATTTTCATTTTTAACCATCCAATAAATGGTCAGATATCCAATAGCTAGATAACCCAATAAAAATAAACGTTAGTTCTGGATACAGTTAAAATGGTACGCATAATTTAGACAGAATAGTTTCAATCTCTGTAATTTCTAAATGCCTGCGTATCATCCATCCCACTCCGCCAGAGCATCGAACTACTTCTCATTCTACAAATAGAAGGCATCCGTCCCTTTGGTTTTCAGACCTCACGATAAAAAAAAAAATGGCCACCGGGACTTCCCATTTCCTTTCTCTCATCCTTCTCATATCAATATTTTCCCAATCTACCCTCCATCTTCTCGCAAATTCCGCAAAATGCCATCCCGACGACGAAGCCGGCCTTCTCGCCTTCAAATCTGGCATCACGAACGACCCGTCGCAGATGCTCGCCACGTGGAAGTCCGGCACCGACTGCTGCAAATGGTCCGGCATCACGTGCCTGGTCAGCAACCGAGTCACGGCCATAACCCTCGTCGGCGACGCGGCCGATCCGACCCGGTTCCTGTCCGGTTCTATCTCGCCTGCGCTCTCCCAACTCCGTTACTTGGACGGTCTCTACTTACAAAACCTCAAATACATCACCGGCACGTTTCCGTATTTCCTCTTTCAGCTGCCCAATCTCAAATTCGTCTACATCGAAAACGACAAACTATCCGGTCAACTCCCGGTTAACCTTGGCAAACTCTCCAACCTCCAGGCTCTCAGCCTCGCCGGAAACTGCTTTTCCGGTCAAATTCCGAACTCCATTTCTGCCCTCACTCAGCTGTCGCAGCTCAACCTCGGCGGGAATCTTCTCTCCGGCGAGTTCCCTCCCGGAATCCGGCAACTCAAGAACCTGACCTTGCTCGCGGTCGATCACAACCATCTTTCCGGAAAAATTCCCGACATCTTCTCGTCATTCTCCAATCTTCGGATCCTCCGTCTATCGTACAATCAATTTTCCGGAGAAATTCCGGCCACGATTTCATCTCTGGCGTCCCATCTCCTCTATCTCGAACTGGGTCATAACAATCTCGCCGGCCGAATCCCTGACTATCTTGGGAATTTTAAAAGTCTCGATACACTCGATCTTTCCAGCAATTGGTTATCCGGTGTTGTACCGAATAGCTTCAATAATCTCACTAAGATCTTCAATCTCGATCTCTCTCGCAACAATCTCACAGACCCTTTTCCTGAGATGAATGTGAAAGGCATCGAATCGCTCGATCTTTCTTATAATCATTTCAACCTAGGAAAAATCCCAACATGGGTAACATCGTCTCCGATCATATACTCTCTAAAGCTCGCCGGATGCGGAATTAAGATGAGATTGGATGATTGGAAACCCTCGAAGACGTATTTTTACGACTACATCGATCTCTCGAGAAATGAGATCACGGGAAGTCCGATCGCATTGCTGAACAGAACTGATTACTTGGTCGGGTTTTGGGCTGATAGCAATCGCCTGCAATTTAATATGACTGAATTGCGATTGCCCAAGACGCTGAAATTCTTGGGTCTGTCCCGGAATTTGATTTTTGGGAAGCTGCCCGGTAGCATTTCGAGTCTGCAGACACTGAACGTGAGCTACAACCATCTGTGTGGTCAGATCCCGGCGACAAAGTTTCCGGTGATGGCGTTCTTGGGGAATGACTGCCTTTGTGGCTCGCCGCTTCCTCGTTGCCGGAATTAGTTCTGATAGTGTTTTCCGTGGTTCTGTTTTGGCTGGAGTTGTTAGCCCGTTGTAAGTTTTTGAACTAGATAGGGTAAAACGTGAATAAAGTAATTATAATGCATAGAAACAGTTGTGAGTGGGATAGCAAGATGGCCCACTTGTAATTATTTTAGCATTTCTTGATTGAACGGCTGCCGTATGTGGGAAGTCCTGTCATTCCCAAAGCAATGAGGGGTGGACCGCCAATGCAGGAGGAAGAAGTGTTGTACCTTGTTTCTGCCCATTACGTGGAAAACCAATATGAGGGCACGAAAATCCAGTTAATTTATACACCAGTGGATGATGGATGATGGTCCACGGAATGATGCAGTCAAGCAAATAAAGGAATGCAAACAAAGTCAAGCAATTTAAGATACAATTGGAGACGGGGGAGTACATTTTGGCGGACGGAGGGAATGTAATCAAAGAACGGTATGGGCAAGTGAAGGATGTAGAAATGCTTTCCAACTTTTGTAATTGTTAGGAGAAAAATTGAACTTACCTTATATGTAAGACATGTGGCAAATAACCATAATAGTGGACTCCCTAAACTATCAAAGTGTTTAATGCTGGGGAGGTTGAGCCGAGCAAAAAATTCAATGACCGAGTTGAATCAGTCAACTCCACTTTAATATAAGGGTTTATCGATAGACCTTGACCTCATATTCCAACCTCATTAACTTTAACCAAGGACACCGACATCGACCTTATATATCGATTCCGACCATAGACACCGACCTCAACCTCGGATATCGAACTCGAACTCGGGATAGAAATATCCAGAGAGAATCTTGTATTGTATACGAGCATAATTACCCAGAGAAATCTTAATCGAAGATCACGCCAATCGAGAAATATTCGAGAATAGATTTCGGCTCCTATATGGGCCCCTCCAACATATCTCACAGATCTACTTAGATATGCAAGTTGCCTAGCAAACCTATAAATACATTACCCCCTATAGGGGGAGTTACAAACAAAGATCTCAACTCTAGTCACACACATTTTGAATTTATTTACCTGACTTAGGCATCGGAGGGTCCCCGACCACATATAGCATCCCCAATGTCATTTCGCTTTCCATTAAAATGCAGGTACACAACGGCTCACAGGAGGTGTTACAGGGTTGACCAGATTTGAGCGATAACAATTTGGCGTTGTTTGTGAGAATGACAATAAATCCATTAATAAGCTCCCTCTATATCAATTCTAATCGCCTTTCTACTTCTCCCCCTTTAATGAATAAGGGAAAAAGAAATGCTTTACCCGCTATCGCTGAGCCGGTACCGGAAGAACAACCTAAAAACTCTCAGGCTCCGCAGTTAGGCCTCCAACCAGACCCCCCATTCCCCAGTGATCACACAAAGATCCTAGAACGGGGAAAATTGAAAAGGCCGAGCTATATGTCCTAGTTTGGGGGGGGGGGGGGGGGGCAATAGACAATCCCAAAATGCTGAATTCGAAGACAACCTCAAAAGAATGAGTATTGAGAGATTCATACAAATGTTGTTCTAAGGACAACCTTACACCATAAAAACCAAGGGTTTATGGCAGGACAACCTTACTAGAACGATTTGTGTATCAAAAACTCAAACTGATATAGAAGAATAAAGAAATAAATAGCAAGAAGGGAAATTTAAGCTATTACAACATTCTCACACATCCATATAAGGATTACAACATTCTCCACAAATGTAAAAAGAGAAATTACAATCATCCACAAAAATAAATAAACAATCAAAACACAAGACAGAGAATTATAGTGGTTCACTTATGTGTACACCAACTGTTAAACAATAGCCACACAACTACTCCACTCCTAATATCCTCACACAGTGGATATTAGCATTCACTATGAAAATAGGTTTTTCCAGGTTCACCTAAAACCCTCACAATTGTGTCTTTCAAGTGGGCTTACACAACTCAAAAACCCCACATTCTGAGTTTTTTGGATCACCTCAGATAAACCAAAATAGAGATTTTTTTGGCACAATCTCAAAAACCAAAATGGAAATTTATAATAATGTAAAATACATAGATATTCTCTTTGATGAATCCCGGAAGAACCAATTCAGAGTAGAATTTTAACGTAGAAGTTCAATGTCTAAACTCACTTATGAAATGGTTCTAGGTTCTAAATTGATTTTAGATTTAAAGCACCTTGGGCTAGCTTGCTTTGATTTTGATTTCAAGAAATGGGAATACTTCAATCCCTCTTTCAAATAAAATTGAAATGCAGAAATTCAAAATCAAATGCAAAGAAAGCTAATAAAAGAGAATATTAAATGAGCACAATATAGCTTAAAAAGAACACTAACTTATCTCTCAAAGTGGCATATTGATTTAGCTTGAATTGAAAAAAAAACTCTGAAATTCGTGCTCTATTTATAAGTGAACAAATCGCGTTCATGACTGGCCCTGAGGACACTACGACTGGTTGTAGGACCAACAGATTTTTGAAATTTTGAGCGCGATCAGATAAAGCAGTTGCACGACTGGTCATAAGACCTTTACGACTAGTCGAAGGACCTCCACGACTGGTCGTGACCTGTCTACGACTAGTCGTGTGGAGCCTGATTTAGTCACTGGAGTTTGAGTCGTAGCTGCAGGACTGATCGAACATGAGTCGTGCACTATTCACACGACTGGTCGAGCAGTCTCTAGGACTGGTCGTGGCTTAACAAAAAATTCTGAAAATTTTCAACAAACTTAGGACTGGTCGTGGAATTTCTTAAACTAGTCGAGCCAATGCTAGGACTAGTCGAACAAAGTCCAGAAGTAGTCGAGAAACAGTCTATTCACTTATAAAATGAATAAATTAAATTATGTATTCAAAATGACCTACCCTAAGGTCAATCTAAGGTCATTTATACCTTGTTAGTGATGTATGAACATTGAGCTTCTTTCTCTTTAGTTGATAGTCGTTCTTTAAAGTTGGCGAAGCTTGAGATCTTGTCATAAGATGAAGCTTGACTTGAGACTCTTGAAGCTTGAAATCGAGTAACATTGAAGCTTGAAATCGACTAACATTAAAGCTTGAACTTGAGTATTAAGGTCTAGGAACGTTGCCTTGACTTGTACGAAGCTTTGAACTCTTGAATCTTGAAAACTTGAATTCACTATTGACGTTTGTACATAAACATGAACTAGTACACTTACCTTTAAAGTTCTTGAACACAAGACCCTTGTTCTTGAGAGATGCATAGACTTCATTATATAGATGAGCTACACAAGGCACAGATTCCAGGAGAGATTTTGGCACTACAAAATTTGACAATATAGGAGCTAGAAACCTTAGCACTTACAGAAGTTGGCTCATCTCTTTAGAAAACCAAGTCGAGGCTTTGACCGTCAACAGTGACCGCATCATGAGAATATTAAAAAGGCAACACCCCATCCTCGACAACCAAGGCGTGGAACTAGGGGCGGCGATCGAGCAATCTCATCCTCCGCTCAGACCTCTCGACTCATATGTAGCAAAAGATCGGTCAGCATAAAGTAAGTGTGTCCCAACACAGATCATGGGAACAACCGAGCTTGCTGAGTCTAATATGCAATATACCCTTGAAAAGAGAAGGTGGGGAAAAGCTTTTAAAGTCACAGTAGAGAACGAAGTCCCATAGAAGGTAGAATTAAAGGAAATCCAATAGGTGTATCGGGCCAAGGCCCCCGCTTCCATTGACACTCTGTGTTGAGTGACAAATATTGCATATTTTCCCCAATTTGTATCATGGTTTTATGAACATGATACTGCTTAATGGTATATTTTATACATGTTTGTGTTGCAAGGTGAGTTTGAGGGCTCAGAATGAAAACGATGTTAAAAGTGTGGATTTAATGCTCAAGAATCACCAAGTAAAAGAATAGACATTTGGAGATCAAGATTGAAGATTTCAAGACCCCAAGAGTTAAGAAAATCAAGTGGAAAAGGAAGGAAGTACAAAAATTAGTGCAGAAAATTACAGGATCTGAGCTTAGATTCATCGAAACAATTTAGATGACCTCAAAGCTAGTCTTCGATAACATCGAAGCCCTTAGATGACATCGAAGAATTATAGAAAAATCAAGTTTAGTTGCTGGATAAAATGGATGCAGTCTTAGATTCATCGAAACAGTTTCGATGAATCGAAGCCAGTCTTAGATGCCATCGAAGGGTTTATGCGGAGCCTACAAGGAGTGAGAAGTTTTGAAGCAGTTTATGATTTTTTTCAAATCTATTTGAAGGAGGGAGTTCCCCACCTATAAATAGGGCATTCCTAAGCTATTATCCAAAGCATTGAAGAGCATTCTAGGGTTTTTCTAGTTTCTTTTAGAGAGCTTTCAAGTTTCATAGTTCTTATTTTCTTTATAAGTTTTTGTTTATTTATTTATTCTTTCTTTTCTGTTTACATTTCTTTCTTTTCTTTTTGCTTTTTATTTTTACAATTTAATTATGTTTTTCTAAGTTCCCTCTAGCCTAAGCTAGAAGGGAAGCACACTGGTTTAATGTTTTCATAGTTATGATGATTGATTGTTTTAATGATGAGAAGAATGGTGTGTGCATGTTATCAACTTTTTAGGTTTAGTTTTTTATCCTAATGTGAGATCCATATGTTTCCATCACATGAGATCCACATTAATGGATAGGCTTACCCTGAATCAATTAGATTTTCTTGATAAGAGAGGTTCTCAACCTGGTACATTTCTTTGATATTCATCATCTTATGGATATGAATTCATAAAATCTCTAGCGTTTGAGAATATATATCAATGGTGAAAATCTATGATTTTCTAATATTTTATATCATTTATTTAAAATGTTTAAATTGTTTTATTTTCCGATTAGGCTGACCATAGTGCTCGGATCCTAGTTGTGTTATCCAAGTCATCATGATTTTGCAACATTAACCTATGTGTGAAACTTTGAAGCTTGGGTGTTGTTTTAATACAGTTAAATTACATCCATTCAAAACTCCTAAAATCAAATCATCAGTTTAGTTTTTATTACTTAGTTTATTTTATATTTGATTTTCTCATTCTCGCAATTCATCTCCCTATGGGATCAACCCTGTATTAACGGGATATTACTTACGAACCTCTGCACTTGGAGGCAAACAATCAAGTTTTTGGCGCCGTTGCTGGGGAGAGACTGAGATAGATTAGATTTGTGTAAGATAGCTAAGGTAAGTTATTTTCTAAGGTAAGTTCTCATCTAAACCCTCCAAAATTTCTGTAGATTTTCTGTTTTTCTTTGAAAGTAAATTTAGTTGGGTCTTTCAAGCATTAACTGTGACATAAGGTTGCCCTGCTTGAGATTTCATCACCCAAGTGCAATGGTTGTCATACAGTTGCTGTTTGATTACAAAGATCATCCGCTGAATCTATTTTCCAGATTAACATAGTTTAATTTCTACATTAGTTTTACTTTCTTTTTATTTATTTTACTTTGTGGTTTGAACCCTCATGGTCGGCTCTGCCGCTTAGGTTGTTGGTTAAGTTTGCTTTGTGGATTGAACCCTTATGGTCAGCTCTACCGCCTAAGTTATTGGTTAAGTTTTTATTTTTATTTTAAGTATCATACTTGCTATTTGAATAATAGTATTTGTTGTATGATGTGGATGGTTTATGTCCCGTTGGAGTAGGGATCAAAACAATCGACTCTCCTTCGAAGGTGGACTAGTTCCAGGCCTTGATCATTCACTTAGGAGAGACACTCAACATCGCTTGGATTTCATGACAAACCTGATTGATAATCCAAATCCAAATATGCCAGATCCAACTATAAATCAAAATAGAAAAAATCAACGTAATCCTTCTCTCGAGGATGAGAATGAAGTTCATAGGAATGTGTTAAACCAACCATGGACTTTATGTGAACGTCTATGCCCTAGAGATCAACTTTACCATCTTACATTGTGTTCCCTGATCATACAGGGAACATTGATTTTAAACTAGGTGTGATTCAATTGATTCCTAAATTTTATGGCTTGGATTCTGAAAGCCCTTATTTATGCCTCAAGGACTTTGAGGAAGTGATTGTAATATTACAAGTAAACAATGACAATAGGGATGCACTTAAGCGTATGTTATTCTCATTTTCTTTAAAGGATTGTACCAAAGCATGACTCAACTCTCTAAGACCTCATACCATCACTACAGGGCAAGCATTAAGTATAGAGTTTTTGAAAAAGTTCTTTCCCAAGCACAAAACAAATGCACTAAAATAAGAAATCATGTCATTCTCCCAAAAGGGGAATGAACTGTTTTTCCAAGCTTGGGAGCACTTCAAAGACCTTCTACTTACTTGTCCACATCATGGTTATGAATCATGGCACGTGATTGATGCATTCTGAAAGGGGCTCACCATAGATACCCATCAGTTTATAGAGATGATGTGTGGTGGAACCTTTCTTGACAAATATCATAATGAGTCTTGGGATTTTCTAGACATGTTAGCAGAGAATACGCAGACATGGGTTGTCTCTACTAAACCAGACCAAACTAGATCCCTTCCTAGAGAAAAAATGGGAATGTACGTCCTAAGAGAGGAAGACGACCTTAATGCAAAATTCGCTACATTAGCTGGAAAGGTCGAAGCCTTGGAAATTAGGAAGGTCGATATTGTTAAAGCAAACACTTCCTTAGGTAATTTTTGTAGCATTTGTGGTGGTGCAGACCATGACACAAAGGATTGTCTAATAATCCTAGTTATACAAGATATCATACATGAACATGGGCAAACAAATGCTATAAACAACTACCAAAGGTCAGTTATACAACCAATGAAAAACATGTATAATCCAAATTGGCGTAACCATCCTAATCTTAGTTGGAGGAATGGACTACAAATTAATGCACCCAATGCACCTCAAATGCCTCCACGAAACAACTTCTTTGGGGCATCTAACAATATACCATATGTGCTCCCACCAAAGCGATCATCTGTGGAGGATGCATTGACCGCATTCATGAATTCTCAAGCTCAAATGAATTAGTCTCTAATCCAATCAAATCAGGAATTAAAGACGACTGTGGATAGGATTAAGTCTCAACTAAATGCTAGGGAAAAATGCACAATTCCTTCCAACCTCTGCCAAACCCTAGAAACACATATTTCATTGGAGACTCAAATCTAAGTGAGCTACACCATGAACGAGCTAAGGTCATCATTACCTTGAGAAATGGAAAAGAGGTCAATAACAAGATAATGCAACCGGTAGAAATACCAGAGGATGAGCCACTATCTCAAGAGAATAATGAACTGGCTATAGTTCAAGTATCGTAACAACAAAGAGACTAAGTCATATGAACCTCTAGTTCCGTTCTCATTTAGACTTCGGAACCCAACTGTCCCATGAAATATCAAGAGGTGCTGGATGTGCTTCAAAAGGTTACTGTCAATATTCCTCTAGTTGATGCCATTAGACAAATTCTATTATATGCTAAATATCTCAAGGACTTGTGCACTGTAAAGAGAAAATTAAATGTGCACAAAAAGGCCTTCCTTACTGAGAAAGTGAGTGCGATCATTCAACAAAGGGCTATACCCAAATACAGAGACTCGAAAAGTCCCACTATTCCTTGTATTATTAGAAATTTCCAAATTGAGCATGCTTTGCTAGATTTGGGTGCAAGTGTCAACTAAGTACCTTATTTGGTTTACAAACAAGTGGAGTTAAGAAAGCTTAAACCAACCACGATTACGCTCTAACTCGCTGACCACTCCATTAAGGTACCAAGGAAAATCTTAGAGGACGTGCTAGTCCAAGTGGAGAAATTCTACTTCCCCGTAGATTTTATTGTACTAGACACTGAACCTTGTGTAAACGCTAGCACTCAAGTTCCCATCATTTAGGCCACCCATTCCTAACAACTTCAAATGCAATCATAAATTGCATGAATGGAATAATGAACTTGTCTTTTGGTAACATGACTCTAGAGCTAAATATTTTCAATCTATGTAAGCAGCCCATTGACAATAATGAGATTCATGGGCTGAATTTCATGGATTGCTTGATAGAAGAAGAGAAATTGGAACCTAGTCTGACTAAGGAATTGATTCAAGTCTTTGGGGACTTGAAAAATTCTGATTTAGAAAAAGTGTTTGTTGAAATTTATGATGATAATGAGAGCACTACCATCCAGGACATTGGTATATACCAATGGAGACCACACACTCAAATCCTATCTATCAAGGACTCGTGACCTCTGCCATCACCAACTTATGTTTAAAAGCTTGATCTAAAACGACTACCAAATGAGCTTAAGTATGTATACTTGGGTGAAAATAAAACTTATCATGTGGTTATCTCTTCATTTTTAGACAAGGATCAAGACATTAAATTGTTGAATGTTTTAAGGGACCACAAAGGAGCCTTGGGCTGGACCATTTATGATATTAAGGGTATAAGCCCTTTCATATGCACCCATTGGATCCACCTCGATGAGGATGCCAAACCAATCAGACAATCTTAAAGGTGCCTCAATCCAAACATGATGGAAGTTATAAATAATGAGGTGATTAAATTATTAGATGTGAGAATCATCTACCCAATATCTGATAGTGTTTAGGTAAGTCCAACTCAAGTAGTTTCAAAGAAATCTAGAATAACTATCGTGAAAAATTCTAATAATGAACTCATACCAACACGAGTTACCACAGGTTGGCGTGTGTGCATTGACTATAGAAGATTGAATATGGTCATAAAGAAGGACCATTTCCCTCTACCATTCATTGATCAAGTTTTAGAGAGGGTAGCAGGTCACTCCTATAGTTTCCTTGATGGATTTTTTGGATATAACCAAATAGAGATAGCTCTGGAAGACTAAGAAAAAACCACGTTCACTTTTCCATTTGGCACGTTTGCTTTCAAACAGATGCCATTTGGATTGTGCAACGCCCCAACAACTTTCCAATGATGCATGTTAAGTATTTTTTCAAATATGGTTGGGAAGTTTTTTGAGGTTTTCATGGATGACTTTTCTGTATTTGGGAGTAGCTTTGAAGAATGCCTCAACAATTTATCTCTTGTCTTATCTAAGTGTGAAGAAAAGCACTTTGTCTTAAATTGGGAGAAATGTCATTTCATGGTTCAAAAATGAATTATTTTAGGCCATGTTATCTCCAAAAATGGAATCGAGGTAGATAGTTCAAAACTGGACATTATATCTAATCTACCTATCCCCCAAACTGTTAGAGATATTAGATCACTTCTAGGGCATGCTGGTTTCTATAGAAGATTCATCAAGGACTTTGGTGCCATTACTAGACCCTTGACTAATCTTCTCTAAAAGGATGTTCTATTTAAGTGAACAGATGAGTGTGCAAGTGCCTTCAATAAAATTAAATCATCCATTACCACTACACCTATCATACGTCCACCAGATTGGACACTTCCTTTTAAACTAATGTGCGATGCAAGTAATTATGCCATAAAGGCTGTTTTGGGCCAAAGGAAAGATGAATGACCCTACATTATTCACTATGCGAGTAGAACTCTAAACTCGGCTCGAGTGAACTACTCAACAACTAAAAAGGAGTTACTTGCAGTAGTTTTTGCTTTGGATAAGTTTATGTCATACTTGTTGGGATCCAAAGTGGTCATTTTCACTGATCACTCAACTTTTAAATATTTGCTATCTAAGAAGGATGCAAAGTCGAGACTTTTGAGATGGATTCTCCTACTCTAATAATTTGACTCAGAGATAAGAGGTAAGAGAGGAGTAGAAAATGTAGTGGCCGATCACCTTTTCAAATTGGTCTTAGATGATTCTATTAAGGAGATGCATATCTAGACACTTTCCTTGATGAACAATTATTTGTGATCTCCAAATTACTTTGGTATGCAGTATAGTGAACTATCTTGTGACAGGAAAAATACCATATCATTGGAAGTCACAAGATAGGAAGCATTTTGAAACCGAGGTTAGGAACTTCTTCTGGGATGACCCATATTTATATAAATATGGGATTGATCAGATTTTTAGACGTTGTGCCCAAGAAGATGAAATTCAAAGTGTTATTTCCTTTTGCCACATGAAAACATATGGTGGCTGTTTTTCTGCTAAGAAAACCACTGCAAAAATTATGAAGTGTGGTTTTTACTGGCCCACCATGTTTAAAGACACTAACGCTTTATATGTTGCTTGTGATAGATGTCAAAGATTGTGAAGAGTGTCCCAATGCAACATTATGCCTTTATCCCCAATTTTACCATTGGAGATTTTTGATTGTTGGGGTATTGATTTTATAGGCCCATTTTTATCTTCTTTTGGATTTCTTTATATATTGGTTAGTGTGGACTATATTTCCAAGTGGATTGAGGTAGTTCCAAGTATGACTAATGACAAAAAAGTTATTATAAAACCCGTATCCTAGCCCGTACCGTTTCGTAGGCCTCCACTGTCCTCCAAGTTGAATTTCAGCGACCCGTGATCTGTTATTAACGTTTACACACAATCCTAAGTCATGTCCCATATATCAGAGTCAGCTCGACCCAAGACTTGTACTCTTATGACCGCGCTGACGCTGAGGTTCCGTCGCCGTGTCTCGTGTGACGAGGCGATACCCGTGCCAGGAGATGTGGGCCTGCATTCAGTTTAAGGAAAATACCGCACGTTGTAATTCTTAGAGAATCTCTACGAAACGTCAGATCAATCCATCAATCAATCAAAGTACAACCCATCACTCCATCCCATCCCCAAGTACAACCACCCTCCCCAAAATTCAATACTCTCTCTTACACAAGTACACATCTATCACTCACTTACCCGTCACACCCCATCACTCACCCATCCCTCTCTCTCTCTCTCTCTCTCATTTCCTCCCAAGCAACTATCGTCCAAGCAAGCTCCATGAGAGAGCTTTGTGTGGCCCACTTCCTATCTCCCATCCCCACCCTCCAAAACTAATCTCAACCGTCAAAGTTTGTGTAAGTGCTATAGTTTATATCCCTTTGTGTTGTCAAATTTGTGGTGCCAAAGACACTGGTATGTAACTTGCAGCTCCACTCAAGATCAACTTTGATGAACAAGCAATGCTCACAAGTATAAAGTACAAAGATCCACTCAAGATCAACTTTGATGAACAAGCAATGCTTACAAGTGTAAAGAAGAAAGTTCTACTTAAGTTCAACTGTGATTGACGAGTATTGCTCTCAAGTCAAGACATTGCAAGATATCAAGAAGCTTACAAGTTCGATCGTAAAGAACTCAAGATACGTTTAAGGATTAGCTACAACAAGACTTCAAGGTTTACTACCTTCAAAGGTACTTTCAAAGGTCACTTGTCCTTAAGTTTCAATGTCCTTACTTCACGATTGAGGTTTGACTGACCTTGGGTTCTTTAGAGTAGGCCATTTTAGATACATAAGTCATATGTTTTATACACGTGAGTTTGGTCAGTTCTAAGACTAGTCCTAGACTTTGTTCGACTAGTCCTAGCACTGCTTCGACCTGTCTAAGAAATTCCTGGATCAGTCGTAAGTTTGTTACAAAATTCAGATATTTTCTGTTAGGCTTCGACTAGTCCTGGGGACTGTTCGACTAGTCGAAGGAACAGTGTCGACTGCATCTAAGACCAGTCGTAAACCTTCGACTCAAAGTCCAGCGCTGAAATTAGGAATCCTACGACTAGTCGAAGGAGACCTACGACCAGTCGAAGGATACCTTCGATCAGTCGTGAAACGGTCAAATCTTATCGCACCCGAATTTTTAAATATCTGTTGGTTCTATGACCAGTCGAAGAACCCCTTAGACCAGTCGAAGACATGATTTGCTCACCTATAAATAGAGCACGAATCTCAGAAGAAATTAATCAATTCAAGTAAATTTAATTCGATCTTCTGAGAGATAGTTTTGTGCTTCATCAAAGCTAAGTGTGCTTATTTAATATTCTCTTTCTTTAGCTTTATTTGATTGATTTTGTTTCTAGCATTCTAATCTTATATGAAAAAAAAGAATTGATATTTTTCTTCTTTTGGAATCAAAATCAATTAAAGCTAGCCCGTTGTTTTTAATTTAAAACCAATTAGAACCTAGAATCATTTTAAAGTGAGTATTGGACATTGATCTTGGACATTCAAATCTCTACTCCAATTTGGTTCTTCCGGGTGCTACAACGAAGGAGATAATCAGGTATTTTATATTTGTTGTAAATTTTGTTTAGTTTTCTTTTGAGATTTACCAGAAAAATCTCATTGTATTGGTTATCTGAGGAGAGCCAGAAAACTCAGAAGTGAGGTTTTTTTAATTGTGTAAGCCCACAGATAAAGACACAATTGTGAAGGTTTTTAGGTGAACCTGGGAAAACCTATTTTTGTTAGTGAACGGTAATATCCCCTGTGTGAGGATATTAGGAGTGGAGTAGCTGTGTGGCTGTTGTTGAACAGTTGGTGTATACACAGACGAACCACTATAATCCCTTGTGTTTTGTGGTTGTTTGATTTTCATTTCATATATTTAATTATTCAGTGTGGGATGTATGTGTGGATGTGAATGTTGTAATCATTTCATTTCAAGCTTAGTGATGAATGGTGTAATAGTTAGATTTAGATTTTTGCAATTTATCACTTACTATTACTTTATTGGTTTGAGCTTCTGTTTCTATATTTGTTCTAGAAATAATGTTGTCCTACCATAAACTTTGGTTTTTGGTGTAAGGTTGTCCTTAGAACAATTTTTCATTGCTTTCCATTTCTATATTGCAATTAAAGTTTAGTGATTTAAGTTCTTATTCTTATTTCGCTGTATCTTTTATTTAAATTTGACATAGTCCTATTCACCCCCCCTCTAGGACATATAGCTTGGCCATTTCAAGTGGTATCAGAGCCTAATAGTTCTTTCTTATTGCTTTATATTTGGATTTATTTCCTTAGCTAACGATCTAACCTATATATAATATGTCAAATTTTGATAGCCTATCAATCACTAGGCCTCCACCTTTCGATGGCTCCAATTATGCCTATTGGAAAGCCAGGATGAGGATCTTCCTAAAATCCATGGATGAAAATGTGTGGCTAGCCATAGTGAATGGTTGGACCCCTCCTACCACTGACGTAACTGGAGTTGATGGTTCAAAAACAACAAAAATAACGGCTTATTTTTCTTGGACCACACTTCAGAAAAGTGAGAATAGTGCAAATGCTAAAGCACTAAATGCAATTACATGTGCACTATCACCGGATGAATTCAAAAGAATTATATCTTGTGATTTTGTAAAATAAGCTTAGGATATATTGGAAATGACACATGAGGGTACTTCAATTGTCAAGAAATCTAAGATACAAATCCTCACAACTAAATTTGAGGAAATACGTATGGAAGAAAATGAAATATTCATGGACTTCTATACCAGATTGAATGACATTGTAAACTCTATGTGGGGTCTAGGTGATAAAATCCCGGAAAGCAAGATATGTGCTAAAATACTACGCTCACTTCCTGAACGGTTCAATTCTAAAGTAACCGTAATCTAAGAACTTCGTGATACTGATAATATGAAGGTTGAGGAGTTCGTTGGATCTTTACAGACTTATGAGTTAAACTTTAAAGCTCCTAAAAGTAAATCCATTGCTCTCAAATCTACTAAAAGTATTTCTCAAGAAAATTCGGATTCAGAAAATTCTGAAGACGATATGGCTCTTTTAGCAAAGAAATTTTACAAGATTTTCAAAAGCAAGAAAAGGGTAGATCTTCAAAAATCAAACGATAAGAAAAGATCTAAACTTAGATCCAAAAATTGGAAGTCTTTGAAAGATAGTCAATATTACAACTGCCAAGAGTATGGTCACTTAGCAAACAAATGTCCTAAAAAGGACAAACCAAAAAGAAAGGGTATGTTGGCTACATGGGATGAATCATCTGATTCTGAAGCTTCTTTTGAATCAGAAGATTCTGAAACTGAGTCGGGCAATGAAGTTAAAGCCCTTATGACTCTAGCTAAATTCACATTCTCAGATAATGATTCAACAAGTGAAGAAAATTTGAATAGTGAATGTGAAAATGAAGAAGATCTCCAAGATGCTTATAACGCCCTATACAAAGAAAGTTGTAAAATTGCTGTCAAACTTAAACTTCAAAAGGAAAAAATTTTTAAACTTAAAGAATGTTTTGAATCACTTGTTTTAGAAAAATCCCAAATTTCAGATTGTTTTGAAAAATTAAAATGTGATTTAGAATTCAAAACCACCCAGATTGAAAATCTGAAATCTGAAAATGAGAAACTCAAAAATGAAGTATCTTCTCTTCTAAGTTTAAAGGACATATGGAGATATGCCCAAGGTGATCCTAAGTTAGAAAAATTATTATCCGGATCAAGAAAATGTGGCGATCGATCCGGGTTGGGATATGACAAGAATATATCTTTTAAACAAAAGTATACTTCTCCCAAGTTTGTGAAAGGAGAGTCCTCAAACTCAGAAGGGAAAGGCACTTACCAAGGGTTTTCTAAAACTTTTCAAAAACCTAAAAGTATCCATGTTAATTTTAAAAGACAGAACCGAACCCTCTTACTGAAAAGATAGTTGATTTACTCAAGGAGCTCTTAAAATCTAACTCAGTAGGTCATTCTTACAACATCAGACAGAAGAAGACTAACTATACTCCTAAACCCAAAACAGTTCTGAAATGAGTTCCTAAAGTTGCCTGCTTGGTTGCTCACACTACTTTCAAAGCATCAAGTCATTCAAAGTGGTACCTAGATAGTGGATGCTCCAGAAAGATGACTGGTGATAAAAGTTTGTTCACCGATCTCAAAGACATGATTGATGGTTCAGTCATATTTGGTGATGGCAGCAACTGCAAGATTATGGGCCAAGGTATAGTTCATCTCTATAACCTTCCTTTGTTTAAAAATGTTTTATATGTAGAAAGTTTGAAACATAACTTGCTTAGCATATCTCAAATATGTGATAATAACCATAGTGTACGATTTTCTAATCAAAGTTGTGAGATTCTAAACAACAAGGGTTCAATAATACTAACTGACCGTAGAACCTCTGAAAACTGCTATATTGTTAGCGAATCCAGCTCATCTAATCAATCATGTTACATGGTCCATACAGACGAGACTGATTTATGGCACAAACGTCTTGGACATGTACACTACCGAAATCTATATAGATTGAGCAAATGGGAACTTATAAGAGGTTTACCCAAATTACAAAAATTAGATAAAATATGTGGTGAATGCCAGATTGGCAAACAAACAAGGAACTCACACAAAAAGGTGAATTCCAATATAACATCAAGACCACTTGAGCTTCTCCACATGGATTTAGTAGGACCTACCAGGACGGAAAGTTGAGGTGGCAAAAAATATATCTTGGTAATTGTTGATGACTTTACCAGATATATGTGGGTAATCTTCTTAAGGGACAAATCTGAAACCCTTGAAGAAGTAAGAAAAGTTCTCAAAAGGATTCAAATTGAAAAAGGTTCTCAAATCAGTAAGATTCGTAGTGATCATGGATCTGAATTTGAGAATAGCAGTTTTGAGAAGTTCTATAACGACCAGGGAATATTAAATGAATTCTCAGCACCCAAAACCCCACAACAAAATGGTATAGTGGAAAGGAAAAATAGAGTATTTCAAGAAATGACTAATGTCATGTTGAATAGCATGAAACTCTTTAAGAATCTTTGGGCTGAAGCAGTCAATACAGCTTGCTATATTATTAATTGAGTTTATACTAGTAAAAGTAATAATAAAACGGCTTATGAAATGTGGTTCGATAGAAAGCCTACTGTCAAATATTTTCAAATTTTTGGCAGCAAGTGCTATATTTTACGAGATCGTGAAAATCTGGGAAAATTTGATACGAAGAGTGATGAAGGGATATTTTTAGGATATTCTTTAAACAGTCGTGCTTATAGAGTACTGAACAAAAGAACCGGTGTGATTCAAGAGTCCATTAATGTGGTCATTGATGATCACATAAACACACAAGTCTCAAGTTCAGATAATGATAAAATTCTTGTAACAGATAAACCTGATACTTCATCTAACCAGACTGATTCTGAACTAAGGACTGTTAAAGATCATCCAACTACACAGATTCTTGGAAATCCTCTCACTGGTGTTCGTACTCATAGACAACTTGAGGATATATGTAACTACGCATGTTTTACATCCCAGATAGAACCATCTAACGTAAAAGAATCTTGCTGATGAAAACTGGATTGTTGCAATGCAAGAAGAGCTTAACCAATTTGTGAGAAATGGTGTTTGGTATCTCATACCTAGACTTAAAGATAAACACATCATTGGAACCAAATGGATTTTCAAAAATAAGTCTGATGAGCTTGGTAATATAATTAGAAATAAGGCTAGGTTAGTGGTACAAGGTTGCACTCAAATTGAAGGTATTGACTATGATGAAACCTTTTCACCAGTAGCCCGTCTTGAATTAATTAGACTCTTTATATCCATTGCATGTTTTAGAAAGTTCAAGATTTACCAAATGGATGTAAAAAGTGCATTTTAAATGGCGATTTGCATGAGGAAGTCTGTAAGGGTTATGGTCTCATACTCCTTTGGTTGTCAAATTTTGATGTGTCAAAACATCTATCTATGTCTTGTGCTTGTATGATGATTTTTATTCAAGACACTGTTTAAATACTTCAAGAAGCTATAAGTCGAACTCTTCAAGATGTTACAAGTTGAAGCTCAAGATGTTGAAGTTTAAGAAGCTACTATGTTGATGTTCAAGTCTTAGAGAACGACTCATGACTTCAAGACTAATAAGCAATGCATGAAGTAGTTGTTATGCTGATAAAGATCTCAAGTTTGAAGCTACAACAAAGTTCAAGATCTCAAGCCTGATATTGTTCAAGATTTCAAGCCTGATATAGGTTCAAACAATCTACATTCGTTGAATGGTTGAAGTTCAATATCCATACGACATGTTTCAGGTTTGAATGACCTTAGGTTGACCCTTTAAGTAGGTCATTTTGGATACATAAATCAAATATTTATTTTACATAAGTTTGGTCTATTCCAAGACCAGTCCTAGCTCTTGTTCGACCAGTCCTAGCATTGGTTCGACTAGTCCAAGAAATTCCACGATCAGTCCTAAGTTGTTGAAGATTTTTCGGATTTTTTGGAACGCCCACGACCAGTCCTGGAGGTCCTTCGACCGGTCGTAGATTGGCTTCGACTTGTCCACGATCAGTCGTGGAGCTACGACTCAATATCCAAAGAATAATTCATGGTCCTACGATCGGGTCGTAGGTATCTACGACGAGTCGTAGGTGACCCACGACGGTCGTAGGGTACTCACGACCAGTCGTGGAACGGCTTTCAAAGATCGCGCTCAATTTTTCAAAAATCTGTTAGAGCTACGACCAGTCCTAGGTTTCTAAGACCAGTCGTAGGAATGATTTTTTCTTCTATAAATTGAACACGAAATTCAGAGTTTTCACATCCTCAACTCCATTCCATTTCAAGAATTTTCAAGTAATCACTCTGAGATAAGTCTGTGTTTATTTTAAGCTAAATTGTGCTTATTTAATATTCCTTTTTGCTAGCTTATTTAATTTGATTTTGTTTCTATATTCCAATCTTATTTGAAAAGAGGAATTATCCTATTCCTTCTTCTTGGAATCAAAATCAAATATTGCTACGCCCAACAAGTTAAATCTAAAATCTATTAGAATTTAGAACCTTGAATGTGAGTATTGGAAATTGAACTTTGACATTCAATCATCTACTCCGATTGGTTCTACCGGGCTTCTAAAGGAGAAATCCAGGTATTTTACAATTCTGTAAAATTCATTTATTTTTGGTTTGTTTGAGGTTGAGCCAGAAAAATCTCATTATACTGGTTTTGTTTGAGGTTGAGCCAGAAAAATCTCATTGTATTGGTTGTCTGAGGAAAACCAGAAAACTCAGAAAAAGGGGTTTTTTGAATTGTGTAAGCCCAAGTAAAAAAAAGACACAATTGTAAAGGTTTTTGGTGAACCTGAGAAAACCTATTTGATAGTGAACGCTAATATCCCCTGTGTGAGGATATTAAGAGTGGAGTAGCATTCTGTGTGGCTGTTGTAAAACAGTTGGTGTACACACAGGCGAACCACTATAACTCTTTGTCTTGTGGATTGAATGCTTGCTTAATTTTCATATCTTTTATCATTTGATTGTGTGGAATGTACAAGTGGATGTGAATGTTGTAACTATTTACATTTTCAAGCAAGTGTGGGGATTGTTGTAATAATTTAGATCTTTACTTCTGGATTTATTTTCAATTCCTTGCTATTTCATTTACTTATATTAACATTGAGTTCTTGATTCAAAAGAGGTTCTAGAAATAAGGTTGTCCTACCATAAGCCCTTGTTTATTATGGTGTAAGGTTGTCCTTAGAACTGAATTTGTATCAATCTCTCAATAATTATTTATCAAGGTGATTTATATTTAACATTGTGAATTGATTCATAATTAAGGGTATTGATTTACTTTAGTTCCGCTGATTTTATTTTAAATTTGACATAGTCCTATTCACCCCCCCCTCTAGGACATATAGCTTGGCCTTTTCAAGTGGTATCAGAGCCTAATAGCTCAATTTTGTTGCTTTTTATTTAGATTTATTTCCTGAGCTAACGATCTAAGCTATATAAAAAGATGTCAAATTTTGATAGCCTTTCGATTACTAGGCCTCCACCTTTTGATGGCTCCAACTATGCCTATTGGAAAGCCGAGAATGAGAATCTTCCTCGGATCAATGGATGAAAGTGTGTGGCTAGCCACACAAGGATCGAATGGAATCCTCCTACCATGGAAGTAACTGGTGTTGATGGTTCAAAATCTATGAAAATTACACCATATTTCCAATGGACCACACTTGAGAAAAATGAGAGTAGTGCTAATGCTAAAGCACTAAATGCAATCACTTGCACTATCATAGGATGAGTTCAAAAGAATCATATCTGTGATACTTCAAAAAGCAAGCCTGGGATATTTTAGAAATGACACACGAAGGTACATCAATTGTCAAGAAATCTAAAGTCCAACTCCTCACAACTAAATTTGAAGAAATTCATATGGAGGAAAATGAAATGTTTATGGACTTTTACACTAGATTGAATGACATTGTAAACTCTATGTGGGGTCTTGGCGAAAAGATCTCGAGAAAGTAAAGTGTGTGCAAAAATACTACGCTCTCTTCCGAACGGTTCAATTCAAAGGTAACCGCAATCCAGAACTTCGTGATACGGACAATATGAAGGTAGAAGAATTAGTTGGTTCTTTGCAAACCTATGAATTAAGTTTTAAAGCTCCTAAAGGTAAGTCTATTGCTTTGAAGTCATCTAAAAGTATTACTCAAGAAAATTCAGATTCGAAAAGTCGAAGATGATATGGCCCTTTGGCGAAAAAGTTTTATAAGATTTTCAAAAGTAAGAAAAGAGTCGACTTTCAAAAGGCAAATGAAAAGAAACGTTCTAAACCTAAGTCTAAAACTTGGAAATCATTGAAAGATAGTCAATGTTACAACTGTCAAGAATATGGGCATTTAGCAAACAAATGTCCTAAAAAGGACAGATCCAAAAGGAAGGGTATGTTGGCTACTTGGGATGAATCGTCTGATTGAAGCCTCTTATGAATCAGAAAATTGAACCGAGTCAGCGGTGAACTTAAGGCCCTTATGACTCTAGCCAAGTTTACCTTTTCAGATCACGATGATTCTACAAGTGAAGAAAATTTGGATAGTGATCATGAAAATGATGAAGATCTTCAAGATGCTTATAATGCCTTATATAAGGAAAGTTGTAAAATTGCTGTTAAACTTAAACTTCAAAAAGAGAAGTTTCTTAAACTTAAAGAATGTTTTGAAACTCTTGTTTTAGAAAAATCTCAAATTTCAGATTGTTTTGAAAAATCAAAGTGTGATTTAGAATTCAAAACCTCCCTAATTGAAAATTTGAAATCTGAAAATGAGAAACTTAAAAATGAAGTATCTTCTCTTCTGAGTTTGAAGGACACATGGAAATATGCCCAAGGTGATCCAAAATTAAAGAAATTATTATCCGGATCAAGAAAATGTGGTGATCGATCCGGGTTGGGCTTTGATAAAAACACATCTCCTAAACAGAAGAATGCTCCTTCCATTTTTGTGAAAGGAGAGACTTCTAACTCAAAAGGAAAAGGTACTAATCAAGTTTTTTTAAAAATACAAAACCTTTCAAAAACACAAAAGCAGCTATATAAATTTCAAAAATCAGATTCAAAACCCTCTAGCTGAAAAAATTATTGATTTACTTAAGGAGCTATTAAAATCTAACTCTGTAGGTCACTCTTATAACTATAAACAAAAGAAGACCAATTATTCTCCTAAACCCAAAACAAGATCTTGAAATGGGTTCCCAAGGTTACTTGTTTGGTTGCTCACCGCTTTCAAAGCTACAAGCCATTCAAAATGGTACCTAGACAGTGGATGCTCCAGACATATGACAGGCGACAAAGCTCTATTCACCGATCTTAAAGATATGACTGATGGGTCAGTCACATTTGGTGATGGTAGCAACTGCAAGATAATTGGCAAAGGTACGGTCCAACTCTATAACCTTCCCTTATTTAAAAATGTGTTATATGTTGAGGGTTTAAAACACAACCTGTTGAGCATATCTCAAATATGCGATAACAACCATAATGTTAAATTTTCTAATCAAGGTTGTGAAATTACAAATGAAAAGGGTTCAGTAATATTAACTGGTCGTAGAACTTCTGAAAACTGCTATATAGTAAGCAATAGTAGCTCATCTAATCAAAAGTGCTATATGGTCCATACCGATGAGACTGATTTATGGCATAAACGTCTTGGACATGTACACTACCGAAATTTATACAGATTGAGCAAAAGTGAACTAATTAAAGGTCTACCTAAAATGCAAAAGTAGACAAGATTTGTGGTGAATGCCAAGATGGTAAACAAACTAGGAGCTCTCACAAAAAGGTGAACTCCAATATCACCACAAGACCACTCGAGCTTCTCCATATGGATCTTATAGGACCAACAAGAACAGAAAGTCGAGGTGGCAAAAAGTACATCTTAGTTATTGTAGATGATTATACAAGATACACTTGGGTTTCATTCTTGAGAGATAAATCAGAAACCCTTGATGAAGTGAAAAAGATTATAAAACGGATTCAGTCTGAAAAATGTTCTCAAGTCAGCAAGATCCGTAGTGATCATGGATCCGAATTCGAAAATAGCGGTTTTGAGAAATTTTGTAGCGATCAGGGAATATCGCATGAATTCTCAGCACCTAAAACTCCTCAATAAAATGGAATTGTCGAGAGGAAGAATAGAGTGCTTCAAGAAATGGGAAGTGTTATGTTAAATAGTATGAAGCTTCCTAGAATCTCTGGTCAAAAGTGAATACTGCTACATTATTAACCGTGTTTATATTTGTAAATCTAATAATAAAACGACTTATGAAATGTGGTTTGAGAAAAAGCCTTCTGTACAAATATTTTCGAGTTTTTGGCAGAAGTGCTATATTTTGCGTGACTGTGAAAATTTGGGAAAATTCAACACTAAAAGTGATGAAGGGATCTTTTTAGGTTATTCTTTAAACAGTCGTGCTTATCGTGTTGAACAACAGGACCGGTGTGATTCAAGAGTCAATAAATGTTGTGATTGACGATCTTTTGAAGACACCTGTCCCTAGTTTAGATAATGATGAAGTTCTTATACTTGAAAAACAAGAAATTTCATCAAGTGAAACTAATCCTGATTTAAGGACTGTTAAAGATCATCCAACTTCTCAAATACTTGGAAACCCTCTCACTGGTGTGCGCACTCGTAGACAATTAGAGGACATATGTAACTACGTATGCTTTACATCCCAGATTGAACAAGGGTAACGTAAAAGAAGCACTTTTCGATGAAAATTGGATTCTTGCGATGCAAGAAGAACTTAATCATTTGTCGAAATGATGTCGGCAACTTGTTCCTAGACCTAAAGACAAACATATTATTGGAACAAAATGGATTTTCAAAAACAAATCGATGACCTAGGAAATATTATTCGAAATAAAGCAAGACTAGTTGTACAGGATATACACAAATTGAAGGTATTGACTATAATGAAACATTTGCCCTCGTAGCTCGTCTTGAATCAATCGACTTTTTATCTCCATTGCATGTTTTAGGAAAATTAAAATTTATCAAATGGATGTAAAGAGTGCCTTTCGAATGGTGATTTACATGAAGAGGTATATGTTGAATAACCTACGGTGGTTTGAAGATCCTAAATTTATCGATCATGTGTATCGTCTTAAGAAAGCTCTCTATGGTGCGAAACAAGCTCCCATAGCATGGTACGAAAAACCGACTAAGTTTTTCTTGAGTCATAATTTTCAGATGGGGTGTGTTGATAAGACGCTCTTTGTTAAGAAACATAACGATGATATTCTAATGGTTCAAATATATGTTGACGATATTATTTATGGATCAACCTGTACTAACATGACTGTTGAGTTTGCAGATTTGATGAAATCTAAATTCGAAATGAGCATGGTTGGAGAATTAAACTATTTCCTAGGATTGCAAGTAAAACAACAACCTGATGAAATTTTTATTTCTCAAACCAAATATGCTCAGAGTTTAATTAAGAAATTTGGATTTGAGAAAGGTAAAAATTTTGATACTCCTATGAGTACAATCTGTAAGACTCTCAAAAGACTCTACGGTGTAATGATGTGGATCCTAAATTGTATCGTAGTTTGATTGGTAGTTTACTTTATCTAACTGCTAGTAGACCAGATATTGCTTTGAGTGTTGGTATTTGTGCTCGTTATCAATCAAATCCTAAAGAATCTCACTTAACTACCTGTTAAGCGGATTATGCGTTATGTCGCAAGTTCTACTAAATTGGGTCTCTGGTATCCACATGAGACTAATGTTCAATTAGCCAGAGCACGCAGTCCGATGGGCTGGAAACATAGATGATAGGAAATCAACCAGTGGTGGTTGTTTCTACATTGGAAATTGTCTTGTTTCTTGGTTTAGCAAGAAGCAAAGTTCTATATCGCTATCAATCGCTTTTGAGGTGAATACATTCTTCTTTGAAATGCATGTACTCAACTTGTTTGGATGAAACGAATGTTAAGCGATTATGGAATTACTCAAGATTCTATGATTTTATTTTGTGATAATTCCAAAGGCAATAAATATCTCTAAAAATCCAGTTCAGCATTCACGTACTAAGCATATTGACATTAGATTTCATTACATTCGTGAATTAGTGGAAGAAAAATTAATAAATTTGGATTACATTCCAACCGAGATTCAACTTGCGGACATTTTCACTAAACCGCTCGACAAAAGCAGGTTTAATAAATTAAAATTTGATCTCGGTATGTGCAATTTAAATTAAGTTTGCATGATTTTGTATATCATAATGTACATAAGTTTGATGTTTTATTTGCTTAATTTGAAATTATTTTAATAAAAAAAAAATTACAAATTTTGTCGTACTCGACCTGTCGTGAGAATACACGACCGGTCGTGCCACGACCGGTCGAACACGTACACGACCTGTCGTAAATCTCGGGATTTCACTTAAAATTGGGGATTTTTGTCTTCTTCTTCATTTCTTCATTTCTCTCCAATGGGTCTAGCTACGACTCTGCCCCAACCCACCTTCATTGTTCTTCAAGGTTAGTGGTTCTTTTGCATTTTTTTTGTAGATTCTTGCTATTAGTGTTTCAAAACTCATGTTTGTGGAATCTATTTGATCATTCATTGCAGGTTTTGGGGTTTTATCTTGAAAAATCTGTTTTACTTAAACCTCATTTCTTCCAACTTGTTGTTTCCTTGTAATCCTTCTTTGAAAATGGATGCTAGAGGTAAAAAGAAAACTACTCGAGGTCCATCTTCTTCTAGATCAGCTTCTATTGTTCAACGTCATCTTCGCTCTCCTGAAAATGATCCTACTGATGCTCGAGATTTGCGTATGCGTAATGTAATTGTTGAACGTCATGTTAATGTCAATCACATTGCTTCTTTTGGTATTCCTTCTTTGTTGGAATCTGTGGGATGGGATAACATCTTACATTGGGGTGGAGCTGCATACCAGTCCATTGCCCAATCCATGTTTGCATGTATCTGTGATTTTTCTCTTGAGAATTTAACTTTTAAAGTTGATACTCAAGAAGGTTTGTTTGTAGTAGATCGACATTTGATTGCGAGACATTATGGAAATACCTATCAATGATGAAAGCATTCCAATTAATATTTTACATGATAGTCTCTCGAGAATCGAACGACGAATGCTTACTAGAGATTTATGTAATATGGATGTTCATTGGACTCATAAAGGTCATACACTTCCCTCAAGGTATTTGTTACCTGCACACAGTACTTCATAAGATATTCATTTCAAATCTTTATCCACGTTCTGGTAATAAAACCGAACTCACTGCTTTGGTTCATGTTTTGCATTCTGTTGTCTCTGGTGCTAAAATATGTCTTCCTTCTTTAATCTGTCATTCCATTATTCTGTCGCGTCACCATCCTGGACATAGTGATATACCCTTTGGTTATTTATTGACTATGTTAGCAAATCATATGCTCATAGCTATGCCTACTAGAGAAAAACCCATCCATCATCTCCCTTTTAATAATTCCAATCTTAATAAGATGACTTTAGATTTGGCTAGAGGCCAAGTGGATGTTGGTAGCAGTGGTGGTTGAAGCTAGTAATGCTGAAGCTAGTGATCTTCCTGAAGACGTGAATATGGATGACTTATTTGAAGAACTTGAGTCAGACTCGGCTGATGATCCTGATTTTCAGCCTTCTGATTTTGATGAAAGATTGAATTCTCTTCAAGAGCAGGTGGCTCAAATTCGTGTTACTCAAGACACACAATTTTCTTATATGCGTAAATATATGAGGCGAATTGCTAAGGGTTTACACAAAATTGATCCATCTAATCCTGCACCCTCTTCTGGTTCTGACTGAATTTTTTTTTCGGGTCTGTAATATTTACTGATATTAGCATGCATCTCAAAACTTTTTTTTGTTTATGCACATTTTCTCTTGCTTCAACTACTAATTTCATTACTGTTCTTCTTCCTTTGTCATTTTGTGACAAAAAGGGGGAGAGGTTTGGTAAACTTTTGGTGTGAAGAACTTTGTCATTTTGATGTCATGTTAAACTTCTCTATGTATTACTCAGGGGGAGTTAAACTTCTCAAGAGTTATGGGAAAATGATTATTGCTTATCATGTCTATACATTGCTTATCATGTCTATACATCTGTGCATGCTTTGTACTTCTCTTATGTCTATTGGAAGTATTATTACTTGGGTGTTTTGTCACAAATTTGACAAAGGGGGAGATTGTAAGGGTTATGGTCTCATACTCCTTTGGTTGTCAAATTTTGATGTGTCAAAACATCTATCTATGTCTTGTGCTTGTATGATGATTTTTATTCAAGACACTGTTTAAATACTTCAAGAAGCTATAAGTCGAACTCTTCAAGATGTTACAAGTTGAAGCTCAAGATGTTGAAGTTTAAGAAGCTACTATGTTGATGTTCAAGTCTTAGAGAACGACTCATGACTTCAAGACTAATAAGCAATGCATGAAGTAGTTGTTATCTTTGATAAAGATCTCAAGTTTGAAGCTACAACAAAGTTCAAGATCTCAAGCCCGATATTGTTCAAGATTTCAAGCCTCGATATAGGTTCAAACAATCTACATTCGTTGAATGGTTGAAGTTCAATATCCATACGACATGTTTGAGTTTGAATGACCTTAGGTTGACCCTTTAAGTAGGTCATTTTGGATACATAAATCAAATATTTATTTTACATAAGTTTGGTCTATTCCAAGACCAAGTCTAGCTCTTGTTCGACCAGCCCTAGCATTGGTTCGACTAGTCCAAGAAATTCCACGATCAGTCCTAAGTTGTTGAAGATTTTTGGATTTTTTGGAACGCCCACGACCAGTCCTGGAGGTCCTTCGACCGGTCGTAGATTGGCTTCGACTTGTCCACGATCAGTCGTGGAGCTACGACTCAATATCCAGCAATACAATTCATGGTCCTACGATCAGTCGTAGGTATCTACGACCAGTCGTAGGTGACCCACGACCAGTCGTAGGGTACTCACGACCAGTCGTGGAACGGCTTTCAAAGATCGCGCTCAATTTTTCAAAAATCTGTTAGAGCTACGACCAGTCCTAGGTTTCTAAGACCAGTCGTAGGAACGATTTTTTCTTCTATAAATTGAACATGAAATTCAGAGTTTTCACATCCTCAACTCCATTCCATTTCAAGAATTTTCAAGTAATCACTCTAAGATAAGTCTGTGTTTATTTTAAGCTAAATTGTGCTTATTTAATATTCCTTTTTGCTAGCTTATTTAATTTGATTTTGTTTCTATATTCCAATCTTATTTGAAAAGAGGAATTATCCTATTCCTTCTTCTTGGAATCAAAATCAAATATTGCTACGCCCAACAAGTTAAATCTAAAATCTATTAGAATTTAGAACCTTGAATGTGAGTATTGGAAATTGAACTTTGACATTCAATCATCTACTCCGATTGGTTCTACCGGGCTTCTAAAGGAGAAATCCAGGTATTTTACAATTTCTGTAAAATTCATTTATTTTTGGTTTGTTTGAGGTTGAGCCAGAAAAATCTCATTATATTGGTTTTGTTTGAGGTTGAGCAGAAAAATCTCATTGTATTGGTTGTCTGAGGAGAAACCGAGAAAACTCAGAAAAAGGGGTTTTTGAATTGTGTAAGCCCAAGTAAAAAAAAGACACAATTGTAAAGGTTTTTGGTGAACCTGAGAAAACCTATTTGATAGTGAACGCTAATATCCCCTGTGTGAGGATATTAGGAGTGGAGTAGCATTCTGTGTCGTTGTAAAAGCAGTTGGTGTACACACAAAGCGAACCACTATAACTCTTTGTCTTGTGGATTGAATGCTTGCTTAATTTTCATATCTTTTATCATTTGATTGTGTGGAATGTACAAGTGGATGTGAATGTTGTAACTATTTACATTTTCAAGCAAGTGTGGGGATTGTTGTAATAATTTAGATCTTTACTTCTGGATTTATTTTCAATTCCTTGCTATTTCATTTACTTATATTAACATTGAGTTCTTGATTCAAAAGAGGTTCTAGAAATAAGGTTGTCCTACCATAAGCCCTTGTTTATTATGGTGTAAGGTTGTCCTTAGAACTGAATTTGTATCAATCTCTCAATAATTATTTATCAAGGTGATTTATATTTAGCATTGTGAAGTGATTCATAATTAAGGGTATTGATTTACTTTAGTTCCGCTGATTTTATTTTAAATTTGACATAGTCCTATTCACCCCCCCTCTAGGACATATAGCTTGGCCTTTTCAAAGTCTATGTTGAACAACCAATGGGTTTTGAAGACCCCAAGAATACCGATCATGTTTATCGACTTAAAAAGACACTTTACGGTTTAAAACAAGCTCCTAGGGCATGGTACGAGAAACTAACAAAGTTTCTATTAAGCCATAATTTTCAAATGGGATGCGTTGATAAAACTTTGTTTATTAGAAAACATAATGAGTACATCTTATTAATACAGATTTATGTTGATGATATCATTTATGGATCTACTTGTACTGACATGACTATTAAGTTTGCAGATTTAATGAAATCTCGGTTTGAAATGAGCATGGTTGAGGAATTGAATTATTTCCTTGGGTTGCAAGTAAAGCAACAACCTGATGGAATGTTCATATCTCAATCTAAGTATGCTATGAATCTAATTAAGAGATTCGGATTTGACAATGGTAAGAATTTCGATACTCTTATGAGTACAACTTTGAAACTCTCAAAAGACTCTGTAGGTAAAAATGTAGATCCAAAATTATATCAAAGTATGATTGATAGTTTACTATATTTAACTGCTAGCAGACCTGATATTTCTCTAATTGTTGGTATTTGCACTAGATATCAATCTGATCCAAAAGAATTGCACTTGACTGCTGTCAAGCGGATTATTAGATATGTCGCAAGTACTATTAATCTTGGTCTCTGGTATCCTCATGAGACTAATGTTCAATTAGGTGGATACTCAGATGCTGACTGGGCTGGTAATCTAGATGATAGAAAATCAACCAGTGGTGGTTGCTTTTAGATCGGAAATTGCTTAGTTTCCTTGTTTAGCAAGAAACAAAATTCTATATCACTTTCTACAGCTGAAGCTGAGTATATCGCAGCTGGTAATGCTTGTACACAGCTTGTTTGGATGCAATGGATGCTAAGTGATTATAGAATTAAACAGGAATCTATTTTATTACATTGTGATAATTTTAGTGTCATAAATATTTTGAAAAATCCTATTCAGCATTCTTGTACTAAGCATATTGACATTAGATTTCATTATATTAGGGAATTAGTAGAAGAAAAAGTAATATCTTTGGAATATATCCCTATCGAGGATCAACAAGCTGACATTTTCACTAAACCGCTCAAAAAAAAGTAGGTTTAATAAAATGAAATTTGATCTTGGCATGTGCATTTTAAAATGATTATTTATGCTTACTTGTATCATAGTATATATATTTGCTAGGTTAAATTTCAATTTTTGGTCATAGTGCAAGAAATCTGAATTTTTGGCCGGTACTTGACCAGTCGTAGATATCCACGACCAGTCGCAGTTCAACCAGTCGTACATATCCACGACCAGTCATAGATCGCGGTAAAACTTTTAAAATTTGAGGATTTCACTTTCTTCCTCATTTCGTTTTCACTCTCTAAGGAGCCGAGCCTCGACTAGTCGAACCCATTGTTACTTTTCTTCAAGGTTAGTGCTCCATTTACGTTTTTCTTGCAGATCTGTGTCTAGATTACTTTCTTTTCTCTCTTGGAGCTTTCTATTTTGGATTTCGTTGTGATTTGAGGTTTTTCTTGTGCAAAATCTGATTTGAGCAAACCCTCTTCTCAAATCTTTGCAACTTCTTTTCTTGAAATCTTTGTTGCAAATGGCTTCTAGAGGAAAGAAAGTAACAACCCGTGGTCCATCTTCTTCTTCCAGATCAGCCCTGATTTCTAAACGGCATCTTCAGCCTCCCGATGATGATCCATCTTATGTTCGGGACATAAGATTACACAATGTTATTATTAAACTCCCTGTTTTTATTGATCATGTTGCACCTTTTGATATCCTTTCTATGCTTAAATCTGTAGGTTAGGATAACTTATTACATTGGGGTGGGCCAGCATACCGGTCCATTGCCCAATCCATGTTTGCAAGTATTAGTGATTTTTCGTTGGATGAGTTAACATTTAAAATATCTACTAGAGAAGGGCATTTTGATGTTGATCGTCATTTAATTTCTGCTCTTATGGACATTCCAGTGAATGATGAGGGTATTCCTATCCATAATTTGACTGATAAACCCTCAGTTTCTGAAAAACGTATGCTCACTAGAGACTTGTGTAACATGGATGTTCATTGGACTCGTAAAGGGAATGCGCTTCCCGCAAGGTATTTGTTACCTAAATACAGAGTTCTCCACAAAATCTGTGTCTAATCTGTATCCTCGTTTGGGTAATAAATTCGATTTGACTTCTTATATGGTTCGTGTTCTTCATGCTATTGTCAGTGGTACTCAGATTTGTTTACCATCCTTAATCTGTCATTTCATTCTTCAGTTTTGACTCCATCCGAGTCACAATGACATTCCTTTTGCCTATTTAATGACTGTGTTAGCTAAACATATGTCAGTCGATATGCCGGTTGGAGAGGCACCTATCCATCATCTGATTTTCAACAATACTAATATCAATAAGATGAAGCTGGATTTCCATCTTGAGCAAGGTGGTGGTGGTGGTCATGCTGAGCATGGGGGAGAAGCTAGTGATCTTCCTTCTGATGACATAAATATGAATGACATCTTTGAAGAATTTGATTCTGATTCTACGAATGGTTCAGATTTTGTACCATCTGATGTTGATGCACGTCTGAGTGCATTGGAGGATAAAGTTGATAATATAAATATAAAGATGGAAAACATGTCTGTTGCTCATGATTTACAATTTAAGTACATGTGCAAATATCTTAGGCGCTAGAACAAGGGGATGCATACACTTGATCCATCTATCCTTGCTCTTTCTTCTGGTTCAAATTAATGTTTAAGTTGTTTAAGTTGTAATAACTTTACTACTATGGTGTTAGCTTTGCTTAAACTCAGTATTTGATTTCTGTGAGTTAATTATGCTTTTATCTCATATCTTATCTGTCTGTTCTTTGTTTTCCTTTATCCTTTTATGACAAAAAGGGGGAGAATGGATATGTTTCACTTCTTTGGATATGTTTTATTCAGGGGGAGTGTTGTATGTTATATAAAAACATAAACATGTATGGAGATTGGATATGTCGAATAATTGCATATTTGCAGGTTCATATTAACTGTGACAGTTGATGACAACTAGTGCATGATTCGTTATTGACAACTGGTGCATGATTCGTTATATTCTGTGTTCTACAAAACATATTTTGGTAGTGTGTTTTATCACTAATTTAACAAAGGAGGAGATTGTAAGTGCTATAGTTTATATCCCTTTATGTTGTCAAATTTGTGGTGCCAAAGACACTAGTATGTAACTTGCAGCTCCACTCAAGATCAACTTTGATGAACAAGAAATGCTCACAAGTATAAAGTACAAAGATCCACTCAAGATCAACTTTGATGAACAAGCAATGCTCACAAGTGTAAAGAAGAAAGTTCTACTCAAGTTCAACTGTGATTGACAAGTATTGGTCTCAAGTCAAGACATTGCAAGATATCAAGAAGCTTACAAGTTCGATCGTAAAGAACTCAAGATACGTTTAAGGATTAGCTACAACAAGACTTCAAGGTTTACTACTTTCAAAGGTACTTTCAAAGGTCACTTGTCCTTAAGTTTCAATGTCCTTACTTCACGATTGAGGTTTAACTGACCTTAGGTTGACCTTTAGAGTAGGCCATTTTGGATACATAAGTCATATGTTTTATTTACGTGAGTTTGGTCAGTTCTAATACTAGTCCTAGACTTTGTTCGACTAGTCCTAGCACTGCTTCGACCTGTCTAAGAAATTCCTAGATCAGTCATAAGTTTGTTACAAAATTCGGATATTTTCTGTTAGGCTTCGACTAGTCCTGGGGACTGTTCGACTAGTCGAAGGAATAGTGTCGACTGCATCTAAGACCAGTCGTAAACCTTCGACTCAAAGTCCAGTGCTGAAATTAGGAATCTTACGACTAGTCGAAGGAAACCTACGACCAGTCAAAGGAGACCTACGACCAGTCGAAGGATACCTTCGACCAGTCGTGAAACGGTCAAATCTTATCGCGCTCAAATTTTCAAATATCTGTTGGTTCTACGATCAGTCGAAGAACCCCTTAGACCAGTCGAAGACGTGATTTGCTCACCTATAAATAGAGCACGAATCTCAGAAGAAATTAATCAATTCAAGCAAATTTAATTCGGTCTTCTGAGAGATAGTTTTGTGCTTCATCAAAGCTAAGTGTGCTTATTTAATATTCTCTTTCTTTAGCTTTGTTTGAGTAATTTTGTTTCTAGCATTCCAATCTTATATGAAAAAAAGAATTGTTGTTTTCCTTCTTTTGGAATCAAAATCAATTAAAGCCAGCCTGTTATTTTTAATTTAAAACCAATTAGAAACTAGAACCATTATAAAGTGAGTATTGGACATTGATCTTGGACATTCAAATCTCTACTCCAATTTGGTTCTTCCGGGCTGCTACAACGAAGGAGACAATCAGGTATTTTACATTTGTTGTAAATTCTGTTTGGTTTTCTTTTGAGATTTGCCAGAAAAATCTCATTGTATTGGTTAACTGAGGAGAGCTAGAAAACTCAGAAGTGGGGTTTTTTTTTTAATTGTGTAAGCCCACAGATAAAGACACAATTGTGAAGGTTTTTAGGTGAACCTGGGAAAACCTATTTTTGTTAGTGAACGGTAATATCCCCTGTGTGAGGATATTAGGAGTGGAGTAGCTGTGTGGCTGTTGTTAAACGGTTGGTGTACACACAGACGAACCACTATAATCCCTTGTGTTTTGTGGTTGTTTGATTTTCATTTTATATATTTAATTATTCAGTGTGGGATGTATGTGTGAATGTGAATGTTGTAATCATTTCATTTCAAGCTCAGTGATGAATGGTGTAATAGTTAGATTTATATCTCTGCAATTTATCGCTTACTATTATTTTATTGGTTTGAGCTTCTGTTTCTATATTTGTTCTAGAAATGAGGTTTTCCTACCATAAACTTTGGTTTTTGGTGTAAGGTTGTCCTTAGAACAATTTTTCATTGCTTTCCATTTCTATATTGCAATTGAAGTTTAGTGATTTAAGTTCTTATTCTTATTCCGGTGTATCTTTTATTTAAATTTGGCATAGTCCTATTCACACCCCCCCCCCTCCTCTAGGACATATAGTTTGGCCATTTCAGTTCGTCCTTTGGAGCTCTAGAATGCTTTGGCGGAAGGAGGAGAAGATCAAAGGTGGGTGTTTTTTAGAGTTGATTTGTGTGGTTTTGATGAATTGAGGGGCCACATATGGTGAGACCCATCTTGATTTATGATTTGTATAAGGGGCCCATAGTGGCGGGGTCCCTCCGCTATTCCGATCTCTCTTTATCTCTCTCTCTCTATCTTTTTTTTCTCTCTTTTGGTGATAGTTTGTGGCCCACTTGATCTAGACCGTTCATTTATTGGGGCCCGACTCACTGCCTTAGATTAAGGAAAAATACAAACATTAACTTGATTAGTGGAGTGGCTCATTGGTGCAGACCCCACCATTTGTTCGTGTTGCGTATGTACCATAGCAAAACAAAAAAAAAAGATTTTAATGATAGTCTTTGGACGCTGGAAGCCTTTTTTTTTTTAAAAATACAATATTATATATAATTTTATATATATCATGATATAATATATAATAATATTATATTATATTATGGTGGCCTACGTGGAAACCACCTGAGATATGTATTATATCTATACGTACATATATATATATATATATATATATATATATATATATATATATCTTGGTGGGGCCACACCACGTGGAAGCCCACCTTGCCGTAGCTATGCCCAGCCGTCCATCTGGACGAGCTGTGGGGACCCACTGTGATGTAAGGGTGCCATCCACACCGTCCAGCACACTGAACGGGTGGACACCACCCTGATAGTTGTGTTCCATCCAAACCGTCCACCCATTTGATGGTCTCATTTTAAGGGCCAGACGGACCACATATGTGGACCCTACCCTGATGTATGTGATTCACCTAAAACCACCCATCCATTTAGCATGTCGTCTCAAGGCTTGAGACTAAAAATAAGACAGATCTAGTTATCAGGTGGGCCACACCACAACAACAGTGGGTTTGAACGTCTACCATTGGAACTCCTTTTGGGATTACAGAAGTTTTGAATCAATATAATATTTGTTTTTCCTCCTTGTCAAGTCCTTGTGACCGTATGGACAGATTAGATGGAAAATAAATGTTATGGTGGGCCCTACCTTGACGATGTGTTGTATTCACACTGTTCATTCATTCGTTGGATTGGTGGGCCACACGTGTGGATCCCACAATGATGTATTTGTTTCACCACACCATCTAGATGTGCTGAACGGTGCTAGACAGTTTGGGTAGTGCTGGATACCATGTGACGGTGCTGCGGACTGCCATGATGTATATTTTGATCTACGCCATCCATTTATTTTGGGGTGAGGCCCATCGTGATGTATGTGTTATAACCAAGTCGTCTAGTCAGCTGGACATGCGGCCCACTGTTATAGGTGTTGTTCATCCATGCCGATAATTTAATGGGCCCATTTTGAAGGTGCAAGTCCACCTATTCCGAATTTGAGGCCATTAGTGCGGCCCATTTGTTGCATATGAGGCCCATTGCGATGTATCCGAGGCTCATGGGCGCAACCCATTGTGATGTATTTTTGGCCCATTGGTACGACCTATTGATGCAGCCAACTTGATGTATATAAGGCCCATTGGTGTGGCCTATTTTGATGTATTTTAGCCCATGTGAGAGTTCCATTATGTTGTATTTGTGGCCTAGTTGATAAGGCTCGTTGTGATGTATTTGTGGCCCAGTTGATAAGGCCCATGTGATGTATTTGTGGCCCGTATGGCTAGGCCCGATGTGGTGTATATGTGGCCCTCGAGCGAGGCCCAATGCGATGAATGTGAGGACTGATGTAATGTGTGATTTCACTATAATGTATGTAATGACGTTTATGTGGACCACTCCTTGGGAGCAATGTTGGTTAAATGGCTACATTGATGGGAGATGATGGTTAAATGTCCACATTGTGACCTTCCCTTAGGCCTGATCCTCGTCATTCTCTAGTAGGTTACCTCAAACGATTGGGCCCATTTGATATTGCTTGCTCCATCATCGGCTGTCCATCCATGGATCCCGCCTTACGTAGAGGTCGATTACCAATTACGATTATCGAGGCTGATTCTGATTGTTGAGGCCGAGTATTAGGGCCGATTCCAATTTGTCGAGGCTGATTGTATAGGACGATTTCGATTGTCGAGGTCGAGTATCGAGGTTGATTGAATATGCTGATTCCGATTGTCGAGGCCGAGTATTGAGGCCGATTCCGATTGTCGAGACCAATTTTATAGGCCGATTTCGATTGTCGAGGCTGAGTATCGAGGCCGATTCCGATTGTCGAGGCCGATTGAATAGGCCGATTCTGATTGTCGAGGTCGATTGAATAGGCCGATTCCGATTGTCGAGGCCGAGTATCGAGGCCGATTCCAATTTATCGAGGCCGATTATATAAGCTGATTCTAATTGTCGAGGCCAAGTATTGAGGCCGATTTCAATTTGTCGAGGCCGATTCTGATTTGTCCAGGCCAATTCTGATTGTCGAGGCTAAGTATTGAGGCCGATTCTGGTTATCGAGGCTGATTGTATATGCCGATTCCGATTGTCAAGGCCGAGTATCAAGGTCGATTCCGATTTGTAGAAACTGATTGTATAGGCCGATTCCGATTGTCAAGGCCAAGTATCAAGGCTGATTCCAATTTGTCGAGGCCAACTGTATAGGTCGATTCCTATTGTCGAGGCCGAGTATCGAGGCCGATTCCGATTGTTGAGGCCGATTGTATAAGCTGATTCCAATTATCGAGGCCGAGTATTGAAACCAATTCCGAGTGTCGATTCTGATTATTGAGGCCGATTTTGATTGCCGAGGTCGATTGTCGAGCCTATATGATGTATATGCGACCCGTAGTTGAGGCCCATTATGATGTTTATTTGGCCCAATGTGATGTATATACGGCCCGTATTTGAGGCCCATTGTGATGTGTATTCAGCCCGTGTTTAAGGCCTAATGTGATGAATGTGAGGTCTATGTGATGATGCTCATTGTAATGCATTTGGGGGCCAGGCGATAGAGTCTATTGTGATGCATATTAGGTCCATGTGAGAGGCCCATCGTGATGTGTATTAAGCTCTTGAGTGAGGCCCATGATGTTGTATATTAGGTCCTTGTGTGAGGCCATGGGTCCACTATATGTTAAGCTCTATGTGGGCCATTCCTTGGGGGCAATGTTGGTTAAATATCCACATTGTTGAGGACAATTGTTGATGCCAGTTATTGATACCGATTATGAGTATGTGACAGCATAGCATCATGATACATGCCTATATGCATCATTTACATTTTATTGTGAGATGTGATTGACCATTGCATATGCCATAGTACATATGGTTTATGGGACTCACTGATAGGTGGAGTTATCCCACATGAGCGCACAATATACACAAGATTGATGTATGATTGGACTACATGACTCATGTATCTTGCATTGTGTGATTATGATTACTATACGCCCTAACGGCCTCGGGGTTGTGACCTCCACAGGCATGTCGTGGATGACTAGATGGGACACCGAAAATGTTTGGTTCAAGTATCTGAGCACTTTAGATGTCCGTGGGTGAAAGTCCTTAAACCTCCGTGGCCAGGAGACGCCCCAACGTCTAGACTGAGTGGATACATGAGTGCCCGAGTGCCGAATACCAGTAGGCTGGGTCTCCCACTGTGTCGTGGTCGGTTGGGAGGGGATGTGGCCTTATCTGCCTGAGTGAGGGGCTGTAAGCTAGGCTAAGTTTGACCAGTTCCCAAATAGGTCTGCTATCGACAAGTCGGGTAGGCATTGTTATACTACTGGCGGGCGGGTAATGAGGTCTTTTTCACTCACTGGGTTAAGCGGCCCCCCAGGGCGGTAGCCAGCTTTGAGTGTACTAGACCTCGGTGATGATCCCAGAGATGTACGGTGCTGATATGTGGATTAATTAAGCAAGAGTTACATATGATGAGGGTCAAATATTGCATATCAGACCTCGATTATTGCCTGATTTTACGTACATGATAATGCTTAATGTCATATTTAATCATGTTTTTGTTGCAGGGAGTAATTAGGAGCATGGACTGAAAAAGAGTACTAAAAGTGTGGATTTGATGCTCCAAAGTCATCAGAGCAGGGGAAGGATTTTAGAAGACGAAGATTGATGGATTTACACACCATGGATTTGAGGAAATCAAGCCGTTCATGTTAAAGAGGCCCGAAACTGGTGCAAAATGCAAGATCACAAGGTTCCCGCCATCCGATTGGCTCGAAACTTCATACATGGCATGGGGACCATAAACAAACCGCACATATTAAATTTCAACCATTGAACATCTTGAGAAGTGGGCCAATAGACAGATCAGCCCATTAATCTCCAATTTTAGGCCCACCTGACAACAGGATATGCCTCAACTTTGGTCTCAACCCCTTAAATGGGGAGAAAAAATGAATTGATGGATTGGATTTCTTAGAAACATTGCAGTGGACCCCACATGTACAGCGTGTGTACATAGAGTATACACGCCCGCGCCGCACCGGACCACCCAGTTCGGTCAAAGTCGGTTTGACCGACCGACTTCAGCAAAAATGGAAATTTCCGTTTTCTCAACAGCGTTAACGCCGTCCGGGATCGGATGCAGATGTGGACCCCACTTATTGTCCAAAGGTGTGATCCAGACCGTCCATTCATTCCCTGGGACATCTATTATCACTGCCTAGGTGGCAGAATTGCAAATGATAATCAGGAGTGAAATCCAGCCATTCAAACACAGAATAGATGGTGTAATGAGTTATTCTGTGGGCCGCACCAAAACAGAGAAAAAAGTATATATTTTCAACCGAAATTCTGAGAGGAATTCTGTGAACGGATTGGATCTCTCATATGACAGATGAAATGGGCCCCACCAGCGTCACAGCGGAAGAGATTCGCGATCTCTGTTACAGCATTCGAAAACTGACCGATTCTGGGGCGGTTGCACGATCAGGAAGTTGATCAGATGGATGATCCAAGCCGTCCATTGTGTAGACCATGCATAAACGTCCCAAGGGACATTGATTTTACGAGTAAAGTGTAAGAAAGACGGGAGTTTTGAGACCCCAAAGTTTGCTGCGAGAAGGCCTTTCGCTGCACGGCTTCTGTTGCAAAACGATCTACTCTTCGTCCGATTCCAGCTCTCCACCGACGTTAGCAGCATATAAAAGAAACGAGAAAGAGGGCCAAAGGGGGGAACACCAGGGAGAACACCAGGGGGAACACCAGGAAGAACACCAGGGAGAACGCCAAGAAGAAAGATCAAGAGAGGGACGAGAGTTTGGAAGAAAGAGAGAGTTTATTTTTATTTCCTTTATTTTTATGTTTTTCCTAGCTTAATTATGTTTATGCTAGGCTAACTTCATTAGCTAGGGCTGAGATGAAGCCCCTAATTTGAATAACTTTGGTTATATGTTGATTTTACCTTGATTCGATTGGTTTGTTTCTTTCTCTAGTGTGCTTGATTGGTTTAAATTCTGTACTTCTCCATCTATGAACTTGACCAGAGTCTATATATGGATGTTGTCTGGATGCTTATTCTAGGTGCTTGTGTCTGAACATGAATAGGTTTCCTATAGAGGGAGAAATAGGGTGCTTTATTGAATTATACACCCTATGTGCCCGACCAAGGACATGGGATGTGTTATTCATTGCATTGCTTTAGGAGATTAAACATTCTGTATGCCCGACTAAGGACACAGATTGTGCTTTCTTTATATAAGTTGTATTAATCTAGATTAGGGTGAATCAACAGATAAAACAAAGGATAGGATAATTAGGGGTGGATTCGAAAGTCCTAGTGCTCTCTCTGATTGAATTTTCTTCCCTGTTCTCAATTATTTTTCATAGGATTGTGCTTAGTAATTCGCTCCATTATTTGTTGGATTAGTTAAGGAGAATCATAGATTTGAATTGTGACGACCAGTCCTCGTGGGAACGATCTCGTAATACGTACTGTATCTACATCTGATTCGTATACTTGCGAGTTTAAAAATCATTTAAATCATGTTGGTTTAAATAAAACATCAAGTTTTTGGTGCCGTTGCCGGGGACTGTTTCGATCCAAATTAGATTTACAATTCTTTCTTATCATAATTCATAGTCTTAGGATTTTACTAACTTTAGGAACTAACTTATTTCCTATTTTGTAGGGTTCTGACATAACCTTCTAATTTGGTAACCTCTTTCTAAATTCTCTACTTTGTCTAATTTCTATTTTTAGAATTTGGATTTTGTTTCCTTTTTAGAAATTCTTCTAATTTTCACTTTAGATCCTTCTTTCAAGTACCTTTTTATTTTCTAGTTTTGAAAATTTTTTAGGAACTAACTTAGCTTGTTACTTCTAAGATTAGAAACTTTCCTTTTAAGCTTAGGATTTTTCTAGAATTATTTTAGAAAATTTAATTTGTTTTTGTTCTGTTTATAGGAATTGAGGGAGGAAGCTGCTAAATAAGATTGTCTTCAAAAGGAAGAGCTCCTCAAATCTTCAGACATCCATCATCTCCTTTTCCGGGTTCTTCGTTCCAATTCTTGTTCACATAGTTTTATTTTTAGGAATTCATAAATTCTAGTTCTAGTTTTATTTTTCTTAGGTTGCATCTTAGTTTAGTTTTTGTTTCTTTTTACATTGCAATAACATAGTTTATGCTAGGACGTAGATCTCTGAACATAGAACTAGCACCTGCTGATCCCGAAATAGAAAGAACATTTCATAGAAGAGAAAGGAACCTTCCAGTTAAAATGACGAACGAGAATGGAATTAAAGCGCTTAGGGATTATTCAGCCCCTGTCCGGTTTAATGCACCTTCTTGCATAGTGTTGCTAGCCACAACAGCAACACACTTTGAACTTAAACCAGGGGTCATACAATTGTTACCGTCCTTTTATGGTTTAGATAAGGAGGACCCATATCATCATGTGAAAGAATTCCTAGACATTTTTTCTACCTTTAAGTTCCAAAACTTCTCAGACGATTCGATCCGCCTGCGCCTTTTTCCTTTTTCTTTGAAGGATAAGGCGAAAGCATGGTTGAATTCTCTAGAAGTTGGGTCGATCACTACATGGGATCACCTGTCTAGGAAGTTCTTAAACAAGTTCTTCCCAGTTCACAAAACTAATGCTCTTCGTAGAGAAATCACTAATTTCACACAAAAAGAGGGTGAGCACTTTCATGAATGTTGGGAAAGATGGAAGGACTTTATTCTAAAATGTCTACACCATAGCTTTGAGAAATGGCAACAAGTTTAATACTTCTATGACGGTTTGACACCCCAAAACCGTCGCATGGTTGATGCCACTAGTGGAGGGTCATTCATGACCAAAAGTGATGTCGAAGCGTGGAACTTCTTTGAAACCTTGTGCGAAAATTCCCAGCAATGGGACTATTCAAATAGAGGTGACAGAAGTCCCCAACCACAAAAGAGAGGTGGTATATATGAGATAGGAGTCACGCCAGATCTCTATGCTAAGATTGATGGCCTGACAAAGAAGGTTGATGCTCTGATGTTGCATAATGGACCTCCACAAACAACTCAAGTCGAGGCATGTGCCATATGTTCTAGTCCTGCCCATCCTACGCAGTCTTGTCCATCTGGTGTAGCATTCCCAGAACTTTTTTCTGAACAAGTACATGCAATGAACACTTTTTAAAGACTTGGGAATAATCCTTCCTCAGAAACTTACAACCCAGGTTGGGCTAGACATCCAAATTTCTCTTGGGCGAAAGGACCACAACAAGGAGGACCATCTGGAAATCCTCCCATGCAACCTTACCCTCAAGCTGGCAATCAACAACTTCAACAGTTTCCGCAATATCAACAAGTCCCCTCACAATTACGGAAACCATTTATTGAAGAAACACTTAATCTTTTTATGCAGAGTTCTCTCCAATTCCAAAAAGACACCCAACAAACCTTACTAGCCAACCAGCAAAGCTTACACGTAAATGCGCAATCCATTGCCAAGCTAGAAGTACAATTGGGTCAACTAGCTACCGCATGGAATGAGAGAGAGAAAGGTAAGTTCCCTGGCCAACCTGTGGCTAATCCAAAGGGACAGTATGAGATTGACTCTAATTCCATCCAAGAGCAATATCGTGAGCAAGCCAAATCAATCACTACCCTTAGGTCAGGCAAACAAATTGACAACAAAATAGAGATGCCTAGGGATGAATCAAATTCCAAAGAAGAAGATCAAGATGAAGCAAAGAGACACACTAACACATCTGAAGCCCAAAAGCTCTCTGACTCTCCACGAGCCACTAATGTGCCACCCTATGTGCCCAAAGCACCCTTTCCTCAATGTCTGGTACCAATAAAGAAAAGAAACAACTTTGATGAAATCTTGGATGTGTTTAAAAAAGTGCAAGTCAACATTCCGTTACTTGATGCCATCAAGCAAGTCCTTGCGTACGTTAAGTTTCTTAAAGGTTTATGCACTCAAAAGCGTAAGCAGAATGTTCATAAGAAAGTCTTCCTTGCAGAGCAACTCAGTTCCATGATCCAACATAACACCCCTCCTAAATTTAGGGATCCAGGAGCTCCCACCATTTCTTGCGTCATAGGAGATCATAAGATCGGGAAGGCATTGCTTGATTTAGGGGCGAGCGTCAATTTGTTACCATATTCGGTTTATGAGCAGCTAGGACTTGGTGAGTTGAAACTGACTAAAGTAACATTACAACTAGCTGATAGATCTGTCAAGGTGCCCCGAGGTGTTATTGAAGATGTGCTAATCCAGGTTGATAAATTTTATTTTCCAGTGGATTTCATCGTTATAGATACTCAGCCTGTCCGGAATCCGACTAGTCAGATCCCGGTCATCTTGGGTAGTCCATTTTTGCCCACATCTAATGCTATTATAAATTGCAGGAATGGAGTCTTGAAGTTGTCCTTTGGTAACATGAATATTAAACTCAATGTCTTTAATGCTGGACAACAATCTGCAGATTCAGAAGACATATTTGAAGCAGACATGATCGAGAGTCTAGTGTAGGACTCCTTCCTTAAATCTTTCGAAGATCCACTTGAGACCTGCTTAGCACAATATGGCATGGATTTTGACATAGATAGTCCCATCCACGAAGTCAATGCATTGCTCGACTCTACTCGTATATTGGAGACTGAAAGATGGAGAGCGAAAGTAGAACCTCTTCATCCCTCTGAGTCTAAACCGGGCCTATCTATTGAGAAGTCACTTGCACTTGACCTTAAACAATTACCTACAGATCTCGAGTATACATTGTTAGGTCCCTCTGAGACTCTACCTGACATCACAGTTTCTAACTCTGACAAGGCAAGGGAGAGCAGGTTGCTTAATGTTCTTAGAACATATAAGGCAGCAATTGAGTGGAAGATAGCGAAAATACAAGGAGTATGCCCCACTGTATGTATGGATCATGCTGCGAAAATATCACTTGAATTACAAAGGAGGCGTAATCCTAACATGGAAGAAGTCGTTCGAGCAGAAGTCTATAAATTATTAGACGATAGTATCATTCACCTCATTTCAGATAGCACAGTTCATGGGAACTCACATTACTTGTCTGGGATTGGTTAATCAAGGTGTTGAGACAATTCAGTTGGCGGACCCAAGCTATCAAGATTGATTAATTTATGGTCCATGGGTGCTTGCATTGCTTGTCTGGCTGAAGACGTTAAACTTAGCGCTCCTAGGAGGCAACCCAACCTTTTATTTTCTTTTATTTCTTTTTCCTAGTTAGTTAATTCAATGTTTGTGGGTATCATTTCTGCAAACCCTCACGAGACTACAACTCGTCCACTAGGGGTAACCTAGGGGTTTAAAGGCTTGTTGCATAAGCTAAATGCAATCGAGAGCACCTGCAAAAGTGGTATAGGTAGTTTTTTTATGATTTATTTTTGTTATTTTGTTGATTCCTCTCTTTTGCTAACTCGTTTTTACGTTGAGATTTCTTTGGGACAGCCTCTTGATTCTCCGTCTAGGTACTATCTTTCCCTCACTCCTCTCTTATTTTCGTTGTCTAATGTGCATCGCATGCTTATTTCTTTTACATTGAGGACAATGTAGATTTTAGGTTGGGGGTGGGAGATTAGGTTACCTAATCAGTATTTTCCTGGTCTTGAGCGAAATTGTGAAATTTTTTAACTTTTTCTGGAATTTCTTGTGAATTTGAAGTGATTTTAAAGGATAATTGTGATTTTAACATTACAAGATGCAGAATGTTGATAATTTATGACTCTTGGATTCAGCTATCTGTTATATTTCACAATTAAGTTTGAATTGTTAACCCATGATTAGATGCTTTAAACATTGATTGAGTCATGATTTCACATATCACATCTCGCTTACTCATTAAGGTTTCAGTTCGATAATTGAATGATTAACTTGGTAATCACTAAGCATGAAAGGAACCAACTTGGGAAATTTGTACATCATATTCAACAAGAAGAATGAATGAAAAAAGGAAACACCCAGCTACAAGAGAGTTGCCTGCGAAAAGGATTGGGTGATCGAATTTCACCATAGGTTTGCTCCCTATAGGTGCATATTCAATTCCCCATGGTTGACATTCAAAAAAAAAAAAAAAAAAAAGTTAAGCAACAAATCTTTACCATAGGTTTGCTCCCTATAGGTGAGGATTTGATTCCCCTCCTTGGCATTACTATTCATAAAGAAAATCAAAGGCTGGTAGAATGGAAAGTTAATTTGTAAGGCAAGTGTTGGTTTTAGGTTTGGTTGTCATGAATTCTATTGTTAATTACCAATGATAACATGAAATTGACATTTGGAGCTCTTAATGATTGTAAGTCGAGATTACACTATACGCTCATGGAACTCAATGTTTAGAATTGTTCTAATTAATGGATTAATATTTTGAACTTGATTATGAAGTTTACTGTAAGCTTGATTCTAGGAGAAAATTCTGCTCACCATTCATGAATCTTAGAATTCTCACATCTCGACTATTTGTTCACATGTCACTCCGGTTCACGGGAATTGTCTTTTAGTTTTGAAATTATTTTTTGCATGTTTTGCTCGGGACTAGCAAAATGCTGGTTGGGGGTTGTGATGAGGGTCAAATATTGCATATCAGACCTCGATTATTGCCTGATTTTACGTACATGATAATGCTTAATGTCATATTTAATCGTGTTTTTGTTGCAGGGAGTAATTAGGAGCGTGGACTGAAAAAGAGTACTAAAAGCGTGGATTTGATGCTCCGAAGTCATCAAAGCAGGGGAAGGATTCTAGAAGACGAAGATTGATGGATTTACACGCCATGGATCTGAGGAAATTAAGCCGTTCATGTTAAAGAGGCCCGAAACTAGTGCAGAATGCAAGATCACAAGGTTCCCGCCATCCGATTGACTTGAAACTTTATACATGGCATGGGGACCATAAACAAACCACACATTAAATTTCAACCATTGAACATCTCGAGAAGTGGGCCAACAGACAGATCAGCCCATTAATCTTCAATTTTAGGCCCACCTGACAACAGGATATGCCTCAACTTTGGTCTCAACCCCTTAAATGGGGAGAAAAAATGAATTAATTGATTGGATTTCTTAGAAACATTGCAGTGGACCCCACATGTACAACGTGTGTACATAAAGTACACACGCCCACGCCGCACCGGACCACCCAGCTCGGTCAAAGTCGGTTTGACCGACCGACTTCAGCAAAAACGAAAATTTCCATTTTCTCAACAATGTTAACGCCGTCCGGGATCGGATGCAGATGTGGACCCCACCTATTGTCCAAAGGTGTGATCCAGACCGTCCATTCATTCCCTGGGACATCTATATCACTGCCTAGGTGACAGAATTGTAAATGATCATCAGGAGTGAAATCCAGCCATTTAAACACAGAATAGACGGTGTAATGAGTTATTCTGTGGGCCACACCAAAACGGAGAAAAAAGTATATATTTCCAACCGAAATTCTGAGAGGAATTCTGTGAACAGATTGGGTCTCTCATATGACAGATGAAATGGGCCCCACCAGCATCACAACGGAAGAGATCTGCGATCTCTGTTACAGTATCCAAAAACCGACCGATTCTGGGGCGGTTGCGCGATCAGGAAGTTGATCAGATGGATGATCCAAGCCGTCCATTATGTAGACCACTCATAAACGACCCCAAAGTTTGCTGCGAGATGGCCTTTCGCTGCACGGTTGCTATTGCAAAATGACTGACTCTTCATCCAATTCCAACTCTCCACCGACGTTAGCAGCATATAAAAGAAACGAGAAAGAGGGCCAGAAGGGGGAACACCAGGGAGAACACCAGGGAGAACACCAGGGGGAACACCAGGGGGAACACCAGGGAGAACACCAAGGAGAACGATCCAGAGAGGGAGGAGAGTTTGGAAGAGAGAGAGAGAGAGAGTTTATTTTTATTTCCTTTGTTTTTATGTTTTTCCTAGCTTAATCATGTTTATGCTAGGCTAAATTCATTAGCTAGGGCTGAGATGAAGCCCCTAATTTGAATAACTCTGGTTATATGTTGATTTTACCTTAATTCGATTAGTTTGTTTCTTTCTCTAGTGTGCTTGATTGGTTTAAATTCTGTACTTCTCCATCTATGAACTTGACCAGAGTCTATATATGGATGTTGTCTGGATGCTTATTCTAGGTGCTTATGTCTGAACATGAACAGGTTTCCTATAAAGGAAGAAACAGGGTGCTTTAATGAATTATACACCCTATGTGCCCGACCAAGGACATGGGATGTGTTATTCATTGCATTGCTTTAGGAGATTAGACATTCTGTATGCCCGACTAAGGACACAGATTATGCTTCTTTATATAAGTTGTATTAATCTAGATTAAGGTGAATCAACATATAAAACAAGGGATAGGATAATTAGGGGTGGATTCGAAAGTCCTAGTGCTCTCACTGATCGAATTTTCTTCCCTGTTCTCAATTATTTTTCATAGAATTGTGCTTAGTAATTCGCTCCATTATTTGTTAGATTAGTTAAGGAGAATCATAGATTTGAATTGTGACGACCAGTCCTCGTGGGAACGATCTCATAATACGTACTGTATCTACATCTGATTCGTATACTTGCAAGTTTAAAATTCATTTAAATCATGTTGGTTTAAATAAAACATCAACATACTCATTCATTAATTCACTATTCACTCAGGCTAGTGGTGCACAACTATTTTTATGTGAACCTTCGCAATGGCTAGGATTTTGGTTGAGGCGCGCGACTAACCTGAGATCAGGAGTTTACTACATTGAGTCTGACTATTTAAATTTAGGTATGAGACTGGTTTGGATAACAGTCCCTTGTGATAGACCCCATAGCCCTCGATACTACATACTATCATCTCGAATTCACTCCAACTTGTTCATTTCATTTGCATCGCATATTACATTGCACTCGCAACATTTAGCATTTTGGGTTGCCATGTTTCTGCATTGATATGACCGTTCACATTCATGTCTTGCATCGCATAGCCTTGTACAGCTGTTGGCACTCATAGACTTATCAATATATTTCCGTTTACTCTGATATCGTATGATTCATGATCTTGTCAGTATTTCCGCTTATTTCAATTTTGTATGATTTATGGCATTGTATTGCATACTTGGCACTTATCTTGTGCACACACTTTCACCACCCACTAAGCTTTCTATAAGCTTATGTACGATAGATGTGTGCAGGTGACGTTAGGTTATAGTAGCGTGGAGCTTGGAGTACGCATCATCTTCTGGAGCTTTGATTTTCGATATATGTGTTTCCCTTTCAGTATTGTATTCAAATGTTTATATTAGTGGATATGTGATGATGATGTTGCCTTTGTGATTTGGGTATACTTGTGGTTATGCTTCTTATGAGACAAATCACTACCAAAAAAAGGGGCAAAGCATACAAACCATGTTAGTTTTTTGCTACGGATGTAAACCTTAGCTATAGTTGCTACAGACTTAATCCATAATTAAAACGTAATTATCTGTAGCTAAAACCTACCTCCTCACCGTAACCTTATTAGATATTGATAGTGATTAATGGGCTCCATGGGGTCCATTGGAATATATGTATTTGATCTAAGCCGCCCATCAATTTATATATATAATTTCAGTGGTTTAGCCCAAAAATTATGTAGATTAAAGGTCTAAGTAGACCACACCATAAGAAATAGTATATAATTAAATTTCTATTGTTAATATTCTGTGTGGTCTTCTTACAGGTTCGATCTGACTCATTTTTTGCATCAACCCTTAAAATAATATTTTAAAATTAATGAACGGAGTGGATAAATAACATACATCACGGTGGGCCCCATGGTCTTAAAGGACCGTCCGTCATGCGCCCCCTCCCCAAGATGAAATTTCCGTCCACCCTATTCTCCCGCCTGCATACCTCATTTTTGTGTCTGCCCTTTTCTCCCTCTCTCCATCTCCCAGGCTCCCTCACCCTCTCTCTCGCACTCAGCCTCTCCCTCGCCCTCTCTCCATCTCCCGCTCTCCCTCACCCTCTCCCTGTCTCTTGGCCGCATTCGCCTCTCTCTATTTCCCAACCTCTCTCTCTCTGGCTAGCGTTCTCAAAACCCTCTTTGGCCACAAGAAGAAGAAGGAGAAGGAGAAGGAGAAGAAGAAGAAGAAGAACAGTTAGTCTCTCTCTCTCTCTCTCTCTCTCTCTCTCTCTCTCTCTGAAATCAGTTACGTTTGGATGCGCCATTGAAATCTCTGTTTCTGTATCTTGTAATATTACTTGCCCAACATATATATCTTGCACGAGAAATCAAGTGCCTGTTCATCATTGAGAGGTAGAAATACGATCCGTAAGGAAATGCGCCCTTATTGATGTTGTGAAGGGTGGCAATGTAGTGTATGTAATGGATTGTTGGGTTTTCAATTAGAGATTTGGAAAGTCAGGTTTTGAATTGTAATGTAATTGTGTATTTATTCTTATGAGTCTGTATTCGAAGTTTCTTTCTATTTTTAAGCTTGTTTTGGATTTTTGGATGTGGGTTGCAGGTGAAAATGAGGATAAATTTGGTTTATGGTGGAGGAAGTGTAGGATTGATGGGTTTGATCTCTCAATCAATTTATGATGGAGGTTGCCATGTTCTTGGGTAAGAATCAAGTCTTGGAATTTTGTTATTTTTTCTGTTTTTTCATTTCCCCTTCTTGTTATCTTCAATAAATATAAAAGGTTAGTATTTTTGGGGTCTGATTGATATTTTTGTTTCTATATTTGTTTATCTGTCTACAGGGTTATTCCAATAGCTCTGATGCCTCTTGAGGTACATATGATATCTGTCTTGGTATTACTCCCTTGTTTGTAGCCTATTCAGAATTTCATCATTTACCATGTTTCAGATGCTTTTGTAGATAAGGGAATTAGGGATTGTGTTTTGGTATCTAGTAGTATTTGTAGGATGTGTTTGGATGCTAATTGAAAAGAATTGAAATAGAACCCAATTCAATCCTAGCTCTACTATATTCCTGACGGGAGACAACCTGTCAAATTGAAAAATCAATCGTTTCATCTCCAACTTGAAATGCACGGAGTTGCGATTAGAGTCTTGATCATTATCATGAATTAAAATGGTATTCCACCTCCACTTTGTGATTCCTTATTCACCGAATTTGATTAAGAGAATTCAGTTCAATTGAGCATCCAAACACACTCTTAAAGTGATTGTCTCCTATTGCAATGTGGAGTACCTAAAAGGAGGCCTATTTTCTACTAAAATCAAATGAAGCTTTAGATTTGTTTGTTGATAGCCAGTGGATGTTTTGTTTTGTAAAATGTTGGGGAAATAAGAGATTGAGATTTATTTATTTTTAAAAATTGGTTATGGAAAAGGCAGGATGGATTAATCATTCTTCCCTTACCAATGCTCACATGTGTGAACTACGTCGCTTCAATCTTCCTACCCTTGTGATTGAATTGTGTTTAGTGTTGCAAGTTACCTCATTGCAAGCTTGATTTAGATTTGTGAAAAATCATTCTTGGATTTAAAATTTTGAAAATCTATTCTCAGTTGTATCTCAATGATATTTGACTCTCTCTCTCTCTCTCTCTCTCTCTCTCTCTCTCTCTTTTAATGAGTAAGGGGATCTATTTGATTTTTTATTTGTCTGGCCAATTGTGATGGTTCAGAAATTGTTCATGTGTCATACATGTGGTGCAAAATGAACTGTTCTAATAATTAGAAATCAGATTGATTGGATGATCCTAACCTCCGACTGATGGACATTTATTTGTTGAATTCGGACAGTTGACTATTTTTCATTCTAGTTGTCCATTAGATGCCCACCAGTCAGGCAGTTCGGACATCATTTCAGTGTAAGTTTCAGTTTGCGACCCATTCAAAGTGGGCCCCACGAAATGGATGTTTATGCATGACAGATGCACAATTTCGAGTGCTTGTGCATGAACCACCACATTCGGCCGTAACTATCAAGATTTTTCTCTATGAAAAATGCAATAACCCAACCTATTTTCTTCATTAACCAGCACTGTTACAACCATCCTTGGTCTCTAAGACTAAGAAGCTCTTATCCAAAGAGATCCTTTTGCAAGCACAAAGAAATAGTGGATTTTTTTTTTCTTTTTTCTTTTTTCTTTTGTTTTTGTTTTTGTTTTTGTTTTTTTTTTTTTTTAAATGTTGTTGTTGAGAAATCAAAGGATTTCTTGTGGGCCATACCCACACAAAAACCACCAAAGCCAGGTGGTTGGCCATGTGATAGTTGGATTAGCCTTATCTTATAGGTTTCCCATTTTCATGGCAGGGTGCATGTTAGGTTGGATGACGTACATGCACCATGTTGGACTCATGTGTCTTCAACTAGTTACCTGTGAGAGAGTGGTAAAATGGTAAATTTCTCAAAGACAACAATGATAATAGACTATGTGCAGGAGTCCGCAACGAATTTGTTAGGCAGAGGCATGCCATAATCGAAACCAGAGGGGAGGTGTTTACAATTATATCTCATAAAAAAATATATGAGCTTTGTTAAGCCCACACGTGTGCAATAAAGCTCATGTACACACTAAACACATGCCAGAATGGAATGATAGATACAACAACCAATCCATCCATTAGAATCCATTGAATGATTAGGACGGCCAGTGTGTTTTTGTTTCATTTTGTTGTAATTCCAGGTGTAGCTTTTAAAGAAGTTTCTTTTAAATATTTTTCTTTAAAAACTGTTGTTACTTTAGTTAATAGCATGAGAACTATTTTTTTTTCTAGCCAGAACAAATCATAAAAAAAACATCTATTTTTGTTTCATTTTGTTGTAATTCTAGGTGTAGCTTTGAAATTTATATCCTTTTCTTTTAAAAAAATATTGTTACTTTGGCTAATGGCATAAGAACTAATTCTTTTATTTCAGCCAGATGAAAAAAATGTTGTTTCATCTGCACTTTTCTTTTTCTTTTGGAATCTCTACGAATGTCAATCCGAGTTCATACTTCTATGCAAGTTTGATTTACCATTACTTTTTTGGTTGAAACTAATGGACAGCCTTGATGCTATGGCAAAGTAGGTCTTTGAAACCAAGTTTGCCAAAATTGGAAAGAGATTTTCTAATTCTACATGTGTGTGACCCCTGCCATCCACGTGCATTCCAGGTTTGGACAATTTAACTTAATTACTTGCATTCTAGGTATGTAATTTTTTTTAGCAATTTTTAAGTGCCTTCCTTTCATCCATCAACTCTGTCGGATTACTATTTTTTTTTTCTCTTGTCTGAATGTATAAATAAAAGACAGTCCACCGCTAAATACACCCAAAGCACAAACCGAATGGTTAAGCTATGTTTTTTCATTGACAAAAAGAAATGTAAAGTGGACCCACATGTCAATGCAGATGTCTTATGAGCCACAGATTTTGGTGACGTTGTTATATTAAACGTAAGACGTGTTTGGATGCAAGGCATGCTCAATTGAATTGAACTAAAGGAAACAAAGAAAAATGGAAAAAAAAAAAAAAAACGATCTTGAATCAGGTATCATTATTGTAATTTGAATGAGGTTGGCATTGCATATCATGTATTTTAATTCAGACTCAAAATCATTTGAATTTGCAGTTTCGGTCTTTTTTATTTTTTATTTTTTATTTTATAAACAGGCTTTGAGCTTTTCCATTCCACAAACGGTTGTTATTTTGATTAGGCTCCAAATAAAAACATGACCAATTTACAAACCTTATTTTGATGTCTGACACTAGGAAACTGATTACTGGAAGCCCTTCCAGATTTTATCACTAGAACTTCTTTAGAATTTCCTTTTTAATGTTATTAAATTTATTATCAGGTCTTTTTGTTTCCCTTTTCTTATTTGATTTCCTTGATCAATGTTTTCAGAGATGCTTGGCATTGAAATATGAGGCCTTGGTTTCATGGGATCTTAAACATGTAACTCATCAATGGCTGCGGGTGTCATATGAGGAGTGGCTAACTTTTGGTTAGGATTCACTGGATAATGGTTTTCATTCCATTGCAGCCAAGGTAAATGCGCTTGTCATGATATCAATGGACCACGATTGCTTGTAGCAGTAGTCAGTTAAACTTACAAGCCGTTGTTGCATTTTTCTCATTTTAAATGTTGCAGTTATTTCTTTCACATTCTTGCATTCTTCTAGGTAAACCTTCTGTCCCCCCACCCCACATTCTAGAGTTCTATTGAATCCGAGCTTTTCTATTATACCATTACCAATCAGATTGACACTATTGATTTACTATGTCAAACCATTCACAGTTTAAAAGTATACAGTAATCTGTTCTTATATTGTGAAAAACTGCTAATTTAAGAAGATTATTGTAATGCATGGAATGGTACTGCCTTCTGAGGATGCTCCTTGATACAGAGGGTCTGGTCCACTTTTGAAAATGTGGCTGCCTTCATCAATGACCATGATGGGAACATTGGTATGGATGCATGGCCCATTTTGGGATGATCATTTTACATTATACAAAATCTTAGCGCTGACACAAATAACTAACACATGACTATTATGATGGTGATTTTACAAATATAAGTGTAAATATGTCACTAGATTTTGTGTTTTGTTGTCCGATTGGACAGGCTAACTTGGATCATGTGGAGATCGTGGCTGTTAAAACAGTGTTCCTATGTTGATTTCTTCACCAATCCTTGATTATTGAAGGGGTTCTAAGAGTGCTAATGCTTGGGCCTCCTAAAGAGGGACACATTGGTAAAGATTCAATAAGACAGAACATATGATGTACTTTTTCTGATTCAAACCTCTAGGGAGGCTAGAATTATAGATGTTTAGGCAAAGGGAGGTGTAAGCATGCAATCTTTGTGCATCAGTCCTATCTGTCTTTGGCCTTGATAGATAGCTTTCCTTGTCATCTTTTCATATTGATAAAATCTGTAATTGCCAATTAAATATATAGAAGTGCTTCAACTTTTAATAATAGTAATTGCCAATAAAATATATAGAAGTGCTTCAACTTTTAATAACAGCCGAGCCGAATTGTAACATGCTCATGACTTGTTTTAGTATAAATAGTAGAACATTGTTTTTTAAGTTTTTACTAGAGTTCTGATTTGCCGTCTTTCTTTTGTAGTAGAAGTTACTTGGCATGTGTGAGGCAAATGGATGTGACATAGTGAATGGTCACTAACGGAAGTTCATTTATGCATGGTATGAGATGTTTGGATGAAATTTTCAAATTATAGCATGACGATGTCTACATCTTTTCCTACCAATCTTCTATACTTCAATATGACTTCTGAAATGTTTGATCATAATATTTCATGAAACTTGGATCAGTCCACATTCAATGAATTGCAATTCATTTGGATTGAGCATCCAAAAGCACTCAAGTTTTGTTATTCCACTTAGGATTGGGAAATCCACTACAGTGAAACACCAAAATGGACAGAAAATTCTATTTTTTTTTTAAAAAAAAAAAAAAAAACTGAAAAAAGGAGATTTCGTTAAGTTAAAAAGAACACTAATATTTTGTACTTCATAATTTCATACATGTATATGCATGTATGAATTCACAGTGGACAGAAATTTGTTTTTTTTTTTTGTTTTTTTTTTCTCCTAACATTGCATGTATATGCATGTATGAATTCACATTATGGAGAAGGACGCAGTCATTCAAGAGCATGCTTCCCTAGAAAATCAATTGGTTTCTTTACAGACACAGATAAATAGCCTCACTACAGAAGTAGATAACCTTACAAGCAAGGTGCTTAAACTTACAATCTAACCCTTTTTGTTGAACACAAGATGCATGCGTCTTTATTGTCTTTCTTATTGCAGGTTAGTTCCATAAAGAAGGAATATGATCAAGCCCAATCTGAGCTCAATTTGAGTTGTTCAAAGATGAAAGAATGTGACGCTGAGATCAGTGCCATTGTCAAGGAGCAACAGAAGCTTCAACATAAAATTAGTGATGCAAATGTTAAGAGGAAAAATTGGAAAATGAGGTACTTGCAGTGGTTATTCTGTTCCTATTTTATTTAACTTGCTTGATCTACGAAATTGTGTATGTGTTCTTGATAGAAACCCACTCTTTCCCATTCACACAGATTAAGCGAATGGAGATGGAACAGAAAGATTGCTCCTTGAAGGTAGATAAACTACTAGAAAGGCATAGTTGGATTGCAGCTGAGAAACAATTATTTGGAAAAAGTGGGACAGATTATGACTTCTCATCTCGTGATCCTCATAAATCAAGGGAGGAGCTTGAGAAACTTCAAGCTGAACAATCTGGGTGTGTGATTAGATTACTTGTTGTGTTATTTCCTGTGCTTCTTTGTTTTCTTTTCCATGACAATGAAATAGTATGATTCAACACCTAATTGATGTTTGGTTTTGCATTTTTTTTTGAAAGAAGAAGGTTAATGGACATGCATCTCAGTTAATCTGATTGATTGCTTTCAGCCTTGAGAAGAGGGTCAACAAAAAAGTTATGGCAATGTTCGAGAAAGCTGAAGATGAATACAATGACTTATTATCCAAGAAAAACATCATTGAGGTATATCGCTGTATTTCTCAGCTTGTAAAGGATCTCATCTTTTTTTTTAATTGAATTTATTTATGTCTGAAGTTGTTTGTTTATTGTATTCTTCTCTTGCTTAGAATGATAAGTCAAAAATCAAGAAGGTGATTGAAGAGCTTGATGAAAAGAAGAAGGAAACACTAAAAGTTACTTGGGTTAAAGTGAACAAGTGAGTCAACACTTCTTTGCTCTCATGTTCCAGTTCATATTTTGTTCTTTTTAGTTGAAAATCAAGAATGCAATTTACTTTTGTTGGTATATTTCAGCGAAAGAAATTTCCTTTCCGGATTATGTTAGTGTGCATGATTTCAGCATTTCAGATGGCTGAAACTATGGCCCGAATTATAGTATCCGGCTTGGATCCCTGGATCAGACGAATTCGGTGGATCTCGGGGACAAGCCGTGTTTATGTATTTGCTCAAAATTAATGGAGCAGGCCCAAATGTGCATCAGAGCTATTTGGATGAGCGGGGGTCCCTGGAAGGTGGGAACCGCTGTTATGACCATGATGAAGCTATCCATTTCCTATGGACAGCATTGGAGGGGCCTGGTCATTTGGACAAGTCGTGTTTATGTATTTGCTTGAAATTAATGGAACAGACCCGAATGTGCGTTAGAGTTATCCGGATGAGGGGGGGTCCCTAGAAGGTGGGATTTGTTGTTATGACCATGATGAAGCTGTCCATTTTCTATGGACAACATTGGAGAGGCCTGACCATTTGGCCAGGCCGTGTTTATATCTATATTTTTAGGGACCATACCCTTAACCTAAAACCCAAACGTAAACCCGATCTCGAACCCGAATCTGATTTCCTAAACCTAAACCTTAATGTATTCTCAAATCCGTGAACCTAAACTTACACCAAATCCTAATCTCAACTCCCTAACCTAAAACTAAACCTAAACTTGAAAACCCAAACCTATACCTGAACCCGAACCCGATTTCCTAAACCCAAACTTATAACCTTAACCTAAACCTATTCTCAAATCCCAAAACCTATAACCTAAACCTTAGCCTAAACCTAAACCTTAACCTCTAACCTAAATCTTAACCTATAACCTTAACCTATAACCTAAACCTATAACCTAAACTCAATTCCTAAACCTTAACCTATAACCTAACCTAAACCTAAACCTATAACCTACACTTATAACCTAAACCTAAACCTATAACCTAAAACCTAAACCTAAACCTAAAACCTAAATGTATTCTTAAATCCTTAAACCTAAACCTACACCTAATCTTAATCTCAACTCCTTAACCTAAACCTAAACTTGAAAACCCAAACCTAAAACACGATCCCGATTTCCTAAACCTAAACCTAAACCTATTCTCAATTCCCTAAAGCTATAACTTATAACCTAAACCTAAACCTATAACCTAAATGTATTCTCAAATCCCTAAACCTAAACCTACACCTAATCCTAATCTCAACTCCTTAACCTAAACTTAAACTTGAAAACCCAAACCTAAACCCGAATCCGAACTCGAACCTGAACCTGATATCCTAAACCTAAACCTTAGCCTATTCTCAATTCCCTAAACTATAACTTATAACCTAACCTAAACCTAAACCTATAACCTACACTTATAACCAAAACCTAAACCTGTAACCTTAACCTAAACGTAAAACCTAAACCTAAATTTAAACCTAATCTCAAACCCGAATTTGAATCCCTAAATCCTTAGCCTAAACTTAAAACCCAAACGTAAACCCGATCTCGAACCCGAACCTGATTTCCTATACCTAAACCTTAACGTATTCTCAAATCCCTAAACTTAAACCTACACCTATCCTAATCTCAACTCCCTAACCTAAACCTAAACCTAAACTTGAAAACCCAAACCTAAACCCGATCCTGAACCCGAACACGATTTCTTAAACATAAACTTATAACCTTAACCTAAACCTATTCTCAAATCCCAAAACCTATAACCTAAACCTAAACCTTAACCTAAACCTAAACCTTAACCTATAACCTAACCTTAACTTATACCTAAATCTATAAACTAAAACCTAAACCTAAACCTAAAACCTAAATGTATTCTCAAATCCCTAAACCTAAACCTACACCTAATACTAATCTCAACTCCTTAACCTAAACCTAAACTTGAAAACCTAAACCTAAACCCGAATCCGAGAACCTGATTTCCTAAACCTAAACCTTAACCTATTCTCAATTCCCTAAACCGTAACCTATAACCTAACCTAAACCAAAACCTATTACCTACACTTATAACCTAAACCTAAACCTGTAACCTTAACCTAAACGTAAAACCTAAACCTAAACCTAAACTCGATCCCGAACTCGAATCTGAATCCCTAAATCCTTAGCCTAAACCTAAAACCTAAACGTAAACCCGATCTCGAACCCGAACCTGATTTCTTATACCTAAACCGTAACGTATTCTCAAATCCCTAAACTTAAACCTACACCTATCCTAATCTCAACTCCCTAACCTAAACCTAAACCTAAACTTGGAAACCCAAACCTAAACCCGATCCCAAACTCGAACACGATTTAGTAAACCTAAACTTATAACCTTAACCTAAACCTATTCTCAAATCCAGGAAACCTATAACGTAAACCTAAACCTTAACCTAAACCTAAACCTTAACCTATAACCTAACCTTAACCTATCACCTAAACCTATAAACTAAAACCTAAACCTAAACCTAAAACCTAAATGTATTCTTAAATCCCTAAACCTAAACCTACACCTAATCCTAATCTCAATTCCCTAACCTAAACCTAAACCTAAACTTGAAAACCAAAACCTAAACCCGATCCCAAACCCGAACCCGATTTCCTAAACCTAAACCTTAACCTATTCTCAATTCCTTAAAGCTATAACCTATAACCTATAACATATAACCTAAACCTAAACCTATAACCTTAACCTAAACCAAATCCTCTAAACTAAACCTTAACCCATAACCTATAACCTATAACCTAAACTTATAACCGATAACCTAACCTTAACTTAAACATATAACCTAAAACCTAAACCTAAACCTAAAACCTAAATGTATTCTCAAATCCCTAAACTTAAACCTACATCTAATCCTAATCTCAACTCCCTAACCTAAACCTAAACCTAATACCAAACCTGAACCCGATTTCCTAAACTTAAACCTTAACCTATTCTCAATTCCCTAAAGCTATAACCTATAACCTAAACCTAACCTAAACCTATAACCTAAACCTAAAACCTAACTTAAACCCATAACCTAAACCTAAACCTAAACCTATAACCTTAACCTATTGATTTTAAAAGTCCATCCTATGTTTGAACATATTACTCATGTTGGATTTTACCATAGTTTAGAAGATTTGTAGGTACATTTTTTATTTCTTCATATATAAGTGGTTTTTTTTTTTTTAATTTTTTAATTTTTTTTTTTGTCTTTCTTCCTTTTGAGATGTGTACAAAGGCATGCTTGTTTGATTGTGTCTACAAATGCTGTTTTATACAGGTTGACAAGGTAAAGAAGTCAGTGGAAGATGAAATTCATTTTCTCAAGGGAAGGGTTTTAGAACTTGAAAGTGATCTTGTGTTGAAATCCACAGAAGTTACATCTGCAGTTTCATGGAAAGAAGAAGCTCTATCTTCTGCATTTGCTGAAATTGACCGTCTGAAAGAAGAAAATTCTGTAAAAATGTGAGCATTATTGAATGCATATGGAGGGTGTTTACTGTGTTGGAGTGTATTTGTTTCTTGCACATGAGGTCATGCCTTAGTTGTAATCTTATGATAGGTTGAGCAAAGTGAAGTATTGTTTATTTAAAAATGTGAATGTAGGATGCATTGTATGATTTGATTGCTATTTGTAATAAATGCATCATTTTTATTTCTGATTGCAATTTATGTACTTTTCTATCAGTATTAAGCTTAGATGAGTTATCAATCACAACAGGTTCTTGCAATGGAAACAGGTCGTGTTATTACAATTGTTTTAAAAATAGATACAAATATAATCCATAACTATAGCTACGGCTTTTGTCTGTACCTATTGTTATCTAATTACTATGGATATTATTGGTGCCATTGTTATCGATTGCTACAGATAAAATCCCTTTTGCTACAGATATGATCCGTAGCACGTCCGTCGCTATTGGTGGGGTAGCTAAAGGTATTGCTACGGATATAATCCGTTGCTATTTGTATCTATTGCTACGGATATTATCCGTAGCTATACCATTAGCTACCCCACCAATAGCGATGGACGTGCTACGGATTATATCTGTAGCAAACGGTTTTTGGACGTAGCCTTTGCCCATTTTTCTTATAGTGAATGTACGTTGGAAAATCCTCCTTGTAGGATCCTAGGCTCGGAACCTGACATATGGGCACTGGGAGCTGAGAATGGGGTACTACGGAGGCTGTCGGCACTAGATTCGGCAGTCAAGAATTTTGTGAGCCCGATTTTCGGGTTCGGGGTGTGGCAGAAGTTGGTATCATAACATAACTTGTGAATACCTGAATATAACATCACATATCTGCTGATAGCTACCCTACACTCTATGATTGTTGGACAACTTAGAATGGTTAGATCCCCATGTTCGAATAACTTAGAGATTTTCTGATATAACTCCCAACCTTTGAGATCGTGAGGCTGCATAGCATTCCAGTTTCGATCGTTTCTGATTCGGGATCCAAGGTTCAGTAGAGTTACCAAAGTGTTGATAATGCATCTTGGGAAGGTGAGGTTAAGATTAGAGAGTGCTATCTTCATCCTTTTGCAGATTGATTGAGCCTTGACACATATACTTGATGATGTTTCCTCTTCCCTTGAATTTCGTGGATGAAATTTTTATAAGGTGGGGAGAGTTGTAAGACCCGTATCCTAGCCCGTACTGTTCTGTAAGCCTCCGCGGTCCTCCTGGTCAAATTTCGTCGGCCCACGATCTGTTATCAGCGTTTGCGCGCGATCCTAAGTTGTGTCCCGTATATCAGAGTCAGCTCGACTCGAGACTTGTACCCTTACGACCGTGCTGTTGTCGCGGTTCTGACGCTGCGTCTCGTGTGCCGAGGCGATACCCATGCCAAGAAATGTGGGCCCACGTTCAGTTTGAGGAAAATACCGCACGTTGCAATTCCGAGAGAATCTCTACAAAATGTCACATCAATCCATCAATCAATCAAAGTACAACCCATCACTCCATCCCATCCTCAAGTACAACCACCCTCCCTAAAAGTCAACACTCTCTCTTACACAAGTACACATCCATCACTCACTCACCCATCACACCCCATCACTCACCCATCCCTCTCTCTCTCATTTCCTCCCAAGCAACCCACGTCCAAGCAAGCTTCATGAGAGAGCTTTGAGTGGCCTACTTCTTATCTTCCATCCCCACCCTCCAAAACCAATCTCAACCGTTGAAGTTCATTCTTTGGAGCTTTAGGATGCTTTGGCGGGAGGAGGAGAAGATCAAAGGTGGGTATTTTCTAGAGTTGATTTGTGTGGTTTTGATGAATTGAGGGGCCACATATGGTGGGACCCATCTTAATGTATGATTTATATGAGGGGCCCATAGTGGAGGGGTCCCTCCGCTACTTCGATCTCTCTTTATCTCTCTCTATCTTTTTTTCTCTCTCTTTTCGTGATGGTTTGCGGCCCACTTGATCTAGACCGTTCATTTGTTGGGGCCCGACTCGCTGCCTTAGATTAAGGAAAAATACAAACATCAGCTTGATCGGTGGAGTGGTTCACTGGTGCGGACCCCAACAGTTGTTTGTGTTGCGTATGTACCATATCAAAACAAAAAAAATAATTTAATGATATCTGGTCGACCCACCCTACTGGACATGAGGATCCAACCAACCATCCAGCATCCAGATAGTCTCTAGACGTGGAAGCCTTTTTTAAAAAAATATAATATTATATAAAATTATATATATATATATATATATCAAGGTATAATATATAATAATATTATATATATATATATATATATATATATATATATATCTTGGTGGGGCCACACCACGTGGGAGCCCACCTTACTATATATATGCCCAGCCGTCCATCTGAATGAGCCGTGGGGACCCCACTGTGATGTAAGGGTGCCATCCACATTGTCCAACACACTGAACGGGTGGACCCCACCCTAAACCGTCCACCCATTTGACGATCTCATTTTAAGGGCCGAACGGACCACGTATGTGGACCCTACCCTGATGTATGTGATTCACCTAAAACCGCCCATCCATTTGGCAAGTCTGTCTCAAGGCTTGAGACTAAAAATAAGACAGATCCAATTATTAGGTGGGCCACACCACAACAACAGTGGCTTTGAACGTTTACCATTAGAACTCCTTTTAGGATTACAGAAGTTTTGAATTGATATAATATTTGTTTTTCCTCCTTGCTAGGTCCTTGTGACCGTATGGACAGATTGGATGAAAAATAAACATTATGGTGGGCCCTACCTTGACGATGTGTTGTATTCACACTGTCCATTCATTCGTTGGACTGGTGGGCCACACGTGTGGATCCCATAATGATGTATTTGTTTCATCACACTGTCCAGATGTGATGGACGGTGCTGGACAGTTTGGGCAATGCTGGATACCATGTGAGGTGCTGCGGACCACCATGATGTATATTTTAATTTACACCGCCCATTTATTTTATGGTGGGGCCCATCGTGATGTATGTGTTATAACCACAGCGTTTAGTCCACTGGACGTGCGGCCCACTGTTAGAGGTGTTGTTCATCCATGCCGATCATTTGGTGGGCCCATTTCAAAGGTGCGGGTCCACCTATTCTGAATTTGAGGCCATTAGTGTGGCCCACTTGTTGCATATGAGGCCCATTGCGATGTATCCGAGGCCCATGGGCAAGACCCATTGTGATGTATTTTCGGCCCATTGGTATAACCCATTGATGCGGCCCACTTGATGTATATAAGGCCCATTGGTGCGGCCTATTGTGATGTATTTTGGCCCTTGTGAGAGGCATATTATGTTGTATTTGTGGCCCAGTTGATAAGGCCCATTGTGATGTATTTGTCGTCCTTATGGCTAGGCCCAATGTGGTGTATATGTGGCCCTTAAGTAAGGCCTAATGCGATGAATATGAGGACCGATCTAATGTGTGATTTCCCTATAATGTATGTAATGATGTTTATGTGGACCACTCCTTGGGAGCAATGTTGGTTAAATAGCCACATTGATGGGCGATGATGGTTAAACATCTACATTGTGACCTTCCCTTAGGCTTGATCCTCATCATTCTCTAATGGGTTACCCCAAACGATTGGGCCCCATTGATATTGCTTGGCCTATTATCGGCTATCCATCAATGGATCTCGCCTTGCATAGAGGCCGATTAGCAATTATGATTATCGAGGCCAATTCTGATTGTCAAGGTCGAGTATCGAGGCCGATTCCGATTGTTGAGGCCGATTCCGATTGTCGAGGTCGAGTATCGAGGCTGATTCCAATTCTCAAGGCCGATTGTATAGGCCGATTCCGATTGTCGAGGCCGAGTATCGAGACCGATTCTGAGTGTCGATTTTAATTGTTGAGGTTAATTTCGATTATCGAGGCCGATGTTGATTGCTGAGGCCGATTGTCGAGACCTATATGATGTATATGCGACCCGTAGTTGAGGCCCATTGTGATGTGTATTCGGCCCAATATGATATATATGTAGCCCATATTTGAGGCCCATTGTGATGTGTATTTAGCCCATGTTTAAGGCCTAATGTGATGAATTTGAGGTCTATGTGATGAGGCCCATGGTGATGCATTTAAGGGCTAAGTGATGGAGTCCATTGTGATGTATATTAGGTCCATGTGAGAGGCCCATCGTGATGTATATTAACCTCTTGAGTGAGGCCCATGGTATTGTATATTAGGTCCTTGTGTGAGGCCATGAGTCCACTATATGTTAGGCTCTATGTGGGCCATTCCTTGGGGACAATGTTGGTTAAATGTCCACATTGTCGTGGCCGATTGTTGATGCCGGTTATTGATAGCGATTATGAGTATATGATAGTATAGCATCATGATACATACCCATACACATCATCTGCATGTTTATAATGAGATGTGATTGACCATTGCATATGCCATAGTACAGATGGTTTATGGGACTCCCTAATAGGTGGAGTTATCCCACATGAGCGCATGGTATGCGCAGGATTGATGCATGATTGGACTACATGACTCATGCATCTTGCATTGTGTGATTGTGATTACCATTCGCCCTATCGACATCAGGGTTGTGACCTCCACAGGCATGTTGTGGATGAATAGATGAGACACCAAAAATATTTGGTTCGAGCATCTGGGCACTTTGGATGTCCGTGGGTGAAAGTCCCTAAACTTCCGTGGCCAAGAAACGCCCCAACATCTAGACTGAGTGGATACATGAGCACCTGAGTACCGAATATCAGTAGGCCGTGTCTCCCACTGTGTCGTGGTCGATTGGGAGGGGGTGTGGCCTTATCTGCCCTAGTAAGGGGCCTGTAAGCTAGGCTGTCACGCTCCGAACCTGAAAATTGGGCTCACAAAATTCCCGATTGCTGACAGCCTTCGTAGTACCCGATTCTTGGCTCCTAGTGCCCATATGTCAGGTTCCAATCCTGGGATCCTATAAGGAGGATTTTTCAACGTACATTTGTCTCATATGAATCATAACCACAAGTATACCTAAATCACAAAGGTAACATCATCATCATATATACACTAATATAACCATTTGAATACAATGCTGAAAGGGAAATACATATATAAAAAATCAAAACTCCAGAAGACGCTACGTGCTCCAAGCTCTACACTGCTGCAACCTAACGCCACCTGCACACATCTATCGTGTATAAGCTTATAAAAAGCTTAGTGGGTGGTGAAAGTGTGTGCGCAAGATAAGTGCCGAGTATGCAATACAATGCCATAAATCATACAATATCGAAATAGGTGGAAATACTGACAAGATCATGAATCATACGATATCAGAGTAAGCAAAAATATACTGATAAGTCCATGAGTGTCATTAGTCGTACTAAGGCTATGCGATGTAAGGCATGAATGCGAACGGTCATATCAATGGAGAAACATGGTAACCCAAAATGCTAAATGCTGCGGATGCAATACAATATGCAGTGTGAATGAAATGAACAAGCTGGAGTGAATTCGGGATGATAGTATGTAGTATCGCAGGCTATGGGGTTTATCATAAGGGACTTCTATCCAAACAAGTCCCATACCTAAATTTGGATAGTTAGACTCAATGTGGTAAACTCCTGATCTCAGGTTAGTGGCTCGCCCCAACCGAAATCTTGGCCATTGTGAAGGTACACGTAACTAATAGTTGCACACCACCAACCCGAGTGAATAGTAAATGAATGAATGAGTATGTAACTCCTGCTTAATAAGTCCACATATCAGCACCATACATCTCTAGGTTCATCACTAGGGTCTAGTACACTCTAATCTGGCTATCACCCCAGCCGGCCGCGTAGCCCAGTGAGTGGAAAAGACCTCACTACCTACCTGCCAGTAGTATACCAATGCCTACTTGGCTCGTCAATAGCGGACCCATTTGGGAGCTGGTCAAACTTAGCTTAGCCTATAGCCCTCTCACTCTGGTGGATAAGGCCACACCTCCTCCCAACTGATCATGACACCGTGGGAGACGCGGTTTACTGGTATTCGGCACTCGAGCACTCGTGTATCCACTCGGTCTACACGTTTGAGCGTCTCCTGGCCTTGAAGGTTTAGGGACTTTCACCCACAGACATCCAAAGTGTCTAGATGCTCGAACTAAACATTTTCGGTGTCCCATCTGGCCATCCACGACATGCTTGTGGAGGTCACAGTAATGATGTTACTTTGGTGTACAATAATCATAATCATACAATGCAAGATGCATGAGTCATGTAATCCAATCATGCATCAATCCTGCACATACCGTGCGCTCATGTGGGATAACTCCACCTATCAGGGAGTCTCATAAACCATCTGTACTATGGCATATATAAGGGTCAATTGTATCTCATAATAAACATGCAGATGATACGTATGGGCATGTATCATGATGCTATGATGTCACATACTCATAATCGATATCAATAACCGACATCAACAATCGGCCTCGATAATGTTGACATTTAACCAACATTGCCCCCAAGGAATGACCCACATAGAGCCTAACATATAGTGGTTCCATGGCCTCACATAAGGACCTAATATACAACACCATGGGCCTCACTCAAGAGCTTAATACACATCACGATGGGCCTCTTACATAGGCTTAATATACATCACAATGGACTCCATCGCCTGGCCCTCAAATGCATCACAATGGGCCTTATCACATATACCTCATATTCATCACATTAGGCCTTAAATACAGGCTGCATACACATCACATAGGTCTCGACAATCGGCCTTGGCAATCGAAATTGGCCTCGACAATCAAAATCAGCCTCAACAATTGGAATCGACACTCGGAATCGGCCTCAATACTTGGCCTCGACAATCAAAATCAGCCTATACAATCGAAATCGACCTCGATACTTAGCCTCGACAATCGGAATCGGCCTCGATACTCGGCCTCGACAATCGGAATCAGCCTATACAATCGGCTTCGATACTCAGCCTCGACTCTAGGAATCGGCCTATACAATCGACCTCGACAAATCGGATGACAAATCAAAATCGACCTCGATACTCAGCCTCAACAATTGGAATCGGCCTATACAATCGGCCTCGATAAATCAGAATCGGCCTCGATACTTGGCCTTAAAAATCAGAATCAGCCTTGACAATCAGAATCAGAATCAGCCTCAACAATCGAAATCAGCCTCGACAATTGGCATATAAACAAGGCGGGGTCCATCGATGGATGGCTAATAAACCATAATATAAAGATTAGCCCACGGCCGTGGTTATATCAAATCTGATGGCACGAAGCTATCTGTCTATGGCGAATGGGGCCCACTTATTTGGGTTAATCCACTTAGAGAATGGTGTGAATGGGCCTAACACGGCCTACGAGAAGGTCACAATGAAACATTTAACCATCATTGCCCATCAATGTGGACATCTAACCAACATTGCTTCCGAGGAGTGACCTATATAAGGGATTCATACACAATGTAACGTCCACACGTACATCACATTGAGCCTCTCATATATCGCGTTGGGCTTCATACAAGGGCCTCGAATGTATCACAATGAGCCATGCCCATGGGCCTCAGATACATCTCAATGGGCCGCGCCCATGGGCCTCAGATATATCACAATGGGCCATGTCCCATGGGTCTCCAAGCTATCACAATGGGCCTCATCAAATGGGCCGTAAATGCATTACCATAAGCCTCATACGTAGGCCTTATATACAACAAGTGGGCCGCACTGCTTGGGCCTCATATGCATCAAATGGGCCATGTATCTAGGCCTCGAATACATCATATGGGCCACGCTACACGGGACTAACAATACAAATAGGTGAGCCCTGTACATGGGCCAAATACATCATGAAGGGCCTCATGGATGGGCCGCACCAGTAGTCCTTAAGTGAGCTTACACCAAAATTATTTCAATAGTTATAAGTGTAACATGTGTATCACCATACCCCATCATTCATGGGCACATGGCCTACTAATATGCACTATCCAAAAATTCCCATGCAAATCTGCACCATCCAAACATTAGACAGCACGTCCAAACATTGGATAGCACAGTCCAAATGTTGTGTAGCACCATCCAACATAATCTGAACGGTGTGGATGAAGTAATACATCATGGTGGTGTTCACGTGGTGGCCCACTAGAGATTTGAATCTGCCTCAATTAGTCTCATGCCTTAAAACGAACTTGCCAATGGATAGACGGTTTGGATAGAACACATCCACACGTGGGACCCACAGAACTTGTTGACATTAATAGGCAGTGGGTCCCACCATCTGGTAGATGGATGGTGTGGATTTAAAGCTGATGGACGGTGTGTATGTCACACACATGTCACAATTAGGCCCACCATCCTAGCCTATGGACGATGGGGGTATACAATGTATATTAATGGTGGGCCCAAGCTACTGGGTGATGTCAATACAGCAGCTGTAACGTGCACCAGCCAATCCCACGTCCAAAACATGTGGGTCCCACATGGGGCCCACACGTACAGAGATGCACATTTGCATCTCTTACGTATCTCATATATCTTATATATATAAATATATATAATAATAATATTATATCATATTATATAATTATAATATAATATAATATTATAATACATACATGCCACATATATACATATATATAAAACACCCATCCAGTGTCCAGCCACTGTCCAGGAAGCTGGACGGTGGTGGATGATGCACCATCATGGTGGTCCCACGTAGTGGGCCATGAGATTTGGATCAAAATGATATTTGTCTTTCCCTTCATTGAGATCAAGGTGGCGTACTTGTCAGACGTCGTGGATAAAATACACACATCATAGGTGGGCCATTAATCATAGAGAAGGAAAGAGAGGGAGAGAAAGAAGAAAGGAGAGAGATCGGCGATGATGGAGGGGCCCCGCCACTATGGGCTCCTGTTGGATACAAGCATACATCAAGATGGGTCCCATTACTAAAGGACCCTAAATCCAAAAACCTAGATGATGAACACCCACCTTTGATCTTCTCCTCCTTCTGCCAAAGCATCCTAGAGCTCCAAAGGATGAACTTCAACGGTTGAGATTGGTTTTGGAGGGTGGAGATGGGAGATAGGAAGTGGGCCACACAAAGCTCTCTCATGGAGCATGGTTGGACGTGGGTTACTTGGGAGGAAATGAGAGAGAGAGAGAGAGAGAGAGAGAGAGAGAGATAGAGAGAGAGAGAGGTGTAAGAGAGAGAGGAATGGGTGAGTGATGGGGTGTGATGGGTGAGTGAGTGATGGATGTGTACTTGTGTAAGAGAGAGTGTTGACTTTTGGGGAGGGTGGTTGTACTTGGGGATGGGATGAAGTAATGGGTTATACTTTGATTGATTGATGGATTGATGTGACGTTTCATAGAGATTCTCTCAGAATTGCAATGTGCGGTATTTTCCTCGAACTGAACGCGGGCTCACACTCTTGGCACGGGTATTGCATCGGTGTGCGAGTCGCGGCGGTGCGGTCATAAGGGTACAAGTCTCGGGTCGAGCCGACTCTAATATATGGGATACAACTTAAGATCACGCGCAAATGCCAATAACAGATCGCGGGTCACCGAAATTCGATCGGGAGAACCGCGAAGGCTTATAGAATGGTACGGGCTAGGATACGAGTCTTACATAGGCTGAGTTTGACCATCTCCCAAATGGGTCCGCTAACGACGAGCCTGGTAGGCATTTATATACTACTGGCAGGCGGATAGTGAGGTCTTTTCCACTCTCTGGGCTATGCGGCCGGCTGGGGTGGTAGCCAGCTTGGAGTGTATTAGACCCCAGTGATGATCCCAGAGATGTGTAGTGCTGATATGTGGACTTATTGAGCAGGAGTTGCATACTCATTCATTCATTCACTATTCACTCAGGCTGGTGGTGCGCAACTATTTATTACATGAACCTGTTCACTCCCCAAGTGCATGGTTGTGATGTAGTAATAAACTTGGTAAGACCAAGGTCGAATCCATAGGGACTGAAACCTGTACGTATTCTGAAATTAAGTAGAACTAGAACTAGATTAAGATGAAATTTAAACTGGATGAAATTTAGAGAATAATTGTGGAATAATTATCTAAAATGTAGAGAAATTCAAAGGTAAAAAACTAGGGATTCAGAGGATCCACTTATAGAGATCAGGGAGACCTTATGCCAATATCACGAATTATGAAAATTTACTGAACTGCCATTGATATAGTTTTCAAGAGATGAAAGGTATATGAATTAGAATGGATTCCATCACCAGACCATGCCCAGGAGACAAAGCAAACAACAGAATTAAACTAATTACCAACCAATCAACAGTGTATGAAAGTTAGGAAGGGTACCGACATCCAACCATGCCCAGGAGACGATGGTGAACAACAGGGCTTCCTAACGTCATAAACATAAAGGGAAAAGAAATACTCAAAGCCATCGCAGACCCATTGTAATTTTAGTCACAACAGACCATTAAAAACTGAAAATATTTTCATAATAATCAAACCAAAATCAAATTCCGTTCAATAATTAAAATTAAATTGAAGGCGTAGAATCTCCCATCATGCTACAAGCTTCACCTCTAAGCCCTAACTAAGGGGTTTTAGCCTGACATGGATGGATTAATCTCCATATGATCCATCAGGAAAAACACAAAAAGAAAAAGAAAAAGAAAAGAAAGAAAATAAGAGAAATCAGTTCTTCCCTCTCTCCCTCTGTTGGCCTCCACGGCTGCCCCCTTACTGGATGCCCTAGATCTCTCTCTCTCTTACCTCCTTTTATAGAGAAGGAATGGGCGGTGGTTATAGTCGGCCGAACCGACCTCTTTTCGCAGTCCAAATTGCGGCAGGAATACACATCTTACGCTGATTTCCCTGTGGGGCTCATTCTTGAGTTCAGACAGAAGATCCACTCCGTTCACTAGCTTCTCCTCGAAATTTCAGATGGAATAGGGTACTCCTAGACGTTCTATACTGCGGCCCACGGAACTTGTGAAGCCACTGTCCTTCTTCCGTTTGGACGATCAAAATTTTATCTCCATGGTTTCTTGAAATTCTCCACCTAGGCTGAGGTGAGAAGGTCCTTGGGCTTCTACTGGACAGTTCGGATCGGACTGATCAATTCAGATGGTGACCCACAAGGACGTCCGCATGTCCCTTCGCGAGACAACGTGTACGCAGCCGACACTGTGATGGATGGTGGCCCACTGATTGATGGGGACAGAGAAATCCATTACGTCCATTTGATTCCCAGCGAAAAATCGTTGGGGATGGACGGTTTTGGAGCTATTTCGGTGTGGCCCACGAGATTATCTACTCCGCCGTCCATCTTGCGTTTAACGGCTGGAAACTTACATAAGCTTGCATTGGGTCAAAAGGACACCTAGGCTAGGGGTGTGCCCACCCTCTGGACACAATGGACGGTTCCGATTATCTAAATGGATGATGGGTGGGTCCCACTACTCAAAATCAGCGGACGCGGTGCGTCCGCTGTTTGAAACTGAGAAGGAGAGGAAGATGCGTCGGTCAAGAGTCGGTTTGACTGACGCATCGTTGTGTGCACGGCTAGTGCACTTGTGCACTATGCACACTCATGCTCACGTGGGGTCCACTATGATGTTTTTGAAAAATTCGCTTCGTCTATCCGTTGTTTCAGATCATTTAAAAGGCTGAGACCAAAACTGGAGCATATCCAAATATCAGGTGGGCCCCACTTAAGGATTTAAGGGGCTGATCTATCCGTTGGGCCACTTCCACCAGGATCCAACGGCCGAAATTCTACGTGTACGGTTAATTTATAGTCTTCAGGCTATGTATGTAGTTTCAAGCCGAACAGATGGTGAGAACCCCGTGATCTTGCATACTGGATGATTTTTGGGCCACTTATGCTTCAGTTTTTGGATTTTCTCGGATCTCTGGCGTGTAAAATCGTCGATCTTGGTCCCCTGGGGTCCCTCCCTTGCCTTGGTGAATTCAGAGCGTCAAATCTACGCTTTTAGTACCTTTTTGTAATCTATGCTCTCAAATACACCCTGCATCACGAACATGATTAAATCAGGCTATTAAACGGTGTCATGCTCATAAATCCAGGCAATAACTGGGTCTGATATGCAATATTTGACCCTCAACAGAATCTTCGCAACGGCCAGGATTTCGGTTGGGGCGCGCAACTAACTTGAGATCAGGAGTTTACCACATTGAGTCTGACTACCAAATTTAGGTATGAGACTGGTTTGGATAGAAGTCCCTTGTGATGGACTCCATAGGCTGCGATACTACGTACTATCATCCCGAATTCACTCTAGCTAGTTCGTTTCATTTGCACCGCATATTGCATTACATTCGCAACATTTAGCATTTTGGGTTGCCATGTTTCTGCATTGATATGGTCGTTTGCATTCATGTCTTGCATCGCATATCTTTGGTACTGCTGATGGCACTCATGGACTTATCCGTATATTTCCATTTACTCTGATATCGTATGATTCATGATCTTGTCAGTATTTTCGCCTTTTTCGATATTGTATGATTTATGGCATTATATTGCATACTCGACACTTATCTTGCGAACATACTTTCACCACCCACTAAGCTTTCTATAAGCTTATGCACGATAGATGCGTGCAAGTGGCGTTAAGTTGCAACAACGTGGAACTTGGAGCATGCAGCGTCTTCTGGAGCTTTGATTTTCGATATATATATATATATATATATTTCCCTTTCAGCGTTGTATTCAAATGTTTATATTAGTGGATATGTGATAATGATGTTGTCTTTGTAATTTGGGTATACTTGTGGTTATGCTTCTTATGATACAAATGTACGTTGAAAAATCTTCCTTGTAGGATCTCAGGCTTGGAACCTGGCGTATGGGCACTGAAAGCCGAAAATGGGGTACTACGGAAGCTGTCAGCACCGGATTCAGCAATCGGGAATTTCGTGAGCCCGATTTCTGGGTTTGCGGCGTGACAAAAGTGGTTATACAATTTCTCAAGGAAAATATTTTTTCTATATTTGAAACTCTAGAAGCCATCATTAGTGATAGCAGATCTGACATTTGTAACAGGACATTTGAGGTTATGATGAAAAAATATGGTATGAAGCATAAAGTGAGCACCCCTTACCACCCACAAACGAGTGGACAAGCTGAGATTTCTAATCAGGAAATCAAACATATTTTGGAGAAAACTATAAGGCCAGATAGGAAAGATTGGTCCCTCATACTATCCGACGCTTTATGGGCTTATAGGACTATTTATAAGACCCTGTTTGAATGTCCCCATATAGATTGGTGTATACGAAGGCTTACCATTTGTCCGTGGAATTGGAACATAGAGCATACTGGGCAATAAAGAAATTAAAATTCAACATTGACCAAGCAAGTGGATAAATGAAATTAGAGTTGAATGAATTAGAGGAGCTGAGGAGAGACTCTTATAAAAATTCTAAAATCTACAAAGAAATGACCAAAGCTTTTCATGACAAAAACATCCTGAGGAAAAATTTTGAACCTCAGCAAAAGGTCTTATTATACAATTCTCGTCTCCAGTTCTTTCCGGGAAAATTGAAATCAAGATGGACATGCCCCTTCATTGTGAAGAATGTTTATACTCATGGGGCTATTGAAATTGAAATTTTACGTAATGGCAATGTGTATAAAGTTAATGGTCAGAGATTGAAGTCTTATGTGGAAAACTTTCATTTGAGAGAGGAGTCCGTCTCTTTTCATGAGCTAGAATATTCAGATTGATGCTCCTAGTTTGATGGAGCATTTGTGTAGGATTTGTATCGTATTCACATTTTCTTTTTTAATATCACTTAGCATTTGCGTTTCTTCATGACAGGTACTATCCACCATTTCTTTTATTTCTTTTGTTCTCTACATTACATTTTCATTACATTGGGGACAATGTAGATTTTAAGTTAGGGGGTGTGGATAGTCATCCATATAAGAGTTTTTGTTTTTTTTTTGTTTTTTTTTTTTAAAGGTTTAAGTTTATTTTTTTAGGTTTATGGGAAAATTTTTCAACATTTTCAAAATAAAATGTTTATATACATGAATGTGAACATGATATTATGCGAATTCCAAAGGCAAAGTTAATACTTATTCTAAGTTGATAGTAGTTAGAATTCTGGTAACTGAAATTATAGACTTGAGTTTGATTTTCTAATCACTAGTTTAGAGTTAGTTGTAATTTGATGTACTAAATTCACAATACACCTTATCTAACTCAGTGAGGAATATGATATGTGAACTAGAATAACTAATTTTGATTCAAATAGGGTTGAATGAACTAGTACTATTGAAATATGCTTAGATGGAAAAAAAGGAGAAGTAAGAGTGTTGGATAAAGAAAATTTATTAAAGAGAATGAATGTAATGACCATAATAATCGTGTTAGTAATCCAGAGTAAGGATACCTTGAAAGTGCCCTGGTTTGTCAATTACGTGAGTGTTGAGTCAGTTAGACTACAGAGCCTGATGGGAAGATCAATTCAAGCATTTGCCTCAACTGGATGTGTGCAAGCTCACCACAGGTAAATCTGAGCCTCACATCCATTGTCCCAAATCACCAGGTATATTAAAACCCTTAAAACAAACTATAACATCTTAGGATTTTTAGGGTAAGAAAACGTTTTCAAAATAGAAAAATTCTCTAAGTTTTCTTGCCCTGTCGATTTTATCGATACACATCTCGATATGATCGACCCACGATGTCGAGTCCTCGATGCTCTATCGATACCATCGAAAAGAGGCCAAATATGTCCAACAACCTTATACATATCTGGATGAAATTATCGATGTTTCGATGCACCTGTTGATATCATCGATATTCAAACTCGAGTCTATCAGAAGTGACTTGATAATATCTACAGGTAGAATTTCGGCGCCCCTGTTTTTTCTTAAGAATATTATATAAGCATCGATATATTGAAGCCTCCTCGGTACCATCGAAATTCAAACCTCGATGATATCGGAAGGCCTTCAATAATATCGGTCTTAGGCGCCAAGTTCTCTAGTAAAATATTTTAGGGTGGTTTATCTAAGATTGGGGGTCACTCGATAGAATCGATATTCAAATATCGATGATATCGATGTCGTATCGATTGCATCGAACATGGACATAAACTGTCCAGCAAGCTTTATGAAAAATTCTTTTGATTTATCGATGTACCGACACAACTATCGATATCATCGACATTCAAATTCCGATGATCTTGAAGGTCCCTCGATCATTCATAAAAACCTGAAATATTTCAAGTCAAGTCTCTCTCATTTTTCAAATGTCGATGGATTGAACCTCTCTCGATAGAATCGAAGTTCGAAATCCGATGACATCGACAATCGTTTCGATTCATCGACCAGCTGGCAAAAGGTTTTAAAAGCATATGACATTGAGTTCGAGTCATCGAACGGACCATCGATGCTATCAAGAGTATACGCTCGATGGTATGGAACCTGCTCAATGATATCAAACTTTGTCATAAATGTGACCGTTTTATATCCATTGGAACCTTTTGCCTATATAAAGAGGACTTGTCTATTGTTGCTGAGAGAGAAAGAAGAGAGTGCTTTTGAGTGTTTAACCTTAGATCTTATACCCAAAGCCCTTTCTCTTAAGGGAGTTCATCCCCCAATCCACCCTCACCATTGATATTCAATAGAGTGGATTGGGGAATGAACTTCAGCATTCAAGGATCCTTAAGCTACTACCTTAATGACAAATCATTAAGCTGGGATACCTTAAATGCCTAGATGATTGAAATCACTCTATCTTCCTTATAGGAAAATCTTTTGAGAGTAGGATTTCATCATAGCCTTGACCCAACCCGTCACCATGTATTGGTACATCATCTGAGTTACGGATCAAGGAAGCCGAAGACTCTTTATCAATAAAGGAGGAGATCTTCGTCAACATGCTGAATGAGACTCATCTGCTTATCTGTAAGTTATTTGAGTCCAGAGGACACTTGTGATCATTCCTTTTTAAGATCGAGTCTAAGGTATTTCTCACCCTTGCAAGCTCTCGTAGGAGGCCTCCGGCGGGAGTGTACGTGGTGAGTGCATTGTGTTAACCCTTGCTCTGTGGAGTGCATCAACAGTTAAGTCCTCGTAGGAAGCCTCCAGCGGGAGTGTACACGGTGGGTGCGTTGTGTGGACCATTGCTTTGTGGAGAGCATAAACATTTGGTTGAAGGTGAACCAGTGAAAATCTTAGCCGTGTGAAACCTCGGGTTTGGGGTAAACCACGTAAAACCTCAGATAGGGTCTTATGGAAGATCCTTGGCCAGTGTGCCTGAAATCAGGTGCTATGTGTTGACCCTTGCTCAGGGAGCATAAACAGTCAGCCTCAGTGTAGGTTGTAAAGGTTGAAGATGAACCTGATTTAAAACCTTAGGTTTGAGATGAACCAATGTGAAACCTCCTTAGTGAAATCCAGCACACTCAAGGGTTGAGTGTGTCTATCGAGAGTGGAGTAGACTGATCGTCAAACCACTATAAAAATGACTGTGTTTGAGTTTGCTATTCTTCTGATTGTGTGATTTGCTTTAATATTTTCATATCTGAATATCTGAGATCACACCTCACACACATATATAGTCATATCCATCATAAACTAGTTTGCATACTGTTCACTCCTTAAGTAGTTTGTGATTGGATTCTCTACCAAGTTTGTGATTGCATATTGTTCACTCCTTAAGTAGTTTGCATATTGTTCACTCCTTAAGTAGTTTGTGATCGGATTATCATATCCACATTATTTTGAGCTGTTGTTAGGATTAGTGCAATAGGATTTGAAATAAATCATAAAAACTTTTAAAAGTCCTATTCACCCCCCCCCCCTCTCTAGGACATATTGGCATATTCCTACTTCGACGAAAGCAGTCTTCATCGCTATTTCATACCTAAGTAACCATTGCTGTTATCGTTACAATTATGATACCTTAGGTTATGAAGCAAATTCAGTGAGAATCTTCATCTAAGGGTGGTCTATAATAATGTGGATATGATGATAAAAAAAAGAAAGAGCATGATGGAAATGAGATAACTAGAGATTTCATATTCTTGGGATGATTGAAAGGAGTTAGATTAAGGAACATGCATATTTGTAAAAGTTAGACTAGTGTCACTGAACACCTAAGTATATTGGATCATAACTATTCTAAATATTGATTAGATCTTTGCACTCAAGGATGTAATGAATTAGGAAATTGAGGTTCTAACTAATTTCAGACTTAGGATAAGTGTTTCTTTATTTTGGAATTCATATAATGAATGGAGGCATAATTGTATAAATTCCTGAATGTTAAATTATTTTTCATGTTTTCAACGTTTGGGGTAACATTTCTGGAAACCCTCACGAGACTATAACTCGTCCACTAGGGAAACCTAGAGGTTTCAAGGCTTGTTGCATATATGTTTACAACCCCAAGTATAGGGCCGCAATGTAGTAATAATCTCGGTAAGACCGAGGTCGAATCCACATGGAATGAACCTTGTACGTATTCTGAAAGTAACTAGAAATAGAACTAGAAGAAGATGTAATTTAAATATAGAGAATGTAAGAGAATATTTGCAAACTATTTAACTAAAACTTGTAAAATTCAAAGGTGGAAAACTAGGGTTTCCAAGCATCCACTTGTAGCAATCAGGGATATCTATGCTTGATTCAAGAATGCAACTAGAATCCGAGTCCCATCTTCATCCAATTGGAAAATAATTCATTAAAATTCAATTCTGAACTTCCTTTGATCTGATTTTCAATGAATGATAGGTATGAGAACTAAAAGTGACTCCATCACTAAACCATGCCCATGAGACAAAGTAAATAACAAAATTTAACCACTCCACAACCAATCTAAGAGAATTATGAATGTTAGGAAGGGTTCCATCATCCAACCATGTCTATGAGATGATGGTGAACAACAGGGGTTCCTACGTTCACAACCTTAACAATGAAACGAACATGCTCAAAGCTATTGTAGATCCATTGTAATTTAAGTCACAACAAACCATTAAAAATTAAAAGCATTCCTTATAATCAAACTAGAAGCAAAGAGAGTTCATCTTAACATGAATCCAAGCATAGAAAATATGCCATCACACTACAAGCTTCACCTCTTAGCCCTAGCTAAGAGGTTTAGTCTATCATAGACATGATCAAGCTAAAATCTCTGAAAATCATTAAAGGAAAAACTAAAGAAAGAAGAAACAAACTGCTTGGCCGTTACACTCTTCTCTCTCTCTCTCTCTCTCTCTCTCTCTCTCTCTCTCTCTTCTCTGGTGCTTCACGTTCCTCAGATCCCTTCTCTTTTTCTTGCTCCCATCCTCACGTCAGATGCTCTCTCTCTCTCTCTCTCTCTCTCTCTCTCTCTTTTATAGGTGTTGAGAGGTCAGTTGGCTGGAGTTTATGCACAAGAGGCGGTAGATCTGCGCAACAAGGAGTTACGCACTCCTCTTCTTTCACACCTTACATAGCGAGAAAACGCAAATAGTCTTACGTTTAGAATGAGTTTTGGGATGACTGAGCAACCCAAACTCTGTTCTCTCTTCATGGCTGCAGTCAAGACCACCTCCTCGAGCTTTTGGACGGTCTAGATCATCGATCTGACCCTGCCCTTGATCACACAATTGGCCCACAGTGGCCGGATCTCTCGGACATGCGTCCGTGCATAATATGTTACGTTGTTGGAGTCGGTGGCATCAGTGGGGCTCATGATCGACTTTAACCAAGAAATCCACTCCGTCCATTAGACTCGTGGCGAGATTTCAATGTGAGATGGTCAGTTTTGGCTATCCGTTGATGTGGCCCCTGTGATCTTTCTTTCAACCGTTCATCCTACGTTTGAATGTGGCCTTCTTGTGATCGTGTGCATGGCTATAGAGGGACAACATGGTTGTAGTCGGCCCCACCATCCAGACACAATGGACGGTTTGGTCTCCCGTCTAGATGATGGATGTGGGCCACTCATCATTACAGCATCCGTCCGTGCGGATGGTCTGGACTCTCTCTCTCTCTCTCTTTATTTCTAATCTCATCGGGTCAAATAGAGTTTGACTCGACTTCTTGTTCGGTGTACTGCTTGTGTACGTGAGCTGCGTGTGGACACCATTCAAGGTGGGGTCCATAATGATGTAGTGTAAGATCTACACTGTCCATTCATTTTACCACCTATTTTAAGGAGTTGAGTCCAAAATTGAGGCATATACAAAGATCAAGTGGGCCCCAAATCAGTGATTTATCGTTGATCTTTCTATTGGACCACTTCCATAAAGATCCGAGGGCTGAAATTTTATGTGTACAGTTACTTTATGATCCTCAGGCCAGATATAAAGTTTCGTACCAAACGGATGGTGGGAACCCTGTGATCTTGCATTCAGGAAGATTTTTAGGCTTCTTTATCTTCCATCACTTGATTTTCTTGGATCTTTGGAATGTGAATTCTTCAATCTCGGTCTCCTAAGATCTGTCCCTTGCCTTTGTGATTTTTGAGCATCAAATTTATACTTTTAACACCCATTTCAGTTTAAGCTCTTAAATTCACCTTCCAACACAAACATGATTGAAATAGAACGTTAAGCATTATCATGTTCATAAAACCAAGTAATAAATAGGGTCTAATATGCAATATTTGACCCTCGACACAATTCCCAACCAGCATGTTGCTAGTCCCGAGCAAAGTATGCGAAAAATATTTTAAAAATTACAGGACAATTTCTATAAACTGGAGTGATTTTTGAAAAAACAATCTAGATACTAGAATTCTAGGATGTATCAATGTTGGGTATTACCTTCTTCTTAACTCAAGCACATAGTAAACTTCATGGTCAAGTTCAAAGTATTAATCCATCAATTAGAACAATTCTAAACATTGAGTTACATAGGTGCATAGTGCAACCTCAACTTATCACAATTCAAGGACCAATTGTTAATTTTCATGATAACATTGATAATAAAAAAGAGCATTCCAGATAACCCAACCTAAACTGAAACTTGCCTTACAGTTCAACCTTTATATTCTTCCAGCTTTCGATTTTTTTCATCTATGGCTTCATGCTGTGTCAACCTTTTTAAAGATCTTTAACAGATAACCGTTTTCGATGACAACTATTTTTTAGCTGGATATTCTCCTCTTTTTTTTTTTCTTTTCAAAGAAGATGAACAAATTCCCCAGGCTGGTTCCTTCCATGCTTAGTGATTACCAAATTAACCCTTCAATATCGAACAAAAACCTTAATGTGTAAGCTAGATGTGACATGTGAAATTATGACTCAATCAATGTTTAAAACTTCTAACCATGGAGTAATAATCCAAACTTAACTGTGAAGTTTAATAGGTAACTGAATCCAAGAGTCATAAATCACCAACAGTATCTTATACTTCTAAATCATGGATGACCTTCAAAATCACTCGAATTCACAAAATTTTCAGAAAAAATTTAAAAGAATTTCAAAATTTTTGCTCAAAACTGAGAAAACACTGATTAGGTAACCTAATCTCCCATCCCTAACCTAAAATATACATTGTCCTCAATGTAAAAGGTATAAGCATGCAGTGCATATGAGACAACGAAAGTAAATGAGCAGTGATGTAAAGGTAGTACCTAACGAGGAGACTGTACAACTTTTTCCAAAGAGATCTTAGCGTGAAGGTGGGTTAGCACAAGAATTAATCCAAAAAAAAAAGTAAACTATCCTAAAACAAATGGAAAGCAAAATATCCTAACGGCATAAATCCGACTACCCTAGAACGACATAAAGCAGACTACCCTAGTCCTATGAAAGCAGAAAACCTACCTATACCTCCATCAGACTAAGAGATCAATCCTGGTACGTAGGATCATTTAGAGGTATGGACATATCCTCTGAATCAAATTTCTCAACAAATGACTTTAATCGATGTCCATTTACTTTAAACTCATTGCCATTGTTTAGATTCTGAATCTCAACAGCTCCATGAGGATAAACATTGATAACAGTGAAAGGGCCGGTCCAATGAGATCGAAGTTTACCCAGAAAGAGATGTAATCGAGAATTATACAAGAGGACCTTTTGACCTGGTGTGAATGATTTTCGAAGAATGTGTTGGTCATGAAATTCCCTAATCCTGTCCTTGTAAATTCTCAAGTTCTTGTATCATTTCGAATTTCTTCGAGTTCATTCAACTAAAGTTTGTGTAGCGAGTCAGCGTTGTCCAGATTAAAGTTCAGATTTTTGATCGCCTAATGGGCTCTATGTTCCAATTCCACAGGCAAGTGGCAAGCTTTCCCATAAACAAGTCTAAAGGGAGACATTTTAATAAGGGTGTTAAATGCGGTACGGTAAGCCCATAAGGCATCGGTCAATCGAAGTGACCAATCTTTACAGTCAGGGTTAACCGTATTTTTCAAAATGTGTTTAATTTTCCTATTGGAAATCTCATCTTGCCCACTTGGTTGTGGGTGGTATGAAGTGCTCACCTTATGAGAGAAGCCATATTTCTTCATTAAATTCGTGAATGGCCTATTACAGAAATGTGAGCCTCTATCACTAATGATGGCTCAAGGCGTTCCGAACCAGCAAAGGATGTTCTCTTTTAAGAATTTAATGACCGTTTGATGGTCATTATTACGGCATGGAATCGCTTCAACCCATTTAGTGACATAGTCTACTGCGAGCAAAATATATAAATTTCCAAAGGATTGGGGGAACGGTCCCATGAAATCGATGCCCCAACAATCAAATGCTTCTATTATAAGGATGGGGTTCAAGGGCATCATATTACGACAGGACAATGCTCCCAATTTCTGACAATGTTCACAAGCCTTACAAAACTCATGGGTGTCCTTGACATGGTTGGCCAGTAAAAGCCAAACTACAGAATCTTGGCCGTGGTCCTTTTAACAGAAAAGTGACCACCACAGGCCTGAGAGTGACAGAAGGAGATGGCACTTTGATGTTCATTATCTGACACACATCTCCTTAAGCTTTGGTCTGGGTAATATTTAAACAAATATAGATCATCCCAGAAGAATTTGTGCACCTCAGTGAAAATTTTCTTCTTATCTTGCGCAGTCTAATGTGTTGGTATGAAATCAAGGCCAAGATAATTAGCAATATAAGCAAACCAAGGTGAATGAGATACTTTGAACAATTGTTCGTCAGGGAACATGCCATTTATATGTGTCATCTCAAGGGAATCAGAGAGATCAAGGCGAGAAAGATGGTTATCCACTACGTTCTCTACTCCCTTTTTACCTTTTATTTCTAAATTGAATTCTTGGAGTAGGAGGATTCATCTTATCAGACGGGGCTTAGCATTATTCTTAGAAAGAAGATACTTGAGCGCCACATGATCTATGTAAACGACGATCTTGAATCCGATCAAGTAGGACCTAAATTTGTCCAAAGAGAACATTACGGATAAGAGTTCCTTTTCCGTAGTCAAGTAGTTCACTTGGGCAGGATTTAAAGTTCTACTTGCGTAATGAATAACGTAGGGCGTCTTTTTCTTTCTTTGGCCTAAAACTGCCCCAAGAGCATAGTTAGACATGTCGCACATAAGTTTAAAAGGAAGGCTCTAATCGGGTGGCTGCATGATAGGTGCAGTGGTTAACATGCCCTTAAGCTTAGTGAAAGCTTCCTGGTATTGCTCAGTCCACTCGAATGGTGTATCCTTTTGAAGTAGATTATATAAAGGACGAGAGAGATGATTAAAGTCCTTTATAAATCTCTTATAAAAGCCAGCTTGTCCTAAGAAGGATCGCACGTCTCGTATGTTCTTGAGTAGAGGTAGGTTAGAGATAAGATCAATTTTATCCTTATCTACCTCAATTCCTTTAGACGAGATGATATGTCCAAGGACAATTCTCTTACGAACCATGAAATGAAACTTCTCCTAGTTGAGTACCAAATTCTTTTCTTCACATCGCTTCAACATGCATTTAAGATTCTCCAAACAATCATGAAGGATGGACCAAAAACAGAGAAGTCATCCATGAAGACCTTTAGATATTGCTCCACCATGTCAGAAAAAATACTCATCATGCATCGCTGAAAAGTGACAAGGGTATTACATAGTCCGAATGGCATCTTTCGATAAGTAAAGGTACCATAGGGACATGTAAATGTGGTCTTTTCCTGATCTTCATGGGCTATCTCTATCTGGTTGTAGCTCGAATACCCATTAAGAAAACAGTAATAGGAATGACCTACTATTCAACTTCCTGCAGTCAATGCACATTCTCCAACCAGTAGTGACTCTAGTTGGCATGAGTTCATTGTCGGCATTGGATATGATAGTGATTCCGGACTTCTTAGGAACCACCTGAGTTGGACTCACCCATTAACTATCGGATATAGGGTATATGATACCCACGTCCAATAATTTAAGAACCTCGGCCTTAACCACTTCTTTCATGTTTGGATTTAGTCTATGTTGTGCTTGCCACGAGGTCATCACATTATCCTTGAGATAAATGCAGTGAGTACAAATCGAAGGGTCAATTCCCTTAAGATCTGCAATTATCCATCCAAAGGGTCCCTTATGCTCAATGAGAGTAGATATGAGCATTCTCTACTGTTCTTGCTCAAGGTGGGAAGAAATCACTACTGAGTATGTCTTATCTTGACCTAAATAGACATATTTCAAATCAGAGGGTAAATGTTTTAGTTCAAGCTTCGGTGGCTTCAGGTTAGACAGTTGAGGCACTTCATCAGTTTGGGGCAACTCTTCGAATTGTAGCCTCTACCAGTTAACTTCAATTATCGGCACAGTATCAAGCATGACACCCATCTCCCTAATCATGTCATCATCAAACTCATGGGAGTGGGCCAAGCATGTCTCTAGAGGGTCAGAGGATAAGGTCAAAGGTGTTCTATCTTTCATGAAAGAGTCAATTATGCTAATGTTGTAGAAATCGTCATCATCCTCTAACCGTCAGCCCGTGTTGAAAAAGATATTTAACTCTAATGTCATTTTCCCAAAAGACATACTTATGACTCCATTCCTACAATTAATGATTACATTTGAAGTGGCAAGGAATGGGCGACCAAGAATGACAAAAATCTGAGTGCTCATGTTATTGATGGGTTCTGTATCCAGGACGATAAAATCTACTGGGTAGTAGAATCTATTAACCTGGATCAACACATCCTCAATTATCCCTCTCGATACACAAACTGAGAAATCAACAAGTTGTAATGTGGTTAGGGTTGGTTTCAATTCACCAAAACCTAACTGTTTATAGACCGAGTAAGGAATCATATTTACACTCGCTCCTAGATTAAGAAGTGCGTGCTCAATGCGGTAATTCATAATTACACAAGCAATGGTTAGGCTACCGGGATCTTTGAATTTATGTGACACATCTTGCTTTAGGATGATACTCACTTTTTAGTTAAAAAGATTTTCTTTTGAATATTTTACCATCTTTTGGTCGTACACAAGTCTTTCAGAAATTTAGCATATAAAGGTATTTGTTTTACGGCATCCAGTAGAGGAATATTGACCTTCACTTGTTTCAACACCTCTAGAGTGTCCTAAGAGTTAGAGAGAGTTTTTGGTGCAACCAACCGTTGGGGAAATGGAATAATCGGCTTCCCTTGAGGTTTTGGTTCTAATTCTTATGGAGCATGGCTAGATCTATCATTGTTGTCCTCTTCTGGGTCCTTAGGCTTTTCAGCCCTAACTGGAATGGTTTTGTTAATGGCCTTCCCACTCCTAAGAGTAGTGATAGATTTAGCTTTCTCCATCAAATTTGAAGAGCTTGGATCACTTATCTCATGTTGCGGTTTAGGATTGGGGAGAGGTTGAGCAAGAAGGCTCCCCTTATTCCCAGTCGCACTTTTAGTCTCAAGTCCTTGTATGGCCTTTGTGAGGTCTTGAAAGGCTTGTAACATCCCTTGATTGAAAAGCTTTTGCTTTTGAAGATGTTTTAGAATCGGGTCCTCTTGAGGTTTTTCTTGATTTAGAATTTGGTTGAAGAAACCTTGAGGGGTAGCCATTTGTCCATTCCTCCAACTGCAGTTTGGATGATTTCTCCAGCTAGGATTGAATGTATTTGAGGTAGGTCCATTGAAAGGTCTTTCGTAATTTTTCACGGCATTGGATTGCTCATTCAACACCTCTTGAAAAGTAGGTATTGTTAGACAATTTTTAGTTGTGTAAATGTTGCAAGCACAAATACCGCAAACAATTTCCTTAGCCTTATCCTTCTTTAATTCCATGGTCTTGAGTTTCCTGGTAAGATTAGCCACTTTAACACTGATATCATCGTCCTCTTTCAGGAGATACATTCCACCCATTTTCTTGGATTGAGTCAGCCTAGACATGGTGCTTGGTTTTGGGGAGATGTCTCATGATTGTGTGTTTTCAGCAAGCTTATCAAAATAGTCCCACACATCATCGACATTTTTATTCATAAATTCCTCATTACACATCGTCTCGACTAATTGGCGCAAGGGAGATGTCAATCCATCATAGAAAAAGTTCATGATGTGTCAGGTTTTAAAACCATGTTGTGGGCATGAACTGACAAGATCCTTGAATCGCTCCAAACATTGGAAGAATATTTCATCTTCCTTTTGGGCGAAGTTCATGATTGACTTTCTAAGGGTGTTCGTCTTATGGTATGGGAAAATTTTCTTTACGAACTCCCTTATTATGTCATTCCATCTACCAATAAATCGAGGATGTAGTGAATGAAATCACGTCTTAGCTTTCTCTTTCAAAGAAAAGGGAAAGTGTTTCAGCCTGACCGTGTCATCAGACACGTTAGGAAAATATAAAGTGGCTATGATCTCATCAAACTCTTTTTAGTGTAAATATGGATTTTCAGATTCAAGCCTATGAAATTTTCGAAGGAGTTAGATCACCTCTAGCTTGATATCCATGTGTCCCATATTTTTTGGAAAAACCATGCATGAGAGTGTACTCACCCCCGCCGGTTGTAAATAATCTCATAAAGTACGAGGCGGGGATGCTCGATGCACCTCATTCTCATCCTGGACTTCCCCAACCCGAGGTTGAGGTTGTCCCTCTGGTTGATTAGCCAGTTGATTTGCAGCCATAACCTCAATTAACTCTTGGGATCTCGAGCGGTGTCTAGTCCTGAGATGGATAGTTAACCCCTCAACCAATCCTCCTTCAGTTAAGAGACATCGAGTGTTGTCACGTACCCACTTGAGCATGAAACACTCGCAACCCTCAATCTCAGATTCTAACCTAAACCTAAAAGAAAGAAAGGAATAAAAATCTAGAATTAGAAAGAAAGAAGGGCTGGAAAGAAGTTACCAAATTAGAAGTTCCTAAGTTAAGGTCCTGCAAAACAAAATAAAACAAGTCATTTTCTAAAAATAGAAATTCTAAAATTACAAAGTTCCTAAAATAGAAAGTAAACTAGTTTCTAAAAAGGGAAAACTTCTAAAACCGAAAATAGAAAGTTTTGAAAAACTGATTAGGAAAGTTTTAAACCTAGAATTAGAAAGTATGTTAATTTCTAAAATTAAAAGAAATCCTAGAATTAGAAAGTTTCACTACGTGAAAAATGGAAAAAAAAAATGATGGATTTAGAGACGGTTCTGGACCGTCTCTAAAATTGCTTGGTTTAAAGACTCTTTAGAGAATCGTAAACCGTCTCTAAACTTTTAGACGGCCCTTGACCGTCCTTAATATTGTCTTAAAAATTTGAACGTCCATAAATCATTTAAGACAGTCAAAAACCGTCGTTAACTGAGGATAAAAGACGGCCATTGACTGTCTGGAATAAGAGACGGTCTTTGACCGTCTTATATGCAGCCATTTGAGACGGTCATTGGCCGTCTCTTACTGGCAATCTGAGATTGTCAAGGACCGTCTCAATTAGAGACGGTCATTGGCCGTCTTTTCCTGTACTGTGAGACTGTAAAAAATAGTATGTATTAGAGACGGTCCTCAGCTGTCTCCATTTGAGACTGTCAAAGACCGTCTCTATTAGAGACGGTCCTTTGCCATCTTATAGTGGTCATTTGAGACTGTCAAAGACCGTCTGCATTAGAGACGGTCCTAAACTGTCTCTAATGCTCAGTGAAAAATTAAGAACAAAAAAAATTATGAATTTTGAAAAAAAAAAAGTTTAAAAGCTTAGAAAAATAATTAACAATGTTTAAGAAAAAAATTTAGATCTTGAAAAAAAAAAATGTAATTTTATAAAAGTTTAGATTTTGAAAAAAAAATTAAGAACTTTGAATAATGTTGATAATTTTGAAAAAAAAAAAAGATTTTGATAAAAAAATGATATTTTGAAAAATAAAATTTATAAAATTAAACAAAATTGTGAAAAAATTGACAAATTGTAAAAAAAAATATATTTTTTAAAAAAGAAAACTAGATTTTGTATTTTGACAAGAAAAATTAAAAAGTTATATAACAAGATTTTGATTAAAAAAATGATATTTTGAAAAAGAAAATTTTAAAAATTAAACAAAATTGTGAAAAAATTGATAAATTGTAAAAAATATATATATTTTAAAAAAAGGAAAACTAGATTTTGGATTTTGACAAGAAAAATTGAAAAGTTATATAACAAAAGTGAGATTTTAAAAATGATATTTTGAAAAAGAAAATTTAAAAAATGAAACAAAATTGTGAAAAAATTGACAAATTGTAAAAAAATATATATTTTAAAAAAGAAAGCTAGATTTTCTATTTTGACAAGAAAAATTGAAAAGTTAGATAACAAAAGTGAGATTTTGATGATGTGTTGTATATCCTTGCCGCCCCTATGTTTCTCAAACCCATTTTTGGAGCAGGTATAAAAAATTATGTAGATTTAAATCTTAAGTGGACCACACCACTGGAAAGAATGATAATATAGTACCTCACAATTAAAAATTATAAAGAGCCCATCGTAAGGTATTCGTAATGTTTATTTGCAATCCAACCTCTTAATAATGTAAAGAAGATCTAGATGAAGGTAAACTACAAAGATCAAATTGATCCAAAACTTTTTTGGCCTTCAAAAGGTTTTTAATAGTTATTCATCATTGTTTTGATTGGTATGGCCCACCTGAGATTATTGAGTTCTTATGATTTGAAATCACATCCTAAAATATGATGGAAAAATATATGGACAGTGTCGATATACATAAAATATATTAAGGTGGGCCCTACATGGTTAGAGTAACACCCATGAAGGAGTTACCTAAATAGTGAAATGGTACTATAAGGTCACCTCATGGGAACTTCCCATAAGGTTAATTTGTGTGCGCCCCACCATGATGTGTGTAGAACATCAACACCATGCATTTGATGTGTCCTCTTTAAGTCCAAAAATTAGCCGTATACGAAACTTGGGTGGGCCATAGCATCTAAAATTATGTGAAGACATCCCTAAAACATATAAAAGCATTTGGTGGGGCCCACATGAGTTTTGGATGTGTATGAAACTTGGTCTAATTCCTCATCCAAGTGGGACACACATAATGAATGGGCTGGATCTATGAAGCACATCTAGGTGGGCCCAATAAATAATTATGAATGTTTTAATGGGAGGGTAACCCTCTCAACTATAGTATGTGGTGTGGCCCACCCAAGTCATGGATCGACTTTATTTTTAAGCTCTAAAACGTACCTCCCCATAGAATCTTATTAGAGACTGACGATGCTTAAGGGGCTCCATGGGGCCCATTTCAATATATTTGTTTTATCTAAGCTGTCCATAAATTTTGAAATATTATTTCAGTGCATGAGCTTAAAAAGTAGAAAATATTAAAAGTCTAAGTGGACCACACCATAAGAAATAATGAAAAATAAATTTATAACATTAGTATGTGGTGTGGTCAACCTACAGCTTCGATTTGACTCATTTTTTACATCAACCCTAAAAATGAGCCGTTAAAATTAATGGACGGAGTGGATAATTAACATACACAATGGTGAGCCCCACAAGTCCAAAAATAATGAAAATTCGGGATCAACCCACACTGTTCATCCATTTTTCGAGATCATTTTAGAGAACTATCTAAAAAATTATTCATATCCAAAGATTAATTAAATGAACCACACCACAAATAAGGGGAACAAATTGGCTACTCCCCCTGAAACCATCCAATGGCTTGTGGTTGGTGCTATATGGGCCCCACCATGATGTATGTGTTTAATCCATGCCGTCCACCCATTTTGATTAAAAAAATAAAATAAAAAATTAAATAAAATTGTGAAAAAATTGACAAATTGTAAAAGAATATATATTTTAAAAAAGAAAATTAGATTTTGTATTTTGACAAGAAAAGTTAAAAAGTTATATTATAAGATTTCGATAAAAAAATGATATTTTGAAAAAGAAAATTTTAAAAATTAAACAAAATTGTGAAAATTTTGACAAATTGAAAAAAAAAATATATTTTTTTGAAAAAGAAAACTAGATTTTGTATTTTGATAAGAAAATTTGAAAAGTTATAGATAACAAAAGTGAGATTTAAATAATGATATTTTAAAAAAGAAATTTTAAGAAATTAAAGAAATTGTGAAAAAATTGACAAATTGTAAAAAAAAAAAATATTTTAAAAAAGAAAACTAGATTTTGTATTTCGACAAGAAAAATTGAAAAGTTAGATAACAAAAGTGAGATTTAAAAAACAAATGATATTTTGAAAAAGAAAATTTTAAAAATTTTTAAAAAATTGTGAAAAATTGACAAATTGTAAAAAAAAAAAATATTTTTAAAAAGAAAACTAGATTTTGTATTTTGTCAAGAAAAATTGAAAAGTTGGATAATAAAAGTGAGATTTCGATTTTAAAAAATGATATTTTGGAAAATAAAATTTTAAAAATTAAACAAAATTGTGAAAAAATTGTCAAATTGTAAAAAAAAATATTTTTTTAAAAAAGAAAACTAGATTTTGTATTCTGACAAGAAAAATTGAAAAGTACTTAGATAACAAAAATTAGATTTTGATGATGTATTGCATATCCTTGCCGCCCATACGTTTCTCCAACCCATTTTTGGGCCGGGTATAAAAAATTGTGTAGATTTAAATCTTAAGTGGATCACACCACTGGAAAGAATGATAGTATAGTACCTCGCCATTAAAAATTATAAAGAGCCCATTGTAAGGTTTTAGTAACGTTTATCTGCAATCCAACTTGTTGATAATGTAAAGAAGATCTAGATGAAGGTAAACTACAAAGATCAAATTGATCCAAAACTTTTGTGGCCTTCAAAAGGCTTTTAATGGTTATTCATCATTTTGTTTTGATTGGTATGACCCACCTAAGATTATTTAGTTCTTATGATTTGAAATCACATCCTAAAATATGATGAAAAAATATATGGACGATGTCGATATACATAAAATATATCAAGGTGAGCCCTACACGGTTAGAGTAACACCCATGAAGGAGTTACCTAAAATAGTGAAATGGTACTATAAGGTCACCTCATGGGAACTTCCCATGAGATTAATTTGTGTGCCCACCATGATGTGTGTACAACATCAACACCATGCATTTGATGTGTCCCCTTTAAGTCTAAAAATCAGTCATATACGAAACTCAGGTGGGCCATAACATCTAAAACTATGTATGGCCTACCCAAGTCATGGATTGACTTTATTTTTAAGCTCGTGGCCTACCATGGAATGGTGCATCTGACTGACGAGGCAGATCCAAAGTTCAAGTGAACCCACACCATAGAAAAGAGTGGGATAGTGACACCCACTATTGAAACCTTCTTAGGGTCCGCCGCGATGTTTATTTGAGATCCAACCTGTTTATAAGTTAATACAGACATTGATGCGGTTGAAACTTGGTCTAACCCCTCATCCAAGTGGGACACACATAATGAGTGGGTTGGATATGTGAATCACATTTAGGCAGACCCAATATATGATTATGAATGTTTTAAGGAAACCCTTCTCTACTACATTTAGGTGAGTTACTCGTTATCCTTACCAGAGTAAACTCTATGGGGTCCACTGTTATTTATTTATTTTATCCACTCCATTCATCCATGTTAACAGATAATTTGAGGTCTAAAGAACAAAAAGGAAGCATATCCAAAGCTCAAGTGGACCACACCACAGGAAATAGTGTGATTGAACCTCTGCCATTTAAAATTTCTTGGAGGCCATAGAAGTTTTGGATCAAGCTGATGTTTGTGTTTTCTATTCATTCATATATTTTTGATATTATGAATAACCTTTAACTGTTTTTGGACAATCGATCAAATCAGCATTGAAGAGTGAATAACTTCAGATGTTTAAATCAAAATTCACTCAAATTGTTGATCAATCTTGTTTGCCCAATATCTTTTTCATATGTAACATGATCGAGGTTAGTAACTAGTCAAATTGAGGGTAATGATCAGTAAAATAAAGTGAATGGACCAGACATGTAAAATGGGTCAAATATTCTAGTCAAAATTGTGACCCAACTTATTAACACCCTGAAACTCTAAGAATTAATGTAAGTTTTGTAGGGCCCATCATGATGTGTGTCGAACATCAACACTGTGCATTTAATAAAAGTTTTGGATTAAGCTGATGTTTGTGTTTTCCCTTCATTCATATCTTTTTAATATTATGAACATGTTGGATGACAAACATTACTGTGGGCCCACCATAATGTATGGCCCTACGACCATTTTTTTTTAAAACTTTTGAACCAGTTGGATTTCAAATAAACATTACGATGGGCCTTAGGATAGTTTCAATGGTGGGAATCACCATCCCGTTGTTTTCTATGGTAGGGTCTACTACAGATTTTGATCTGTCTCATTCTTTGGCTCGTGACTTAAAATGATATCTCAAAATGGATGGATGGTGTGGATACAACAAATACATCATAAGTTTTTATATTTTTTAAATATTATATATATGGAAAAGGTTCTATTCGTTGAGCTCATGGGAACTCCCCATGAGGTCGAGCTGTGTGGGCCCCATCATGACATGTGTCGAAAATCAACACCGTGCATTTGATAGGTCCTCTTTAAATTATGGGATATCCCAAAAATCAGCCGTATACAAAAATCCGGTGGGCCATACCATCTAAAATCATGTGAAGACATGCCTAAAACATATAAAAACAATTAGTGGGGCCCCACCTGAAATTTGGATGTGTCTGAAACTTGGTATGACCCCTCATCCAAGTGGCACACACATAATGGATGGGCTAGATTTGTGAACCACATCTCTGTGGGCCCAAAAAATAATTATGAATGTTTTAATGGAGGGTAACCCCTCTCAACTTTTGTGTTCGGTGGTCTGTAGGCCCCACCATGATGTATGTGTTTCATCCATGCCGTCCATCTATTTTTATAGATCATTTTATGATATTACAAAAAAAATGAGTTATATCCCAATCTCAAGTGGACCACATTACAGGAAAAAGTGTTGAATGAATGTCGACCATTAAAAACTTTTTGGGAGCCATAAAAGTATTGGATCAAGCTGATCTTTGTTTTTTCCCTTCATCTGGGCCTTTATGACCTAATCAAAGATTGGATGTCAAATAAACAATACAGTGGTCCTTAGGAGGATTTAAATGATGGATATCTAATCACTATTGTTTTCCTGTGGTGTGGTCCACTTAAGATTTATATCCCTCTTATTTTTAAAACTAAGTCTTAAAATTATATAAAAAAATGGATGAACGGATCGGATGAAACACATACATCATGGTGGGGCCCACAGCCCACCGAACACCAGCCACGGAGCTGGTGTCAGCGGGAGTAGCCAATTCGTTCTACTCCAAAACTACCTCCCGTGCGCCCATCTCCCACAACCCAAAACCACCCCAAAAATCGCTCTCACGCGCCTGCCCGTCCCTCCCAAAACCCAAACCCTCTCTCCCTCTCTCTCTCATCCTCACTCTCTACCTCTCTGTTTGTCACTCTAGCGCACCCTCTCTCTCTCTCTCTCTCGGTCCCTCTCTCTCTGTCTCTCTGTCTCTCTCTGTCTCTCGGTGCTCTCTCTCTCGCGCATCCTCTCTCTCTGTCTCTCTCGGTGAACCATGATCAGGGCTCCAACTCAAACAGGTATCTCTCTCTCTCTCTCTCTCTCTCAATCTCTGTCAATCTCAATACCGATTGAAACGATTTGGGGATTTAGGGATTTGGGGATTTAAGGATTTGGGGATTTGGGGGGGCATTTCTATCTCCACTGTTTCTTGCTGTCCACCTTGATGTATGTGTTGTATATCCATGCCATCTCTGTTTTGCCAGCCCATTTTAGGTAATGGCCCTGAAAATGAAGCCCATTGCACTACAGGAAACAGTGGAGATTGAATCCCCACCAATGAGAACTTCCTGCGGGCCACAGAGAGTTTTGTATGGGAATTGGATTGTGTACTGAGTAATCTCTATGGGGTTCACCTTGATTTATGTATTTTATCATCCCTATCCATCCATTTTACAAGATAATTTTATGGCTTAAGCCCAAAAATGAAGCATATTCAAAGCTCAAGTGGACCACACTACAGGTAACAGTGTGAAGTGATCCTCTGCCGTAGAAAAACTTCCTATGGGCTCTAGATGTTTTGGATCAAGCTGATATGCGTGTTTTCCTTTATTCATGTCTTTGTGATAATATGAATGGTTTGGATGATAAGCAAACTTCACCATGGATCCTGAAAAATGTTTATAGAGAGTGAATATTGTCATTTTCACTGATTCTTGTGGCGTGGGATTTTAGGGTGGATTGTCCATGTATGTTTTTATAAAAGTGGTATCATATATGATTCAAATTATTGGAGTCCATAACCAAAACAAAATGATTTAAATGATTAAAGAGTTAAAAATCCCATTGTAAATTATTTTTTTTTATAAAAAAAATATATCCCACAGCTACAAACAGGTCCATTATATGGACAGCTTGGATCATTGAAATATGACCTTGGATTCAAATTGTCAGTTAAGATTTGGATTTGACTCATCTTTTGGCTCATGCTATGAACTGAGCTGGAAAAATGGATGGACATTGTGGATATAAATTAGATACATCATGATGGAATTGGGGTCTTTTGGCTCATGCTATAGACTTAGCTGGAAAATTGGATGGACATTGTGGATATAAATTAGATACATCATGATGGAATTGGGGTCTTTTGGCCCATGCTATAAACTTAGCTGGAAAAATGGATGGACGTGTGCAATATGCAAGTAACTAATTCCTCGACCAAGCCATGGATGGAAATGAGTGAGTTATGATTGATTTACAAAATGGTTGTTACTTGTTAGGGATGTTTCACTATCAATTATTTTATTAAAATAGATGGCTATAATTAGAATTAATGAATGAGTAGGATTAGTTCTTTTTCATTGGAAAAGGTGTGAGGGATTTTCCTAGGAGCACAACAATCCTTTGCTCAAAGTCATCCTTCTAGATTGAGGAGAGATTCCAAATCCATCCTTTTTTTTTCTTCTTTTCTCTTTCCATCCCCAATTCTTCAACCAACAAATCACTCTTCATTTTACAGCTTTTAGACATCTGTCCTGCATCCTTCCTGACCTGTCTAATGTGCATGTGGCATGCATGCAGATCAATCCAACAATCCTAACAAATAAATGGTTAGAAAGAAAAAAGGACAATGGTGCAAATTCAAAATGCAAAAGAAATGTTTCAGATTGTCTAATCAGTATAATTTCTGAGATATATGCTCCATCCACAAACAATTTGGAGTCTCTGATAGTCTGGATTGACATGCATGTATACCACATGTATGCTGGATGTGTCACCACCACCCACTTAATACAGTTATGGGAAATGCAAAGCAAAGTCTTAACCATTTCTTTAGCACAATGAAGTGCCTTCACCAAATTGGCTACGCCTCAAGGATATAACATTGAGGTCAGGGGTTTAGACTTCAGGCTAATCTATCAAAAACATTTTCTAGCACATTAATCCAAATCTCTAGAAAGGGGTTAATAATTCAATGCTGATAAAGAAGAATGCAGATGCGAAGAAGTAGAAAGATCTGTAAAGGTATGCTTTTTAATGGTTTGTGACTATAGACATGGCCCTCATTTTCCACCATTTCCTGAATGGTGGTAATTTATCCACCATACATATGGCATAAATGTATGTCAACCCAGACAGTCGAAATCATTGACCTGGTTATGGATGTAGTACAGTCAAGCCACACTAAAAACAGGCGACATGAAGAATCTAATTTGCAATCATCAAACAGACCACTATGTAAAAAATGGTCAGTGGTCTAAATTTAATAGCCAATGTCAGATGGTAAAGGGTTTCCAATCAATTTATTCTTGGGACATGCTCCATTGACAATGAGGCCATGTTGATGGCCGATGAGTCACCACCTTTGTAGCCTGTGAATGCAAACAGGGGAATGCAACCAGTTTGTATTGACAAGTCATTTGCAACTGTTTGGGAAGCAGGGGATGCTGCAGCAAAGTGTTTGCATTTTCTTTTCCCTTATCGACAAGGGAGTACACCTTTTTTTTTCAAAAAGACAAATAGTGTGACTGAAGATGTTCTCCTCACACATTGTTGATGCATGACTGATGACCTGCTTTACGTATTACCAAACAAGTATTTTGCAATATCATTATTCACATCAAAATTCCAGAAACTTTCTGTGTATTAAAATACAGAAAGTGCTTGTGCAACAAATCCTTGAACAATTATGTAGCATGTAGCTTACGCTATGTAGTGTAGCTTAGCCTTATCGCTACGTAGCTCATGAAAATAGTTTGGGTTGTGTAGCCTACGCAACATGATAATTTGCATATGCTATTCGTTACAAAGACTAGGCTACATGCTATGTAGCTTACATTACAAATTATTTTTCACTACATTAAAATCAATAAATGTTTTCAATGATTTATTACAGTTTTCTATTTTCAATCAAAATTAGTTAATCTTTTCAATGCTTTTAGTAAAATAATACAAGTAACTAATTCATGGCTTGATTTTATTTTCAATTCTCCTTGGCAATATGCAAGTAACTAATTCCTCAACCATCTCATGGCCAACATCAATTTGAGTCAGCATAAACCTTTGGATCCTCTTTTTGAAAGGTATATTCACTCTAATCCAACTCCCAAGCCTACAAATAAATTCAGTCCACAAATGTATTTTTTGCAATATTTCAAAATCTAAATGATATTTGTTACATTACTGACAGTAACATTGTTTTCTAATATGTGCCACCAAAAAATTTGTTTATATAAAAAAAATTTCCATTTGATTTTTTTTTTGTATGGATGCATCATGCATGGTTTTATGATAAAACACATGTATGTATAAAACAAATTATTTGTTCCAAATAGGACATTTATGATAAAACAAATTATTTGTTCCAAATAGGACATTTATCAAAGGAGCACTATCAATTGACATTTAAGATTTTCATTATAAATAGATTAAGAGCCAATGATAATTATAAGTAGACTTGCAGCAAAAAATAAAGAATTTGATTTTTTTTCAAAACATGAAAAGACTAATCAGTCCTACTTCTTGTAACTTCAGCCACTGCTTCAAATGGAGGGACCGCACAAAGATTTGGTTAGGGAGACTACTGATGGTGAACTAGCAGCTGCAACAAATATGAAAGCTACAAAGGTGAAAAGAAATATAAGGCGGTCGGTAAGATAAGATAGATTGACAGTACTTGTTTCAATTTTCTTGGATGGATGATGAATGTATTTGGGAATGTAAATGAAAATAAAAAACTTATAATATATATATATATATATATGTTATCAATGGAGGATACCTTGTTAGGGGGACATGAAATTCTTGTAGCTTATGGTATGGTGCCCCAATATTGGTTGTATGTTACTAGTATATAGTAGATAATACTAGGTTCAATAGTAGATAATACTAGAGAATCCCTAAACCTAAACCTACACCTAAACCTAATCTACTCCTTAACCTAAACCTAAACTTGAAAACCCAAACCTAAATCCATACACAAACCCAAACCTGAACCCGATTTCCTAAACCTAAACCTTAACCTATTCTCAATTCCCTAAACTGTAACCTATAACCTACACTTATAACCTAAACCTAAACCTATAACCTCAACCTGTAACCTTAACCTAAACGTAAAACCTAAACCTAAACCCAAACCCAATCCCGAACCCAAATCTGAATCCCTAAACCCTTAGCCTAAACCTAAAATCCAAACGTAAACCCGATCTCGAACCCAAACCTGATTTCCTATACCTAAACCTTAACGTATTCTCAAATCCCTAAACTTAAACCTACAACTAATCCTAATCTCAACTCCCTAACCTACACCTAGACATAAACTTGAAAACCCAAACCTAAACCCGATCCCGAACCCAAATCTGAATACCTAAACGCTTAGCCTAAACTTAAAACCCAAACGTAAACCCGATATCGAACCCGAACCCAATTTCCTATACCTAAACCTTAACGTATTCTCAAATCCCTAAACCTAAACCTACACCTAATCCTAATCTCAACTCCCTAAGATAAACCTAAACCTAAACTTGAAAACCCAAAACTAAACCCGAACCCGAACCCGATCCCGATTTCCTAAACCTAAACTTATGACCTTAACCTAAACCTATTCTCAAATCCCAAAACACTCGTAACCTAAACCTAAACCTATAACCTATAACCTAAACCAAAACCTATAACCAAAACCAAAACCTATAACCTAAACCCGAACCCATTCTCAAATCCCATAACCTATAACCTAAACCTAAACCTTAACCTAAACTAAACCTATAACCAAAACTAAAACTAAAACCAAAACCTATAACCTAAACTCGAACCCAAACCCAAACCCAAACCCGAACCCGAATTCCTAAACCTTAAACTAAACATATAACCTATAACCTATAACTTAAGCCTATACCTAAACCTAAAACCTTACTTATAACCTAAAACTATTCTCAAATCCTTAAACCTTAACCTATAACCTAACCTAAACCTATACTTATAACCTAAAATTATTCTCAAATCCCAAAACCTATAACCTAAACCCGAATCCGAACCCGAACCTGAATTCCTAAACCTTAACCTAAACATATAACCTATAACCTATAACTTAAGCCTATACCTAAACCTAAAACCTTACTTATAACCTAAAACTATTCTCAAATCCCAAAACCTATAACCTAAACCCGAACCCGAACCTGAATTCCTAAACCTTAACCAAAACATATAACCATTAACTTATAACCTAAGCCTATAACTTAAACCAAAAGCTAAACCTATAACCTAAACTCAAATCCCTAAACCTAAACCTACACCTAATTATAATCTCAACTCCCTAACCTAAACCTAAACCTAAACTTTAAAACCCAAACCTAGACGCGATCCCGAACCCGAACCCGATTTCCTAAACCTATACCTTAACCTATTCTCAATTCCCTAAACTTATAGCTTATAACATAAACCTAAACTTAAACCTAAAACCTAAATGTATTCTGAAATCCCTAAACTTAAACCTACACCTAATCATAATCTCGACTCCCTAACCTAAACCTAAACCTAAACTTGAAAACTCAAACCTAAACTCGATCCCGAACCCGAACCCGATTTCCTAAACCTAAACCTTAGCCTATTCAAAATTCCCTAAACCTTAACCTATAACCTAATCTAAACCTAAACCTATAACCTAAACTTATAACCTAAACCTAATCCTAAAACCTAAACCTATGACCTAAAACCTAAATGTATTCTCAAATCCCTATACCTAAACCTAAACATAATCCTAATCTCAACTCCCTAACCTAAACCTAAACCTAAACTTGAAAACCCAAACCTAAAACCCGATCCCGAACCCGATTTCCTAAACCTAAACATACACCTAATCCTAATATAAACTCCCTAACCTAAACCTAAACCTAAACTAGAAAACCCAAACCTAAACCCAATCCCGAACCCGAACCCGAATTCCTAAACCTAAACCTTAACATATTTTCAAATCCCTAAACTAAACCTACACTAAACCCGATCCCGAACCCGAACCCGATTCCCTAAACCTAAACCTTAACCTATTCTCAATTCCCTAAACCTATAGCTTATAACCTAAACCTAAACCTAAACCTAAACCTTAACCTTAACCTATAACCTTAACCTAAACCAAAACCAATGACCTAAAACCTAAATGTATTCTCAAATATCTAAACCTAAACCTACACCTAATCCTAATCTCAACTCCCTAACCTAAATCTAAACCTAAACTTGAAAACCCAAACCTAAAACCCGATCCCGAACCCGAACCCGATTTCCTAAACCTAAACCTTAACCTATTCTCAAATACCTAAACTTAAACCTACACCTAATCCTAATCTAAACTCCCTAACCTAAACCTAAACCTAAACTTGAAAACCCAAACCTAACCCAATCCCAAACCCGAACCCGAATTCTTAAACCTAAACCTTAACCTATTTTCAAATCCCTAAACCTAAACCTATACCTAATCCTAATCTCAACTCCCTAACCTAAATCTAAACCTAAACTTGAAAACCCAAACCTAAACCCAATCTCGAACCCGAACTCGATTTCCTAAACCTAAACCTTAACCTATTCTTAATTCCCTAAACCTATAGCTTATAACCTAAACCTAAACCTTAACCTTAACCTAAACCTAAACTCGAACCTATAACCTATAACCTAAACCTAAAACCTAAATATATTCTCCAATCCTTAAACCTACACCTACACCTAATCCTAATCTCAACTCCCTAACCTAAACCTAAACTTAAACTTGAAAACCCAAACCTAAACCCGATCCCGAACTCGAACCCGATTTCCTAAACCAAAACCTTAACCTATTCTCAATTTCGTAAACCTATAGCTTAAAACCTAAACCTAAAACAAAACCTAAACCTATTCTCAAATTCCTAAACCTAAACCTACACCTAATCCTAATCTCAACTCCTAGCCTAAACCTAAACCTAAACTTGAAAACCCAAACCTAAACCCGATCCCGAACCCGAACCCGATTCCCTAAACCTAAACCTTAACCTATTCTCAATTCTCTAAACTTATATAGCTTATAACCTAAACCTAAACCTAAACCTTAACCTTAACCTAAACCAAAAGTTATGACCTAAAACCTAAATGTAATCTCAAATCTCTAAACCTAAACCTACACCTAATCCTAATCTCAACTCCCTAACCTAAACCTAAACCTAAACTTGAAAACCCAAACCTAAAACCCGATCCCGAACCCGAACCCGATTTCCTAAACCTAAACCTTAACCTATTCTCAAATCCCTAAACCTAAACCTACACCTAATCTTAATCTAAACTCCCTAACCTAAACCTAAAACTAAACTTGAAAACCCAAACCTAAACCCAATCCCGAACCCGAACCCGAATTCCTAAACCAAAAGCTTAACCTATTTTCAAATCCCTAAACCTAAACCTACACCTAAACCCGATCCCGAACCCAAACATGATTCCTTAAACCTAAACCTTAACCTATTCTCAATTCCCTAAACCTATAGCTTATAACCTAAAACTAAACCTTAACCTAAACCTATAACCTTAACCTAAACCAAAACCAATGACCTAAAACCTAAATGTATTCTCAAATCTCTAAACCTAAACCTACACCTAATCCTAATCTCAACTCCCTAACCTAAACCTAAGCCTAAACTTGAAAACCCAAACCTAAAACCCGATCCCGAACCCGATTTCCTAAACTTAAACCTTAACCTATTCTCAAATTCCTAAACTTAAACCTACACCTAATCCTAATCTAAACTCCCTAACTTAAACCTAAACCTAAACTTAAAAACCCAAACCTAAACCCAATCCCAAACCCGAACCCGAACACGAATTCTTAAACCTAAACCGAACCTATTTTTAAATCCCTAAACCTAAACCTACACCTTATCCTAATCTCAACTCCCTAACCTAAACCTAAACCTAAACTTGAAAACCCAAACCTAAACCCAATCTCGAACCCGAGCCCGATTTCCTAAACCTAAACCTTAACCTATTCTCAATTCCCTAAACCTATAGCCTATAACCTAAACCTAAACCTAAACCTTAACCTAAACCTAAACCTAAACCCGAACCTATAACCTATAACCCAAACCTAAAACCTAAATATATTTTCAAATCCTTAAACCTACACCTACACCTAATCCTAATATCAACTCCCAAACCTAAACCTAAACCTAAACTCGAAAACCCAAACCTAAACCCGATCCCGAACCCGAACCCGATTTCCTAAACCTAAACCTTAACCTATTCTCAATTCTCTAAACCTATAACTTATAACCTAAACCTTAACCTTAACCTAAACCTAAACCTTAACCTATTCTCAAATTCCTAAACCTAAACCTACACCAAATCCTAATCTAAACTCCTTAAGATAAACCTAAACCTAAACTTGAAAACCCAAACCTAAACCCGATCCCGAACCCGAACTCGATTTCCTAAACCAAAACCTTAACCTATTCTCAAATCCTTAAACCTAAACCTACACCTAATCCTAATCTCAACTCTCTAACCTAAACTTAAACCTAACTTGAAAACCCAAACCTAAACCCGATCCCGAACCCGAACCCGATTTCCTAAACCTAAACCTTGACCTATTCTCAATTCCCTAAACCTTAACCTATAACCTAAACCTAAACCTATAACCTACACTTATAACCTAAACCTAAACCTATAACATAAACCTAAGACCTAAAACCTAAATGTATTCTCAAATCCCTAAACCTAAACCTACACCTAATCTTAATCTCAACTCCCTAACCTAAACCTAAATCTAAACTTAAAAACCTAAACCTAAACCCGATCCCGAACCCGAACCCGAACCCGATTCCCTAAACCAAAACCTTAACCTATTCTCAATTCCTTAAACCTATAGCTTATAACCTAAACCTAAACCTAAACCTATAACCTTAACCTAAACCAAAGCCTATGACCTAAAACCTAAATGTATTCTCAAATCTCTAAACCTAAACCTACACCTAATCCTAATCTCAACTCCCTAACCTAAACCTAAACCTAAACTTGAAAACCCAAACCTAAAACTTGATCCCGAATCGAACCCGATTTCCTAAACACCGAACCTTAACCTATTCTCAAATCCCTAAACCTAAACCTACACCTAATCCTAATCTAAACTCCCTAACCTAAACCTAAACCTAAACTTGAAAACCCAAACCTAAACCCAATCCCGAACCGAACCCGAATTCCTAAACCTAAACCTTAACCTATTTTCAAATCCCTAAACCCAAACCTACACCTAATCCTAATCTCAACTCCCTAACTTAAACCTAAACCTAACTTGAAAACCCAAACCTAAAACCCTATCCCGAAGCCGAACCCGATTTCCTAAACCTAAACCTTAACCTATTCTCAATTCCCTAAGCCTAAACCTACACCTAATCCTAATCTAAACTCCCTAACCTAAACCTAAACTTAAACTTGAAAACCCAAACCTAAACCCAATCCCGAACCCAAACCCGAATTCTTAAACCTAAACCTTAACCTATTTTCAAATCCCTAAACCTAAACCTAAACCTACACCTAATCCTAATCTCAACTCCCTAACCTAAACTTAAACATAAACTTGAAAACCCAAACCTAAACTCGATCCCCAACCCCGAACCCGATTTCCTAAACCTAAACCTTAACCTATTCTCAATTCCCTAAACCTATAGCTTATAACCTAAACATAAACCTTAACCTTAACCTAAACCTAAACCTAAACTGAACATATAACCTAAATATATTCTCAAATCCCTAAACCTACACCTACACCTAATCCTAATCTCTACTTCTTAACCTAAACCTAAACCTAAACTTGAAAACCCAAACCTAAACCCGAACCTCGATTTCCTAAACCTAAACCTTAACCTATTCTCAATTCCCTAAACCTATAGCTTATAACCTAAACCTTAACCTAAATTTAAACCTAAACCTTAACCTATTCTCAAATTCTTAAACCTACACCTACAAACTAATCCTCATCTAAACTCCCTAACCTAAACCTAAACTTGAAAACCCAAACCTAAACCCGATCCGAACCCGAACCCGATTTCCTAAACCTAAACCTTAACCTATTCTCAAATCCCTAAACCTTAACCTACGCCTAATCCTAATCTAAACTCCATAACCTAAACCTAAACCTAAACTTGAAAACCCCAACCTAAACCCAATCCCGAACCCGAACCCGTATTCTTAAACCTTAACCTTAACCTATTTTCAAATCCCTAAACCTAAACCTACACCTAATCCTAATCTCAACTCCCTAACCTAAACCTAAACCTAAACTTGAAAACCCAAACCTAAACCCGATCCCGAACCTAAACCCGATTTTCTAAACCTAAACCTTAACCTATTCTTAATTACCTAAACCTATAGCTTATAACCTAAACCTAAACCCTTAACCTTAACCTAAACCTAAACCTGAAGCTATAACCTATAACCTAAATATATTCTCAAATCCCTAAACCTACACCTACACTTAATCCTAAACTCAACTCCCTAACCTAAACCTAAACCTAAACTTGAAAACCCAAACCTAAACCCGATCCCGAACCCGAACCCGATTTCCTAAACCTAAACCTTAACCTATTCTCAATTCCCTAAACCTATAGCTTATAACCTAAACCTAAACCTAAACCTTAACCTACTCTCAAATTCCTAAACCTATACCTACACCTAATCCTAATCTAAACTCCCTAACCTAAACCTAAACCTAAACTTGAAAACCTAAACCTAAACCCGATCCCGAACCCGAACCCTATTTCCTAAACCTAAACCTTAACCTATTCTCAAATCCCTAAACCTGAACCTAATCCTAATCTAAACTCCCTAACCTAAACCTAAACCTAAACCTAAATTGAAAACCCAAACCTAAACCTAAACCCAATCCCGAACCTGAACCCGAATTCTTAAACCTGAACCTTAACCTATTCTCAAATCCCGAAACCTACACCTACACCTACACCTAATCCTAATCTCAACTCACTAACCTAAACCTAAACCTAAACTTGAAAACCCAAACCTGAACCCGATTTCCTAAACCTAAACCTATAGCTTATAACCTAACCTAAACCTAAACTTATTTATATGTATTATACGTGGATAAATGTAATGTGAATAAGATTATTTGTGTTTGGATGGATGTAGTTTATGTTTGGATGAATTCACGTAGTTTGGGTTTAGCTGGATGTGAATGTGATGAAATGTGGATAAGATTATTTTTTTACTTGTGAAGTTAAACTTATATGTATTATGCGTGGATGAATGTAATGTGGATAAGATTATGTGTTTGGATGGATTTACGTAGTTTGGGTTAGATGGATGTGAATGTGAATGTGAATGTGATGAAATATATTGTATAATAGGTGTATATCAGGAAGATTGTGTGTTTGGATGGATTTACGTAGCTTGGGTTTAGATGGATGTGAATGTGAATGTGAATGTGATGAAATATATTGTATAACAGGTGTATATCAGGAAGATTGTGTTTGGATGGACTTACGTCGTTTGGGTTTAGATGGATGTGAATGTGAATGTGATGAAATATATTGTATAACATGTGTATATCAGGAAGAAGGGTGTAATAAGTTAAATTTGAAAAGTCCTTTAAGGGTCATAGAGATGGCCCATAGCAGTCCTTTTAAAGGACTGTCTATAATCGTCCTTTGAAGGCTCATACGAGACGGTCCATGACGGTCCTTTTAAAGGACGGTCTATCGCCGTCCTTTGAAGGTCCATAAGGGATGGTTCATGACAGTCTTTTTTAAGGACGGTCCATGACAGTCCTTTTAAAGGACGGTCTATGGCCGTCCTTTTTGGGCTCATAAGAGACGGTCTATGATAGTCCATTTTAAGGACGGTCCATGACTGTCCTTTTTTAGGACGGTTTATGACCGTCTTTTTTTCGTCAATAAGAATGACGATTTTCAACCGTCCTTTAAGTAATAGGACACGTCAAAAATTGACTGCCTATGCGACGGTCCATGACCGTCCTTTTTGGTCATTTGAGACGGTTTTGGACCGTCCTTTTTTCGCTGTTTTGGCGTAGTGTTTCTAAAAATAGAAAATAAAACCCTAATTCTAAAAATGGAAAAAGTAGAAAAAATAGAAAGAGATAACCAATTTAGAAAGTCTCTATTAGGATCCTACAAAACAGGAAAGTTAGGTTAGTTTCTAAAAATCAAATAGAAAAACGTAAACCTAAAATTAGAAAACCCTAATCTTAACCTAATTCTAAAACTAGTTAATCTCAGAAAAATGCAATCGTTAATCCCCGGCAAAGGCGCCAACAACTTGTTCACAACCCTAAGTATAGGGCCGCGATATAGTAATAATCTTGGTAAGACCGTGGTTGAATCCACAGGGACTAAACCTTGTACGTATTTGTTCACTCCCCAAGTGCAGGGTTGTGATGTAGTAATAAACTTAGTGAGACCGAGGTCGAATCCCAAGGGACTGATACCTGTACGTTATCTGAAACCAAGTAGAACTAGAACTAGGCTAAGATGAAATCTAAACCGAATGTAATTTGAGAAATAATGGTGAGATATTAATATAAAACTTAAGGAATTCAGAGGAAAGGAAACTAGGGATTTAGAGGATCCACTTGTAGAGGTCAGATAGATCTTATGCCTGTATCAAAAATCATGGAAATTAACTGAACTGTTATTGATATAGTTTTCAAGAGATGAAAGATATATGAATTAGAATGGATTCCATCACCAAACCATGCCCAGGAGACAAAGTAAACAACAGAATTAAACTAATTACCAACCAATCAACAATGCATGAAGGTTAGGAAGGGTACTGACATCCAACCATGCCCAGGAGACGATGGTGAACAACAGGGCTTCCTGACGTCATAAACATAAAATGGAAAGGAATATGTTCAAAACTATCGCAGACCCATTGTAATTTTAGTCACAACAAATCATTAAAAACTAAAAACATTCCTTTAATTAAACTAAAATCAATGTCAATTCAGTGTAAACAAAAAAACTCAAGCAATTAGTTCTCCCATCATGCCACAAGCTTCACCTCTTAGCCCTAGCTAAGAGGTTCAGCCCAACATGAATGGGCTGGATCCCTTAAACAAAACAAAATAAAATAAAAATAAAAATAAAAGAAAAGAAAACAAACTCTGTTATCTCTCTCACGTTCCAACCCAAGCCAAGCCTCCAGATCCCCCCTCTCACGTTCTCCCTCTCTCACTTATAAGATGTTTAGTCGGTGGTTGGAAGTGCGTAAGAGGGCCTTACGCACTCCCTGTTGCAGCAGGAGACGGATTGACTTACACTGATATTCTTTAGGGGCTCATTCTAGAGTTCAGGCAGGAGATCCACTCCGTTCACCAACTTCTCCTCGAAATTTTCAGGGAGACAACCGGTTTTGGCTGTCAGTCGATGCAGCTCAGGGAAGAATTCATTCCGCCGTCCATCCTTCTTTTGATCACGATTAACATATGCTCGCACTCATGGAGAGAAAATGACACTTAGACTTGAACGATAGGGACCTTAGGCTCCTAATGGACAACTCCGATTAGGCCGATGGGCCCTGATGGTGGCCCACTGAGATCAACCGCAAGCTCTGCTGCGAAACAGAGCCCACGCAGACGTGTGCTGTGATGGTCGGTGGGTCCCATATTGATAATGATGGAAAAATCCACACTGTCCATTAGATTCAAGATGAAAAACCGTCGAGGAATGATGAGATTGTATAAACTTCAAAGTGGTCCACAAGATCTCCTCATTTTACTGTTAATCCTGTGTTTAACCATGATCCAAGTGTGTGCATGTGCATGGGAAAAAAAGAAAAGCTTGGAGATGGTTGTGGCTACACTCCTAAGCGAATAGACGGTCCCGATTATCGATCAGGGCACTGACTGGGTCCCACTAGCTAAAACCGGGTAGACGCTGTCCGTCCGCTGGTTCCAGCTCGAGAAGGGCCGGGTCAACGTAATGGTTGACCGAGTCTTGGTCCGGTGCACATCCACTGAATGTGTACACTATGTACATGCAGTGTACATATGGGGTCCTTCATGATGTACTCGAGAAATCTGCTCCATCCATTCGTTTTGTCATCTCATCTTAACCATGGGGACCAAATCTAAAGCATATCCGGACAGCAGGTGGGCCCCACTTAAGGATTTAAGGGGCTAATCTGTTTGTTGAGCCACTTCTACAGAGATCCAATGACTGATTTTTGACGTGTACAGTTATTTTATTGTCCTCAGACCACATATAAAGTTTCGCACTGAACGGATGGTGGAAACCTTGTGATCTTGCATTTTGGCTGACTTTCAGGCCACTTGAGCTTCAGTTTCTCGATTTTCTCGGATTTCTGGCGTGTAAATTCGTTGATCTTAGTCCCTTGGGGTCTGTCCCTTGCCTTGGTGACTCATGAGCGTTAAATCTATGCTTTTAGCATATTTTTCAGTCCACACTTATAAATCCACCTTGCAACATAAACATGATTAAACCAAGCCGTTAAACAGTATCATATTCGTAAAATCAGGTAATTACTGGGGTCTAAAATGTAATATTTGACCCTTAACACAACTCCCAACCAACATCTTGCTAGTCTCGAGCAAGGTTTGCGAAAAATAAGTTGAGAATTACAGGACAATTTCCATGAACTCGAGTGATTTTTGAAAAGTAATCTAGATACTAGAATTGTAATATGCATGAATGTTGGTAGTTACTTTCTCCTGGAATCAAGCTCACGGTAAACTTCATAATCAAGTTTAAATAGTAATCCATTAATTAAAACAACTTTAAACATTGAGTTCCATGAATGTATAGTGTAATCTCGGCTTATCACAAGGTTCACTTCTCGATTTCATGATATTATTAGTAATCAATAAGAGAATTTATGACAAACAAGGTCTAAACCAAAACTTGCCCCACAAATCATTTTTTTTTTATTCTTATAGCTTTTGATTATTCCATTAAAAGTAATGTCACGAAGGGGAATCAAATCTTCACCTATAGGGAGCAAACCTATGGTGAAGATCATACACCCAATTTTTATTTTTTTTTTTCATATAACATCCATGGGGAATTGAATCCTCACCTATAGGGAGCAAACCTATGGTGAAGATTATTCGCCCAACCCTTTACAAAGGTATTTATTATTTTTTTTTTTCAATTGATCATGATGGGCAAATGTCCACGCTGGTTCCTTACATGCTTAGTGATTACCAAGTTAACCCTTCAATATCAAACTAAAACCCTATTGTGTAAGCGAGATGTGATGCGTGAAATCATGGTTTAGTCAATGTTTGAAACTTCTAATCATGGATTAATAATTCAAACTTACTGTGAAAGCTAAAAGATAACTAAATCCACGAGTCATAAATCACCAACATCACCTATCCTGTAATTCCAAAATCATGACTATCCCTCAAAATCGTTTCGAATTCACAAGAAATTCCAAAAAAAATTTAAAAAATTTCACAAGTTTTGCTCAAGACCAAGAAAACACTAATTAGGTAACCTAATCTCCCACCCCCAACCTAAAATCTACATTGTCCTCAATGTAAAATATATGAGCATGTTATGCACATGGGACAACGAAAGTAAATGAGAAGTGATGGGAAGATAGTACCTGGATGACGAATCGAAAAAGACTTTCCAAGGATAATAACGTAAAAGCGGATCAACATAAGAGAGAAGGCAAAACAAAAATAACAAAAATAAAAACCTACCTATACCACTTTCGCAGGTGCTCTCGATTGCATTTAGCGTATGCAACAAGCCTTTAAACTCCTAAGTTGCCCCTAGAGGACGAGTTGTAGTCTCGTGAGGGTTTGTAGCAATGTTACCCACAAACATTAAACTAACTAACTAGGAAAATGAAATGGAATGAAAAGCTGGGTTGCCTTCCAGGAGCGTTAAGTTTACTATCTATCCTAAAATAAAAAATTAAAAAAAAAACTACCCTAGTCCTAAGAAAACAGGGAAAAAACTACTCAGTCATGCCATACAGTTCCTCTTCTGGCCAATATCTGGATAAATTTCTCAGTAGATTTCTCAACAGGATCATCCAAAAGCCCTTTTTGCAATAGGCTTTGATGCCCTGGAGCATGAATGGCCAGAGAGACTTATGTACCTGAGAAAAAATTTGTCATTGATCCACCTAAGGTATCCAAAGTATATATGATTCACCTATGTCAGAAAAAGTTTTGAAGTTAGTATCCCATGGTGAATCAGAGACTACAAGTAGATCAAATTGAGAAAAATTTTCAGGAAGTGGTGTAGTCTCAACACATTCTGAAGTATCAGACTTTGGTTCAATTTTTAGCTCCCCTCCCTTAATGGTAAATAGTGAGGATCTGGGGAGGGAGGGCCTTCAGAGTAAGTCTCTCGGTCAGTAATAACTACTGAGATGTCGTCTTGCAAGGCATTCACTATGTCTCTTATCATGGGATCGTTTGAATCTGTAAAGTGTGTCAAGCAATCATCCAAAGAGTTGGGACATTCAGCTGAGAGTGACTCATTTTCCACATTGAAGTGTGTGATGATCTGCCCAAGGAATCCATCGTCTTTAAAAGTAACCGTAGGTACGCTCTCTTGCTTCAGCCCTGTACAGACAGATAGAGGGTCAGTAGACGAAGTATTGATGTGCGGACTCTATTCATTGATACTACTCAGAAGAGGCCTGGACTCGTCAAAATTCAACAGTTCAGATGGTGGCCTTAACTGGGTGGTTTCAAATTCCATAGTTGTATCAAGTAACTCGTTCATCCTCCGAATTATATCATTATTCAATTTAGGGGAGTGGTCCAAATATGTCTCACAAGAGATAGAAGGGTTAGTTGTAAGGAGCTCATCCACTTTTAAATCAGATATGTCAGGTGAGTGGAGTAGCTCATTATGACCGCTCACTTCGTGCACTTCTTGATCATTGACCTGGACCAAACTTGAGATTAATTCCAGGGGAACTGGGGTTGAACATTCATGATCATCATCCCAATACGCGTCATCGTCTAATTCTGTGTAGTGCACACTTGGGATGGGATCGCTTTCCTCACATTCTAAATTTGGTTGAGATTCGATTAAACTAACCTCTACCTCATCATTGAGATCCTGTGTATCATGTAAGGAAAATGTGTCATCATCACTGTATTTGAAAGACAACCACGTATCTTGACCATTCTTTTGAACAGTCATCAAGATCAACTCATCAGGAAATTGAATCGTATGCTCATTAATGGGATCCAACTCCTCATTCGTAATTTCAGAGTTCTTCACAAGCGAGTTGGGATTACTTTCCTCGCATTGTATTTCTGGAATGAATTGTGGCTGGGATGACCGAGCCTCCTCTACCTTATCAAGGCACGAATTAAGCGCTTCCAACGATTTTTGAATTTCCACGAGACAGGCTATGCTATGTTTAATTGAATCCTGCAGGCTTTCAAAGGTGGGGGATCCAAGAGAATAATCTTTATAACTTGTTGTTGGTTCATTTCCCCAATTTGGATGTTTCCACTGATTATAGTCATATGGATCATAGGTGGGAGAATATGATGGTTGGTAGTACATATTATCACTCATAATATAATCACGCATTGTTTTCTTCTCATCTGATGGGTGATAATAGTCCTCACGCCCATAATTATGATAACCCCAACACTCACGTACTGTTTTGTTAATCTGTGGGGTGTAATTACTCTCCCGCATATAATCACGCAAGGACTTCTCAACTGGTAGATCATTATATTTCGGTTGGTTCTCGATGATAGTTTCAGAAAATTTTTGAGACATAGGTTGATTTATACCATAGTCATCATCCCAATATAGATTATTCTTCTCAGCATACTGACGTTACCACTCGTGCATATACATGATGAGACCCTAACTCTAAATCTACTCCTAAGAAAAATAAAAGAAAGGATCCTACAGCAATATGGAGAGTAAAAGGAGGAGAAGTTAGAAAGAGCTTACCGAATTAAAAATTTCTAAAGAAAACCTACAAAACAGGAAGGTTAGTTCCTAAATAGAAAATCTAAAAATAGAAAATTTTCTAGAAATAAAATAGGAAATAAGGTTAGATTCTAGAAGAATTAGAATTAGAAACTACCTAAAAAGGAAGACGAATCCTACTCTATAAATAGAAAGGAAAAAATTAAGAAGAAAGTTACCAATTTAGAAGTCTATAAAAGAGTCTACAAAACAGGAAGACAGGTTAGTTTCAAAAAATCAAACAGAAAAAATTCTAACATAAAATTAGAAAAAAACCTAATCTTAAACTGATCCAAAAACTAGTTAATCTCAGAAAACGTAACCATCAGTCCCCGGCAACGGCGCCAAAAACTTGTTCACTCCCCAAGTGCAGGGTTGTGATGTAGTAATAAAATTGGTGAGACCGAGGTCAAATCCCAAGGGACTGATACCTGTACGTTATCTGAAACCAAGTAGAACTAGAACTAGGCTAAGATGAAATCTAAACCGAATGTAATTTGTGAAATAATGGTGAGATATTAATATAAAACTTAAGGAATTCAGAGGAAAGGAAACTAAGGATTCAGAGGATCCACTTATAGAGGTCAGAGAGATCTTATGCCTGTATAAAAAATCATGGAAATTAACTGAACTGTCATTGATATAGTTTTCAAGAGATGAAAGATATATGAATTAGAATGGATTCCATCACCAAACCATGCCTAGGAGACAAAGTAAACAACAGAATTAAACTAATTACCAACTAATCAACAATGCATGAAGGTTAGGAAGGGTACCGACATCCATCCATGCCCAGGAGACGATGGTGAACAACAGGGCTTCCAAACGTCATAAACATAAAAAGGAAAGGAATATGCTCAAAGCTATCGCAGACCCATTGTAATTTTAGTCACAACAAATCATTAAAAACTAAAAACACTCCTTTAATTAAACTAAAATCAACGTCAATTCAGTGTAAACAAAAAAACTCAAGCAATTAGTTCTACCATCATGCCACAAGCTTCACCTCTTAGCCCTAGCTAAGAGGTTCAGCCCAACATGAATGGGCTGGATCCCTTAAACAAAAATAAAAATAAAAATAAAAATAAAAATAAAAGAAAAGAAAACAAACTCTGCTATCTCTCTCACGTTCCAACCCAAGCCAAGCCTCCAGATCCCCCCTCTCACGTTCTCCCTCTCTCACTTATAAGATGTTTCAGTCGGTGGCTAGAAGTGCGTAAGAGGGCCTTACGCACTCCCTATTGCAGCAGGAGACGGATTGACTTACATTGATATTCTCTGGGGGCTCATTCTAGAGTTCAGACAGGAGATCCACTCCGTTCACCAACTTCTCCTCGAAATTTTCAGGGAGACAACCGGTTTTGGCTGTCAGTTGATGCAGCTCAGGGAAGAATTCATTCCGCCGTCCATCCTTCTTTTGATCACGATTAACACATGCTCACACTCATGGAGAGAAAAGGACACCTAGGCTTGAACGATAGGGACCTTAGGCTCTTAATGGACGACTCCGATTAGGCCGATGGGCCCTGATGGTGACCCACTGAGATCAACCGCAAGCTCTGCTGCGAAACAGAGCCCACGCAGACGTGTGCTGTGATGGTCGGTGGGTCCCATATTGATAATGATGGAAAAATCCACACCGTCCATTAGATTCAAGACGAAAAACCGTCGAGGAATGATGAGATTGTATAAACTTCGAAGTGGTCCACAAGATCTCCTCATTTCACCGTTAATCCTGTGTTTAACCACGATCCAAGTGCGTGCACGTGCATGGGAAAAAAAGAAAAGCTTGGAGATGGTTGTGGCTACACTCCTGAGCGAATAGAAGGTCCTGATTATCGATCAGGGCACTGACTGTGTCCCACTAGCTAAAACCGGGCGGACGTTGTCCGTTTGCTTGTTCCAGCTCGAGAAGGGTCGGGTCAGCGTAATGGTTGACCGAGTCTTGGTCCGGTGCACATCCACTGAATGTGTACACTATGTACATGCAGTGTACATATGGGGTCCTTCATGATGTACTCAAGAAATCTGCTCCATCCATTCGTTTTGTCATCTCATCTTAACCATGGGGACCAAATCTGAAGCATATCCGGATAGCAGGTGGGCCCCACTTAAGGATTTAAGGGGCTGATCTGTTTGTTGAGCCACTTCTACAGAGATCCAATGGCTGATTTTTTACGTGTACGGTTATTTTATTGTCCTCAAACCACATATAAAGTTTCGAACTGAACAGATGGTGAAAACCTTGTGATCTTGCATTCTGGCTGACTTTCAGGCCACTTGAGCTTCAGTTTTTCGATTTTCTCGGATCTCTGGCGTGTAAATTCGTTGATCTTGGTCCCTTGGGGTCTGTCCCTTGCCTTGGTGACTCATGAGTGTTAAATCTATGCTTTAGCATATTTTTCAGTCCACACTTATAAATCCACCTTGCAACATAAACATGATTAAACCAGGCTGTTAAACAGTATCATATTCGTAAAATTCGGTAATTACTGGGGTCTGATATGCAATATTTGACCCTTAACAGTATTTTGAAAGTAACCAGAACTAAAGCTAGAAGAAGATGTAACCTAAATCTGGAGAAGGTAAGAGAATAATTACAAACTATTTAACTAAAACTTGTAAAATTTAAAGGTGGGAAACTCGGGTTTCCAAGGATCCACTTGTAGAGATCAAGGAGATCTATGGTTGTGTAATGCCCTGAAAATTGGGGGTCAAGCAAGTTCAGCTCCCGAGTTCCAACGCATCACTTATGCAACATAGATACTGATGATTATGATGAGTGCATTAAAACATGAAGGGGATTAGACCAAAACAACATATCATACTCCAGAGACAGTTAAATTACGCAAGTGAAAGACTTTGATAGATATATAAAATATATGTAAACTGGTGTAAGTCTCCAGAGTGTGAACATGTTACCAGGTTAAAGACTTATAAGTGTAGTTTCACAATGTACAAAATGAGAAAGTGTAATATTCACTATCCAAAACCCTGTAGCCCCGTCGGCGCAACTCCAGGTCTACATAGACTCGTCAGAGAGTTGAATATAGGAGAGCTCCTACTCGTCGTCGTAAAAGTCTAGCTCTGCCTCATAAGCATCACCATCACCTGCAGCTAAGACAGAGTCTGGTTGGTGTGTACAACACCGTCCCGTAACGTGGGAGTGAGTGATCAACTCAGTGGAACAATAAAAAAGAGGTTAAAATGTTATCAATTCAGTCAAGCAGTAATGATAAAGCAGTAAATCACACATCCCTAAGTACTCTTGTTAATGCAAGAATGGTATGAATGTATGATGCATGCCCTCGCCTACGCTCCCTCAGCGACTTCATCTCAAGTTCGCGCATGAATAACATTGCCTCAGTGCTTAACCTGCTACGCCTGAACACATGCGTAATGCGGTGCATGCATATGATTACCAAGTTCTTATTAATCCATTTCATACAGCAGGGTTGGGAAACTAAGGTACCTCTCTTATATCAATACCCAAACAATGATCCATTCTAGGGTCGTCAGTCCTAGTTAAACTCATACGATATTGCGGTTCTAGGTTGCTGCAAAGGGCTCGTCGCCAAATCAGTACAGGTCTAGTTCATACTCTGATTATTACGGAAAGGCTCGTCACCTCAATGCAGGTTCAGTGTATACTCAAGGTCACTACAAAGGGCATGTCAAGGGCTGCCAGGGCTGTTGCATGGAATCGTTACACCACTCCCCCATCACCCATCATGGCTTCGTCACCAAAACAGTATAGACCGACAGCTCAAATAGTGTCCCATACCACCGTATTTGGCTCACGAGTCTGGGTTGCTCACTGGTCACTACGGGGAGGCTCGTCGCCCTAGCGTAAGCCGACAACTCGACCACGGTGTCCCATACCACCATGTCCAGCTCATGAGTCTTAGCGGATCGAGGTACCAAGGTTAACGGGGTTTCCACTAGTGAGTTCGGTACCTTAGGTTCAAGCAGTAGCTTCCATACATGGTGAACATACATTGGTACATTGGGTTACTTGACGGGCTCGACTAGCACGAGCGCACATTGTATCGATCGACATGAAGTGCATAAGCACTTCTTGTGGCCTAACCACTGCCGACAACCAACACTACTCGGGTTTGTGAAATACATCCTACGTGGCGAATGAATCTCAGCCACGACTTCAAGCCTGTTACCGATTGCCTGGACTATAACATAGCCCCAATCACACTCAATCCTTAACCAGAAAGCATGTAGAGTAGTCAAAGCAGAATTAACAAAGTAATTCAAACATGTTAACGTGCATGTTATAAAACACAATGTAAACAGGAAATCCAAACACATACATTTCATAAGTAAGCGGTTAAATTAAACAACTTGCATGGAGGAAATCATACACATCTCTAAGGTAGTTGAGAATCCTATCTCAACACCCACCTAAGGCACGATCTCCTAAGAACTTAATCATACAAGCATTTTTACAAACACTTAGACTACACTTATTTAACATACATAACTTATATTAGCCAAAACATGTATTAGGGCGAATCCTTTCGACGAGGAGTTGTTACACATACAACAAGCATATACACAGTAATTAATCATGGCAACCACAGTTTCATATCTCGTACGTATACGGTATTTTCTACAAATACGAGGAATACAGTATATTCAACCTAAAGAACGTATAACTAAAAATTGAAACGGACATCACTTTATGTATGTGAAATGGCATCTACATCAAGAATCTATCATTATCTGGCATTGAAAGCTTTAAAAACCATAACCTATACGTTTAAAGTCTGTACCTTATGCCGTAGAAGCGTAACGAATTCGCTAGAAACTCTAAGGCTTTGTCAACGAGGGTATATCAACCTATAGCATGAGTTGGGTTAGTTATTTCATAACATACACTACCTGAAATCCAAAAATAGATTAGGGTTAGGTTTTCTTACCTAAGAACGGGATCGTATCGCCGGTAGAGCGGTACGGAAGGGCTGATTCAGTCCATGGAATGATTGGATTGAATCCTAAGGATGGACTCCAACTCTCTCTCTCTCTCTCTCTCTCTCTCTCTCTTTCCTTCTCTTTCCTCTTCTCTCTCTCCTAGGGTTTCCCAAATTCGTATGGGATGAGAGAGTGATGGCTTAAGGCCCTTATATAGGCCCAAAACTAATGGGAATGGCCTAAGGGCCAAGGTATACTTATGTTATATCCAAAGAGCGTCTATTTCAGCTCAACGGAGCATTTCCGGAGCCCCCCCTTGAGCCAAAGGTTGGACTTAAGCTCCCTGATTATGGATCTAGGTCGAGTTAAGTTTGCATTCCAGTCAGGTTCCCAGATCACACGTGGCGGACCAGTTTCAGTTCAACGGTCACCGGAACTCGATCAGGATTACAAGTACACTGCCATGTGTATGAAATTTCTCCTGATCCGAGGGTGTATTTAGGTCAGATTCTGACGGTATGATTGCTTATATCAGGCCCGCAAGCGACAAGTCTCAGATTACTTAAATTAGATTTAATTTCTAAAGAAAACCACGTTTTCTCACACACTTCACTCCGAGCTCAAGCGAATAGCCCTGGGACACTATCTGGATTTGATTTTCGAGATGGTTGTTAAGCCTAGCAAGGCGGTCCTGATTATATAACTTCGTATTATTCGGACTTTCGACGTGTGGTCCAGATCCGATATGAAGTTTCAATGCGCTCCTGAGAGCAACTGGGTAATGAGATTGATCCGAGATTTTAGGTAACCTAGCGTCAATGATTCTACAAGTTTTGGGTCTTGCAGATCGTATTTAAAGTGGATCAAGTAGATTTTGTAGCTAATCTAGTTTAACACTTAGTTACTTCTCATTTAATTTCTAAAGGATTTGAGGTTTGAGAAGTTAATAAGGGGTTAGGATCGACCCCTTGCCTAAGGACATATAACTCTAGGTTGGCAAAAATCTGAGGCATTACTGCTTGATTCAAGAAAGTAACTGGAATCCGAGTCCCGTCTTCATCCAATTGGAAGATAATTCATTAAAATTCAATTCTGAACTTCTATTGATCTGATTTTCAATGAGTGATAGGTAGGAGAACTAGAAGTGACTCAATCACTAAATCATGCCCATGAGATAAAGTAAACAATAAAATTTAACTAATCCACAACCAATTTAAGAGAATTATGAATGTCAGGAAGGGTTCCATCATCCAACCATGTCCATGAGATGATGGTGACCAACAGGGGTTCCTACGTTCACAACCTCAACAATGAAAAGAACATGCTCAAAGCTATCACAGATCCATTGTAATTTAAGTTACAACAAATCATTAAAACCTAAAAGCATTCCTTATAATTAAACTAGCAGCAAAAAGAGTTCATCTTAACATGAATCCAAGCATAGAAAATACCCCATCACACTACAAGCTTCACCTCTTAGCCTTAGCTAAGAGGTTTAGCTTATCATAGACATAATCAAGCTAAAATCTCTAAAAATAATTAAAGGAAAAACTAAAGAAAGAAGAAACAAACTCCTTGGTCGTTACTCTCTCTCTCTCTCTCTCTCTCTCTCTCTCTCTCTCTCTCTCTCCTGGTGCTTCCACGTTCCTCAGCTCCCTTCTCTTTTTCTTACTCTCGTCCCCACATCAGATGCCCCTCCCCTCTCTCTCTCTCTCTCTCTCTCTCTCTCTCTCTCTCTCTCTTTTATAGGTGTTGAGAGGTTGGTCGGCTGGAGTTTACGCACAAGAGGTAGTGGAGCTTGCGCAGCAAGGAGTTATGCACTCCTCTCCTTTCACACCTTGTGCAGCGAGAAAACGCAAACAGTCTTGCGTTTGGAACGAGTTTTGGGATGGTTGAGCGTCCCAAACTCTGTTCTGTCTTCATGGCTGGGGTTGGAACCACCTCCTCGAGCTTTTGGACTGTCTGGATCATCCCCTGCCCTTGATCACACAATCGGCCCACAGCGGCCAGATCTCTCGGACGTGCGTCCGTGCATAATATGTTACGCTGCTGGAGTCGGTGGCATCAGTGGGGCCCATGATTGACTTCAACCAAGAAATCCACTTCGTCCATTAGACTCGTGACGAGATTTCAGTGCGGGATTGTTGATTTTGGCTATCCATTGATGCAGCCCTTGGGATCTTTCTTCCTGTCGTTCATCCTGCGTTTGAATGTGGCCTTCTTGTGATCTGTGCATGGTTGTAGATGGATAATATGGTTGTGGTTGGCCCCACCGTCCGGACATAGTGGACAGTTCGGATCTCCCGTCTAGATGATGGATGTGGGCCACTCATCATTATAGCGTCCGTTCGTGCAGATGATCTGGACTCTCTTTCTTTCTAATCTCGTTGGGTCAAATAGAGTTTGACTCGACTTCTTGTTTGGTGTACTGCTGGTGTGCGTGCACTGCGTGCGTACACCATTCAAGGTGGGGTCCACAATGATGTAGTGTAAGATCTACACTCTCCATTCATTTTGCCACCTACTTTAAGGAGTTGAGTCCAAAATTGAGGCATATCAAGAGATCAGGTGGGCCAAGAGATCAGGTGGGCCCCAAATCAGTGATTTATGACTGATCTTTCTGTTGGACCACTTCCACAAATATCTGGTGGATGAAATTTTATATGTACGGTTATTTTATGATCCTCAGGCCGGATATAAAGTTTTGTACTAAACGGATGGTGGGAACCTTGTGATCTTGCATTTAGAACGATTTTCAGGCTTCTTTATCTTCAATCACTTGATTTTCTCGGATCTTTGGCATGTGAATTCTTCAATCTCGGTCTCCTAAGATCCGTCCCTTGCCTTAGTGATTTTTGAGCGTCAAATCTATGCTTTTAGCACCCCTTTCAGTCCAAGCTCCTAAATTCATCTTGCAACACAAACATAATTAAAATAGAACGTTAAACATTATCATATTCATAAAACCAAGTAATAAATAGGGTCTAATATGCAATATTTGACTCTCAACAATATGCTAAATGTAATCAAGATTACCTGTGAAAGTAGTGTAGTTAGAATTTTTATTTTTCATTTTTATTTTTCTAGAATTAGTTTTTATTTTTATTTTTCTTCACTTCTTTTGCTCGAGATTAGCAAAATGCTAGATGGGGGTATGTTAAGTGTCAAATATTGCATATTTTTTCCCGTTTATATCTTGATTTTATGAACATGATACTGCTTGATGGTATATTTTATACATGTTTGTGTTGCAAGATGAGTTTGAGGGCTTAAAGTGAAAATAATGTAAAGGTGTAGATTTAATGTTCAAGATTCACCAAGTAAAAGAATGGACATTTGGAGGCCAAGATTGAAGATTTTAAGACCCCAAGAGTCAAGAAAACTAAGTGGAAAAGAAAGCAAGTGCAGAAATTAGTGCAGAAAATTGCAGGATCTAAGCTTAGATTCATCGAAATAGTTTAGATGACATTGAAGCCCTTAGATGACATCAAAGAATTACAGAAAAATTAAGTTTGGTTGTTGGACAAATTGGACGCAGTCATAGATTCATCGAAACAATTTTGATGAATCAAACCCAATCTTAGATGACATCGAGGGCTGTTCGATGACATCGAAAGGTTTACGTGGCCTACGCGAAGTGAGCAGTTTTGAAGCAGTTTCCGATTTTTTTCAAATCTGTTTGAAGGAGAGGAGTTCCCCACCTATAAATAGGGCATTCCAAGGAATTTGTAAGCAATTATCCAAAGTATTGAAGAGGATTCTAGGGTTTTTCTAAGTTTTTCTAGTTTCTTTTAGAGAGCTTTCAAGTTTTATTGTTCTTATTTTCTTTACAAGTTTTTGTTTATTTATTTTTTCTTTCTTTTCTGTTTGTATTTCTTTCTTTTTTTTTATTGCTTTTTATTTCTACAATTTTATTATGTTTTTCTAAGTTCCCTCTAGCCTAAGCTAGAAGGGAAGCACACTGGTTTATTGTTTTCATAGTTATGATAATTGATTGTTTTAATAACTAGACGAATGGTGTATGCATGTCATCAATTTTTTAGGTTTAGTTTTTTTTATCCTAATGTGATGTTTCCACCATATGAGATCCACATTGATGGATAGGCTTACCCTGAATCAATTAGATTTCCTAGATAAGAGAGGTTCTCAACCTCCTACATTTCTTTGATATTCATCATCTTATGGATATGAATTGGTAAAATCACTGGCGCTTGAGAATATATATCGATGGTAAGAATCTATGATTTTCTAATATTTTATATCATTTATTTAAAATGTTTAAACTATTTTATTTTCCGATTAGGCCAACCATAGTGCTCGGATCTTAGTTGTGTTATCCAAGTCATTAAGATTTTGGAACATTAACCTATGTGTGGAACTTTGAAGCTTGGGTGTTGTTTTAATTCAGTTGAATTACATCCATCCAAAACTCCCAAAATCAAATCATCAGTTTAGTTTTTATTACTTAGTTTATTTTGCATTTGATTTTCTCCTTCTCGCAATTCATCTCCCTGTGAGATCGACCTTGTATTCACGGGATATTACTTATGAACCTCTGCACTTGGAGGATGAAACTGAGCTCCCATTCACAGACGATATCATGAAATTCCAACTACCATATAGGTTCTAAATGCCCCAGATAACTCCCTACACCGGATCAGGGGATCCACCTGAGCACCTAGAATCTTTTTGAGCGTGGATGAAACTTCATGGTGCTTTAGGACTTGTAATGTGTAGAGTGTTCTCCCTGACTTTGTCATGAGCTATACGGAAATGGTATAGACACCTGAAGCCCAAGTCCATCCACTTGTCGCCCAACTCAGCAGGGTCTTTATTACTCAATTCATAAGTGGAAAAGATAGGAGGAATCCTATGACTTACCTCCTTATAATAACATAGAGAGAAGACGAGCTTCTAAGGGACTACAACATCTGCTTCAATGCTGAAGCATTTTAGGTCGATGGTTATTCCAACCAAATATCTCTTACCACCATGGCGACCGACCTTAAATAAGGAAAATTCCTCTTCTCGATCGGTAAGAATCCCTGATCACTCTTGCTGACTTGCTCAACCGAGCTAAAAAATATTCGAACGCAGATGAGCTCTTCAGTTCATGGAGGCCCACTCATGGTGAAAATAACTTAACAAGAGATAAAAAAGCGAAAGAAGAAGGGGAGCCTTCCGTTGCTAACACCAAGAGAAAAAAAAAAAAGGAAGACAACCAAACCTGGGGCCATTGACCTAGCTGATGTTCAGAGAGACACTTCCACACATACACTCCCTTGAACACCGTGTTATGGAAGTACGAGACAAAATAATCTTGAGATGGCCAAGCAAGATGAAAGCCGACACCGAGAAGAGATACAAGAAGAACTATTGCCATTTCCACCGAGATCACAGTTATAACACAACGGAGTGATTTGACTTGTAAGAAGAAATCAAATCCCTTATTCAAAAGGGACATTTATATATGAGAGTTCAAAAATTGGTTTAGTCCTACTCATCCCCCCTCTAGGATATCTGTAGCTCATTTTACAACCTCAAAGATTGATAAGTAGAAAAATTAAAAGAAAATTAACTAAAGTATGCAATCACAATCATGATTGTGGAGATGGGGTGCTCAATATCAATCGTGATCTAGACATAATTTGTCCAAAAGACCTAAAGATAAATTATTTTAAGCTTCTATTGTGTTGGTATCTAACTAAACGGTAGGACATAAAATATACACTGAGAAATTAAAATGAGAATGTTACAATTGAGTCAAGAATGGATATAACTGTATGTTAGGAGATGTGGGAGGGAAAAGGGAGATTCAACACTCTTTGACTAAAGAGATGGTTTGATGTCCCTAATTTTAACCCTACTTCAATTTATTGAACAAATAAAATGCTTTCATCTCTTTTCTTCTCTTCTCTTTTGCTCTATCCTACTCTTTTTTAGCCTCCCTTCTCTTCCATTTTCTCTCTCTTTAGTCAACCCCCCTTCATATCTCTTGCCGCTCTTTCTCTTTGATCTCCTCCTCCTCTTGAGCAAGTGGAGATGATCTCTTTATATAGAGAGCATTGGAAGGAATTAGATTCTCACCGGCTACTACCATGGTTAATCTCGAGTTCCAAGGTCTTCTTTTGTTTCCATGTGCTTAATGAAGTTGAATTTGGAAACCAGCGATAGTCAAATTCCCACTGATGTACAAAGTTTGTATTTTGAAGTGCATTTACCATATCGAAACCCATGGTGCCATGTGTCAAGCCTTGATTGATGGATGATAGCCTGTGTGAATCAGATTCCCATTGTCATCATCATCTTTGATTTTTTATCAAGCATTGTTCTAAATTCGTTAACACTATGGTGTATACAGAAGGACTTAATTTAGTATGAACAAAGACTAGGGTTCACCAGAACATCTCCTCCTTCATGCATCGATCTAACCGACCAAAATCAGGGGAATAACTGTCAAAATCACCCTAAATCAGAATTCAGAAAATCTTATCGAAAAATCAGCATTAATTTGAGAACTTAAGTCATAACCACCTAAACCATGGACCAAACCCATTTGTGCCCAAAGATTCTACATACTCCAAGGGATCAAACCAGTGGAGTTGATCAGTCATGAACATCGCGGTGGACCCCACACTAACGATGCACGTGTACAAAACTTGTACAGCTGCAGTGCACCGAGGTTAAAGGGCCGGTCGAACCTTGTTTGACCCGACCCCTCCTGAAAGAGGAGGATACTCGTCTTCCTTTCATACTTCCTGCCTGCAGACGTTTTCAAACGTTGACCGTTCGACCAGAACGGGATCCACTAACAGATCGTGATGGCCGAATCAGAGCCGTCCACCAGGACAATCCCCAACTTCCGACAAAAAGCTTCCACACACCGTCCCTTTTTCCGACTAAAACTGGGATCACACACCGTCCCTTTTCCGGCCCAATCCAAGATCACGCGGCTGATCTTGCCGATAACAGGGAGTTTCCATGCGTGTTGGGATGCATAACTTCAAGGGATAAGATCCCGGATTTTCCTAACCAAGAAAGGAATAAGGAAGCCAGGAGGAATGACGCCGACCGACCCGCTAGATTCCTCGCTGCGCAGGGAAGCTTTGCGGAAAACCCACCAACGGATTACATCCGGGTCACTGCTTGCATGGGCCATGGAGCAGAAGACGGCAAATCCAAACCGTCTAACAGAACCGATCGGACAGCTGAGCTTGATTGGGACAAGATCTGCCATTAGGAACAGTGCCTATCTTCCCTGAACGACCTGCCGTAAAACGAAAACCAAAAGAGAAGGAAAAGAGAGAGAAAGAGAGGAGGTGTTGCAAAATATTGATTTTAATATATATTTTTAATAAAAAAATATATATATATATATATATATATATATATATATATATATATATATATATATATATATATATATATATATATGAGTAATGCTCACACACAACTAGTTGGACCGTCCAACTAGTTTGATTAATTAATGCTAATTAATGCTTAGAAAGAGAGACGGTTTTTGATCTTATTAAAAAGAGATCAAAAGTCATGGGACATACCATGGTGTTAACATGAAATTTTCCTTGATCATCATGTGTGTCACCTCATGTTAAACCTCGGATCCAAAAATTAGCCCCATCTATAATTCAAGTGGACCACATAATTGAAAATAGTGTAGAAAAAAATCTCACCGTTCAAAATGATTCCTTTGATGGGGCCTATTTGAATCACATGTAAGCATTATATTTTGGTACCACACATGGCCTTTTGTGTGGCCTTTAACAGCTGGAACGGATATCACATAACGATAAACGTGGGCCCTATAAAAATTAAGGGTGGACGTCTTTGCATCAACTGTTCTATTTGTGTGGCCTACTTGAATCAAATATCGGCTTGATATTTTGACTCTTTATCTAGAAGGAGATTACAAATCTGATGGTTGGAGGGGATCTTATATATACATCACATGGTGGGCCTTATAAAAAATCAATGTTAGCCTCCCTGTCCCACTGTTGGCTCCGAGAAAAGGGCCTCCCTGCTCATCATTTCGGGAAAAGGGGCATTCCCCAAAAATAAAATACCAACAAAAATAGGTATGGCATGGTCCTCACGAAATATGGTGCATCCTTCACCGTGGGGTCACCTTAGTATATGTATTGTATATCCATGCCATTGGTCCATATCTTCAGGTCATGTTACAGCAAGATTTCAAAAAGTGAGAAGATAAATTTCTCAGGACTACCACACAATAAGAAATATTTGATATTGAACATTTATCATTAAAAACTTCCTAGGGCCCACTTTAGTGTTTATTTTCCACTTGAAATATTGATAAAGTTATGAAAACCTAGATCATGGGAAAGTGAAAAAATAAAAAAATAAAATTTTCTTGATCCAAAAATTTTGTAGTTTACAAAATGTTTCTAATGGTTAATCACCATTGTTTCCTATGGTGTGGTCTATCTGATATTTATATCCAATTCATTTTTTGAAAAGTGTTTTAAAATGAACAGAAAATATGGTTGGATTGCATGGATATATAATACATATATCAAAGTGAGCCCCACGGTAAGGGATGCACCCTAATATGCATGGACAGGGTTGCACCTAATCCACTCCATGCGGAGTTGGAAGTTCTAGCGCTGTAAAGATGGAGAGCGGATTGGCTAGTGACCTTGCCACTTGCCAATTAGGGGTGCACACAGGTCGGTTTGGTCCGGTTTTGGGGTAAAACCGGAACCGAACCGTTCCCAACGGTTCTGAAATTTTGGGAACCGGAACCGAACCGTTAGCCCATTAGAACCGAACCAGAACCGGACCGTGAAAACCGGTTCGGTTACGGATTGGTTCCACGGTTCTGACTTTTAAAAAATATAACAAAAGAAAAAAAAAACGGTGCAGTCACTTTGCAATTTTTTCAATGTGGCCCACTCCACATTCAAATCGTCAATCTGTACCGTCCATTATTTACAAAAGGGAGATTTAACCCTTGGCAATGTGGCATTCTGAAACCATGCAGGCTGTTGTAGAATTATGACCGTTGAACATGAAATAGACGGCGGAGTAGATAAGCTCATGGGCTACACTGATTTTCCTCTAAAAGTACTCTATTCCTGATGGTTTTTCGTCCTCAATCCCATGAACGGAGTAGATTTTCCAAAAGACGCCAGTAAGTGGGCCATCAAAATTCACGGTCGAACGTACGTCGACTTACGTCAACTCTGTTGGAAAACAGAGCTTCCCTGATTTTGTTGTGGGCCACCATCATGCAGGGAGAGATGGATCTGAACCGTTCATCAGGTAGAGGGGGTAGAACCCATCAAAACCATGTTGAGCTTTCTTAACCATGTACATCCTCATGATCTCTACAACGATCGAAAGAAGGCCATCTGACTGATTTTAAAGCTTGATTATTCAGGTGAACCATATCATCAGATGATCAAAGCTCACTATTCACGGTCTAAATTTCAAGAGGAAGTCAATGGACGGTGTGGATCTGGGCCACGGTTTAACGAATTGGGTCCACGGTTCGGTTTTGCGTGCCACTTGAACCGGAACCGAACCGTATCCAACGGTTCTGACAATTTTGGAACCGGAACCGGAACCGTTGCTTTCTAGAACCGGACCAAACCGGACCGATCCAACGGTTCCGGTCCGGTTCCACGGTTCTACCGGTTAAATGTGCACCCCTATTGCCAATGGCTAATGGTCGGTGCTCGGTGGGCCTCACCATGATGTATTTGTTTCATCCATGCTATTTATCTATTTTTCTATATCATTTTATGGTATGATACCAAAAAAGAAGTATATTCCAATTTCAAGTGGAACACGTCACACGAAACAATGTTGATTGAACGTCCACCATTAAAAACTTCTTGGGGCCATAAAAGTCTTGGATCAAGCTGCTCTTTGTTTTTTCCCTTCATTTAGGTCTGCATGACCTAATCAACAGATTGGATGTCAAATAAATAGGACAGTGGGCCTTATGAGGATTTTAATGGTGTGTACACCTGAGATTTATATTCCACTCATTTTTGGGATCAAGAACTGAAATGATCTGTAAAAATGGATGGATGGCATGGATAAAACACATACTTCATGGTGGGCTCATAGAGCACAGAGCACCGACCACTGGCCACCGGGCTAGTGGCAGCGACTATAGCCGTCCGCATAAATAATTAAAGAAGGAGAGTAGTGCATTAAATGAGGAGAGAAATATGAAGAATGGTTTATTCTAAATAAAGTGGGATGATTAAATAAGTTGTACATGTGTGATATATTGGAGCTATGCCCCACATGTATAAAACATCTAGTTTGTTTATTAGATTGGGTCCTATGTAAGCATATTAAAGATTTTTTTTTTTTAATCAATAATATAATATTCATTTACAAGATAAGTGAGTTGCTAAAAATCTATTCCAACAATATAAATTCCACTTATATGTGTGGTTGTAATAATGATGATTATTTACTAATTTTTAGTACATAAAATTTTATTGATGGGCCCCATTTGATAAACGGACTGGATCTATGATATATAACTTACATTATACTTACATAAGACGCAATGTTACATATCTTCTTACGGAGAACATGTATTGTAATTAAGAGAATTTTTTTTTCTCATTAAATGCCAGGTAGTTGGACCAAAACGCGGGGTCCAAGTAGTTGTGTGTGAGCATATCTCTCTCTCTCTCTATATGTATATATATATATATATATATATTATATAAAAGTGTTTGAAAAACACCTTTTTGTGGGTTTTTGGGAATAGTATAACATTGGAAAAAGAGGAGAAGTTTGGGGTTTAAATGAAAGTGTTGGAGCACTAATATTTGCTTACCTAGTCCGAGGACTATGGGACTTGTGTGCTATGCACTGGAACACTCGGGCTCGGTCTTAATCACGGTCATGAGCTCGGTGCGAGGGCGTGGGCTTGTGAGGCAGTGTGGTTGTAGAGGCGCTAGTGGCGCATTTTGCACTTCGCATGTCCACATCGTTAGAGTATAGGAGAGAAATGGTTGGCTGTCTCATTTCGTATGAGTCTGCTGGAGCGGGTTGAGAGATGGATTGGAAACCCATCCAGACCCTCCTTTTGTAGGCCATGGATGGCTGTACGAAACCTAAAGGACTGAATGAGAGTCCCTCTGTATATATAAAGAGCTGAAAAAAAGAACTGTTGCAGCAGATTTGTAACAGTTGTGCCATTAGTATAGGGTCCAGCCGTAACTACTGTATGGCTAGCCCAACAGCTAGAAAACAGCTAGCCGTGGTCTCACAATAGTCAACATGCAGCAGCTTAATAGGCCATACACAACAGTAAGAAAATGGCCATAAAACAACTAGTTTTCTCCAACAGCTAGAAAACGGTCATGGGATTTATTTCCCTGGACCATAACCCCCAACCACCATAGCCTATAAAAGGAGGGCCTGGATGGGTTTCCAATCAATCTCTCAACCCACTCCAACAGACCCATACGAACTGAGACAGCCAACCACTCCTCTCCTATACTCCAGTGATTCCAACAAGACAGCAAGGGTTGAACCTTTGCTTGAAGAACAAACCAACGATGTTGTCTATAACGGTTCAATTAAACCAATAGCTAAAGAACAAGAAGAATAGAGCAGTGTAGTGGCCTCATTTACATACATCTTCTTCTCTCTTTTTTCCTTTTGGGATTTTTTCTCTTTTATTGTATTTCTGCCAGACTGAGTGTAACAGAGTTCCATTTGGTGGGCCTTCGTGTTTGCTGAACGCAGACCCACACCAGGCTCCTCATATCCTAGAAGTGGTTTGCCTGTAACCTATCAGCATACTCAATTCACTTGAGGATGGGCAAATAATGTTTTAAGGACAGCTTCCCAGACGTGCTTCAGCCTATCCTTATTTAAGCTAATTTTTTATTTTCGGTTTCCACATTATATAGAAATAATATTAATCTGTATAATTTTCAACAATCTTAAAGCATTTTTTGATGGAAGCCGACAGTGTTTCATCCATCAAGTTAATGAATCGGGACTTGATACGTCTTAATCGGTTCGATGGAACCAATTTTACGAGATGACAAGACAAGCTGAAATTTCTTCTGACGGCACTGAAGATCTACTATATATTAGATCCAATTCTGCACGCACTACCTGAAGCATCCGACAAAGACACACCTGAACAGGTGGCTGCCCGCACCAAACAAGCTAAAGACGAACTCTTATGTCGAGGACACATTCTGAACGTGCTCTCCGACTGCAGTACGATCTGTACTAACAGAAGTCATCAGAAAAGGAGATCTGGACTGCTCTGAAGTTCAAATACAAGGCTGAAGAAGAAGGTACGAACAAATTCCTCATCATCAGGTATTTTGACTTCAATATGATAGATAACATACCGCTGCCGCCATAAATCTAAGAACTACAACTAATAGTAAACAAAATCAAAGCCATCAAAATTGATCTTCCCGAATCATTCCAAGTCGGGGTTATAATTGCTAAATTGCCATCGATGTGGAAAGACTATAGAAAGAAGTTGCTGCATAAAATTGATGACTACACACTGGAACAAATCTAGAAATACCTCAGAATTGAGGAAGAATCCCGTAACTGCGACAGAAAGAGTGATAATGTGAATGCCTCGTCTAAGGTACATAAAGTAGAGAACACTAATAACAAGAATACCGAGAAGGATGATTCCGTGAAACCCAATAAAGGAAAATTTAAGAAAAATGCCCAAAAGAAGAATAAAAAGCTTAAAGGCCCATGTCATATATGTGGGAAAACCGGGCACTACGCTTAAGTATGCCGATATCGCGAATTTAAAAAGAGGCAAGTGCAGTAGAAGAAAGCGATATTGTGGCTATGATCACTGAGGTGAATACCATTGAAGACAAAGTTTCAGGTTTGTGGTATGATACTGCCGCTACAGTACATGTGTACTACGACAAATCAGCCTTCAAAACCTATGAGGAATTGACTGATGGTCAAGAAGTCCAGATGGGTAATGAAGTCCGATCGAAGGTCGTCGGCAAAGGAACTATCGAACTGATATTCACCTCTGGGAAGAAAGTGATTCTAACTAATGTACTGCATGTCCCAGACATGAGGCGAAACTTAGTTTCTGGAGATCTTTTGGGTAAACCAGGCATAAGGGTGGTGTACAAGTCAGGAAAACTGATTTTGTCCAAGAATGAAAATTTTGTCAGAAAAGGATATGCTTGTAACGGGATGGTTAAGTTTTCTCTAAATGAAAGTAGCACTTCTACGTATATGGTTGAATCCACTGGACTGTGGCATGATAGACTAGCCCATATATGGTATAGTACATTGAAGTTCATGGCTAACAATGGTTTAATCTCATACACAGATAATGAAACCGATAAATGTGAAGTGTGCATACGATCCAAAATGAGGAAGAAATCTTTTCCAAGTGTTGAAAGATTATCTGAATTATTGGATCTTGTGCATAGTGATATCTATGAGTTAAACGGTATTCTTACTCGTGGAGATAAATGGTACTTCATAACCTTTATAAATGATTGCTCTAGATATGTGTATGTTTATCTATTAAAGAGCAAAGATGAAGCATTAATCATGTTTAAAATATATAAAGCAGAAGTAGATAATCAACTAAATAAGAAGATATAAATTCTCCGTATCGATAGAGGAGGAGAATACTTCTCCAATGAATTCGATAACTTCTGTGAAGAACATGGACTAATACATCAATGCATTGCACCATACACACCTCAACAAAACGAAATAGCTGAAAGGAAGAATAGAACATTAGTAGAAATGGTCAACTCAATGCTGATAAGAGTAAAGTTGCTACTTAGTCTATGGGGTGAGGCACTGCTTGTAGCGTGCCATATACTAAAAAGAATTCCGTCTAAAAAATATAAAATATCTCTATATGAAACATGGAGAGGTAGAACCTAACCTAAGATATCTAAAAGTGTAGGGGTATCTTGCATATTGCAGAACCCCTTGATTCAAAAAGAACTAAGTTAGGACCAAAAGCTATTAAGTGCGCATTCGTAGGGTATGCACAAAATATTAAAGCTTATAGACTTCTAAACATAGAGTCTAATACAATAGTAGAATCAAGAGACGTAGAGTTCTTTGAGAACTCATTATCCTTAGAGTCAAAGGATAATGAAGTCCAAATTCCTGATAGAGAACTAGATAGCACAGCTTCACAAATAGTGGAAGCTCTTGTTGAACTTCATAGGAGTCAAAGGACAAGAATAGAGAAGAGTATAAGAGATTACTATATAAACTCACAACGTGTCATTTTCCATCTTGTAAAAGGAGATAGAGAAAATGTTATAAGAAAATACCTATAGTGATGAGTATAGAAGATGATCCTAAAACATATAAAGAGGTTGTATCCTCTAGAGACTCAGTTTTCTGGAAAGAAGCTATAAACGATGAAATGGAATCCATAATGTCAAATCAAACATCGGAACTAGTAAACTTACCTCTAGGTTCTAGACCCATAGGTTGTAAGTTGGTATTTAGAAAGAAATGTCACATTGATGGAATTAACCAAACCTTTAAAGCTCGACTAGTAGCTAAGGGTTTTAAACAAAAAGAAAGGATAGATTAGTTTGACACATACTCTTCTGTAGCTAGGATAACATGCATTAGGATATTATTTGTGCTAGCTTCCATACATCATCTTCACATCCACCAAATGGATGTAAAGACCGCATTCCTGAATGGTGACCTCAATGAGGAGGTATACATAGAAGAACTTGAAGGTTTTGATCTACCAGGAAATGAAAACAAAGTATGTAGATTAGTCAAATCTTTGTATGGATTAAAACAAGTATAAAAACAATGGCATGAGAAGTTTGATTCCAAAATACTATCTCATGGTTTCATGCATAATGTAGCTGACAAATGCATATATTCAAAAGTAGATGGTAGTTGTATCATTATTATTTATCTATATGTTGATGACATGTTAATAATAAGTAATAAAATGGAAGGTGCGACTGAAACAAAGAGGTTTCTATCTTCCGTATTCAAAATGAAGGATCTTGGACATGTTGATGCCATCGTAGGTATCAAAGTTAAAAAATATTGTGAGGGTTATGCTTTGTGTCAATCTCATTATATTAAGAAGATACTACACAAGTTTAACCATCTAAATATAAAATAAGCAAAGACCCCATTTGATCCAAGTATCAAACTAAAAGAAAATACCAGAAAAACAATTGCACAGTTGGAATATACGAGTGCGATAGGGAGTCTTATGTATGTTATGCAATGCACTAGACTTGATATCACATATGCATTGAGTAAACTTAGTAAGTTTACTAATAACCCCAGTACTGAACACTGGAATGCAATCAGTAGAGTCCTTGGTTACTTAAAAGAAAGCAAAGACTTAGGACTATTTTATTCAGAATTTCATGCCGTAATGGAAGGATATACCGATGCGAGCTGGATATCGAGTGCAGGGGATAACAAGTCTACTATATGGTGGGTATTCACCCTAGGAGGTGTAGCTGTATCTTGGGGCAAGAAAAAGACTTGCATAACGCACTCGACTATGGAGTCTGAATTCATAGCCCTGGCTACAACAGGCAAATAGGGTGAGTGGCTAAGGGATCTTCTGTTAGAAATCCCTTTCTGTGTAAAGCCTATATCGGCTGTGTCATTACATTGTGATAGTGAAGCCGCGTTAACTAGAGCTTATAGTGGCACATATAATGGTAAGTTTAGACATATCAGTCTTCGACATAATTATGTCAGATAATTGATTCGATATGGAATCATTGCTATTTCCCATGTGAAATCAAGCAATAGCCTGGCAAACCTTTTCACTAAACCTCTACCAAGAGAGGTAGTAAAGGCTACATCTAAAGGGATGGGGTTAAAACTCTTCAACCAAAGTTCCACCAGTGATGGTAACCCAACCTAAAGTCAAAAAATCTCTAATTTTGGGTTTAATGGGTAAGAATAAGTCACTAATATGTGGAAAGTTTTCAGTACTAAATTATAAAACCTCATCTATAATAGATAAGTGCTGAGCATTACGAAAGTGGGTTGAGTCTTAGAACTCTTAATGAAATCCAGTCTATAGGACATGTGTCTTATAGTAACGGAGACACTGGAAGGATTTCACCTATGTGAACGTAGAGATGGTGCCGTCTCTCATGAGAGTTAGGAGTTTTCTCTCGGGTTGTTCACGAATTAGGATAAGCATATGGCCATTAATTGGTGCTGAGCAAGATTGTGGGAACTCTAATTAACACATAGCGAATATGTGTGTGGTTTTTTTGACTTTGTTATCTAGGAACAACTGGTTCAATGCTGCAGCTACCAGTTATTTCGATAGAGTTTTGAGATACTTACACAAAGGGAGGATTAAAATTGAAAGATATATTTCTTTATGCATATAAGCTAATTATTCTATCAGAAATATTTTTTTGAGAAAAATATATTTTTAAAATCAAGTAGGGGATTGTTGCAAAATATTGATTTTAATATATATTTTAATAATAATAAATAATATATATATATATATTATAAAAAGTATTTGAAAAACACCTTTTTTTGTGGGTTTTTGGGAATATCCCACATTGGAAAAAGAGGAGATGTTTTTTAGGTTTAAATGAAAGTGTTGGAGTGTTATAATATGTGCTTACCTAGTCCGAGGACCATGAGACTTGCATGTTCCAGTGCGTAGCATCGGGTACGGGCACGGGCACGGGCATGGGCACGGGCACAGGCATGGGCACGGGCTCAGGCTCGGTCTCGGTCATGGTCATGGGCTTGGTGTGAGGGTGTGGGCATATGAGGTCGTATGACTGTAAAGGCACTAGTGGCGCACTTTGCACTTCGCACTTCCGCATCGTGTCGCAGAGGGTCGCTCCTTCGCGACCTTGAGCAAACTGGAGTGAGATATGTGTGAATCGTGGTACGAATAAATGGCTAAAGCGGATGGATGGTTGAACGAAACCTAGAGGACTGAATGAGAGTCCCTTTGTATATATAGAGAGCTGAAAAAAGAGTCGTTGCAGTAGATCTATAACAGTTATGCCATTAGTGCAGGGTTCAGCTGTAATTGCTGTATGACTAGCCCAATAGCTAGAAAACAGCTAGCTGTTGTCTCACAACACTCAACATGCAGCAGTTTAATGGCCCATGCACAACAGTCAGAAAAATGGCTAGTTTTCTCTAACAGCTAGAAAATAGTCATGAGATTTATTTCCCTAGACCATAACTCCCATCCACCATAGCTTATAAAAGGAGGGCCTGAATGGGTTTCCAATCCATCTCTCAACCCACTCCAGCAGACCCGTATGAACTAAGACAGCCAACCACTCCTCTCCTATACTCCGATGATTCCAGCAAGACAACAAGGGTTGAACCTTTGCTTGAAGAACAGACCAGCGGTGTGGTCTATAATGGTTCAATTGAACCAATAGCTGAAGAACAAGAAGAATAGACCAGCGTAGTAGTCTTATTTACATACATCTTCTTCTCTCTTTTTCCTTTTGGGATTTTTTTCTCTTTTATTGTATTTCTGCCAGACTAAGTGTAATAGAGTTCCATTTGATGGGCCTTCGTGTTTGCTTCATGCAGACCCACACCAGGCTCCTTGTATCCTAAAAGTGGTTTGCCTGTAGCCTATCAGCATACTCAATTCACTTGAGGAGGGGAAAATAACGCTTTAAGGATAGCTTCCCAGACGTTCTTCAACATGTCCTTATTCAAGCTAATTTTTTATTTTCGGTTTCCACATTATACAGAAATAATATTAATCTATATAATTTTCAATAAAAGGAAGAACAGGGTGCCGAAACCCATCAATAACGACGGTAGTCTGGGCTTATCGGAACTATTCCGATCAGCCATCGGTAATGAAGAAGTGGAAGGTAGAGAATGGTCACATGCAGCAACCCATCAAATTGCTGCCCTAAATACAGGTCAAGTCTAGGTCCCTATCTATTTCCTTTCCTTCTTATCAAAATATGTTTCCTTTCCAACAGTGGAGGTGGAAGAACACACCTAAACCCTGGATTTATCAACATAGGTAGCACAACTAAAATAAAGTTTCCAGGGACTCACTAAGCCTAGACTAAATCTGACATTTGCTATAACCAAATTCAAATAAGGTGAATTAGGATAAGAGTTGGTCTCAAAGAATGACTCGGAGTATTTAACCTTAGGAGTGGACAACCTAAGGTGAGGGATTCCTTTAAACTTACCTTGATTTAAGATGATTTATCCTATCTTTTATATGCTTGTTATTATGCTACTACGATTCTCTTCCTGCAATTTTTTACTTTACTACCAACAATTATTTCCCCTTTGGGAATTTTGGTATGATGTTAATTACAGGTGATCTTTATTATTTTTGGGGACAATGGATACAAGCCTTGCCCTTGCCTTTATCAATTTTGTTGAGTTAGCCTTTGCTACTCTCATCTTTATTGAGTTAGCCACTGTTACTCTCCACTTGTTGAGTTAACCACTGCTACTCTCCTGCTTATTTGTTAGCCTGGCGTTATCTACCTTTATAGCTTCGGCATGTGCCATGGATTTCTAAAACTCCCATAATTCAGATTGTGTTCTCTTTATTGCTAGTGATATGTTAAAGGTATCACAAGTAATGATTCAAATATTTCATCATGGACGTAATGCACTTTTGGTAGAGATCCTCTTGGTTGATGCGTAATTTCACGGGTTTGGGTAGTGGTGCACAAATCGATGTACGTAATTCGTAATGCATGTTACATCACTTTTGGGATTGGATGTCGCAAATAGTCACTTTATGAAAAAATCATGTCACGTAATTCATCCGACTCATGTGTCGTGCCGCCTCAAGGTGTTCACGTAAATCCATGGTAATGTTGGACATGTAGGCGAATCTCGGTAGTATGAGAATGCGGGGCTAGCTGGAATTTTTTATGAATTATATTCCACATTGTGATGATTACTATATATGATGAGCCAAACACACTTTGCTAGGCATGCATTCATATATATATATATATATATATATATATATATATATTGGTTGCGTATATTGATACTTCTCGTAGTGGAGTACATGATGTATCAGAACCCTTACATTATTTTTACGAATCTTTTGAATTATTGTTAATCTTAAAAATTGACCATCACTATGAGTAGGGCATTGACCATCTACAACCATATAGATGATGCAGGTGACGTACAGGCTATAGACCTAGAGGACCATCTCCCTGCGAAGGATTATACTAAATGAATAAAAAAATAGTTTTATAATTTAGCTTTATTTATTTTCACTGCATATCTTGGTAATGTAATAAGCTCTCATTGAGAAGGAATTTGACAATTCATTAAATCTCTTATCATTATAGAATAATAAATACAGTTAATTTTACTCTCGTGAATGATTTCCTTTGTGAATGTAACTGGATGTGATTTAAATGGAAAGAAAATCATAGTGAGACTTTAAACATTCAAATCTTTACATTATTAACACACGAAATTATCGGGCTCGAGTATGTACTCGAGCTGCGATAATTCGAGATGTTACATCTCCAATTGATTGGATTAGGATTTTGAGCATTTTAAAGATCAACTGGGCATTTGGTTTTAGATGCTAGTTTGGATCATGTGGAGTTGTTCTCCTATCTCGGGTGGAGTGTCTATAAGAGGAGAATTTTGGGAGACCTAAATAATAGTTCCTTCTTAGAGTTAGTTAGCCTATAAGCAATGGGCATCAATTGAATGGTGCATAAGAAGAGGAGTACTGAGTTTGTGAAATGGAGATGTCTGGAAGAGGGTTGGGTTAAACTTAAAGTTGATGGCGGGTCGAGATGGAATCCATGAGGAGACGACAACATATATAAGGATCATGAAGGCAACCTTTTCTTTGTCTTTCACCATTATTATGGGAGAGTCACAAATACAATGGTGGAGATATGGGCCTTGTGTTGAGACTCAAATATTACATATTCATCCTCTCAACTACATTTGTTTTTTTTTTTTTTTTTTTATGAATTTGAGTGTTAATCTGATATACTTATTTGTGTTTCATGCATGTGAGGTAATTCAAGACCCAATGATGAAAATTTGTTTAAAATGATGGAATTAGAGCTCAAAAGAAGACAAATTGAAGATTCTAAGGTCATGTAGAAGGATTTGAAGTGCTAAAGGATATGTGTAAAAGGAAAAAAATAATAATAATTTAAGATTCAAAGTGAAGTTGCAAATAAAAGAAGTTCAAAAACCTTCGTTCCCATTAAGTGATCTTAAATGCCATCGGTTGGACTTTGATGGGAGATCAATGCCATTGAGCATAAATCAAGAAATTCTAAACAAATGCTAGATAAAAATCTATGTTCCTACTCGATGTCATCGAAGGAGCTTCGATGTCATCGATGGGAGTTCGATGCCATCAAAGATACATCAACAATGTGTACAACTTTGTAAATTCAAAGTCAGTTCGAAGTCGGTGCTAATCAAGTCTATAATTAAGGGGATGATTTAAGCTCTTCTAAGTGCGATTTAGGGCTTGCGAGATAGAGAAAGGAGTTGATGAGCATCTATGGAGCCATTCTTCTCTAATCTTTTGGTTCTAAGTTGGTTTTCTTAAAAAAAAATATTTTTCTTATAGTTTAGTTCAGTGATGTCTATGGTTGGCGAAATCTCTTAACTATGTCTAAGAGGTGAAACTTGTAATGGTTTTTTATGTTCTAATTTACTATGGTTCACATTATTTGGTTTGAATGTTGAACAATTCAATTAGTTTGGTTTGAATAAAGTTTCAGTTTTAGTTTACTTTGATCCATGGTCAACTCATGACACTTTGGATGCTTAGAAAAACTAAGATTGATTGCTTGTATATTTTATAAGCGATTGATTTTTTAAAAATCCATTGATATATCATAGACTAAGAGCACGATAGATGCTTTTATTTTCCTATGATCAATACTTTAATGCTCTATATGGGAACTAAATCAATTGAAGTTCAAATATATTTTGGTTTGTGAATGATCGATTAACCGTTCTATTATCCGACTAGATAGGATAGGACTTTGATTCCAGCTAAGTTATCTAATTGAATTAAGTGAATTAGATATTAAGAATCAATACTTTAATACCCTATATGGGAACAAAATCAATTGAAGTTCAGATATATTTCAGTTTGTAAATGATCGATTAACCACTCTATTATCCGACTAGATATGATAGGACTTTGATTCCAATTGATTTATCTAATTGAATCAAGTGAATTAGACATTAAGAATGTCTATAAGTGGATCCTGGACACTTTAGTGTTTTACTTTATTGATTTATACTTTAAATTACTTAATTCTCATTAATTATTTCTTCTAATCTAATTCCATAATTAGTTTTAGATATATATATATATAGTTTTAAAGTGTTTTAGAGAATAGACAAATATAAGTTCCTGTGGATTCAATCTCGGTCTCACTAAGTTAAAACTACATCATAGCCCTGCACTTGGGGTTGTCATCATTTTAGATAGATTAAGTTTTTTATGCCATTGCCGGGAACTTCAGTTACTGTAAGACCCGTATCCTAGTTCGTACTGTTCCGATGAATCTTGCGATCATTTCCGTCGAAGTCCGGCAATCCGCGACTAATAATCGACGTTGCGATCGATCGTAAGTCGTATCCTTTAGATTCAAGTCGGTTTAATCCGAGACCTGTATCATTGCGACCGCACCGTTGCCGCAGTTCCAATGCCGCGACTCACGCACCGATCTGATACCCTGACCAGAAGATGTGAGTCGGTGTTTATTTCGAAGAAACACTGCGCTTTCTCAATCCCAAGAGAATCTCTATGCAATGTCAAATCAATCCCATTAATCAATCAATCACATCAATCAATCAATCACTTCAATGTCAAGTATAAGCAACCCATGCTTTCTCTCTCCAAAGTCAACTCTTTCTCACCCTCTCTCTTACACACCCATACCTAGTCAAGTACCACATCCATCACCTCACATCACTCTCTCTCCCTTACAACCTTCTCTCTCCTTCTCATTTTTCCACCTTCCCAAGCCAGGAAAAAAAAATCCCACGTTCAAGCCTTCCATGAGAGAAAAGTGATTTGTGGCCCACCATTCCCATTCCAAAACCCATCATCCTAGCCATCCATTTCCCATCTCCACCATCAAAGAGGAGCATAAGGAGGGTGGCGTTCCAACGGACCGAAGAGATCAACCGGTAGGTGCTTCTATAGGCTAGATTTCTATGTTTTTATATGGGCCAAGTGAGGCCTACTGATCAATGGTATGGATCTCACTTGGGACCCTAAGATGTGGCCAATGGCCCACTTTGATTACCGTTTGATGTATGATGGAATGCAAGGGAGGGCCCTTAGTATCGAGGTCCCTCCATCACACGTGTGTCCCACTCCCTCTTTTCCTCTCCCTCTCTTGTTCATATTTTTTTTATGTGTGTGATGATGTGGCCATGTGGCCCACTTGGATGGGCCCCACCATGAAGCATGTATGGGATCCGAGTCATTTGTAGGTGAGGCCCACTTTCTATGTATTGCTCCACACCACCAAGCCATGTGGTGGCCCACCTGGGCAGGGCCCACCTTAAAACATTCCACACCAGAACGTCCAGCGTCCCTTGGACGCTGGACATGAAAACACAATATTAGCCTGGTTTACAAGCTTTTTGGGTGGACCACATGTGTAGGCCCCACCTTGATGTAAGGCTCTACTCCAAGCCATCCATTTCATTCTTCAGCTCATTTCTGACGTTGAGCCGAGATTTGAGGTCAATCTGATTCTTGGGCAGGCCGTACTATAGAAAATAGTGACATTACCATTAAAAGCCCATCTTGATCTTTCTATTCGCCAAAAAATACGGCATATTAGACTCCTTAGGATGGTCCTGAGCCGTAGAAGACAATGGGCGGAATGGATTTCCCGGATGAGGGCCCCACACGGGAAAAACCATGGAAAAACCAAAAAAAAAAAAAGAAGTGACAGCAGCTGCTGCTACTATTATTGACGGCCATTGTGAGTCTTTGCCTGTCAGCTCTTGACGACGGGCGTCTGTTTGGGCCTCACGGCCCAGCTGTGGACCCCACCTTAATGTAAATTTTGTATCCACACCGTCCATGAGGTGGGCCACTCTCTGAAGTGGGCCCCCTCCAAATTTCCGGCCTATCTAGATCTCAGGTGGCCCACACCACATGAAACAGAGGTGATTGAACTCTACCCTTGAAACTCTTTTTTTAGGGCCACCGAAGTTTTGAATTAATCTGATAGTTGTTTTTCCTATTCATCCAGGTCTCTGTGACCTTATCAACAGGTTGGATGGAAAATAAGCCATTATGGTGGGCCCCACTTGGGACCCAAGGATGTATGTGTTACATGCCACACCATCCACGGACGGTGGAACCCACCAAAATGCATGTGTTTCATCACGCCGTCCAGCCATTTTTGCTAGTTTGCTGGACGGCTAGTGGACCCCACCATGATGTGTGTTTTGTACACTCACACCGTCCATTTTGAAGACCCTTAGGGCAGTGGGCCACCCTCCAAGTTTCAGCCACGTCCATGGCTCAGGTAGCCCACATCACAAATAACGGTGTGATTGAATGACTACAATTGAAAGCCCTTTTGGGCATCACAGAAGTTCTGGATCAAGCTGAAATTTATTTCTCCCCTTCGCCCAGGCCTGTCTGACCTTATGAACGGATTGGATGGAAGATAAACGCTATGGTGGGCCCCACTTGGGACCCACAATGATGTATGTATTTTTCCTCCACCGTCTAGGCGGACGGTGGAGCCCACCATGATATATGTGTTGTATTCCCACTGTCCAGGGGACGGTGGGTGTGGCAGTGGGTGTGTGCCCCTGTGTGTGTATGCGTGTGTGTGTGTGTGCGGGTGTGTGCATGTGTGTGTATATATATATATAATATAATATTGTATTATAGTATTGTATATATATATATAACATATATATATATATTGTATATAGCATTTGGTGGGCTTTTATGGGCCCCACCATGATATTTGTGTCGCATCCAAACCATCCACCATTTGGCAAGCCTGTCTTAAGTCTTGAGGCTAAAAATGGGGCAGATCTATACTTCAAGCGGACCCCACCTTGGTATATGTACGGGGCCTTTCTTGGTTGGTTCATGGCCGTCCATTGAAGCCCACCTTGGTATACACATGAGGCCCATATGAGGAGGCCATACCGATGTAACTGTGGCCGTTGTTGAGGCTCACCTTGGTGCATATACTAGGCCCATTATGATACGTTAGGGCCCATGGGTTGAGGCCCATTGTGAGGTAATCAAAGCCCATGGGAACTGGTCCATTACAATGTACATAAGGCCCAATGGGTTGTCCTTAGGGTCCATTGCAATGTGTGATTTCTCCATGGTTATGGCGGGCCATGCCTTGGGAGTAATGTTGGTTTGACGTCCACATTGTAAGAATAATGTCGGTTTAATGTCTGGATTATAAATCTCCCTAGGGCCCATTGATAGGTCCATACTGGTTATGTGTAGGCCGTCTAGGCCCATCTTCGGTGTAAGGATAGTTCATTACTTTATAACATGTTTAGTATAGCTCCATGATTCATACCCATACACATCATTTGTATGCTTGATATGAGGAATATTTGATCATAGCATAAGCCATTGGGCTAAGATATTTATGGGACTCCTTATGAGACGGAGTGCCCCACATGATCGCGTGGTACGCGTGAGATTGTTGCATGACTGGTAGTGTGACTTATGCACTTGCATTATGTGATTGTAGTTACTGTAGGCCCTAGCGACACCAGGGCCATAGCCTCCACAGACATATCATGGGTGGTTGGATTGGATACCGAAAATATTTGGTTCTAGCATACGGGCGCCATAGATGTCCCTGGGTGAAAATCCCTAAATCCGATGGTACCAGAGGATGACTCCAACGTCGAGACCGAGTGGATACATGAGTGCACGAGGGCCATATACCAGTAGGCCGCGTCTCCCACTGTGTCGTGGTCGGTTGGAAAGGGGTGTGACCTTACCCACCTGAGTGAGGGAGCAATTTCTAGGTTGAGTTTGACCAGCTTGAGGAATCGGTCCGCTATCGACGAGCTGGGCCCGATATTGGCAGGCGGATAGTGAGGTCTCTTCCGCTCTCCCAGTTGTGCATTCGGATAGGGACGGCAAGCTGGCTTGAGTGTACTAGACCCCGGTGATTATCCAGACTGACAACTGTATTGACATGAGGATTTGGATGAGGATTGGCATGCTTGAGCTGCATCTTGCATCGCATGGTCTTGATATGACCGATAGCATTCATACCCTACACTGCATAGCCTTGGTACGGCTGTTTGCATTCATGTACTTATCAGCAGGTTTCCGCATTACTCTGACCCTACATTCTGAGCACGCTCATATTGTGCACACACTTACACCACCCTCTAAGCTTTCTATAAGCTTATGCATGATTGATGCGTGTAGGTGACGCCAGGACGCAGCCGTAGTCTCTCCGCAGTTGGAGTGTGCAGCCGAGCTTCTGGAGTTTTTGTTATTTGCACTATCTTGTATTTCCTTTTATACACCTTGTACTCAAAGTTTTTGATCATAGTTGATTTCGTGATGGTGTTCTTGTGGTTATTGTTCGTGGGTTATGCTTGTGGTTATGCTCATTACGAATCAAATTGATTATTAGAAATCCTCCTTGTAGCATCCCAGGATTGGAACCTGGCGTATGGGCGCTGGGAGCCGAGAATGAGGTTCTGCGGAGGCTGTCGGCACCGGATTCGGCAATCGGGAATTTTGTGAGCCCAGTTCTCGAGTTTGGGGCGTGACAGTTACGTTTTACTTAAATATCTTAGGGTTAAAATTTGTGTTGGATGACGATTAGTTTTCTCCGTGTTTCTATATTAGGATTTTTCTTAGAATTTCAGGTACTAACATTGGTTGTTTATTTCACTGGAAAAGTCTCTTATTTCTGTAAAAGTAGATTTAGGTTTAGATTACGTTTTGAGTGATTTATACCCAAGTGGGTTCGTGACAACAATCTCCATCTCTTAAGTGAAGGAGGACTAGTTGAATGACTGTCCATTCATTGTCGTGTTAGAAGAGACCTAAGATCTTCTGAGTTAGCCAAGAACATGGTTAAGAATCAACCCCATCGGTGTTCTCATGAACAATAAGATGAGAACGATGTGCATGATTGTCCTGTAGCTCGAACCTTACATGATAATTTATAAGCAGCTAGGACGAGCACTCCTTCTTACATGATTTCCACATAATGCAGGAAACATGGATTTTAAACTAGGAGTGATTCAACTACTTCTGAAATTTCATGGACTAAATTCTGAGAGTCCATATAGGCTTTAATCAAACTGACTTCAAAACCAACTTCAATTTACACAGTTATTAAAGCTTCGATGGCACTTCGATGGGATCAAAGTCCAATTGAAGAATTTGATTCGAATTTGGAAACTGTCAGCAACTGCCTTTTGAAATTTGTGTAAGTCCTCAATGGGATCGCCTGAGCTTCAATTACATTGAATTGGCTTCGATGTCATTAAACATGTCTTCAATGGGATCGAGAAACATCCAAAACTGTCCAGTGAGTAAATCCCATAATTCATGATTTTTTCGATGTCATCGAACTGGCTTTGATGAGATTGAACCCTCCTTTAGGGGATTTACATAACATGATGTGTTCATGGAGTGACTATTTGCGACGTCCAATCCCAAGAAGCGATGTAACACGCATGGTGATTTACTTACATCGATTGTGTACCACGCCAACCAACCCACGGAATTACGTGCTGACCAAGAGGGCCGCTACCCGTAACACATTACGTCCACAATAAAATATTTGATTCACTAATTGTGACACCTTTAACACATCACTTGTAATGATAGGGATTGTAAACTAAATCATGATTCCCAAAAGGGTAAATAAGTGTTTATGGTTGATTAAACATTCGCAAAGAGGAATCTTAGTAACATGCAAAACATAGTATGAAAATGCAAGATAAAGCATATCAACTTAAACTATTTAGGCTTAAAGGAATAAAAACCCTCACCTTCGCTCGTGATCGTCTCTTACTAAGTTAGATGCTTGGAGACATATTTTAGGATCAGGTTTTGCTCTAATCCTCCTGATTTGGATTTATTAACATTAGATGTAAGTTAATGTTGAGGAAGTCTGACTCAAATTATATTTTAGAGGCCTACGTGTTGTTTAAGTCAATAAGTCCTAACTTATCATGTTTAGGCCCATCCAACCTTCACATCGACTTGGTTAGATATCATGGAATTCTATTGTTGAGGGATAGATAGAGAGAGATAGATGTGAAAGAGGGAGGAACTAGAAGTAGAACCTGACTCCGACGAGGCTTAACGTGCAATAGCCTTCACATTTTCTTTTCCTCTTTCTCTCTCTTTCTTTTCTTTTCCTTTCTTTCTTTCTTTCTTTCTTGCTGCTGATCGGCTGGTGCTCTTCCTCTCTGTTCTTTCTTTTTCTTTCTCTCTTTCTTTCTAGGTGCGGAAACTACATATTCAGCTTGTCCGAACCACTCTCTCTCTCTCTTCTTTCTTTCCTCCCTTATTTTTCTTTCTTGTGGACGGCAAGGCCTGTTTTACTGTTTAAACCCAACATTTATTCTACATAATCTCGTTTATGCAGCAAGAGTTTCGGTGCGTAAAGATCCTACGTAGCACGACTTACACAATTCCCTACTTGCGTATCAAAAGAGAGATCAACGTCCCTCCTTCCAGATTCTTCTTTTAGTCGATGTGGAGAGGGATCAGTTTCCTTCTTGTAGAGATTTAAACGGGCAAGATGGGCCAACAAGTTACATATATGGACTTGGTGCCATAGACTTTTATGGACCACGTTTTTCGAAAGGTGGATTTGCTCCCGTTGTTGCGCAACGATCGTATGCATGGGCCTTGGTGGTTCTCATATTCTTAGTTGAGGTTGGGTGTTGAGGGTCAAATATTGCATATTAGACCCCATTTACTACCGAATTTATGAACATGCCACCGTTTAAAAGCCTAATTTAATCGTGTTTGTGATGCAAGGTACATTTGCAAGTGTGGGCTACAAAAAGGTGCTAAAAGTGTATATTTGATGCTCTGAAATCACCACAGCAAGGGACGGACCCCAGGGGACCAAGAACGATGAATTTACATGCCCGAGATCAGAGAAAATCAAGCCGTTCACGTTAAAGAGGCCACACAGTTATCCAGAATGCAAGATCACATGGTTTCCACCATCCGTTCAGCCCGAAACTTCATACACGGCCTGGAGACCATAAATTAACCGTACACATTAAATTTCATCCATTGGATCACTGAGAAAGTGGTGCAACAGACAGATCAGCCCCTAGTATCATGATTTGCGGCCCACCTGATATCTGGATATGCCAGAAAGTTGGTCGCAACCCCTTATATTTGATGGGAAAGCGGATGGACGGAGCAGATGTCTCAAAAACATCTCTGTGGGACCCACATGTACAGCACGCGTGTACGGTGCACAAGTGTACCGGGTGTGCACCTAACCATTCAAAAGTCGGTCAGCGGCGCTGACCGACTTTCCGTCTAAAGAAATCGAAAACGGAAATTTCCGTTTGCTGTTTCGCAACTGAACTCATCGGTTTCTGTTGTGGGCCCCACCCATCGTCCAAACGGACAATCCAGACCGTTGATTTATTCTCTGAGACAGCCACAACCCTCGCCTAGATGTCCGTTTAATCCCATGCATGTGTACGAACGAAGATCGATGAAAAACGCAGGATGGACGGCTGGGTTAAAACTCAATGGGCCACGTCTGAGGAAATTCAAAACCGACCATATCAGATCGTTTTCTTGAGACTAAGCTGATGGACGGTGTGGATTTCCAAAAAAATGAAGGAGTGTGGGTCCCGCCAATCACCAGCGCAGCATCACTGCAGGCCCTGTTACGCCGAGAAACGCGATCGCTGTGGGCCATTTTTCCGATCATGGTAAGGATCGGACTGATGATCCGGACCGTCCATCTTGAAGAACAGTTAAAAACATCCAAAGATATGTGATTTTAACACCTTTTGAAGGATCTTTAGGAGGACCAATGGGGCGGGTTCTCGGTATCGGCAGCTGCGTAGTTTTTTTTCTTTGCTTGACTTATGTTATTGCTTGCAGGAAAAGGAAATTTCTTTCCTTCACAGCTATAAGAAAGGGAGAGAGGGAACGTGAGTGGGGGGGATTCAGACCTACGGCTGGAGTTGGTTTAACAGAGAGAGAGAGAGAAAGAGCTTGCCCTTTATTTTTATTTTATTTCTTTTCTTTTTCTCTTCTTCTATGGATCCTTTGGAGTTTGGTTTATCCATGCTAGGATAAACCCCTTAGCTAGGGCTAAGGGGTGAAGCTTGTAGCAGGATGGGAGTTATTTCATGCTTTTGATTTAGCTTTGAACTATGAATTTTTCTTTATTCTAGTCGTTTATATGGAATGCCTTTAGTTCTTAATGGTTTGTTGTGACTTAAATTACAATGGATTTGCGACAGCTTCTGGTATTTTCCATGCATGCATGGAGGTTATGATTGTAGGAACCCTGTTGTTCTCCATTGTCTCATGGGCATGGAAGGATGACAGAATCCTTCCCTATGTTCATACTCTCTTAGATTGGATGTGGATTGGTTAAATTCTATTGTTTACTTTGTCTCCTGGGCATGGTCTTGTGATGGAATCAGGTCTAATTCTCATTCCTCTCATCTCTTGAAAACTAGATTAAAGGAAGTTCATAGTTATTATTTCATCTGGATGAAGATAGTACTCTGAGTCTAGATGTATTCTTGAATAAAAGCATAGATCTCCCTGATCTCTACAAGTGGATCCTCTGAATCCCTAGTTTCCCTTCTCTGAATTCTCTTAAGTTTTAGATAATTATTTCACCATTATTCATAAAAAATCATTCGCTTTAGATTTCATCTTATCCTAGTCCTAGTTCTGGTTAGTTTCAGAATACGTACAGGTTTCAGTCCCTGTGGATTCGACCTCGGTCTTACCGAGTTTTTACTACATCACAACCCTATACTTGGGGAGTGAACAAGTTTTTGGCGCCGTTCTTGGGACTGATGGCTACGATTTTTACGAAATTAATTGGATTTAGAGTTAGTTTAAGATTAGGATTTTACTAATTTTAATTTTATTTTTTATTTAATTCATAGAACTAACATATTTCTTATTCTGTAGGTTGTTAAGATAGAACTTCTAATTTGGTAAACTCTTTCTGATTTGCTAAATTTTCTAACTCTTTAGATTTGATTTGCTCTAGAAATTTCTTCTATTTTGAACTAACTTATTTTGTTTTATTTTGCGGGTCTTTAGCTTAGGGACTTCAATTTGGTAACTTCCTCCCAACCCTCTCTTTCTTTCTAGATTTTCATTTTCTTTCTTAGGATTAGGTTTAGAATCGAGAGAAGTCGCATGAGTGTTTCATGCCCAAGTGGGCCCGTGACGACACTCGACGTCTCTTGGTGAAGAAGGGTTAGTTGAGGGTTAATTGTCCATCGCAGGATTAGACACCGATTCGAATTCCCCTGAGTTAATTGAGGTTATGGCTGAAAATCAACCTCAAGCACTACCTCAACAGATGGATGAGGAAGTACATGATGAGAATGAGGTGCTTCAAGCACCCCCGCCTCGTACCTTACGAGATTATTTACAACCGGCGGGGTGAGCACGCCCTCATGCATGATTTTCCGAAAACACAGGACATATGGACATCAAGCCAGGAGTTATCCAACTCCTTCCTAAATTCCATGGGCTTGAATCAGAAAGTCCATACTTACATTTGAAAGAGTTCGATGAGATTATAGCCACCTTATATTTTCCCAATGTATCCGAGGATACAATCAGGCTGAAACTCTTTCCTTTTTCCTTGAAAGAGAAGGCTAAGACGTGGTTACATTCACTGCGTCCTAGATCCATTGGCACATGGAATGATTTGCAAAGGGAATTCATAAAGAAATTTTTCACACACCATAAAACAATTACCCTCAGAAAGGCAATCATGAACTTCGCCCAAAAGGAAGATGAAACATTCTACCAATGTTGGGAAAGGTACAAGGATCTTGTCAGTTTATGCCCACAACACGGTTTTGAAATGTGGTGCATTACAAATTTTTTCTATGATGGACTGACATCTTCCATGCGCCAACTGGTCGAGACAATGTGTAATGGTGAATTCATGAATAAAGAGGTCGACGAGGTATGGGATTACCTCGATAGACTTGCCGAGAATGCACAATCATGGGACCATTACCCAAAATCAAACACCACGCCTAGGCCAACTCAATCTAAGGAGAAAGGTGGGGTATATCTCCTGAAAGAAGAGGACGATGTAAATTTTAAAGTGACTAATCTCACTCGAAGAGTCGAGGCCATGGAAGGAAAGAAGGATAAGGTAAATGAAATTGTTTGCGGCATCTGTGATTGCAACATTCACACAACTGAAAATTGTCCTACCATATCTGCCTTTCGAGGAGTGTTGAATGAACAAGCCAATGCCGTAAATAACTATCAAAGACCTTTCAATGGATCTACCTCCAATACATACAATCTGGTTGGAGAAATCATCCAAATCTTAGTTGGAGGAATGGACAAAGCTGCTACCCCTCAAAGTTTCTTTAATCAAAATCAAAATGGGAAACCTCAAGAAGAACCAGGTTCAAAATCCCATGGCGACTCAGGCAGTGCGTGGACTTATAGACTTTATGCAGAAAATAGATTCACGTATGACGGTTATAAAAAAGGGGATGCTTCCTGCACAACCGCTCCCCAATCCTAAACCGCAATACGAGATAAATGATCCCAGCTCTTCAAATCAAATGGGACACGCTAAATCCATCACCACTCTTAGGAGTGGGAAGATCATTGATAAAACCCTTAGGTTAGGCCGAAAAGCCTCAAGAACCAGAAGAGGACAATAATGATGGATCTCGTGATGTCCCACAAAATTTAGAACCGGAACTTCTAGAGAAGCCAGTTGCTCCGTTCCCCCAACGGTTAGTTGCACCAAAACGTCTTTCTACCTCTCAGGATATTTTGGAGGTGTTGAAACAAGTGAAAGTCAACATTCCTCTACTTGATGTCGTAAAACAGGTTCCTCTATATGCAAAATTTCTGAAAGACCTATGCACGACCAAAAGACGGCAGAGTATTCAAAAGAAGATCTTCTTGACTGAGAAAGTGAGTGCCATCCTGAAGCAAGACATGCCGCAGAAATTCAAGGATCCCGGTAGCCCAACCATATCATATGTAATCGGGAACCATCGAATTGATCACGCACTTCTTGACTTGGGAGCAAGCGTCAATTTGATCCCCTACTCGGTATACAAACAGTTAGGATTGGGTGAGTTAAAACCCACCCTAACTACACTACAACTTGCAGATCGAATTGTTCGTGTACCAAGAGGGATTATTGAGGATGTGTTAGTCCAAGTCGATAGATTTTACTACCCCGTAGATTTTATCATCCTAGACACCGAACCCATCAACAACATGAGCAATCAGATTCCCGTCATTCTTGGTCGCCCATTCCTTGCCACGTCAAATGCAATCATCAATTGCAGGAATGGTGTCATGACTATGTCTTTTGGAAATTTGACATTGGAGTCAAATATCTTTTTCGATAACGGCAGCAACGCAGAGGATGATGACGATGTCCACGACATTAACATGATTGATACTTTCGTGGAAGATAGGACACCCCTTACCTTATCCTCTGATCCTCTAGAGACGTGCTTGGCCCACTCCCATGAGTTTGATGATGTTATGATTAGGGAGACGTGTGCCTTGCTTGATACTGCACTGGTACTTGAAGTTAACCGGTGAAGGCCACAATTTGAAGAATTGCCACAAACTGATGTAGTGCCTCTACCGTCTAACCTCAAGGCACCGAAGCTTGACCTACAACCTTTGCCCTCTGATTTGAAATATGTCTATTTAGGTCAAGATGAGACATACCCGGTGGTGATCTCTGCCCACCTGGAGAAAGAACAGGAGAGTATGCTCATATCTACTCTCATTGAGCATAAAGGAGCCCTAGGATGGACGATAGCGGACCTCAAGGGAATCGATCCCTCGATTTGTACTCACCACATATATCTTGAGGAAAATGCGAAGACCGCTCGGCAACCACAACGTAGATTAAATCCAAACATGAAGGAAGTGGTTAAGGCCGAGGTTCTCAAACTATTGGATGTGGGTATCATATACCCTATATCTGATAGTCAATGGGTGAGTCCAACTCAGGTGGTTCCTAAGAAGTCCGGAATCACCATCGTAGCCAATGCTAATAATGAACTCGTGCCAACCAGAGTCACTACTGGTTGGAGAATGTGCATTGACTACAGAAAGTTAAATACCGTCACAAGGAAGGATCACTTTCCTCTGCCCTTCATCGATCAAATATTGGAAAGGCTAGCGGGTCATTCCTATTACTGTTTTCTTGACGGGTATTCGGGCTACAATCAGATTGAAATTGCCCCTGAGGACCAGGAAAAGACCACATTTATATGTCCTTATGGCACCTTTGCTTATCGAAGGATGCCATTTGGATTATGTAATGCTCCTGCCACCTTTCAGAGATGTATGTTGAGTATCATTTCTGATATGGTGGGGCAATATCTTGAGGTCTTCATGGACGATTTCTCTGTCTATGGGTCATCTTTCAGCAAGTGCTTGGAAAGTCTTAAATGTGTGCTGAAAAGATGTGAAGAAAAGAATCTGGTACTTAATTGGGAGAAGTGTCATTTCATGGTTCATAAGGGGATTGTCCTTGGACATATCATCTCGTCCACGGGAATTGAGGTAGATAAGGCAAAAATCGATCTTATCTCTAACCTACCTCCACCCAAGAACATCAGGGACGTGCGGTCCTTCTTAGGACACGCAGGATTTTATAGGCGATTCATAAAGGACTTTAGTCTCCTCTCTCATCCTTTGTGTAATCTTCTTCAAAAGGATTTTCCGTACGAGTGGACTGAGCAATGCCAGGAAGCTTTCACCAAGCTTAAAGGCATGTTAACCACTGCACCTATCATGCAGCCACCCGACTGGAGCCTTCCTTTTGAGCTTATGTGCAACGCCTCTGATTATGCTCTTGGAACGGTTCTAAGCCAGAGAAAAGATAAGAGGCCCTACGTCATCCATTACGCGAGTAGGACTAAATCCTGCCCAAGTGAACTACTCGACTACAGAAAAGGAGCTTTTAGCCGTAGTGTTCGCCTTGGACAAATTTAGGTCCTACTTGATTGGATCCAAGATCATTATCTATACAGATCATGCGGCACTGAAGTATCTTCTTTCTAAGAATGATTCTAAGCCCGCTTGATACGATGGATCCTTCTACTCCAAGAATTTGACTTAGAAATTAAAGATAAAAAGGGAGTAGAGAACGTAGTGGCCGATCACCTTTCTCGCCTTAATACCTCTGATTCCCTTGAGGCGACCCATATCAATGACATGTTCCCTGATGAACAACTGTTTAGAGTCTCCCATTCACCTTGGTTCGCTGATATTGCTAATTATCTTGCTACAGGTTCCATACCGTCACATTGGACTGTGCAAGATAAGAAGAAATTTTTCACCGAGGCATGCAAATTCTTCTGGGATGATCCATACTTGTTTAAATATTGCCCAGACCAAATCTTGAGGAGATGTGTGCCAGACGATGAGCATCAGAGTGTCATCTCCTTTTGTCACTCACAGGCCTGTGGTGGTCACTTTTCTGGCAAAAAGACCACGGCCAAGATTCTGTGGTGTGGCTTCTATTGGCCCACTATGTTCAGGGACACTCATGAGTTTTGCAAAGCTTGTGAGCGTTGTCAGAAATTGGGAGCATTGTCCCGTCGAAATATGATGCCTTTGAATCCCATTCTTATCATAGAGGCATTTGATTGCTGGGGCATCGATTTCATGGGACCATTCCCCCAATCTTTTGGGAATTTATATATTTTGCTTGCTGTAAACTATGTCACTAAATGGGTCGAAGCGATTCCGTGTCGGAATAATGACCATCGCACGGTCATTAAATTCCTAAAAGAGAACATCCTTTCCCGATTTGGAACGCCTCGAGCTATTATTAGTGATGGAGGCTCACACTTTTGTAATAGGCCATTCGAGAGTTTAATGAAGAAATACGGTATCTCTCATAAGGTGAGCACCCCATACCACCCACAGATAAGTGGGCAAGTTGAGATTTCTAATAGGGAGATCAAACATATTTTGGAGAAAACGGTTAACCCTGACCGTAAGGATTGGTCAATTCGATTGACCGATGCCTTATGGGCGTACCGTACTGCTTTTAAAACCCCTATTGGAATGTCTCCCTTTAGACTCGTCTATGGGAAGGCTTGTCACTTGCCTGTGGAGTTGGAACATAGAGCCTACTGGGCAATCAAAAATTTGAATTTCAATCTGAACAACGCTGGCTCACTACGCAAACTTCAATTAAATGAACTTGAAGAAATCCGGAACGATGCATACGAGAATTCGAGAATTTACAAGGACAGGATGAAGGCGTTTCATGACCAACATATTCTACGAAAATCATTCACGCCAGGTCAGAAAGTCCTTTTGTATAATTCTCGATTACATCTCTTTCCGGGTAAGCTTCGATCTCGTTGGACCGGCCCTTACATTGTTGTTACTGCATATCCTCATGGGGCCGTCGAGATAAGAGATCCTGACAATGGCAAGGAGTTTAAAGTAAATGGACATCGCTTAAAGCCATTTGTCGAGAAATTTGATTCGGAGGACATGTCCATGCCTCGGCGATCTGTCTACCGGGGTGATCTCTCCTAGTCTGATGGAGGTATAGGTAGGTTTATTACTTTCATAGGACTAGACTAGTTGCTTTGGTCTGGCTGAAGACGTTAAACTTAGCGCTCCTGGGAGGCAACCCAGCTTTTTCATTCATTTCATTTTCCTAGTTAGATAGTTCAATGTTTGTGGGTAACATTACTGCAAACCCTCGTGAGACTGCAACTCGTCCACTAGGGGCAACCTAGGGCTTTAAAGGCTTGTTGCATACACTAAATGCAATCGAGAGCACCTTCGAAAATGGTATAGGTAGGAGTTTTTTTTTTTTTAATTTGTGTTTTACTTTCGATTGGTTTCACTCTTGTGCTGACCCGCTCTCATGTTGAGATCTCTATGGAAAAGTCTCTCTCGACTCGTTTCCCAGGTACTATCTTCCCATCACTTCTCATTTACTTTCGTTGTCCCATGTGCATTGCATGCTTACATCTTTTACATTGAGGACAATGTAGATTTTAGGTTGGGGGTGGGAGATTAGGTTTCCTAATCAGTGTTTTCTTGGTCTTCAGCAAAAATTGTGAAAATTTTAATTTTTCTGAAATTTCTATAAATTCGAAGTGATTTTGACGGCCATCTTGGATTTAGAATTACAACATAAGTGATGTTGGTAATTTATGACTCTTGGATTTCGTTAGTTGTTAGATTTCACAGTTGAGTTCGAATTATCAATTCATGATTAGAAACTTTAAAACATTGATGGAGTCATGATTTCACATATCACATCTCTCTTATGCATTGAGGTTTCAGTTCAATATTGAAGGATTGACTTGGTGATTAGTAAGCATGAAAGGAACCAACCTGGGAAATTTGTCCATCATGTTCAATAAGAAGAATGAAAGAAAATGAGAAAACCCAGCTACAAGATAGCTGCCTGCGGAAAGGGTTGGGCGAATGGACTTCACCATGGGTTTGCTCCCCATAGGTGTAGAGTCGATTCCCCATGGTTGGCTTTGAAAAAAAAAATTGTAGAAAATATAAGATTTCTGGGCGATTGATCTTCACCATAGGTTTGCTCCCTATAGGTGAGGATTTGATTCCTTTCATTAGCATTAATTTTGATGGAGAAATCGAGGGATGGAATGTTGATCTATGAGGCAGGTTTTGGTTTAGGTTTGGATTGTTATGGATTTTCTTATTTATTACCAATGATATCATGAAAGAAAGAAGTAGATCCTAATGTTGATTAGCTGAGATCACACTATACACTCATGGAACTCAATGTGTAGAATTATTCTAGTAATGGATTAATATTTGAACTTGATTATGAAGTCTACCATGTGCTTACCTCCAGGAGAAATTTTATGCCCAACATTCATGAATCTTAGATTTCTCATATCTGAATTGTTCTTCAAAAAGATCACCTGATTTCATGGAAATTACCCTGTAATTGTCAACTTATTCTTCGCATATTTTGCTCGGGACTAGCAAAATGCTGGTTGGGGGTTGTGTTGAGGGTCAAATATTGCATATTAGACCCCATTTACTACCGAATTTATGAACATGCCACCGTTTAAAAGCCTAATTTAATCGTGTTTGTGATGCAAGGTACATTTGCAAGTGTGGGCTACAAAAAGGTGCTAAAAGTGTATATTTGATGCTCTGAAATCACCACAGCAAGGGACGGACCCCAGGGGACCAAGAACGATGAATTTACATGCCCGAGATCAGAGAAAATCAAGCCGTTCACGTTAAAGAGGCCACACAGTTATCCAGAATGCAAGATCACGGGGTTTCCACCATCCGTTCAGCCCGAAACTTCATACACGGCCTGAAGACCATAAATTAACCGTACACATTAAATTTCATCCATTGGATCACTGAGAAAGTGGTGCAACAGACAGATCAGCCCCTAGTATCATGATTTGCGGCCCACCTGATATCTGGATATGCCAGAAAGTTGGTCTCAACCCCTTATATTTGATGGGAAAGCGGATGGACGGAGCAGATGTCTCAAAAACATCTCTGTGGGACCCACATGTACAGCACGCATGTACGGTGCACAAGTGTACCGGGTGTGCACCTAACCATTCAAAAGTCGGTCAGCGGCGCTGACCGACTTCCGTCTAAAGAAATCGAAAACGGAAATTTCCGTTTGCTCGTTTCCAACAGAACCCATCGGTTTTTATGTTGTGGGCCCCACCCATCGTCCAAACGGACAATCCAGACCGTTGATTCATTCTCTGAGACAGCCACAACCCGCGCCTAGATGTCCGTTTAATCCCATGCATGTGTACGAACGAAGATCGATGAAAAACGCAGGATGGACGGTTGGGTTAAAACTCAATGGGCCACGTCTGAGGAAATTCAAAACCGACCATATCAGATCGTTTTCTTGAGACTAAGCTGATGGACGGTGTGGATTTCCAAAAAAATGAAGGAGTGTGGGTCCCGCCAATCACCAGCGCAGCATCACTGCAGGCCCTGTTACGCCGAGAAACGCGATCGCTGTGGGCCATTTTTCCGATCATGGTAAGGATCGGACTGATGATCCGGACCGTCCATCTTGAAGAACAGTTAAAAACATCCAAAGATATGTGATTTTAACACCTTTTGAAGGATGCTAGGAGGACCAGCGGGGGCGGGTTCTCAGGCTATCAGCGAAACTGCGTAGTTTTTTTTGCTGCAACTTGCGCTGCTGCAGGAAAAGGAAATTTCTTTCCTTCACAGCTATAAGAAAGGGAGAGAGGGAACGTGAGTGGGGGGGATTCAGACCTACGGCTGGAGTTGGTTTAACAGAGAGAGAGAGAGAAAGAGCTTGCCTTTTATTTTTATTTTATTTCTTTTCTTTTTCTCTTCTTCTATGGATCCTTTGGAGTTTGGTTTATCCATGCTAGGATAAACCCCTTAGGTAGGGCTAAGGGGTGAAGCTTATAGCTGGATGGGAGTTATTTCATGCTTTTGATTTAGCTTTGAACTATGAATTTTTCTTTATTCTAGTCGTTTATATGGAATGCCTTTAGTTCTTAATGGTTTGTTGTGACTTAAATTACAATGGATCTGCGACAGCTTCTGGTATTTTCCATGCATGCATGGAGGTTATGATTGTAGGAACCCTGTTGTTCTCCATTGTCTCATGGGCATGGAAGGATGACAGAATCCTTCCCTATGTTCATACTCTCTTAGATTGGATGTGGATTGGTTAAATTCTATTGTTTACTTTGTCTCCTAGGCATGGTCTTGTGATGGAATCAGGTCTAATTCTCATTCCTCTCATCTCTTGAAAACTAGATTAAAGGAAGTTCATAGTTATTATTTCATCTGGATGAAGATAGTACTCTGAGTCTAGATGTATTCTTGAATAAAAGCATAGATCTCCCTGATCTCTACAAGTGGATCCTCTGAATCCCTAGTTTCCCTTCTCTGAATTCTCTTAAGTTTTAGATAATTATTTCACCATTATTCATAAAAAATCATTCGCTTTAGATTTCATCTTATCCTAGTCCTAGTTCTGGTTAGTTTCAGAATACGTACAGGTTTCAGTCCCTGTGGATTCGACCTCGGTCTTACCGAGTTTTTACTACATCACAACCCTATACTTGGGGAGTGAACAAGTTTTTGGCGCCGTTGCCGGGGACTGACGGCTACGATTTTTTAAAATTAATTAGATTTAGAGTTAGTTTAAGATTAGGATTTTACTAATTTTAATTTTATTTTTTATTTAATTCATAGAACTAACATATTTCTTATTCTGTAGGTTGTTAAGATAGAACTTCTAATTTGATAAACTCTTTCTGATTTGCTAGATTTTCTAACTCTTTAGATTTGATTTGCTCTAGAAATTTCTTCTATTTTGAACTAACTTATTTTGTTTTATTTTGCAGGTCTTTAGCTTAGGGACTTCAATTTGGTAACTTCCTCCCAACCCTCTCTTTCTTTCTAGATTTTCATTTTCTTTCTTAGGATTAGATTTAGAATTTGACTGAGGGCTGCGAGTACTGTTTCATGCCCAAGTGGGCCCGTGACAACACTCGACGTCTCTTGACTGAAGGAGGGTTAGTTGAGGGGTTGACTGTCCATCGTAGGATTAGACACCATTCGAATTCCCCTGAGTTAATTAAGGTTATGGCTGAAAATCAACCTCAAGCACTACCTCAACAGATGGATGAGGAAGTACATGATGAGAATGAGGTGCTTCAAGCACCCCCGCCTCGTACCTTACGAGATTATTTACAATCGGCGGGGGTGAGCACGCCCTCATGCATGATTTTTCCTGAAAACACAGGACATATGGACATCAAGCCAGGAGTTATCCAATTCCTTCCTAAATTCCATGGGCTTGAATCAGAAAGTCCATACTTACATTTGAAAGAGTTCGATGAGATTATAGCCACCTTATATTTTCCCAATGTATCCGAGGATACAATCAGGCTGAAACTCTTTCCTTTTTCCTTGAAAGAGAAGGCTAAGACGTGGTTACATTCACTGCGTCCTAGATCCATTGGCACATGGAATGATTTGCAGAGGGAATTCATAAAGAAATTTTTCCCACACCATAAAACAATTACCCTCAGAAAGACAATCATGAACTTCGCCCAAAAGGAAGATGAAACATTCTACCAATGTTGGGAAATGTTCAAGGATCTTGTCAGTTCATGCCCACAACACGGTTTTGAAATGTGGCGCATTACAAATTTTTTCTATGATGGACTGACATCTTCCATGCGCCAACTGGTCGAGACAATGTGTAATGGTGAATTCATGAATAAAGAGGTCGACGAGGTATGGGATTACCTCGATAGAGTTGCCGAGAATGCACAATCATGGGACCATTACCCAAAATCAAACACCACGCCTAGGCCAACTCAATCTAAGGAGAAAGGTGGGGTATATCTCCTGAAAGAAGAGGACGATGTAAATTTTAAAGTGACTAATCTCACTCGAAGAGTCGAGGCCATGGAAGGAAAGAAGGATAAGGTTAATGAAATTGTTTACGGCATCTGTGATTGCAACATTCACACAACTGAAAATTGTCCTACCATATCTGCCTTTCGAGGAGTGTTGAATGAACAAGCCAATGCCGTAAATAACTATCAAAGACCTTTCAATGGATCTACCTCCAATACATACAATCCTGGTTGGAGAAATCATCCAAATCTTAGTTGGAGGAATGGACAAAGTGCTACCCCTCAAAGTTTCTTTAATCAAAATCAAAATCGGGGAAACCTCAAGAAGAACCAGGTTCAAAATCCCATACAAGAGCGACTCGGGCGGTGCGTGGACTTACAGACTTTATGCGAGAAAATAGATTCACGTATGACGGTTATAAAAAAGGGATGCTTCCGCACAACCGCTCCCAATCCTAAACCGCAATATGAGATAAATGATCCCAGCTCTTCAAATCAAATGGGACACGCTAAATCCATCACCACTCTTAGGAGTGGGAAGATCATTGATAAAACCCTTCCGGTTAGGCCCGAAAAGCCTCAAGAACCAGAAGAGGACAATAATGATGGATCTCGTGATGTCCCACAAAATTTAGAACCGGAACTTCTAGAGAAGCCAGTTGCTCCGTTCCCCCAACGGTTAGTTGCACCAAAACGTCTTTCTAACTCTCAGGATATTCTGGAGGTGTTGAAACAAGTGAAAGTCAACATTCCTCTACTTGATGTCGTAAAACAGGTTCCTCTATATGCAAAATTTCTGAAAGACCTATGCACGACCAAAAGACGGCAGAGTATTTAAAAGAAGATCTTCTTGACTGAGAAAGTGAGTGCCATCCTGAAGCAAGACATGCCGCAGAAATTCAAGGATCCCGGTAGCCCAACCATATCATGTGTAATCAGGAACCATCGAATTGATCACGCACTTCTTGACTTGGGAGCAAGCGTCAATTTGATCCCCTACTCGGTATACAAACAGTTAGGATTGGGTGAGTTAAAACCCACCCTAACTACACTACAACTTGCAGATCAAATTGTTCGTGTACCAAGAGGAATTATTGAGGATGTGTTAGTCCAAGTCGATAGATTTTACTACCCCGTAGATTTTATCATCCTAGACACCGAACCCATCAACAACATGAGCAATCAGATTCCCGTCATTCTTGGTCGCCCATTCCTTGCCACGTCAAATGCAATCATCAATTGCAGGAATGGTGTCATGACTATGTCTTTTGGAAATTTGACATTGGAGTCAAATATCTTTTTCAATAACGGCAGCAACGCGGAGGATGATGACGATGTCCACGACATTAACATGATTGATACTTTCGTGGAAGATAGGACACCCCTTACCTTATCCTCTGATCCTCTAGAGACGTGCTTGGCCCACTCCCATGAGTTTGATGATGTTATGATTAGGGAGACGTGTGCCTTGCTTGATCTTTGCACCGGTACTTGAAGTTAACCGGTGGAGGCCACAATTTGAAGAATTGCCACTGGCGATGTAGTGCCTCTACCGTCTAACCTCAAGGCACCGAAGCTTGACCTAAAACCTTTGCCCTCTGATTTGAAATATGTCTATTTAGGTCAAGATGAGACATACCCGGTGGTGATCTCTGCCCACCTGGAGAAAGAACAGGAGAGTATGCTCATATCTACTCTCATTGAGCATAAAGGAGCCCTAGGATGGACGATAGCGGACCTCAAGGGAATCGATCCCTCGCTTTGTACTCACCACATATATCTTGAGGAAAATGCGAAGACCGCTCGGCAACCACAACGTAGATTAAATCCAAACATGAAGGAAGTGGTTAAGGCCGAGGTTCTCAAACTATTGGATGTGGGTATCATATACCCTATATCTGATAGTCAATGAGTGAGTCCAACGCAGGTGGTTCCTAAGAAGTCCGGAATCACCATCGTAGCCAATGCTAATAATGAACTCGTGCCAACCAGAGTCACTACTGGTTGGAGAATGTGCATTGACTACAGAAAGTTAAATACCGTCACAAGGAAGGATCACTTTCCTCTGCCCTTCATCGATCAAATATTGGAAAGGCTAGCTGGTCATTCCTATTACTGTTTTCTTGACGGGTATTCGGGCTACAATCAGATTGAAATTGCCCCTGAGGACCAGGAAAAGACCACATTTACATGTCCTTATGGCACCTTTGCTTATCGAAGGATGCCATTTGGATTATGTAATGCCCCTGCCACCTTTCAGAGATGTATGTTGAGTATCTTTTCTGATATGGTGGGGCAATATCTTGAGGTCTTCATGGACGATTTCTCTGTCTATGGCTCATCTTTCAGCAAGTGCTTGGAAAGTCTTAAATGTGTGCTGAAAAGATGTGAAGAAAAGAATCTGGTACTTAATTGGGAGAAGTGTCATTTCATGGTTCATAAGGGGATTGTCCTTGGACATATCATCTCGTCCACGGGAATTGAGGTAGATAAGGCAAAAATCGATCTTATCTCTAACCTACCTCCACCCAAGAACATCAGGGACGTGTGGTCCTTCTTACGACACGCAGGATTTTATAGGCAATTCATAAAGGACTTTAGTCTCCTCTCTCGTCCTTTGTGTAATCTTCTTCAAAAGGATGTTCCATACGAGTGGACTGAGCAATGCCAGGAAGCTTTCACCAAGCTTAAAGGCATGTTAACCACTGCACCTATCATGCAGCCACCCGACTGGAGCCTTCCTTTTGAGCTTATGTGCAACGCCTCTGATTATGCTCTTGGAGCGGTTCTAGGGCAGAGAAAAGATAAGAGGCCCTACGTCATCCATTATGCGAGTAGGACTAAATCCTGCCGAAGTGAACTACTCGACTACAGAAAAGGAGCTTTTAGCCGTAGTGTTCGCCTTGGACAAATTTAGGTCCTACTTGATTGGATCCAAGATCATTATCTATACAGATCATGCGGCACTGAAGTATCTTCTTTCTAAGAATGATTCTAAGCCCGCTTGATACGATGGATCCTTCTACTCCAAGAATTTGACTTAGAAATTAAAGATAAAAAGGGAGTAGAGAACGTAGTGGCCGATCACCTTTCTCGCCTTAATACCTCTGATTCCCTTGAGGCGACCCATATCAATGACATGTTCCCTGATGAACAACTGTTTAGAGTCTCCCATTCACCTTGGTTCGTGATATTGCTAATTATCTTGCTACAGGTTCCATCACCGTCACATTGGACTGTGCAAGATAAGAAGAAATTTTTCACCGAGGCATGCAAATTCTTCTGGGATGATCCATACTTGTTTAAATATTGCCCGGACCAAATCTTGAGGAGATGTGTGCCAGGGACGATGAGCATCGAGTGTCATCTCCTTTGTCACTCACGGAGCTGTGGTGGTCACTTTTCTCGCAAAAAGACCACGGCCAAGATTACTGAGTGTGGCTTCTATTGGCCCACTATGTTCAGGGACACTCATGAGTTTTGCAAAGCTTATGAGCGTTGTCAGAAATTGGGAGCATTGTCCCGTCGAAATATGATGCCTTTGAATCCCATTCTTATCATAGAGGCATTTGATTCTTTGGGGCATCGATTTCATGGGACCATTCCCCCAATCTTTTGGGAATTTATATATTTTGCTTCTTTGTAAACTATGTCACTAAATGGGTCGAAGCGATTCCGTGTCGGAATAATGACCATCGCACGGTCATTAAATTCCTAAAAGAGAACATCCTTTCCCGATTTGGAACGCCTCGAGCTATTATTAGTGATGGAGGCTCACACTTTTGTAATAGGCCATTCGAGAGTTTAATGAAGAAATACGGTATCTCTCATAAGGTGAGCACCCCATACCACCCACAGATAAGTGGGCAAGTTGAGATTTCTAATAGGGAGATCAAACATATTTTGGAGAAAACGGTTAACCCTGACCGTAAGGATTGGTCAATTCGATTGACCGATGCCTTATGGGCGTACTGCATCTTGCTTTTAAAACCCCTATTGGAATGTCTCCCTTTAGACTCGTCTATGGGAAGGCTTGCCACTTGCCTGTGGAGTTGGAACATAGAGCCTACTGGGCAATCAAAAATTTGAATTTCAATCTGAACAACGCTGGCTCACTACGCAAACTTCAATTAAATGAACTTGAAGAAATCCGGAACGATGCATACGAGAATTCGAGAATTTACAAGGACAGGATGAAGGCGTTTCATGACCAACATATTCTACGAAAATCATTCACGCCAGGTCAGAAAGTCCTTTTGTATAATTCTCGATTACATCTCTTTCCGGGTAAGCTTCGATCTCGTTGGACCGGCCCTTACATTGTTGTTACTGCATATCCTCATGGGGCCGTCGAGATAAGAGATCCTGACAATGGCAAGGAGTTTAAAGTAAATGGACATCGCTTAAAGCCATTTGTCGAGAAATTTGATTCAGAGGACATGTCCATGCCTCTGACTGATCCTGTCTACCAGGACTGATCTCCTAGTCTGATGGAGGTATAGGTAGGTTTATTGCTTTCATAGGACTAGACTAGTTGCTTTGGTCTGGCTGAAGACGTTAAACTTAGCGCTCCTGGGAGGCAACCCAGCTTTTTCATTCATTTCATTTTCCTAGTTAGATAGTTCAATGTTTGTGGGTAACATTACTGCAAACCCTCACGAGACTACAACTCGTCCACTAGGGGCAACCTAGGGCTTTAAATGCTTGTTGCATACGCTAAATGCAATCGAGAGCACCTTCGAAAATGGTATAGGTAGGAGTTTATTTTTTTTTTTAATTTGTGTTTTACTTTCGATTGGTTTCACTCTTGTGCTGACCCGCTCTCATGTTGAGATCTCTATGGAAAAGTCTCTCTCGACTCGTTTCCCAGGTACTATCTTCCCATCACTTCTCATTTACTTTCGTTGTCCCATGTGCATTGCATGCTTACATCTTTTACATTGAGGACAATGTAGATTTTAGGTTAGGGGTGGGAGATTAGGTTTCCTAATCAGTGTTTTCTTGGTCTTCAGCAAAAATTGTGAAAATTTTAATTTTTCTGAAATTTCTGTAAATTCGAAGTGATTTTGACCATCTTGGATTTAGAATTACAACATAAGTGATGTTGGTAATTTATGACTCTTGGATTCCGTTAGTTGTTAGATTTCACAGTTGAGTTCGAATTATCAATTCATGATTAGAAACTTTAAAACATTGATGGAGTCATGATTTCACATATCACATCTCTCTTATGCATTGAGGTTTCAGTTCAATATTGAAGGATTGACTTGGTGATTAGTAAGCATGAAAGGAACCAACCTGGGAAATTTGTCCATCATGTTCAATAAGAAGAATGAAAGAAAATGAGAAAACCCAGCTACAAGATAGCTGCCTGCGGAAAGGGTTGGGCGAATGGACTTCACCATGGGTTTGCTCCCCATAGGTGTAGAGTCGATTCCCCATGGTTGGCTTTGAAAAAAAAAATTGTAGAAAATATAAGATTTCTGGGCGATTGATCTTCACCATAGGTTTGCTCCCTATAGGTGAGGATTTGATTCCTTTCATTAGCATTAATTTTGATGGAGAAATCGAGGGATGGAATGTTGATCTATGAGGCAGGTTTTGGTTTAGGTTTGGATTGTTATGGATTTTCTTATTTATTACCAATGATATCATGAAAGAAAGAAGTAGATCCTAATGTTGATTAGCTGAGATCACACTATACACTCATGGAACTCAATGTGTAGAATTATTCTAGTAATGGATTAATATTTGAACTTGATTATGAAGTCTACCATGTGCTTACCTCCAGGAGAAATTTTATGCCCAACATTCATGAATCTTAGATTTCTCATATCTGAATTGTTCTTCAAAAAGATCACCTAATTTCATGGAAATTACCCTGTAATTCTCAACTTATTCTTCGCATATTTTGCTCAGGACTAGCAAAATGCTGGTTGGGGGTTGTGTTGAGGGTCAAATATTGCATATTAGACCCCATTTACTACCGAATTTATGAACATGCCACCGTTTAAAAGCCTAATTTAATTGTCTTTGTGATGCAAGGTACATTTGCAAGTGTGGGCTACAAAAAGGTACTAAAAGTGTATATTTGATGCTCTGAAATCACCATAGCAAGGGACGTTCCCCAGGGGACCAAGAACGATGAATTTACATGCCCGAGATCAGAGAAAATCAAGCCGTTCACGTTAAAGAGGCCACACAGTTATCCAGAATGCAAGATCACAGGGTTTCCACCATCCGTTCAGCCCGAAACTTCATACACGGCCTGAAGACCATAAATTAACCGTACACATTAAATTTCATCCATTGGATCACTGAGAAAGTGGTGCAACAGACAGATCAGCCCCTAGTATCATGATTTGCGGCCCACCTGATATCTGGATATGCCAGAAAGTTGGTCTCAACCCCTTATATTTGATGGGAAAGCGGATGGACGGAGCAGATGTCTCAAAAACATCTCTGTGGGACCCACATGTACAGCACGTGTGTACGGTGCACAAGTGCACCGGGTGTGCACCTAACCATTCAAAAGTCGGTCAGCGGCGCTGACCGACTTTCCGTCTAAAGAAATCAAACGGAAATTTCCATTTCTTTGTTTTGGCCGAACCCATCGGTTTCTGTTGTGGGCCCCACCCATCGTCCAAACGGACAATCCAGACCGTTGATTCATTCTCTGAGACAGCCACAATCCTCGCCTAGATGTCCGTTTAATCCCATGCATGTGTACGAACGAAGATCGATGAAAAACGCAGGATGGACGGCTGGGTTAAAACTCAATGGGCCACGTCTGAGGAAATTCAAAACCGACCATATCAGATCGTTTTCTTGAGACTAAGCTGATGGACAGTGTGGATTTCCAAAAAAATGAAGGAGTGTGGGTCCCACCAATCACCAGCGCAGCATCACTGCAGGCCCTGTTACGCCGAGAAACGCGATCGCTGTGGGCCATTTTTCCGATCATGGTAAGGATCGGACTGATGATCCGGACCGTCCATCTTGAAGAACAGTTAAAAACATCCAAAGATATGTTATTTTAACACCTTTTGAAGGATGCTAGGAGGACCAGCGGGGGCGGGTTCTCAGGCTATCAGCGAAACTGCGTAGGTTTTTTTGCTGCAACTTGCGCTGCGGCAGGAAAAGGAAATTTCTTTCCTTCACAGCTATAAGAAAGGGAGAGAGGGAACGTGAGTGGGGGGGATTCAGACCTACGGCTGGAGTTGGTTTAACAGAGAGAGAGAGAGAGAGAGAGAAAGAGCTTGCCTTTTATTTTTATTTTATTTCTTTTCTTTTTCTCTTCTTCTATGGATCCTTTGGAGTTTGGTTTATCCATGCTAGGATAAACCCCTTAGCTAGGGCTAAGGGGTGAAGCTTGTAGCAGGATGGGAGTTATTTCATGCTTTTGATTTAGCTTTGAACTATGAATTTTTCTTTATTCTAGTCGTTTATATGGAATGCCTTTAGTTCTTAATGGTTTGTTGTGACTTAAATTACAATGGATCTGCGACAGCTTCTTGTATTTTCCATGCATGCATGGAGGTTATGATTGTAGGAACCCTGTTGTTCTCCATTGTCTCATGGGCATGGAAGGATGACAGAATCCTTCCCTATGTTCATACTCTCTTAGATTGGATGTGGATTGGTTAAATTCTATTGTTTACTTTGTCTCCTAGGCATGGTCTTGTGATGGAATCAGGTCTAATTCTCATTCCTCTCATCTCTTGAAAACTAGATTAAAGGAAGTTCATAGTTATTATTTCATCTGGATGAAGATAGTACTCTGAGTCTAGATGTATTCTTGAATAAAAGCATAGATCTCCCTGATCTCTACAAGTGGATCCTCTGAATCCCTAGTTTCCCTTCTCTGAATTCTCTTAAGTTTTAGATAATTATTTCACCATTATTCATAAAAAAATCATTCGCTTTAGATTTCATCTTATCCTAGTCCTAGTTCTGGTTAGTTTCAGAATACGTACAGGTTTCAGTCCCTGTGGATTCGACCTCGGTCTTACCGAGTTTTTACTACATCACAACCCTATACTTGGGGAGTGAACATTGGGTGCCAGACTCGTTAGACGATTCAGTTCATCTAAATTGACTAGAATGGGGGCCCACTTGGATCAACTGTAGGCTGTTCTCTTGTAACTAGAGTTTTTATGTTGAAACTTGTTTATCCGTGTAAGTTTTGAAGATGCATGATAGAACTTAGGGTCTGGTCGGTTTTGCCCCATGGTCTTAATGAATGGTTCGAATTATCCATGCGGATGATGATGATGGGCCACATCGCATCCCAACGGATGATCGTTCGCAGCGGGATTCTTAGTTTCGAATCTCGTCAGGTCAAAGTTTCTTTGACCGACTTCGTGTTATGGTGTAGTGCAGACGTGTGTCACTTGTGTACATGCACTGTTCCTACTGTGGGGTCCATGAGTAGTTTGAAGTAAATCCGCTCCGTTCATTCGTCTTGGTTGGCTGATATTAGGGTCTGTGTTAGAAATGGAGAGCAAGTGCTGGTCCTAGGTGGGCCATCTCAACGAATGTTACGTTTAGTCTTGATCTTGATGATCCAACAACTGAAATTTGATACTTATGGTCAATTTCTGATAACTAAGCCTGATATGAAGTTTTGCATGAAACAGATTAGGAGAACTATGTGATTTAGGATTTCTAGCCTAAGTTAATGGCATTTTCATAATTATTACAGATCTAAGAGTTTTGTGAGATCTGACGGTTCCATATGTTTGTATGCACCCTTCTAAACATTCCTCACAAACAAACTTATATCTAAATCTTTACGGGTGATGACTAATTCGCTAATTTGTTTAGAGGAAGGTACATCCGTTGAATTACTTACTGGTTGGTCTTGTTTTAAAACTAACGATCAGATGGCTTGATCTGCGAATTGAGACTATTCCCAATGGTCAGATTTGCATTTGAAATTCGGTGTAAGGTTAGATTAGCTAGATCCGTACTGTACGCATGTACATAATAGGTTACATCCTATGGTAACACTTGAGAACTTTCAATACTCGGGTATTGAAAAGTTCGGGTTGTTACATGACTCTCCATCACTTTTGATGATTTGAAGCGTTCCAAACTGATATAGGATGTTTTCTTTTAAGAATCTAATGATCGTGGGGTGGTCATTATTCAAGGACGTACGGGATGGCCTTGACCCACTTAGTAACATAGTTTAGTGCTAGTAAAATATAAATATTTCCAAATGATTGGGGGAATGGTCCCATGAAATCAATACCCCAACAATCAAATGCTTTAATAATTAAGGTTCAGTGACATCATGTTTCGATGAGACAACCTCTCAAAATTTGACAATGTTCACAAGATTTGCAAAACTCTTGAGTGTCTTTGAACATAGTCAGCTAGTAAAAGCCACACTGCAAAATTTTAACCATGGTCTTTTTAGCAGAGAAGTGCCACCATAGGCCTGTGAATGACAGAAGAATATTACACTTTGATGTTTATTGTTAGACACACATCTCCTTATGATTTGATTTGGGCAATACTTGAACAGATGCAAATCTTCCCAAATAAATTGCGTACCTCAGTATAGAATTTCTTCTTATCTTACATAGTCTAATGGATCAGCATAAAACCTGTAACAAGATAGTTTTCAATATCAGCAAACCAAAGTAATTGGGTGACTTTAAAAAGTTGTTTGTCAGGGAACATGTCATTAATTGGTGGCTGCTCAAGGAAATCTAATAGGACAAGTCTAGAGAAATGATTAACACTACATTCTCTACTCCTTTATTATCACGTATTTCAATATCAAATTCTTGGAGTAGGAGGATCCATCTTATCAAGCAAAGCGTGACATCCTTCTTAAAAAGAAGGTATTTCAGCGCCGCGTGATCGGTATAAATGATGATCTTGGATCCGATCAAGTAGGACGTAAATTTGTCTAAAGTGAACTCTACGGCTAAGAGTTCCTTATCTGTAGTAGAGTATTTCACTCGGGTAGAATTTGAAGTTATACCTGCATAGTAGATTACATAGGGCTTCTGTGAGACCCGAGATTTTTCAGCTCTATTTCGGCATGTTATTGATGATCTAGTGTATTTCTCACGCTCATATAAACCCCCTACATGTGTACCCCAAGCCCCCACACACGTATCCAATGGCACGTGTTCTGATAGGTAGGGAGGAGCACCATATCATCATGCACCTTAATGTAGTGTACCATGGTCAAGCATTTACCAAATACTAAGAAAAGAACTTTGACTTCACCTTTCCACATCACCATGCACCTTTATATGTCATGTGTACCTTTACACATCACCATGTCACTTTCTACATCACCCATTTTTCCTACCATATCCACTAATTCTCTCTCCTCCTCATTCTCTTCTAAAACAAATCATTGCATAGCCCATTCTTCTTAATAAAAATCATGATCCATCCCACTCCTCATACACATATCTCATATAGGCCAATGCATGTATTTTGGCCACATCACCTATTCACATCCTCATCCTTGCTCTTATCAAACCTCACCGAAGTGCCATCTAGACATTCCACTTACAACCCATCTCCCTCTCTCACAAGACATCTCAAGTAAGCCAATGCATATTAGCCCTTTTGCCATGTCACCAATCTACTAACCAACTTCATCCAATGAAAGTTTACCAAAATGCCAAATAGGAATTCCACCAAAATCATCCATATAAAGAGAAATCCTAACAAGAGTTCAGAACTTTCTGAAAATTCTAAGTACTAGAGAGAAAGGAGAGGGAGTGAAAGGAGTGGAGCTAGGAGAGTGAAAGTCTTGAGGTGGGTGTACCCTCCCCCTTCTTTCTTCCTCTTCTTTTCATTTTCGTTTGTTTTGTACTGTTTTAGGAGCTCAATATAAGGGTTCAGATTCCTTATGTGGGGCCCACCTTTCCATTCAAAGGAGGGCCCACCATGGTGTCAAGCCATGTCCCAAAGATTGGTCTCTCAACTATATCCCTTTTAGCCCTATTCTTGGACAGTTTTGGGCCTTATCTTGATACTTTTTGGGGACATCTTGCTGTCCCATTTATGTGATTAATAGTGTCTTGAAATATGGTGTAAAGTGGGCCTCACTCTGTCTAGAAACGGGACTCGCATGGACCATTGATGGTAGTCCTGAAATTCACTAAGTACTAATTTAGAAATCTCTGCATTTCAGGCCAAACCCGATCTTCGAGCCATCGTGGTGGGCCCCACAAATGCTTTTCTAAGGGATCCACCACTGCGGTCTTGTAGCTCCCATATAGGAGAGTGGAAATGATATCTTACATCACTCAAATTGGGTCCCACGTGATCGGCACACAACATCCAAAATGGGGCTGCAATGGTTACGCAGAAAACCGTATGCAGAATTTGCAAGTACTCATGCTAGGCCCTGCGCCATTAATTCTACTTGCACTCTCAGTGGCTCCCACCTTTAGGATTTTGAAAGTCCACGTATAGGGCTCTCAGGGGGGATAAGCCTCTCGCCAAGAGCAGGCCCCACCTAATCGTGAATCAAGAGGAAAAAATGAGCCCAACTAAATTCTGCAGTAACTCAAAATTTGGATCTCTGTTTGAATTCAAAACATTTGTGGACCGACTGTTGTGGGGTCCACCATCTTGTGCATAATCCACTGGCCATCCAAGCCCCTGGGAATGATTCCATTAATATGGGTCCATCAAGAATCTCTAATCAGTGAACCCCAACTGTCGAAACCATCCATGGGCCACCGTGATGTCCATTCTCCATCCAACCGTTGACAGGGCATGCAGGGCCCCTGATCCTTTTTGTTTTAATTACTGTATATAACACATGTATAGAATTAATTAACCTGCATGTTGGTTGCAAATCAACCTGCATGTTGCACGTCTGGAGCCAAAAGAGAAGGGGGCGTTGAGTGGGGGTCCCTCATGTGGACCCCACAATCGATGTGTATAGTGACATCCACTCTGTCTATCAGGTGGGCCACCTCATTTTAGAGTGTGGGACCAAGGTCAGACACATCCCAAAAGCAGGCGAGCCACACACTATTGAAAATGTGGTGTTTCGAACACCCACTCTTGTAAAGGGCACTAGGAGACAGTTTATTATTATTATTATTTTTTAACACACGCACACACCCCCACACACACACGCTTACACACGCACACACACCCCACGCACGCACGCCGTGGGATTTCACCACTGGTGGGTACTCGAACCCTTGATCCGGTGTTGAAACTCCTGGGAGTCTACCACCCGGCTAAGAATAAGGACCCAACACTACGAGACAGAATGGGGAATTTTCACGCTTATGCCCAGCTAAACAGATGGACGGCTTGGATGAGATACATGCAACATCTTGGGTCCATAGAGCACCGTCCAGTAGTGAAGTGGCTCCACACTATTTCTGGGTGAGAGATTGTATGCACGCATGGCACATTGGACAGCTTGAATGCATGGCATGTGTATGCATACATGGGATGCATGACGATCTAGTACCTGTAATAATTGCATTCATGCATACAGGCATGACGCGTGTGTGATAGTGCATGACACCATGTTGTGTGCTATGCATGCGTGAATGCAAGTGATACATGGCATGAGTGATGGGTTGGATTGAATGCATGTGTGACACGTATGGGATGCTCACATGTGATTGGCACATGAGCTAAACCATGGTAGCTAGGCACGTGCGAGGCTTGATGTATGCATGTGTTAGATGCATGCAGCGAGTTGTATGCACGGGACACATACGATGGCCCACTAGGTCTAGTGGGGTTTTTTTCCCTTGGTGATATTATCTGAATTATGTGAATATATTGCATACATGTGAGTATATGACGATTGTTTTGCTTGCACGTTGATGGCCCTGACATGATGATGAGCGTGGCCCAGAAAAAGGAAGCATGGAGGATGGACAAATCACATGTGATGGATAAATCACAAGGCACCTTGAATAGGCCATATGTAAGTGGAGACCTAGATGGTAGAAATGATGAGCAGCTGTACGGGCAGCCCATCTGTGGGTCTTCCAATCACTGGTCACAACACATTCTGAGGGATGAAATCTTTTGTGATTTTGTATGCTTTTTATACCGCCCATTCGCCAATGTAATTGTAATATATTAACAGTCCAAGGGGCTGTTACTTGTGTTTTTGGATGGCCACGGGTCTACCCCTAGTGGAGCCCAATCTTTGATGCACATGAAGGCTCGACTCATGACATGGGACTAGTGGACCATTGGATGAAGTTATGGTATGTTGTACATTTGACGATGATAATTGTGATGTGATGTGATAGTAAGAAAAATTGAGGCATGCTCATGGACCAAATTCAGGGTACTTGGGCAGTTCATGGAGAAAGCCCCATATGGGCTTGGCCCTTAAGTGAGCCCACTAATGGTGAATGGAAAAACAATTTGTAATGCAAACTCATGGGACAATTAACCGGCCCAAACTATTGGCTTTATAGGCCACCTTTGTCAAAAGCCCAAGTAGACCCATTGTGAATGGTGATATATTAGTATAATTTTATAAATTAGCTACATGAACATTTATGCATGAGAAGGGTACACAACGCCAAAACAGCGAAAAAAGGACGGTTGAAAACCGTCTCAAAAGGCCAAAAAGGACGGTCCTGGACTGTCACAACGGCCGTCAAGTTTTGACGTGTCTTATTTTTTAAAGGACGGCCATAAACCGTCTCTAAAGAAGGACGGTCATGGACCGTCTCTAAAAAAAGACGGTCATAGACCGTCTATAATGGTAGCTAGTAGTGGACTTGCATGAAGCTGAAAAGGACAGTCTCTGACCATCCATAAAAAGGACGGCCTATGACCGTCAATAAAAAGGACGGTTATAGACCGTCTCGTATGACTTGAAAAAGACGGTCATAAACCATCTCTTATGACCCGGAAAAGGACGGTCATGAACCGTCTCTTATGAGTCTGAAAAGGACAGTCATGGACCGTCTCTTATGAGCCTGAAAAGGACGGTCGTGAACCGTCCTTTAAAAGGACGGTATTCAGCCATATCTTCTTTACATATACACCTGTTCATATCATATTCTTCCTGATATACACCTGTTACAACATCATATTCTTCCTGATATACACATTATATAATATATTTCATCATATTCACATTCACATCCATGTAAACCCAAACTACGTAAATCTATCCAAATAAAAACTACACTCATCCAAACATAAACTACATCCATTCAAACACACAATATACACCTATTACAATATCATATTCTTCCTAATATACACCTGTTACAACATCGTATTCTTCCTGCTATACACCTGTTATATAATATATTTCATCATATTCACATTCTCATCCATCTAAACCCAAACTACATAAATCCATCCAAACATAAACTACATTCATCCAAACATAAACTACATCCATCCAAACACAAACAATCTTATCCACATTACATTCATCCACGCATAAATACACTCACACCAACCCTGCAAAACTCCAAATCATGAGCCAAAATACCAAACAGTTTCTCATCCAACAAAAACCAAGACTAAATCATAATATGCATACTCTATAGAGACTCCCGAGGTGAAGAATTACCTATAGAATATGATGCGATGAGGCTTCTGTCCCGTTGCTTGCCTGAATGCAATCAGTTGTTTTCTGCCAAGTACCATAGATATTCTTTAAACACTGAATTCAAACACTTGCACCAAAGATCATACAAAAACAGAGGAGAAAAAGACTTACCGGATCATCCCTTTGTTCATAGAACCTCTCTGAGGATCCTGCACAACTTGAAAAAGATCTCTTATCAGCTCCTACCGATGCAGTTATGCCGAGAACAACTTCAAAAGAGGCAAAAGAAGAAACACATCAGACATTCAAAGTTCAACAACTTCAAAGAATCACAAACTTTGACATTAATTTTTAAGGCAACATTTTCGAGATACTGTTTATTGACTCTAGATGCCTATCTCGGTTGGTAACACTACGACACTATGCCCAACTCCGTTTCGTAAACATGTTTTATCTTTCCTACAAAATCAGAAAACAAAATGCTTTAGTTGATTCATTCCATCTCTAGGATTTAGGGTCTTGTTTGTACTCACCATATGAACCACTCATGTCAGGTAAAATGATAATAAGCAATTAGAGATGTTTCTTCTTATCTCCACTTTGTAGGTTTGCAGTGGCTTGTTTGTGTACATCCATCAGAGCTATCTCAATCCTATTAGGGCGATCGGTTTTAGGTTTAGGTTTAGGTTTAGGTTTTAAGCTTAGGTTTAGGTTATAGGTTATAAGTGCAGGATATAAGTTTAGGTTTAGGTTAGGTTATAGGTTAAGGTTTAGGTTTCGAAAATCAGGTTCGAGTTCGGGATTGGGTTTAGGTTTGGGTTTTGAGGTTTAGGTTTAGTTTTAGGTTAGGGAGTTGAGATTAGGATTAGGTGTAGGTTTAGGTTTAGGGATTTGAGAATACATTTAGATTATTGGTTTAGGTTAAGCTTTAGGTTTAGGTTAAGGTTTAGGTTTAGGTTATAAGCTATAGGTTTAAGGAATTGAGAATAGGTTAAGGTTTAGGTTTAGGAAATCGAGTTCGAGTTCGGGATCGGGTTTAGGTTTGGGTTTTCAAGTTTAGGTTTAGGTTTAGTGTTCACTCCCCAAGTATAGGGTTGTGATGTAGTAATAATCTCGGCAAGACCGAGGTCGATTCCCAAGGGACTGGAACTTGTACGTTATCTGAAACTAAGTAGAAATAGAACTAGAATGAGATGAAATCTGAATCGATTGTAATTTGAAGAATAATGATGAAATAATTAATCTAAAACTTAGGGAAAATCAGAGAAGGGAAACTAGGGATTCAGAGGATCCACTTGTAGAGATCAGGGAGATCATATGCCTGGATTAAAAATCAGGGAAATTAACTGAGCTTCCTTTAATATAATTTTGAAAAGATGAAAGGTATATGAATTAGAATGGATTCCATCACCAAACCATGCCCAGGAGACAAAGCAAACAACAGAATTAAACTAATTACCAACCAATCAATGTATGAAGGTTAAGAAGGGTACCGACATCCAACCATGCCCAGGAGACTATGGTGAACAACAGGGCTTCCTGACGTCATAAACATAAGAGAAAAAGAACATGCTCAAAGCCATTGCAGACCCATTGTAATTTCAGTCACAACAGACCATTAAAGACTGAAAACATTCCCTTAATAAATTAAATCAAAATCCATTCAGTTAAACAAAAGGGCACAAGCAAGGAGGCATCCCATCACGCTACAAGCTTCACCTCTTAGCCCTAGCTAAGAGGTTTAGTTGCTCATGAACATCATGATGCTAAACATCTTAAATAAACTTAAATAAACAAAAGGAATAGCAAAAGAGAAAACTATACTCTCTCTCTCTCTCCTCTCTTCTTCTCTTTCTCTCCTTTCTGCCGTGAGACCCTCCCTCATCTTTCCTTCAGTCCTTCCCTTTATAGCACAGTTATCCGGTCGGTGGAGAGAAGTCCTCCCAGCAATAGGCAATGAACTCCCTGTAATAGCAACTCACGTAGCCTTGTTTGCATAGCCCTTCCGTCAGCCAAACACTGCATGTTTTCCTTATTCATCAGCAAGTGATCTTTCAATCCGCACCATTCACGTTGTTAGCCATAAGTTGATCCTTTGATGGGTCAGATTTCTGTCTCTGATAGTCCCAAAATGCGGTGCTCAAGCAGCAGTCGAGTCTCTGTTTTTTTAAACAGCAATTTGGTTCTCATCATCTCTTGCAATCGGTCCTTTCTTCTGAACGGTTTGGATCATCGGTCACTGATTCCTGGCCCACCAAGATCCTTGTGCGGAGCTGTTGTAAAAACGCTGCGGAAACTTGCTTACGATTCAAAGATTGCGCGAAGAATGAGAGATTACTGCTTGGTGCAAAGTTACGCAGCCAGCTGTGTTTGGTAACCGTAACGGCCGAAAGCTTGCTGACTTGGTGCGTGCACAACGATCTTCTTCCCAAAATAGGAAACGTCCCTACGGGCGGTTCTGAATGAACAACCAGATGGACGGTGTGGATTGTTTGGACATCCACTCACAGCGGCCCACAACGCCTCTAAAGCACTGCTGTCTCCCAATCTTGTAATGCAGAGGCCCGTCTTCGACTGAGATCCGTGTGTTCACCCGTGTACCCCAACGTGTAATCTTCACATAGTTTTAACCTTTGGTGAACCCCTTGCATGATGGACGGTTTGGATCGTCCACGTGTATCACGATGGGGGCCCACAATGTTTCGCAAAATGCCCTGCTGCGTCGGTTGTGAAATTGAAAAACGGAAGTTTCCGTTTTGGCTGGGATTCTTTATCCCGTGCGATGCGCCGCACCCAGTGCCCGTGCTCGCTGAATACATGAAGTGGGCCCCAAGAGTCGACCGCAACGCTCTGTTGCCGTTTTTAAGCCGCAGGAAACGGAAGTTTCCGTTTTGATGCATGAAGTCGAGCCAGCGCCTGCTGACTAACTTGGACCGTTTGGTGCACGGCGGGTGCACGTGCGCATGTGTATGCACGCTGCACATATGGGCTACACTGTGATGTTTACGAGTAATCCAATCCACCCATTTAGTTTGTCTCCTTATTCAAGGCGTTGAGTCCAAAGCTGAGGCATATCCACAGATCAGGTGGCCCAGAATTAACGGTTTATGGGCTGATATGTTGTTTGAAACACTTCCATAGGGATCCAGGAGCTGGAATTTGACGTGTACGGTTCATTTATGGTCTTCAGGCCATGTATGAAATTCGGAGCCGATCAGATGGTGGAAACCCTGTGATCTTGCATTCTGGACGTCCTTCCGGCCGCTTGAGCTTCAGTTTCTCGATTTTCTCGGATCTCGGGCGTTGATCTTGGTTCACTGGGGTCTGTCCCTTGCTCTGGTGACTTTGGAGTGCCAAATTCATGCTTTTACTATCAGTTTTCAGTCAACGCTCCTGATTGAATCCTGCAACAGAACACAATTAAAACCGCCCGTTAAACAGTATTATGTTCGTAAATCCAAGCAGTAACTAGGGTCTGATATGCAATATTTGACCCTTAACACAACCCCCAACCAGCATTTTGCTAGTCCCGAGCAAAATATGTGAAAATAAATTGAGAATTACCGAACAATTCTTGTGAAGCTGAGTGATATTTTGAAAAATAATCTAGATATGAGAAATCTTAAGATTCATGAATGTTGATTATCAATTTCTCCTGGCCTCTTATGCACGGTGAATTTCATAATCAAGTTCAAATATTAATCCATAAACTAGAATAATTTTAAACATTGAGTTCCATGGTTGTATAGTGAAATCTCGACCTACCATCATTAAAAGATCAAATTGTCGATTTCATGATATCATTGGTAATCAATTAGAAAATTCATAACTACCATCACCTAAACCAGAACTTTGCCTCACAGATCATTCTTTCATTTTCTAGTTTTTTTTTTTTTTTTTTTTTTTTTTTTTTTTTTTTTTTAACTATGGGAATCAAATTTTCACTCATAGGGAGCAAACCTATGGTGAAAATAGTCGCCCAGCTCTGTCTAACTGTTAATCATAGAAAATCAAATCCACACCTATAGGGAGTAAACCTATGGTGCAATTCTTGTTTATACCCTGATGGCCAAATCTTTTAGGCTGGTTTCTTTCATGCTCGGTGATTACCAAGTTAATCATTCAATATCAAACTGAAATCTCAATGTGTAAGTGAGATGTGGTATGTGAAATCATGACTCAATCAATGTTTACAACTTCTAATCATGGATTAAGAATTCAAACTTAACTGTGAAATCTAACGAGCAACTGAATCCAAGAGTAGTAAATTTCCAACATCACGTATCTTGAAATTCTAAATCCAGGATAGTCGTCAAAATCACTTCAAATGCACAAGAATTTCCAGAAAAAATTTAAAAATTTTCACAATTTTTGCTCAAGACCACAATTTTTGCTCAAGACCAAGAAAAACACTGATTAGGCTACCTAATCTCCCACCCCCAACCTAAAATCTACATTGTCCTCAATGTAAAAGATATGAATATGCAATGCACATGGGACAACGAAAAGTAAATATGAAGTGATGGGAAGATAGTACCTGAATGATGAATCGAGAGAGACTTTCCAAGAGATTGCAACATGGAATCCGGTCAGCAAGACGAGAGAAAACAAAACAAGAATAATAAAATCCTACCTATACCACTTTCGCAGGTGCTCTCGATTGCATTTAGCATATGCAACAAGCCTTTAAACCCCTAGGTTGCCCCTAGTGGACGAGTTGTAGTCTCGTGAGGGTTTGCAGTAATGTTACCCACAAACATTGAACTATATAGGAAAATGAAATAAATGGAAAAGCTGGGTTGCCTCCCAGGAGCGCTAAGTTTAACGTCTTCAGCCAGACCAAAGCAACTAGCCTAGTCCTATGAAAGCAATAACCTACCTATACCTCCATCAGACTAGGAGATCATTCCTGGTAAACAGGATCAATCAGAGGCATGGACATATCCTCTGAATCAAATTTCTCGACAAATGGCTTTAAACGATGTCCATTTACTTTAAACTCCTTGCCATTGTCGGGATCTCTTATCTCGACGGCCCCATGAGGATAAGCAGTAACAATAATGTAAGGGCCGGTCCAACGAGATCGAAGCTTACCCGGAAAGAGATGTAATCGAGAATTATACAAAAGGACTTTCTGACTTGGCGTGAATGATTTTCGTAGAATATGTTGGTCATGAAACGCCTTCATCCTATCCTTGTAAATTCTCGAATTCTCGTATGCGTCGTTCCGGATTTCTTCAAGTTCATTTAATTGAAGTTTGCGTAGCGAGCCGGCGTTGTTCAGATTGAAATTTAAATTTTTGATTGCCCAGTAGGCTCTATGTTCCAACTCCACAGGTAAGTGGCAAGCCTTCCCATAGACGAGTCTAAAGGGAGACATTCCAATAGGGGTTTTAAAAGCAGTACGGTACGCCCATAAGGCATCGGTCAATCGAATTGACCAATCCTTACGGTCAGGATTAACCGTTTTCTCCAAAATGTGTTTGATCTCCCTATTAGAAATCTCAGCTTGCCCACTTGTCTGTGGGTGGTATGGGGTGCTCACCTTATGAGAGATACCATATTTTTTCATTAAGCTCTCGAATGGCCTATTACAAAAGTGTGAGCCCCCATCACTAATAATAGCTCGAGGCGTTCCAAATCGGGAAAGGATGTTCTCTTTTAGAAATTTAATGACCGTGCGATGGTCATTATTCCGACACGGAATCGCTTCGACCCATTTAGTGACATAGTCTACGGCAAGCAAAATATATAAATTCCCAAAAGATTGGGGGAATGGTCCCATGAAATCGATGCCCCAGCAATCAAATGCCTCTATGATAAGAATGAGATTCAAGGGCATCATATTTCGACGGGACAATGCTCCCAATTTCTGACAACGCTCACAAGCTTTGCAAAACTCATGAGTGTCCCTGAACATAGTGGGCCAATAGAAGCCACACTGCAGAATCTTGGCCGTGGTCTTTTTTGCGAGAAAAGTGACCACCACAGCCTGTGAGTGATGAAGGAGATGACACTCGATGCTCATCGTCCGGCACACATCTCCTCAAGATTTGGTCCGGGCAATATTTAAACAAGTATGGATCATCCCGAGAAGAATTTGCGTATTCTCGGTGAAAAATTTCTTCTTATCTTCATGCATACCCAATGTGTCGGTATGGAACCTGTAGCAAGATAATTAGCAATATCAGCAAACCAAGGTGAATGGGAGACTCTGAACAGTTGTTCATCAGGGAACATGTCATTGATATGGGTCGCCTCAAGGGAATCAGAGGTATTAAGGCGAGAAAGGTGATCGGCCACTATGTTCTCTACTCCCTTTTTATCTTTAATTTCCAAATCAAATTCTTGGAGTAGAAGGATCCATCGTATCAAGCGGGGCTTAGAATCATTCTTAGAAAGGAGATACTTCAGTGTCGCATGATCTGTATAGATAATGATCTTGGATCCGATCAGGTAGGACCTAAATTTGTCCAAGGCGAACACTACGGCTAAGAGTTCCTTTTCTGTAGTCGAGTAGTTTACTTGGGTAGGATTTAAAGTCCTACTTGCGTAATGGATGACGTAGGGCCTCTTATCTTTTCTCTGGCCTAGAACCGCTCCAAGAGCATAATCAGAGGCGTCGCACATAAGCTCAAAAGGAAGGCTCCAGTCGGGTGGCTGCATGATAGGTGCAGTGGTCAACATGCCTTTAAGCTTGGTGAAAGCTTCCTGGCATTGCTCAGTCCACTCGTATGGAACATCCTTTTGAAGAAGATTACATAAAGGACGAGAGAGGAGACTAAAGTCCTTTATGAATCGCCTGTAAAATCCTGCGTGTCCTAAGAAGGATCGCACGTCTCTGATGTTCTTGGGTGGAGGTAGGTTAGAGATAAGATCGATTTTTGCCTTATCTACCTCGATTCCCTTGGACGAGATGATATGTCCAAGGACAATCCCCTTATGAACCATGAAATGACACTTCTCCCAATTAAGTACCAGATTCTTTTCTTCACATCTTTTCAGCACACATTTAAGACTTTCCAAGCACTTGCTGAAAGATGAACCATAGACAGAGAAATCGTCCATGAAGACCTCTAGATATTGCCCCACCATATCAGAAAAGATACTCAACATACATCGCTGAAAGGTGGCAGGGGCATTACATAGTCCAAATGGCATCCTTCGGTAAGCAAAGGTGCCGTAGGGACATGTAAATGTGGTCTTTTCCTGGTCCTCAGGGGCGATTTCAATCTGATTGTAGCCCGAATACCCGTCAAGAAAACAGTAATAGGAATGACCAGCTAGCCTTTCCAAGATTTGATAGATGAAGGGCAGAGGAAAGTGATCCTTCCTTGTGACGGTATTCAACTTTCTGTAGTCAATGCACATTCTCCAACCAGTAGTGACTCTGGTTGGCACGAGTTCATTATTAGCATTGGCTACGATGGTGATTCCGGACTTCTTAGGAACCACCTGAGTTGGACTCACCCATTGACTATCAGATATAGAGTATATGATACCCACATCCAATAGTTTAAGAACCTCGGCCTTAACCACTTCCTTTATGTTTGGATTTAGTCTACGTTGTGGTTGCCGAGCGGTCTTTGCATTTTCCTCAAGATATATGTGGTGAGTACAAATCGAGGGATCGATTCCTTTGAGGTCCGCTATCGTCCATCCTAGGGCTCTTTTATGCTCAATGAGAGTAGATATGAGCATACTCTCCTGTTCTTTCTCCAGGTGGGCAGAGATCACCACCGGGTATGTCCCATCTTGACCTAAATAGGCATATTTCAAATCAGAGGGCAAAGGTTTTAGGTCAAGCTTCGGTGCCTTGAGGTTAGACGGTAGAAGCATTACATCAGTTTGTGGCAATTCTTCAAATTGTGGCCTCCACCAGGTTAACTTTGGCACTTGGTGCAAGATCAAGCAAGGCACACGTCTCCCTAATCATATCATCATCAAACTCATGAGAGTGGCCAAGCATGTCTCTAGAGGATCAGAGGATAAGGTAAGGGGTGTCCTATCTTCCACGAAAGTATCGATCATGTTAATGTCGTGGACATCGTCATCATCCCTCAACGTTCTTCGCCGTTATTGAAAAAGATGTTTGACTCCAATGTCAAATTTCCAAAAGACATAGTCATGACACCATTCCTGCAATTGATAATTGCATTTGACGTGGCAAGGAATGGGCGACCAAGAATGACGGGAATCTGAGTGCTCATGTTGTTGATGGGTTCGGTGTCCAAGATGATAAAATCTACAGGGTAGTAGAATCTATCGACTTGGACTAACACATCCTCAATAATCCCTCTTGGTACACAAACAGTTCGATCGGCAAGTTGAAGTGTGGTTAGGGTAGGTTTTAACTCACCCAATCCTAACTGTTTGTATACCGAGTAGGGGATCAGATTGACGCTCGCTCCTAAGTCAAGAAGTGCGTGATCAATTCGATGGTTCCCGATTACACATGATATGGTTGGGCTACCGGGATCCTTGAATTTCTGCGGCACGTCTTGCTTCAAGATGGCACTCACTTTCTCAGTTAAGAAAATCTTCTTTTGAATACTCTGCCGTCTTTTGGTCGTACATAGGTCTTTCAGAAATTTTGCATATGAGGGAATCTGTTTTACGACATCAAGTAGAGGAATGTTGACTTTCACTTGTTTCAACACCTCCAGAATATCCTGAGAGTTAGAAAGACATTTTGGTGCAACCAACCGTTGGGGGAACGGAGCAACTGGCTTCTCTAGAAGTTCCGGTTCTAAATTTTGTGGGACATCATTAGATCCATCATTATTGTCCTCTTCTGGTTCTTGAGGCTTTTCGGGCCTAACCGGAAGGGTTTTATCAATGATCTTCCCACTCCTAAGAGTGGTGATGGATTTAGCGTGTCCCATTTGGTTTGAAGAGCTGGGATCATTTATCTCGTATTGCGGTTTAGGATTGGGGAGCGGTTGTGCAGGAAGCATCCCCTTTTCTATAACCGTCATACGTGAATCTATTTTTTGCATAAAGTCTGTAAGTCCACGCACTACCTGAGTCAGCTCTTGTATGGAATTTTGAACCGGTTCTTCTTGAGGTTTCCCCTGATTTGGATTTTGATTGAAGAAACTTTGAGGGGTAGCAGTTTGTCCATTCCTCCAACTAAAATTTGGATGATTTCTCCAACCAGGATTGTATGTATTGGAGGTAGATCCATTGAAAGGTCTTTGATAGTTATTTACGGTATTGGCTTGCTCATTCAACACTCCTCGAAAGGCAGATATGGTAGGACAATTTTCAGTTGTGTGAATGTTGCAATCACAGATGCCGCAAACAATTTCATTAACCTTCTCCTTCTTTCCTTCCATGGCCTCGACTCTTCGCATGAGATTAGTCACTTTAAAATTCACATCATCCTCTTCTTTCAGGAGATATACTCCACCTTTCTCCTTAGATTGAGTTGGCTTAGGCATGGTGTTTGTTTTTGGGTAATGGTCCCATGATTGTGCATTCTCGGCAAGTCTATCGAGGTAATTCCATACCTCGTCGACCTCTTTATTCATGAATTCACCATTACACATTGTCTCGACCAGTTGGCGCATGGAAGATGTCAGTCCATCATAGAAAAAATTTGTAATGCGCCACATTTCAAAACCGTGTTATGCGCATGAACTGACAAGATCCTTGAACCTTTCCCAACATTGGTAGAATGTTTCATCTTCCTTTTGGGCGAAGTTCATGATTGCCTTTCTCAGGGTAATTGTTTTATGGTGTGGAAAAAATTTCTTTATGAATTCCCTCTGCAAATCATTCCATGTGCCAATGGATCTAGGACGCAGTGAATGTAACCACGTCTTAGCCTTCTCTTTCAAGGAAAAAGGAAAGAGTTTCAGCCTGATTGTATCCTCGGATACATTGGGAAAGTATAAGGTGGCTATGATCTCATCGAACTCTTTCAAATGTAAGTATGGACTTTCTGATTCAAGCCCATGGAATTTAGGAAGGAGTTGGATAACTCCTGGCTTGATGTCCATATGTCCCGTGTTTTCAGGAAAAATCATGCATGAGGGCGTACTCACCCCCGCCGGTTGTAAATAATCTCGTAAGGTACGAGGCGGGGGTGCTTGAAGCACCTCATTCTCATCATGTACTTCCTCATCCATCTGTTGAGGTAGTGCTTGAGGTTGATTTTCAGCCATAACCTCAATTAACTCAGGGGAATTCGAGCGGTGTCTAATCCTGTGATGGACAGTCAACCCCTCAACTAACCCTCCTTCAGTCAAGAGACGTCGAGTGTTGTCACGGGCCCACTTGGGCATGAAACACTCGCAGCCCTCAGTTAAATTCTAAACCTAATCCTAAGAAAGAAAATCTGAATCTAGAAAGAAAAGAGGGTTGGAAGGAGATTACCAAATTGGAGTCCTTAAGCTAAAGACCTGCAAAACAAAACAAAATAAGTTAGTTTCAGAAGTAAACCAAATCTAAAGAGTTAGAAAATCTAGAAAATTAGAAAGAGTTTACCAAATTAGAAGTTCTATCCTAACAACCTACAGAATAAGAAATATGTTAGTTCTATGAATCAGATAAAAAACAAAATTAAAATTAGTAAAATCTTAATCTTAAACTGACTCTAAATCTAATTAATTTCAGAAAATCGTAGCACAGTGGGTCCACAACTTGCTGGCGCTAAAACTTGTTCACTCCCCAAGTATAGGGTTGTGATGTAGTAATAATCTCGGCAAGACCGAGGTCGATTCCCAAGGGACTGGAACTTGTACGTTATCTGAAACTAAGTAGAAATAGAACTAGAATGAGATGAAATCTGAATCGATTGTAATTTGAAGAATAATGATGAAATAATTAATCTAAAACTTAGGGAAAATCAGAGAAGGGAAACTAGGGATTCAGAGGATCCACTTGTAGAGATCAGGGAGATCTTATGCCTGGATTAAAAATCAGGGAAATTAACTGAACTTCCTTTAATGTAATTTTGAAAAGATGAAAGGTATATGAATTAGAATGGATTCCATCACCAAACCATGCCCGGAGACAAAGCAAACAAATGTAATTAAACTAATTACCAACCAATCAATGTATGAAGGTTAAGAAGGGTACCGACATCCAACCATGCCCAGGAGACGATGGTGAACAACGGGGCTTCTGACGTCATAAACATAAGAGAAAAAGAACATGCTCAAAGCCATTGCGGCACTCCATTGTAATTTCAACCACAATGAGACCATTAAAGACTGAAAACATTTCCTTAATAAATTAAATCAAAATCCATTCAGTTAATCAAAAGGGCACAAGCAAGGAGGCATCCCATCACGCTACAAGCTTCACCTCTTAGCCCTAGCTAAGAGGTTTAGTTGCTCATGAACATCATGATGCTAAACATCTTAAATAAACTTAAATAAACAAAAGGAATAGCAAAAGAGAAAACTATACTCTCTCTCTCTCTCCTCTCTTCTTCTCTTTCTCTCCTTTCTGCCGTGAGACCCTCCCTCATCTTTCCTTCAGTCCTTCCCTTTATAGCACAGTTGTCCGGTCGGTGGAGAGAAGTCCTCCCAGCAATAGGCAATGAACTCCCTGTAATAGCAACTCACGTAGCCTTGTTTGCATAGCCCTTCCGTCAGCCAAACACTGCATGTTTTCCTTATTCATCAGCAAGTGATCTTTCAATCCGCACCATTCACGTTGTTAGCCATAAGTTGATCCTTTGATGGGTCAGATTTCTGTCTCTGATAGTCCCAAAATGCGGTGCTCAAGCAGCAGTCGAGTCTCTGTTTTTTTAAACAGCAATTTGGTTCTCATCATCTCTTGCAATCGGTCCTTTCTTCTGAACGGTTTGGATCATCGGTCACTGATTCCTGGCCCACCAAGATCCTTGTGCGGAGCTGTTGTAAAAACGCTGCGGAAACTTGCTTACGCAGTTGCAAAGATTGCGCAGCAACAGAGATTACGCAGCTGCAAAAGTTACGCAGCCAGCTGTGTTTGGTAACCGTAACGCCGAAAGCTTGCTGACTTGGTGCGTGCACAACGATCTTCTTCCCAAAATAGGAAACGTCCCTACGGGTGGTTCTGAATGAACAACCAGATGGACGGTGTGGATTGTTTGGACATCCACTCACAGCGGCCCACAACGCCTCTAAAGCACTGCTGTCTCCCAATCTTGTAACGCAGAGGCCCGTCTTCGACTGAGATCCGTGTGTTCACCCGTGTACCCCAACGTGTAATCTTCACATAGTTTTAACCTTTGGTGAACCCCTTGCATGATGGACGGTTTGGATCGTCCACGTGTATCACGATGGGGGCCCACAATGTTTCGCAAAATGCCCTGCTGCGTCGGTTGTGAAATTGAAAAACGGAAGTTTCCGTTTTGGCTGGGATTCTTTATCCCGTGCGATGCGCCGCACCCAGTGCCCGTGCTCGCTGAATACATGAAGTGGGCCCCAAGAGTCGACCGCAACGCTCTGTTGCCGTTTTTAAGCCGCAGGAAACGGAAGTTTTCGTTTTGATGCATGAAGTCGAGCCAGCGCCTGCTGACTAACTTGGACCGTTTGGTGCACGGCGGGTGCACGTGCGCATGTGTATGCACGCTGCACATATGGGCTACACTGTGATGTTTACGAGTAATCCAATCCACCCATTTAGTTTGTCTCCTTATTTAAGGCGTTGAGTCCAAAGCTGAGGCATATCCACTGATCAGGTGGCCCAGAATTAACGGTTTATGGGCTGATATGTTGTTTGAAACACTTCCATAGGGATCCAGGAGCTGGAATTTGACGTGTACGGTTCATTTATGGTCTTCAGGCCATGTATGAAATTCGGAGCCGATCAGATGGTGGAAACCCTGTGATCTTGCATTCTGGACGTCCTTCCGGCCGCTTGAGCTTCAGTTTCTCGATTTTCTCGGATCTCGGGCGTTGATCTTGGTTCACTGGGGTCTGTCCCTTGCTCTGGTGACTTTGGAGTGCCAAATTCATGCTTTTACTATCAGTTTTCAGTCAACGCTCCTGATTGAATCCTGCAACAGAACACAATTAAAACCGGCCGTTAAACAGTATTATGTTCGTAAATCCAAGCAGTAACTAGGGTCTGATATGCAATATTTGACCCTTAACATTTAGGTTAGGGAGTTGAGATTAGGATTAGGTGTAGGTTTAGGTTTAGGGATTTGAGAATACATTTAGTTTTAGGTTAAGGTTTAGGTTAAGGTGAGGTTATAGGTTATAAATTTAGGTTATAGGTTATAGGTTAAGGTTTTAGGCCATAGGTTTTAGTTTAGGTTAAGGTTATAGGTTTAGGTTTAGGTTTAGGTTATAAGCTATAGGTTTAGAGAATTGAGAATAGGTAAAGGTTTAGGTTTAGGAAATCGGATTCGGGTTCGAGTTCGAGATCGGGTTTAGGTTTGGGTTTTTAAGTTTAGGTTTAGGTTTAGGTTCGGTTGTTGAGATTAGGATTAGGTGTAGGTTTAGGTTCATGGATTTGAGAATACATTTAGGTTTTAGGTTTAGGTTCGGTTGTTGAGATTAGGATTAGGTGTAGGTTTAGGTTCATGGATTTGAGAATACATTTTGGTTTTAGGTTTAGGTTCGGTTGTTGAGATTAGGATTAGGTGTAGGTTTAGGTTCATGGATTTGAGAATACATTTTGGTTTTAGGTTTAGGTTTAGGTTATAAGCTATAAGTTTAGGGAATTAAGAATAGGTTAAGGTTTAGGTTTAGGAAATCGGGTTCGGGTTTGGGATCGGGTTTAGGCTTGGGTTTTCATGTTTAGGTTTAGGTTTAGGTTAGGGAGTTGAGATTAGGATTTGGTGTAGGTTTAGGTTTAGGAATTGAGAATAGGTTAAGGTTTAGGTTTAGGAAATCGGGTTTGGGTTCGTGATCGGGTTTATGTTTGGGTTTTTAAGTTTAGGTTTAGGTTTAGGTTAGGAATTGAGATTAGGATTAGGTGTAGGTTTAGGTTTAGGGATTTGACAATACATTTAGGTTTTAGGTTTAGGTTTAGGTTTAAGTTATAGGTTATAGGGTTTAGGTTTAGGTTTAGGTTATATGCTATAGGTTTAGGGATTGGAGAAAAGGTTAAGGTTTAGGTTAGGAAATCGGGTTCGGGTTCTGGATCGGGTTTAGGTTTGGGTTTTCAAGTTTAGGTTTAGGTTTAGGTTAGGGAGTTGAGATTAGGATTAGGTGTAGGTTTTAGGGATTTGAGAATACATTTAGTTTTAGGTTTAGGTTTAGGTTTTAGGTTATAGGTTAAGGTTTAGGTTAAGGTTAGGTTATAGGTTATAAGTTTAGGTTATAGGTTATAGGTTAAGGTTTTAAGCCATAAGTTTTGGTTTAGGTTAAGGTTATAGGTTTAGATTTAGGTTTAGGTTATAAGCTATAGGTTTAGGGAATTGAGAATAGGTAAAGGTTTAGGTTTAGGAAATCGGGTTCGGGTTCGAGTTCGAGATCGGGTTTAGGTTTAGGTTTAGGTTCGGTTGTTGAGATTAGGATTAGGTGTAGGTTTAGGTTCATGGATTTGAGAATACATTTAGGTTTTAGGTTTAGGTTTAGGTTATAAGCTATAGGTTTAGGGAATTGAGAATAGGTTAAGGTTTAGGTTTAGGAAATCGGGTTCGGGTTCGGGTTCGGGTTCGGGATCGGGTTTAGGCTTGGGTTTTCATGTTTAGGTTTAGGTTTAGGTTAGGGAGTTGAGATTGGGATTTGGTGTAGGTTTAGATTTAGGGAATTGAGAATAGGTTAAGGTTTAGGTTTAGAAAATCGGGTTTGGGTTCGGGATCGGGTTTATGTTTGGGTTTTTAAGTTTAGGTTTAGGTTTAGGTTAGGGAGTTGAGATTAGGATTAGGTGTAGGTTTAGGTTTAGGGATTTGATAATACATTTATGTTTTAGGTTTAGGTTTAGGCTTAAGTTATAGGTTATAGGTTTAGGTTTAGGTTTAGGTTATATGCTATAGGTTTAGGGATTGGAGAAAAGGTTAAGGTTTAGGTTAGGAAATCGGGTTCGGGTTCGGGATCGGGTTTAGGTTTGGGTTTTCAAGTTTAGGATTAAGTTTAGGTTAGGGAGTTGAGATTAGGATTAGGTATAGGTTTAGGTTTAGGGATTTGAGAATACATTTAGTTTTAGGTTTAGGTTTAGGTTATAGGTTTAGGTTTAGGTTATAGGTTAAGGTTTAGGTTAAGGTTAGGTTATAGGTTATAAGTTTAGGTTATAGGTTATAGGTTAAGGTTTTAGGCCATAGGTTTTGGTTTAGGTTAAGGTTATAGGTTTAGGTTTAGGTTTAGGTTATAAGTTATAGGTTCAGGGAATTGAGAATAGGTAAAGGTTTAGGTTTAGGAAATCGGGTTCGGGTTCGAGTTCGAGATCGGGTTTAGGTTTGGGTTTTTAAGTTTAGGTTTAGGTTTAGGTTCGGTTGTTGAGATTAGGATTAGGTGTAGGTTTAGGTTCATGGATTTGAGAATACATTTAAGTTTTAGGTTTAGGTTTAGGTTATAAGCTATAGGTTTAGGGAATTGAGAATAGGTTAAGGTTTAGGTTTAGAAAATCAGTTCGGGTTCGGGTACGGGTTTAGGCTTGGGTTTTCATGTTTAGGTTTAGGTTTAGGTTAGGGAGTTGAGATTGGGATTTGGTGTAGGTTTAGGTTTAGGGAATTGAGAATAGGTTAAGGTTTAGGTTTAGGAAATCGGGTTTGGGTTCGGGATCGGGTTTATGTTTGGGTTTTTAAGTTTAGGTTTAGGTTTAGGTTAGGAATTGAGATTAGGATTAGGTGTAGGTTTAGGGATTTGATAATACATTTAGGTTTTAGGTTTAGGTTAGGCTTAAGTTATAGGTTATAGGTTTAGGTTTAGGTTATATGTTATAGGTTTAGAGATTGGAGAATAGGTTAAGGTTTAGGTTTAGGAAATCGGGTTCGGGTTCGGGATCGGGTTTAGGTTTGGGTTTTCAAGTTTAGGATTAAGTTTAGGTTAGGGAGTTGAGATTAGGATTAGGAATAGGTTTAGGTTTAGGGATTTGAGAATACATTTAGTTTTAGGTTTAGGTTTAGGTTTTAGGTTATAGGTTAAGGTTTAGGTTAAGGTTAGGTTATAGGTTATAAGTTTAGGTTATAGGTTATAGGTTAAGGTTTTAGGCCATAGGTTTTGGTTTAGGTTAAGGTTATAGGTTTAGGTTTAGGTTTAGGTTATAAGCTATAGGTTTAAGGAATTGAGAATAGGTAAAGGTTTAGGTTTAGGAAATCAGGTTCGGGTTCGTGTTCGAGATCAGGTTTAGGTTTGGGTTTTTAAGTTTAGGTTTAGGTTTAGGTTAGGGAGTTGAGATTAGGATTAGGTGTAGGATTAGGTTCATGGATTTGAGAATACATTTAGGTTTTAGGTTTAGGTTATAAGCTATAGGTTTAGGGAATTGAGAATAGGTTAAGGTTTAGGTTTAGGGAAATCGGGTTCGGGTTCCTGGATCGGGTTTAGGCTTGGGTTTTTATGTTTAGGTTTAGGTTAGGGAGTTGAGATTGGGATTTGGTGTAGGTTTAGGTTTAGGGAATTGAGAATATGTTGAGGTTTAGGTTTAGGAAATCGGGTTTGGGTTCGGGATCGGGTTTATGTTTAGGTTTTTAAGTTTAGGTTTAGGTTTAGGTTAGGGAGTTGAGATTAGGATTAGGTGTAGGTTTAGGTTTAGGGATTTGATAATACATTTAAGTTTTAGGTTTAGAGTTAGGTTTAAGTTATAGGTTATAGGTTTAGGTTTAGGTTTAGGTTATATGCTATAGGTTTAGGGATTGGAGAAAAGGTTAAGGTTTAGGTTTAGGAAATCGGGTTCGGGTTCGGGATCGGGTTTAGGTTTGGGTTTTCAAGTTTAGGTTTAGGTTTAGGTTAGGGAGTTGAGATTAGGATTAGGTGTAGGTTTTAGGGATTTGAGAATACATTTAGTTTTAGGTTAAGGTTTGGGTTTTAGGTTATAGGTTAAGGTTTAGGTTAAGGTTAGGTTATAGGTTATAGGTTTAGGTTATAGGTTATAGGTCAAGCTTTTAGGCCACAGGTTTTAGTTTAGGTTAAGGTTATAGGTTTAGGTTTAGGTTTAGGTTATAAGTTATAGGTTTAGGGAATTGAGAATAGGTAAAGGTTTAGGTTTAGGAAATCGGGTTCGGGTTCGAGTTCGAGATCGGGTTTAGGTTTGGGTTTTTAAGTTTAGGTTTACGTTTAGGTTCGGTTGTTGAGATTAGGATTAGGTGTAGGTTTAGGTTCATGGATTTGAGAATACATTTAGGTTTTAGGTTTAGGTTTAGGTTATAAGCTATAGGTTTAGGGATTTGAGAATAGGTTAAGGTTTAGGTTTAGGAAATCGGGTTCGGGTTCGGGATCGGGTTTAGGCTTGGTTTTTCATGTTTAGGTTTAGGTTAGGGAGTTGAGATTGGGATTTGGTGTAGGTTTAGGTTTAGGGATTTGATAATACATTTAGATTATTGGTTTAGGTTTAGGTTATAGGTTATAGGTTTAGGTTTAGCTTTAGGTTATAGGTTATAAGCTATAGGTTTAGGGATTTGAGAATAGGTTAAGGTTTAGGTTTAGGAAATCGGGTTCAGGTTCAGGATCAGGTTTAAGTTTGGGTTTTTAATTTTAGGTTTATGTTTAGGTTAGGGAGTTGAGATGAAGATTAGGTGTAGGTTTAGGTTTAGGGATTTGAGAATACATTTAGTTTTAGGTTTCAGGTTATAGGTTAAGGTTTAGGTTAAGGTTAGGTAATAGGTTATAAGTTTAGGTTATAGGTTAAGGTTTTAGGTCATAGGTTTTGGTTTAGGTTTATGTTAAGGTTTAGGTTTAGGGAATTGAGAATAGGTAAAGGTTTAGGTTTAGGAAATCGGGTTTGGGTTTGGGATCGGGTTTAGGTTTAGGTTTAGGTTAGGGAGTTGAGATTAGGATTAGGTGTAGGTTTAGGTTTAGGGATTTGAGAATACATTTAGTTTTAGGTTTAGGTATAGACTTAAGTTTTAGGTTAGAGGTTAAGGTTTAGTTTAAGGTTAGAGAATACATTTAGTTTTAGGTTTAAGTTTAGGTTTTAGGTTACAGGTTAAGGTTTAGTTTACGGTTAGGTTATATGTTATAAGTTTAGGTGATAGGTTATAGGTTAAGGTTTTAGGTCATAGGTTTAGGTTAAGGTTTTGGTTTAGGTTTAGGGTTTGGTTATAAGCTATAGGTTTAGGGAATTGAGAATAGGTAAAGGTTTATGTCTAGGAAATCGGGTTCGGGTTCGGGTTCGGGTTTAGGTTTGGGTTTTCAAGTTTAGGTTTAGGTTTAGGTTAGGGAGTTGAGATTAGGATTAGGTGTAGGTTTAGGTTTAGGTTTAGGGATTTGAGAATACATTTAGGTTTTAGGTTTAGGTTTAGGTTAAGGTTTAGGTTTAGGGAATTGAGAATAGGTTAAGGTTTAGATTTAGGAATTCGGGTTCGGGTTTGGGATCGTGTTTATGTTTGGGTTTTCAAGTTTAGGTTTAGGTTTAGGTTAGGGAGTTGAGATTAGGATTAGGTGTAGGTTTAGGTTTAGGGATTTGAGAATACATTTAGATTATTGGTTTAGGTTTAGGTTTATGTTAAGGTTGAGGTTTAGGTTATAAGCTATAGGTTTAGGGATTTGAGAATAGGTTAAGGTTTAGGTTTAGGAAATCGGGTTCGGGTTTGGGATCGGGTTTAGGTTTGGGTTTTAAGTTTAGGTTTAGGTTTAGGTTAGGGAGTTGAGATTAGGATTAGGTGTAGGTTTAGGTTTAGGGATTTGAGAATACATTTAGATTATTGGTTTAGGTTTAGGTTATAGGTTATAGGTTTAGGTCTATGTTAAGGTTGAGGTTTAGGTTGTAAGCTATAGGTTTAGGGATTTGAGAATAGGTTAAGGTTTAGGTTTAGGAAATCGGGTTCGATTTCGGGATCGGGTTTAGGTTTGGATTTTTAAGTTTAGGTTTAGGTTTAGGTTAGGGAGTTGAGATTAGGATTAGGTGTAGGTTTAGGTTTAGGGATTTGTGAATACATTTAGTTTTAGGTTTCAGGTTATAGGTTAAGGTTAGGTTATAGGTTATAAGTTTAGGTTATAGGTTAAGGGTTTAGGTCATAGGTTTTGGTTTAGGTTAAGGTTATAGGTGTAGGTTTAGGTTTAGGTTTAGGTTTAGGTTAAGGTTTAGGTTTAGGGAATTGAGAATAGGTAAAGGTTTAGGTTTAGGAAATTGGGTTTGGGTTTGGGATCGGGTTTAGGTTTAGGTTTAGGTTAGGGAGTTGAGATTAGGATTAGGTGTAGGTTTAGGTTTAGGGATTTGAGAATACATTTAGTTTTAGGTTTAGGTTTAGGTTTTAGGCTATAGGTTAAGGTTTAGTTTAAGGTTAGGTTATATGTTATAAGTTTAGGTTATAGGTTATAGGTTAAGGTTTTACGTCATAGGTTTTGGTTTAGGTTAAGGTTATAGGTTTTGATTTAGGTTTAGGTTAAGGTTTAGGATTAGGTTATAAGCTATAGGTTTAGGGAATTGAGAATAGGTAAAGGTTTAGGTTTAGGAAATCGGGTTCAGGTTCGGGTTCGGGTTTAGGTTTGGGTTTTCAAGTTTAGGTTTAGGTTTAGGTTAGGGAGTTGAGATTAGGATTAGGTGTAGGTTTAAGTTTAGGGATTTGAGAATACATTTAGGTTTTAGGTTTAGGTTTATGTTAAGGTTTAGGTTTAGGTTAAGGTTTAGGTTTAGGGAATTGAGAATAGGTTAAGGTTTAGGTTTAGGAAATCAAGTTCGGGTTTGAGATCGAGTTTACCTTTGGGTTTTAGGTTTAGGTTTAGGTTTATGTTATAGGTTATAAGTGTAGGTTTAGGTTATAGGTTTTGGGATTTGAGAATAGGTTTAGGTTATAAAAATGGCTTTAGGTTATAAGTATAAATTTAGATTTAGCTTTAGGTTATAGGTTATAAGTGTAGGTTTAGTTTTAGCTTTTAGGTTTATGTTATAAGTGTAGGTTTAGGTTTAGGTTATAAGTGTAGGTTTAGGTTTAGGTTTTAGGTTTAGGTTATAGGTTATAAGTTTATGTTTAGGTTAAGGTTTAGGTTTATTATATAGGTTTTGGGATTGAGAATAGGTTTAGGTTATAAGTATAGGTTTAGGTTTAGGTTTTATGTTTAGGTTAAGGTTATAGGTTTAGGTTTAAGTTATAAGTGTAGGTTATAGGTTTAGGTTTAGGTTTTATGTTTAGGTTAAGGTTATAGGTTTAGGTTTAGGTTATAAGTGTAGGTTATAGGTTTAGGTTTAGGTTTAGGTTATAAGTGTAGGTTAGGTTATAGGTTAAGGTTTAGGGAATTGAATTTAAGTTATAGGTTTAGGTTATAGGTTTTGGGATTTGACAATAGGTTTCGGTTAAGGTTATAAGTTTAGGTTTAGGAAATCAGGTTCAGGATCGGGTTTAGGTTTGGGATTTCAAGTGTAGATTTAGGTTTAGGTTAGGGAGTTGAGATTAAGATTAAGTGTAGGTTTAAATTTAGGGATTTGAGAATACATTAAGGTTTAGGTTTAAGAAATCGGGTTCGGGTTCGGGTTCGAGATCGGGTTTACGTTTGGGTTTTAAGTTTAGGTTTAGGTTATAAGTTATAAGTGTAGGTTTAGGTTTAGGTATTCTCTAGTATTATCTACTATTGAACCTAGTATTATCTACTACATACTAGTAACATACAACCAATATTGGGGCACCATACCATAAGCTACAAGAATTTCATGTCCCCCTAAACAAGGTATCCTCCATTGATAACATATATATATATATATATATTATAAGTTTTTTATTTTCATTTACATTCGCGAATACATTCATCATCCATCCGGATAGCTCCGACGCATATCCGGGTCTGCACATTTAAATAAAATGAATTATCAAGATCATTTAAATAAAATCAGGTCCAATCAACAATCTGACCTAGGAGATTTGAGAGGTGCGGTCCCTTCAGGCCTTGAAACTAGTGGTGACAAACATCAAACAAATATAAGAACACACAAACATGATAAATTAACAAAAGAGAATAATTGAGTAAATTAGAGAGAAATCACAAACCCATTATTAGAATCAATAAAAATAGACACAAATTTCGAACTAAATTGATGGAAAGAAGAAGAAGAAGAAGAAGAAGCCAGATTCCCTAATAGGAAAACATGGATTCATACACAAGACAGGTAGAAGCCTACTTCTCAGGCTCATTTATATGTGCCTCCTATAATGCAACCTTCAGGAGGAGACTCAAGCGAGTATGTCCATGGCTATAAACTTGATTTCCAAGTTATTGTTACCATACAGATCTATTTGTTTCCACGACTCCATGTAGCAACAAGTGAATAAGAATTTCATTGTCTTTGAGGGAAGCAAAAAATTGCAATCCAACTTCATCCTATGATACTGCAACATGGCAGAGTATCAAAACCACATTTGATAATCCCATAATGAGTGTAAACTCCATCCTCGCATCATGTTTGGCCTGGTACCTCAACGAAACTGGGTATTATGTGGTACCCTTATTTTCAGCTGTATTCTAAACCATTGATATATGTCTACACTAGAATCAAGTTATTAGTTCATACTATTTTACTTTTTATATTTATCAATATCTTCGGTCAGGAATTCATAAGTGGAGAGATTGAGAAGGATGTTGCCCATAAAATTCAAACAGGGTTGAAGGAATGGAGATGTGTCTCTGGAGTTTTATGTGATCATCTTGTACCACTCACGGTAAAAGGGATACTTTATAGGGTGGCTATAAGACCAGCAATGATTTATGACTGTTGTGCAGTTAAGGAACAAAATGTACATAGTGTGATGTGTAGCTGAAACAAGAATGTTGATATGGATGAGTGGCAAAACAAGGATTGATAGAATTAAAACAAACACATTCGAGGATTCAGGAGTATCATCACCAATAGGTAATAAGATGAGGGAAAGTTGACTTAGATGATTTAGTCATGTAAAATGGAGACCAAGAACTGTGCCGGTTAGGAGTGAGTTGGTACAAGTTGAAGGCTCTAAAATGGCAAGGGGAAGAGGCCCAAAAGGACATGTGTAGAGGTAATAAGAAAAGACTTGATGAGCTATAGGATAACCAAAGTTATGGCCCCTGATAGAGTAGAATGGCAGAAAAGGATTCATGTGGTCAGCCCAATTAGTTGAGACAAGGCTTAGATGATGATGATGACTTGCTGCCAATCAGTTTTGTACATCTCGCAATGAAACAAACAGTTCAACCAGACAACCGAAACACGGACACAGGAAATCAGGTGCAACGTGACAAAGGGGCCACCCACTAATTAAGCCTCCTAACAACACGGAATAGACAAACCATCTTTATGGCATGAATAAACAGATATTATTTCAAGAAAGGAAGAAAATATTACACAAAGGGACAAGGCATCCCCAATATAAAGATTCAGACCTAACAAGAGAAGCAAGAATGCCCTATGGTTTCTGCCAGACAACGACATTCTTTAGGGTTCGTTTGACAAAGTGTGAAATTTAAATGCTACTAAAGAATTTGCTTCCAGGAAACCAATTCTCTGAGAAACCGATTCTCAGTCATGTTTGGCAAGTACCAATGTAATTGGTAGGAAACCGAAAGCGTTGAGGAACTAACTGGGAATGTGATTCTGTTGAAGTGTGCTGGCATCATTTTTCAATATGATTTTTAAAAAATATGACAGTTGGGAGGGAATTCATTTTCCTGGATTCTTTGAGCTGGAATCCATTTCTTACCTTTTCCATGGCCCCCAAATGTAAGAATTTACCCCTGCTCCAGGATTCCATATCCAGCAGTGAACTTTCCAGTTGCCCTACTACCCATTATTACAATCCAACAACAATTTCTTTTCAAAAAAACTCAGACCACTCTGCTCATCAGGTGGATTATAGTCCATGAGACAAATGGACAACTAATACTAGTTCATAACTTGATTTAAAACGTATTTAATAAATACCAAAAAAAAAAGAGTCAAGGTTTAGAAAACACCAGTGGTAACGACCAATTTAGACAGGAGGGTCACTCTACATTTGTTATGTCATGAAAAATGCATGTGAAACAACAACCTCTATTTTCAAAAGACCATTTTTTCCCAATAACGGCTAATATATGATACAATAGGGGCTTTTATCTACACATGACATTCTTGGGGCTTAAAATCCCCAAATCTGTAAGCCCTAAAATCCCCAAAATCTATAAGCCCTAAAATCCCCAAATTTGTAAGCCCTAAAATCTGTAAGCCCAAAAATCCCCAAATCTGTAAGCCCAAAAATCCCCAAAATCTATAAGCCCAAAAATCCCCAAATCTGTAAGCCCTAAAATCCCCAAATCTGTAAGCCCTAAAATCCCTAAATCTGTTAGTCCTAAAATCCCCAAATCGAAAGGGGAAGTGAGATAGACAGAGATGAAGGAAGAGAGATCAAGAGAGTACCTTCCATTTGATGGTGGCTATTGTTGACAATGAGGGACTTGAAGCCTCTTGTGATGGTAGCTGTTGTTGATGGAGGTTGGGCGGCCATGCATTGGGATGAGATCCGCTACTACCGCAGATGGGGAAGACTATGGACAACGTTGGTGGATGATGGGTTAGCGTTTGGAGTAGAAAGAGAAGGGCGAGAGAGAGAGGAGAGGCGGACGCGGATTAGCTATTGACAGGCTGAGAGGGGGACGCGGATTAGCTACTGATAGGTTGAGAGAGAGAGAGAGAGAGAGAAGAGGAGGGCGAGAGAGAGAGGAGAGGGGGACGCGGATTTGCTACCGACGAGAGAGGGAGGGAGGGAGAGCGAATTGCGTACTGAGAGGGAGCGAAGCAGAGGGAGAGCGCTTAGAGAGAGGGAAGCGGTTTACGTAGTGATGCTAAGGGCCTGTTTGGGCTGTGGGATTAGAAGGGATTAGGTGGTATGGGATTCATTCAGGGAACGGATTGGCTACTCCCCCTGACACTGGTCGGTACTCTGTGGGGCCACCATGATGTATGTGTGTCATCCATGCTGTCCATCTATTGTTATATATCATTTTATGACATGTTAACAAAAAATGAAGCATATTTAAATCTCAAGTGGACCACATTACTGGAAACAGTGTTGAATGAATTTTGACCATTAAAAACATTTTAGGGGCCATAAAAGTTTTGGATTAAGCTGATATTTATTTTTTCCCTTCATCTGGGTCTTTATGACCAAATCAACAGATTGGATGTCAAATAAATAGTACAGTGGGCCTTAGGAGGATTTTAATGGTGAATATCCGTTCATTGTTTTTCTCCTGTGGTGTGGCCCACCTAAGATTTATATCCCTATAATTTTTTGTATAAAGTCATAAAATGATATGTAAAAATGGGTTAACGGAATGGATGAAACATATACATCATAGTGGTGTTTCATCCATCATAGTGGGGCCCAAAGAGCAACGACCACCACCGGCGGGGTTGGTGTCACGAGGAGTAGCCAATCCATCTCCATTATGAAAGATGGAAAAGCTTGGAATTACATTAAATGGAATTGCAATGGAACCTGTGCCACTTTCACTAAATGTTAGCAAGTTGTGTAGGTCCCACCATGATGTGTGGGCTATATCCACACCGTCCACCCATTTATCGAGATTATTTTAGAGTATGGGCCAAAAAATAGGTAAATCTAAACTTCAAGTGGACCCTACCATAGAAAGCAACGGGGATTGAATACTAACCGTTGAAAACTTCTCTGGGGCCACATAAGTTTTGGATATACCTCATTTTTAGGCCCATGCCATAAAATGAGGTAACAAAACAAATGAACAGTTTAGATATAACACGTGTGTTATTCTTAGTAATTTCAAATGATGGTGGGCATATCCATTCAATGTACCACTGTATTATTAACAAAGCATGGCATTAATCTTATCCCATGGCAAGAGGGGACAATCCCTGCCATGGTAATAATTATGTTTTTTTGAATCCCATCCCACCTAATCTTTGAGTAAGCGTGGCATTAATCTTATCCCATGGCAAGAGTACTGAGTAAACTCTGTGGGTCCACTGTGATTTGTATATTTTATCTACCCGTACATCCATTTTAATAGGTAATTGCATGGTTTGATCCCAAAAATTAAATATATTCAAATCTCAAGTGGACCTCACCACGAGAAATAGTTTGAATTGAAATTATACTATTGAAAGTTTCTTGGGGCCCACTGAAGTTTTGTATATGCTGATATTTATTTTTTTACCTTCATCCATCTCCGTGTAATGTTATGAACAGGTTGGATGACAAATAAAAATCACTATAGGCCCTCGCATGGTTTCAATGGTGGAAGTCATTATTCTTATTGTTTCTTATCGTGTGGTCCATTTGAGCTTTGAGAATACTTCTATTTTAGACTCAACCACTAAAATTATCTTGAAAAACGAATGGACGACATGGATGAAGAGAAAGCACAAACATCAGCTTGATCCAAAACTTATTTGGCCTCTAAAAAATTTTCAACGGTAGATGTTCAATCAAACTATTTCTTGTACTGTAGTCCACTTGAGATTTTAATTTGCTTCGTTTTTGGGATCACGCCCTAAAATTATCCGTTAACATAGATTAACGGAGTGGATAAAATAAATAAATAACAGTGGACCCCACACGGTTTACTCACTACGCTAAGGGTACTGAGTTACTCAGTACGCAATCCACTTCCAGAGGATTAGGGCGAGAGAGAGTTGCCGGATGCGGATTAGATACAGGTTGGATTTATCTTTGGATATTGCCCTAAAATGATCTCTCCAAATGAATGGAAGGTGTGGATATAAAACATACATCATGGTGGGGCCCAAAATTGAGAGGTATATAAATATCAAGTGGACCACACCACATGAAAATAACAGTGATTGGATATCCATCATTAAAATCCTATGTAAGGCCCACTGTACTCTTTAATTGACATCCAATCTTTTTATTAGGTCATACAGGCTTAGATGAAGAGGGGAAAAAAATCATCTCAATTCAAAACTTTTATGGCCCCCAAAATGTTTTAAATGGTTGACGCTCATTTAACACTATTTCTCGTAATGTGGTCCATTTCAAATTGGGATATGCCTCATTTTTGGTCTCATGACATAAGATGATCTTTAAAAATAGATAGACGGCATGGATTAAACACATACATCATGATGGACGGCATGGATTAAACACATATACAGCTGAATGAATTTTGATTTAAACATCTGAAGTTATTTTCTTTTCAATTTGGACTGATTGGATTGTCCAAAAATGGTTAAAGGTTGTTCATAATATCAAAAATATATGAATGAATGGAAAACACAAACATCAGCTTAATCCAAAACTTCTATGGCCTCCAAGAAATTTTAAATGGTGGAGGTTCAATCACACTATTTCCTGTGGTGTGGCCCACTTGAGCTTTAGATAGGCTTCTTTTTTGTTCTTTAAACCTCAAATTATCTGTTAGCATGGATGAATGGAGTGGATAAAATAAATAAATAACAGTGGACCCCACAAAGTTTACTCTAGTAAAAGTAACGAGTAACTCACCAAAATGTAGTAGAGAAGGGTTTCCTTAAAACATTCATAATCATATATTGGGCCTGCCTAAATGTGATTCACATATCTAACCCACTGATTATGTGTGTTCCACTTGGATGAGGGGTCAGACCAAGTTTCAACCGCATCCAAAACTCATGTGGGCCCCACCAAGTGCTTTTATATTTTTTAGGATGTCTTCACATAGTTTTAAATGGTATAGCCCACTTGAGTTTTGTTTACCGATGATTTTTGAGATATCTCATAACCTAAAGGGGACACATCAAATCCACGGTGTTGATGTTCGACACACATCATGATGGGGCCCACAAAACTTACTAACATCAATTCTTAGGTTCTCACGAGGTCAGTAAGTTGGGTCACAATTTTAACCAGAATATTTGGCCCATTTTACATGTCTGGTCCATTCACTCTATTTTACTGATCAATACTCTCAATTTGACTAATTACTCGCCTCAATTAGGCTACATATGAGAAAGATATTGGGCACACAAGATTGATCAACAATTTCAGTGAAATTTGATTTAAACATATGAAGTTATTTACTCTTCAATTTGAACTGATTAGATTGTCCAAAAACGATTAAAAGTTCAATTAATGGATGTGCCTAATAATTTAATAATTTTATTTTTCACAAATAAATTTAACATTTTTTTTTTCAAAATGTATATTTTTTTATTCTTTTAACTAAATATCATTTTTATTATAAAATATTTCAAAAATATTTAAAATAAAATTTTGAATTTTTATTTTTAAAATCTCAAAAATTTAATCATATTTTATTTTTTTTTCAAAAATTTCAAAATGCCAATTTTTTTCTTCAAAAGCAGTATTTTGTTCTCAAAATTTTTCTTAAACATAGTTAAAATTTTTAAACTTTTCAATATTCTCTTTCATGTGATATTACAAATCATTTAAATATTACCTTTTTAATTATATAAAAAAAAAATTTCCATTCATATGACATAAAAACTACACACACACACACACACACACATTTTTACCGACAAAATCTTTTAAAAATTAAAACATTTTTACATTATTACCTGGCCCAAAAATGGGTTGGAGAAATATAGGAGCAGCAAGGATATACAACACATCATCAAAATCTCACTTTTGTTATCTAACTTTTCAATTTTTCTTGCCAAAATACAAAATTTAGTTTTCTTTTTTTAAAAAAAAATATATTTTTTACAATTTGTCAATTTTTTCACAATTTTGTTTAATTTTTTAAATTTTCTTTTTCAAAATATCATTTTTTAAATCCACTTTTGTTATATAACTTTTTAATTTTTCTTGTCAAAATACAAAATCTAGTTTTCTTTTTTAAAATATATATTTTTTTACATTTTGTCAATTTTTTCACAATTTTGTTTAATTTTTTAAAATTTCTTTTTCAAAATATCATTTTTTAAATCTCACTTTTATTATATAACTTTTTAATCTTTCTTGTCAAAATACAAAATCTAGTTTTCTTTTTTAAAAAATATATTTTTTTATGATTTGTCAATTTTTTCACAATTTTGTTTAATTTTTTTAATTTTCTTTTTTTAAATATCATTTTTTTAATCTCACTTTTGTTATATATAACTTTTCATTTTTCTTGTCAAAATACAAAGTCTATTTTTCTTTTTTAAAAAATATATATTTTTTTACAATTTGTCAAAATTTTCACAATTTTGTTTAATTTTTTAAATTTTCTTTTTTAAAATATCATTTTTTTAATCTCACTTTTGTTATGTATAACTTTTCAATTTTTCTTGTCAAAATACAAAATCTAGTTTTTTTTTTTTTAATATATATATATATATTTTCAATTTGTCAAAATTTTCACAATTTTGTTTAATTTTTAAAATTTTCTTTTTCAAAATATCATTTTTTTATTGAATTTCTTTTTTTCAAAATTATCAACAGTGTTTTTTTTTTTCAAAGTTTAAAATTTTCTTAAACATTGTTAATTATTTTTTTAAGCTTCTTAATTTTTTTTTTTGAAATTCATAATGGGATAATTGAGCATTAGAGACGGTTTAGGACCGTCTCTAATATAGACGGTCGTTGACCGTCTCTAATAAAGACGGTCTAGGGCCGTCTCTAATAGAGACGGTCTTTGACAGGGCTATAAGATGGTTGAAGACCGTCTCTAATAGAGACGGTCTTTGACAGTCTCAGATTGCAAGTAAAAGACGGCCAATGACCGTCTCTAATTCAGATGGTTAATGACCGTCTCAGATGACCTCATATAAGACAGCCAATGACCATCTCAGATGACCCATATAAGATGGTCAACGACCGTCTTAAATGATTTGTGGACGTTCAAATTTTAAAGACAATATTAAGGACGGCTAGGGGCCGTCTATAATTTTAGAGACGGTTTACGATCGTCTCTAAAACATCTTTAAACCAAGCAATTTTAGAGACGGTCCAAAACTGTCTCTAAATCTGTCCTTTTTTTCCATTTTTCACGTAGTGGGTAATGCATACATGGGTAGGATGATTTGTATGGCAGTCACGTGATGACAAGATAAGTGAGACACTTTGTGATGAGACCTTGGGACAGCCAAGACTTGGATAGTATTGATCGGGAAGGATGAGAAGGGTGCATCATTGTCACCTCGGGCTTAGATCCCATAATTAGAGACGCCCATCCTCCAAGGAACCCGCTTCGATTGGTACCAATTGGGTCCTCTTCTGTTGTAGGTCAGGTAAGGATGAGCACGATAGGTTAGGTGCAAGAGTACCTTACACTGCCAGAACTAGGAAGGGAAGAGGTGTGACGAACCTACCTACTGTCATGTGCCGGGTCGAGGACGTTTCGTCTCGACTGCTGAGGCACGGTAGGGTGAAACAAATCTGGGTCCCCCATTATTTAGCCAGCAGTTGGATGGGAAGGGGTTGGCGTGCCCAAAACTCAATTCCTTATAAATGCATCCCACACTTGTGCTGAAGATGATGGTTTAACACTTGTGTGGAGTGAATGAGGTTCATAAAAGAAAATGATAGGTAGTTCAAAATCATGCCATACGAAGGAAAGGTAAAGTTAGCACTGAATCATGTATTTATTCACACGTTATTCACTCGGGTTAGTAGATGTGTAATTAGACTTCACGGACTTGTTCACAATGGCTAAGATTTTGGTTAGGTATGGGACTAACCTGAGATTAGGGGTTTCCATGTTGCTACTCACTATTCAAATTAGGTATGAGACTGACTTGGATAGAAGTTCCTAGTGCTGGACCCCACAGCCACGAAATTGCGCTCTGCTAGCCTGACCACACCATCTATTGAATTCATCTTGTATTTGCTATAACATGCTCACCCTTGATAACACGCTGAGTTGTATTTCTTGTTTGTACCCCCAATTCTCTATATGGTATGCCCACTCAATGCGTTGAGCTCAAGTCACATTTTCTTTTCTTTTTCAGAGAGGTATTACTAGACCAGCTTGGATCGTTCAATGATCATTTGCTTTCCATTTCTCATGTTTATTTTGGGAAATATTTGGATTGTAATATTTTGGACAATGATGTATTTTGGGATCTTAGTACATATGGGTTTTTGGAGTGGTCGACATTAATATGGACTAGTATTTTAAAAGAAATATCCTAGAGCAGATACCAGAGACAAAAAAATAAACAAAAAACAACAACTTCATGTTAGCACCATTCGTGAGTCAGAAGGTGACACTTTTGGCTCTCGAATTCTGGGGCGTGACAGCTTCTTGTCCTTTCTCTGGCCTAACATTGCCCCAATAATATAGTTGCTTGCATCGCACATGATCTCAAAATGAACACTCCAATTGTGTGGTTGCATGATGGGAGAGGTAGTTAACATTCCCTTAAGCTTGGTGAAAGCTTTAAGGCATTCTTCACTCCACTCGAATGGGGTGTTCTTTTGGAGAAGATTACACAAAGTACGGGATAGATTATTGAAGTCCTTTATAAACATTATATAAAAGTCAGTGAGTCCTAGAAAGGATCGCACGTCGTTTATGCTTTTGGGTGGAGGTAGGTTAGAGGTCAAGTCTATTTTAGCCTTGTCTACCTTGATTCTGTTGGACGATATTATTTGTCCAAGGACTATTCCCTTTGGAACCATGAAATGACACTTCTCCCAATTCAGCACAAGGTTCTTTTGTTTACATCTCTTCAACACAAGTTTAAGATGTTCAAGGCATTTGCTGAAGGATAGACCAAAGACGGAGAATTTATCCCTATAGACCTCTAAATATTGTCCCACCATGTCAGAAAAGATATTTAGCATACATTGTTAAAATGTGGTAGGGGAATTACACAATCCAAATGGCATCCTTCGATAAGAGAAAGTGTCAAAGGGACATGTGAATGTTATCTTCTCTTGATATTCAATTGCTATCTCCCAATTAAGCACAAGGTTCTTTTGTTTGTATCTTTTTAGCACAAGTTTAAGATGTTCAAGGCATTTGTTGAAAGATAAACCAAAGACAGAGAAGTCATCCATGAAGACCTCTAGTTATTATCCCACCATATTAGAAAAGATGCTCAACATACATTGCTGAAATGTGGAGGGAGCATTACATAATCCGAATGGCATCATTCGGTAATCGAAAGTTCTAAAGGGACATGAGAATGTTGTCTTCTCTTTATCTTCAAGGGCTATCTCCCAATTCAGCACAAGGTTCTTTTGTTCGCATCTCTTCAACACAAGTTTAAGATGATCAAGGCATTCGTTGAAGGATAGACCGAAGACAGAGAAGTTGTCCATGAAGACCTCTAGTTATTGCCCCACCATGTCAGAAAAGATGCTCAACATACATCGCTGAAATATGGCGGGAGCATTACACAATCCGAATGGCATCCTTCAGTAAGCAAAATTGCCAAAGCTTAAGGGACATGTGAATTATGTCTTCTCTTGATCTTCAAAGGCTACCTCAATTTGATTGTAGCCTGAATACCTGTTTAAAAAGTAGTAATAGGAATGACCAGCTAACCTTTCTAAAATTTGATCAATGAAGGATAAAGGAAAGTGGTCTTTTCTAGTGATGATATTTAACTTCCGGTAGTCAATGAACATCCTCTAACCAGTAGTGACTCTGGTTGGCATGAGGTCATTATCGGCATTAGCTAGAATGATGATTTTGGACTTCTTAGGAACCACATGTGTTGGACTCACCCATTGACTATCAGATATAGGGTATATAATACCCACATCCAACAACTTGAGTAACTCGGCCTTAACCACTTCCTTTATATTTAGATTTAAATGGCTTTGTAGTGGTCTGAAAGTTTTCGTATTATTTTCAAGGTGAATGCAGTGAGTACAAATCAAATGGTCAATTCCCTTGAGGTCCGCAATTGTCCATCCAAGGGCTCCCTTATGTTCTTTGAGAGTAGAGATAAGTATACTCTCTTGTTCTTAATTAAAGTGGGAACAAAATCACCATCGGGTATGTCTTGTCTTGAACTAAATAGACATATTTAAGATCTACAGGAAAATGTTTTAGGTCAAGCTTTGATGCCTTGAGACTAGACGGTAGAGGCATTGTATCGATTTGGGGCAAAGTTTCAAATTGTGGCCTCCATCAGTTAATTTCAAGTACCAGTGTCACATAAAGCAAGGCATCCATTTCCCTAATCATGTTATCATCCAAATCAGGGGAGTGGTCCAATCTCATTTCTAAAAAGTCAGAGTATAGAGTCAAAAGTGCTCTATCTTCCACAAATGAATCGATCAAGTTAACTTCGTGGGTATCATCAATATCCTCCGCTTGTTTGCACATGTTAAAGATGTTCAGCTCTAATGTCATGTTCCCGAAAGATAGCTTCATCACTCCATTCCTACAATTGATGACTGCATTTGATGTAGCTAGGAATGGTCGGCCTAGAATGACGGGAATTGAGTGCTCACGTCCATGACGGGCTGAGTATCTAAAATAATAAAATCCACTAGATAGTAGAATTTATCAACTTAAACTAACACATCCTCTATTATTCCTCTCAGTATGCGAATTGAACGATAAACTAATTGTAGTGTGGTTCTGGTGGGTTTTAATACACCAAGTCTAAGCTCTTTATAAACCAAGTAATGAATCATATTTACACTTGCTCCCAAGTTAAGAAGTGTATGCTCATTCCTATGATATATTCCCAATTACACAAGTGATGTTTGGGCTACGAAGATCCTTGTATTTTTGTGACACATCTTGCTTGAGGATGGCACTCACTTTTTCAATAAAAAAATAAATATCTTCTTCTGTATGTTTTGTCATCTTTTGGCCATACATTAATCTTTCAGGAACTTAGCATATGAGGGGATTTACTTAATCGAATCCAATAGAGGAAGATTGACTTTCACATGTTTAAGTGCTTCTAAGATGTCGAAAGTGTTCGAGTGCATGTCCATTTATGCATTTACACGTGTTCGGGGCCAAAAAGGAGTGATATGGGGTCAGCCAAAATCCCCAAAAGAGTGAAACTTTGAATTTTATAGAGTTTAGACCAATCTTGGTAGTGCCACTGCCAAAAAATAAGTTCTAGGACAGAACCTGGCATTGTTGCCGCCAGACCGGCATTACCACCGCCAAAATTAGATAGCAGGTGGTGTGGGCGTTACCATCGCCACCCCCTGTCCAACAATTTTCTGCATGATCAGATTTTGGCAGTTTCAGTATGCTGACTTCAAAAACTCATATATTTTATTTTACAATTCCAATTAAGATGCTTCAAAAGCCAGATTGAACATTGATGAATCTAATTTCGTGGTAAAAAAAAACTTAAAGGAGGTTAAATTTAGGATATTGTGGAAAATGTACCAAAAATCGTTGGTTTCAGGAAGTTGGTACTTCCAAAATTTTTAGAATTTTTATAGAACTCAAAATGGAATAAAATTTGGTGGGGCTAAAGTAGACTTGATGATAAATTACCATAAAAATTTTTAAAATAATTTAATTACTAAAGGTACCAAAAACATTAACAGCAATAGACATATTAAAACTGAAAAATTTATGCAAGAACACGTCATTGTGTTGCGCATATCTTTTTCATATTAGAGTATTTTCATTTAGTATCTTCTTAAGAATTGCTTATAATTATTCTAGGAATCATGCTATATGATTAAATTAAAATTTTTTTATTTTTAGAATATTTTACTAATTCGGGTAGTTTTACGTATAGTTGAATTATTGTTCTTGATTAGGGCGATTAAAGCCGAATTACCATTTCTACTAATTATGAATAGGTCGTGCTATGAACTTAACTAATCCAAACTCTATTTACTATGCATAAGAAATCTTGTCACCTAGTTCATTTCAGAAATGTCCTGATTAACCAAACAAGCACTAAACTGCTCATTAGTGGGCCACTAAACCTGAGACTATAGAAAAACGTTCGTCTTAGTTGGCTTGACGTTCATCGTAGGACATCAAGCTGAGATTACATCTTGAATTGCTCAACTTGAACTTGTAAGGCCAGTGAATGAAATGCGTGAATATTTCTGAAATTAACGAGGAACTTAAGTTAATTGTACGTATCCGGTCTTTGCTAAAATTGTGACTTTTGGACCATTAGATGATGACCAAATTTAGGGCACTAATCGAGATTATTACTATTCTCACATCCATATAGTTATAGACCTGATCGACGCTCAATGATCATCAATCTGGGTTAGGGCCTTCCCAGTTGATTGGTATGTTCGATCATCGGATGGTTGTATCCAAACATAGATTGCCTAATAGGACACTTATCCCATGACTTATATTGACCCATACACCTCCCCGTGGGTCCTATTGGTTGTAAATAAACCCCTACAGGATTAGTCTTATAAATAAAGGGCATTGGGGCCATTTTCATCACTTTTGGCTCTATAAAAGGGCTTATTTGGACTTTCCCTCTCCCCATACGAATTTTTCCAAAGCCAAGTAGAGAAAGAGAAAGAGAGGAAGAGAGGGAAGGGAGAAATGGTAGAGCCCGGTGCTTCATCTCACCGTCCAATCCCCATGATCATCGGATCTTGCAAGACCTCATCTTTATGCCCAGTTTTATGTCTTCCATGGATGAAATTTCAAGATTTCAGGTCAAATTCTTCATTCCTTGCTAGGTAAGAGGTTTCCTACTTGTCTTTCTATCTCTTTCTTTTATTTCCTACATTTTGAGTCATTGGGGTTAGAAACCCCATTTCATTTTCATCGATTCTCGTAAACCCTAATGTTAGGGTTGAGTATGTTAGAATTTTGAGTTACAATTACCGATCAGAGCGGTCCATACTCTTGTAGGAGCTATAATCGGACTCGACTCCATTAGGGTTTCGGTTGTGCATCGATTTCGGGTCCCGATTTGTCGAACCGAGTTGAAGAATCATTTCAATCGAGTTAGTTAAGTCATAATTCATCGTTTAACGTTTAATTAGGATTAAATCTACATCATTAATGATAGTCTTGCACTTTAATTTAGGTTTAGAGTGTTTTTCCCAAATTCTCGATGCTAGGGTTGCATCCTAGTCGAGGATTTCGATTCTAAGATCAAGATTTACCCTCAAGCTTTTACATGGCATTTTAGAATAAATAAATATGTTGTTTGCTATTTGATTGACAATATGATCGATGAAATGCTTAAATGATATGAAACTCTTAATATTAGAATTCTTCGACGTCGAATGCTTAAAATGTTAATGTAATTGACTTATCATGTTGTGGTGGATTGAGCTTCACAAATTATTTAAATATGTGGATAACCCGCTTTAAGGGGGCTATCCCAGGATTTTACATCCGACCAAAGTTGAACACGGATGATTGGCAATAGTTGGAGCTATACGGGATGCTTTACACCTAATGCTGGTTTGCCCGGGATACTCCGCAGTCGTTCGCATCAGTCTAATGCAAGCTCAATCATTCTTGTGATTGGTGATTGTATAACATTCAATAGAATTTATGATACCACTATTACCATTGATTTAGTCTACTCATAACCATTAGTGCGTTATAATGTCAAAGACTCATGAGCCGAGCATGGGGGTATAGAACATTATGTTCGAGCTATCGGCTTATGATGAGGTGATGAGCCTCCCCATAGTGACCAGTGAGTACTGATAGAGGTGATAGTATGTTGTTTGAACGGTCCCTATCAAATTACCCAGGCGATGGTTCCGTGCCAAAGTAGCGTTCGAACGACCGGACATGAGTAGAATTGGGTGACAAGCCCCTTTCCTTTGTATTGATTTATTTTTGATTGACAAGCCCACACCTCTGAATTGATTGTATCATACTTGGTGTTGGGTGACGACCCGTACCGTGTTGATACCTTAATTTGGATCAAGGGACACTAATGAGGAGCCTCCACATGCTACGATGAGCCGTGTGATTTGGATAATGACTCGTGATATAATATCGGTATTATAGTTTTTCCAACCTGTTGCATGAAATGAGACTAATAATCAGTTGGCTATTCATGCATATTGTAGGATAGGTTGCGATTCGGCATTGGAGTCAATTGTGAGAGAGTGTTGGCATTTGCAAAATAGGCATTGAAGTTAATTGTGAGGGAGTGCTGGATTGTAACGAGCATGCATCATTTCATCATAACATTAATATACTCACTAATTAGATTTTGAAACTGTTTGCTTGTTATGACATCATTACTTGTGTTTGGTTGTGTTGATAACATATGTAACTTCTTAGTGTCTGTGCATTAAAAGTAACATGATTGAGTGTATTCCATATATGAATATGTATTTATTGTAAACCTTTTATTCACTAAAATGTTCCAATTAACAATCTTGGGGGTATTTCTTCACTATGTTGGCGTTTGACGCCTCCTATTTAACATATGCAGACTATTCAGAAATAGGACCAGTCGGTGATGTGCTCAGGGCACATAGTAGATCTCTAGCTTCTTCTTGCTTGGCTTGGTAGTTATTCTTCGGTTCCTATCACAATTATTGTGATTTTTATAATTCTCACATGGGTGGTCATCATTTTTGGAATTGTAACTTCTAGGTGTTAGCCCTTTATTGTTGGATCTTGATATCTCTACCTTGCTTTGGTTCCGCTAAGTTGAAGTGTGTTACTATGATTATTTGTGTGTGAAATGAATGTGAATCTGATTGAGGACATATGTACATTTTATTAAGTTAACACTTGAAAACTTGGGATCAAAGTCTACGTACCCGGGTTCCGATTTTTGGGGCATTATAGTTTTCTAGCGATTTAAGTGAAATCAATCGTTGTGGGAATGGTGTAACCGGCTTGTATTGTGTGTCCGGTTCTTTCTCATGTCAAACATCACTAATTCCATCGTTCTTCTTAGATTCTTCTGAATCCTTAGGCTTCTCAGCCCTCGTCGGGATGGTTTTATCAATTGTTTTTCCACTTCTAAGGGTGATGATGGATTTAACTTGTTCAACATACTGATTCGAAGAGCTCAGGCCACTTATCTCACATTATAGTTTCGGGTTAGGTAGATGTTGGGCTAGAAAAGTCCCTCTCTCTCTAACTGTTAGTAGTGACTCAATCCTTTAAGTGGACTTGTTAAGGTTCTGGAATGCTTGTAGCATGTTTTGATTGAAGAGCTCTCAATTTTGAATATGTTTTAGAATCGGATCCTCTTAGGGTCATTGCTGATTTGGAAATTAGGGAAAAGCCCCTCGAGGATTTCTGTTTGTGCTAGCCGTTTGATCATTCCTCCAACTAAAATTAGGATGGTTCTTCCAACTAAAGTTATATGTGTTTGAGATATGGGTGTTGAATGGCCTATGATAATTGTTTACTGCATTCGATTGCTCGTGTAATAACTCTTAAAATGCAAGAATCGTAGGACATTCTTGTGTCAAGTGTATGTTACTAACACAAATCCCACAAACAATTTCAATGGTCTCTTCGAGTTTGACTGTCTCTACTTTCTTCAGTTCAATAGCCTCAATTTTCTTGTGAGAATAGCTACCCTTACACTCATATCGTCCTCTTCCCTTAAGATGCACATTCCTCCCTTTTTTCTTAATTGATTTGGCTTAGAAGTCATGGCTTTTGAGGAGGTGTCATATGACTACACGTTTTTAGCGAGTAGATCAAAATAGTCTCACGCATCATCGACTTCTTTATTCATAAACTCCCCATTGCACATCATCTTTAGAAATTGGTGTATGGGCGAAGTCAGCCCATCATAGAAAAAGCTTATAACTCGCCAAATTTCATATCCATGATGTGGGTAAGAGTTTAAAAGGTCTTTAAATCTCTCCCAACATTGGAAGAAAGTCTCTTCTCTTTTTGGGAAAAATTCATAATTGTTTGTCTTATGAACCGGGAAGAACCTTTTAAGGAACTCCCAGGTTATCTTAGCACTTATCCCCATTGATCTCGATCGTAAGGAATGAAGTCATGCTTGACTTTTTCCTTTAAAGGGAAAGGAAGCAATTTTACTCTTATGGTGTCATCAGACACGTTTGGGAAGTGCAAGGTTTCTACGATCTCATAAAACTCCTTGAGATGTAGATATGGATTTTCATAATTAAGTCCATAAAACTTCAGGAGTAGTTGGATCGCTCATCGTTTGAAGTCACATTTCCTGCATTATGTGAAAATACCATGCAGGAAGGTGTACTTGCCCTCACTAGTTGAAGGTAATCTCGCAGCGTTCTTAGTGGAGGAACATTGTGCACCTCATTCTCATCTTCATGTTCCTCAACGGGATGGTGCCATTGATTTTTAGCCGTAATTTATGTTGGCTCAGGGGATCTTAGGTGATGTCTAATCTGATGATGGATTGACAATCTTTCGACTAATTTTCCTTCAAGTAAGAGTTGTAGAGTGTTATTACGGATCCACTTGGGCATGAAACACTCTTAGCCCTTAAGTTTTAATCAATCTAAAACTAAAATCTAATCAGAAAGAGAAAACTACAAAGATAGAAATATGAAGAGAGAGAAGGTTGAAAAGAGGTTACCAGATGGAGTCGCTATGCCAGTTGCTATAAAATAAGAGAACAAGTTAGTTCCTAAGAGCAAATTCAGAAAATCTAATCTAAGGAAAACACATCAAAATTAGTCCTAATCCTAAACTAATTCCAACATTAATCAATATCAGAAAACTTAATTGAAGTCCCCGACAATGGCACAAAAAATTTGTTCATAATCCCTAGTACAGGGTTGCGCTATAATAATAACTTGGTAAGACTAAGGTCGAATCTATAGGGACTTGATATATGTGTGCTTTCTGAAATGAACTAGAGTTTACACTACTAAAATCTAGAGTGAAAGAGATCAATTGTGAATAAACTATCAGAGATAATGGAAAACTAGAGTGCTAAGCATTCACTTGTAGTCATCTTAATGCTACCTTACTTGATTCAATCAATACTTCAACTGGAATCGAAGTCCTATCCTATCCAGTTGGATGATGGAGTAGTTGAAACATCATAAACACCTCAAAACAGATTCTGAACTTTCATTTGATTAGTTCTATCATAAAGCACCAATGTAATGATCGCAGGGAATTTAAGCATCAACCGTGCCCGGAGTTAACGGTAAATCAAGGAATTTTACAAATCACAAAATTGCAAAACATGTAAGAATATATCAAAAGCTTCTTAAGCATCTACTGTACAGGGAGTTGACAATTGATCAAAGTAAACTGAAAATATTCCTTTATTCAAACTAAAATCCATGAAGTGTTAAACATATAAACTCATAAACTTTGAATCAAAGTAAGATAAACATCAAAACAAACTACAAGCTTCACCTCTTAGCTCTAGCTAAGAGATTAGCCAACCAAAGACATGATTGAACTAAAACTCTTAAAGAAAAACATAAAAACAAATTAGAAAAGAAAGGTTGGAGAAGAAGGGAGAACTCATTCGTGCTTATAAGAACTCAGAAAACATCTTTATATCAGCTTTGATCGGACCGACTCCAAAATGACTTCAATTTACGTAGTTATTGCAGATTCGATGGGAGCTTCTATGGCACTTCGATAGGATCGAAGTCCAATCGAAGAGTTCGATTAAAATTTGGAAACTGTCAGTAATAGCTTTTTAAAATCTGCGTAAGTCCTCGATGACATCGCTCGAGCTTCGATGTCATTAAACATGTCTTCGATGGGATCAAGAAACATCCAAAATTGTCTTACGAGTAAATCCTATAATTCATGATTTTTCCGATGTCATCGAACTGGTCTTCGATGGGATCAAACTCTCCTTTGATGGGATCAAGAATTGCACATATATGTCCAACAACTAAATTTAAATTTCTCTGATTTTTCCAATGGGATCGAGCTTCCTTTGATGGCATCGAATACTTACTTCGATGGCATCGAAGCTGTGTTCGATGTCAACGAACTGTCAAGTTCAACACTTCAGTTTTTTGCACTGTGCAACTTCGAATTTATTCCTTCTTCACAATTGGTTTTCTTGGATCTTGGACTCTTGAAATTTTCAATATTGACCTTCAAAGATCCAATCCTTACTTTGGTAATTCTTAAGCATAAAATTCTTGCTTTTAACATCCTTTTCACCTTATGCTCTTAAAATCACATTACGAGAGAAAACATGTAGAAATAGATCAATTAAGCGCCATCATGTTCATAAAACTAAGGAATAAATAGGGAGAAATATGTAATATTTCACACTCAACAACTATTTTGACATGTTAGCTGAAAACGTGTAATCTTGGGATACCTCAGCCAAGTGTACCCATCCTAAGTCAACTCAGTCCAATAAAAATGAGGGAATATACATCTTTAGGGAAGAAGATGATGTCAATGCCAGGGTGGCCAGCCTCATAAGAAAAGTTGAGGCCATTGTATTGAAGAAGGTGGAAACGATTAAATTCGAGGAGACCCTTAAAAATGTTTGCGATATTTTCGCAAGTAACATAAACTTGACATAGGCGTGTCCTTCAATTCTTGTGTTCCAAGAGTTTTTACATGAATAATCTAATGCCATGAACAATTATCAAAGGCCTTTCAGTTCTTCAATCTCAAACACATATAATTCTAATTAGTAGAACCACCCGAGTCTTAGTTGGAGGAATGAACCAATGACTAATAGTGATAAAAATCTTCAAGGGACCGTTCCTTCGATCCTTATTCTATTGTTAACATAGAAAAGGACCCTAGAGGATTCAGACTAAAGGTAAAACAATCAAGAGAAATTTAATGAGAATATTATACAAGCATTCCAAGATATTAAAACAACCTTAGGAACGTTTGAATCATCCATTTAAAGATTAGAATCACAACTATTTATTAGAGGGAAGGGGACTCTTCTAGCCAAACCTCTACCTAACTTGAAACCATATTATGAGACAAGTGACCACAACACTTCCACCCAACATGTGGAGCAAGACAAGTCCATTGCCACTCTAAGAAGTGAAAAAATAATTAACAAAAGCATCTCGACGACGGCTGAGAAGCCTAAGGACTCGGAAGAATCTAAAAGTGACGAAGAGACTAGCGATACTCCACATGAGAAGGAATCAAAAAAGAATATAAGACGGTGAATCCATTCCCACAAAGGTTGATCTTACTCAAACCTCTACCCAACACTTAAGATATCTTAGAAGTTCTCAAACAAGTGAAAATCAACATTCCTTTGTTGGATTCCATAAAACAAATCCCATCCAATGCCAAATTTCTTAAGGAGATTTATAGGGTCAAGAAATGGCACAACATTTAGAAAAATATATTTTTGACAGAAAAAGTGAGTGCCATCATCAAACAAGATATGCCCCAAAAATACAAAGATCCCGGTAGCCCAACCATCCCATGTGTGATTGAGAACCACCATATTGAGCATGCTTTGCTTGTTTTAGGAGCGAGTGTGAATTTGATTCCCTATTCAATTTACGAACAACTTGGTCTAGGTGAATTAAAACCCACCAAGACCACACTTCAATTAGTCGATCGTTTAATTCGTATACCAAGAGGGATGATAGAGAAAGTGCTTGTCCAAGTCCATAAATTCTATTATCCAATAGACTTTGTTTTTTTGGATACGCAACCTATCATTTATATTAGCACACAAATTCCTATCATCCTTGGCCGCCGATTCCTAGTCACATCAAACATCATAATTAACTATAAGAATGGGATTATGAAGTTATCCTTTGGGAATATGACAATTGTCACGCCCCAAAATCAGAAACCGGGCTCACAAAATTTTCGATCGCCGAATCCGGCACCGACAACCTCCGTAGTGCCCCATTCTCGGATCCCGACAATCATATGCCAGATTTCGATCCTGCAATCCTACAAGGAGAATTTTCAGTATGATTTTTTTTTGTAATGGAGCATAACCACAAGCATAACCAAGTCACAAAAAACATCACCACATATCCACTATATTAAAAAAAAACTTTTAATTACAATGCAGAAAGGAAAAATACAGGGTGATCAAAAATCTCTAAAATAGTGTGGTACGCACTCCTGCCTCAGCGCTGCTGCTGCTATCCAATGACACCTGCACACAACGGTCGTACATAAGCTTACAAAATCTTAGAGGGTGGTGTAAGTGTGTGCACAAGGCAAGCGCCAAGTGTACAATATCTAAGTAATGCGAAAATATGCGGTAAGTTCATGAATGTTATTAACTATACCAAAACTATGTGATGCAAGGCATGAATGCTATCGGCCATACCAAGACCATGCGATGCAAGGCCTATGTAGCCAAATGTCATATGTGAGATATAAAACAAGCATGCCAGACCTCATCAAGTACACATATTAGTACAGTTCCTCTCTAGATATCACCGGGATCGAATACACTTCACACTGATTGCCTTCTCCCTAGCTGCACAGCTAAGCAAGTGGAAGAGACCACACTATCCGCCTGACCAGCAGTCTGCTAATACCTACTCGGCTCGTCAACAAGCTGGTCAAACTCAGCGTAGCTTATAGCCCCCTCACTTGGACGGATAAGGCCACACCCTTGTATTTACAATGTGGGCGTCAAACCATCATTACTCCCAAGGCATAGCCCGCCGTAAATATCATTACATAAACCATGGTGGAATCACACATTGAAATGGGCCTTATGTACATCCCATTCGGCCTCGACCCATGGGCCTTAGATACATCAAATGGGCCGCATAACATGGTCCTCATATATATCAAGGTGAGCCTCAACAATGGGCGACAAATGCACCACGATGGGCCTAGTCACATGGGCCTCATATATATACTTAGGTGGGCCCCAACAACGGGCCACAATACATCAAGATGGGCCTAATCCTATGGCCTCATATATATACCAAGGTGGGGTCCACTTGAACTATAGATCTGTCATATTTTTAGTCTCAAGCCTGTAAAATGAGCTTTCAAAATGGTTGGACAGTTTGGATGCAACACAAGCATCATGGTGGGTACCATAAAGGCCCACCATCATGTATACATTATATAATATAATATATAAATGATATATGTAATATAACAATTGAGTTGAATGTGTTCAATATGTGAAAACAACAAGAGGATGGTGATGATGTCCACGAAATTAACTTGATAGATTCATTCATAGAAAATAAGTCACTTTTGACTTTGTACTTTGACACTCTCGAGACGTTCTTGGCCCACTCTATTGATTTGGATGATGATATAATCCGAGAGATGGATGCCTTTCTTGATGCAATGCCAGTACATGAAACTAACCGATGGGGACCTGAATTTGAACAATTACCATTAATTGACTCAAAGCCTATATCGTTTAGTGTCAAAGCACCGAAGCTTGACTAAAAACCTTCGCCCCTTCTAATCTTAAATATGCTTATTTAGGTCAAGATGAGACATATCCTATGATGATTTCTTTCCACTTGGATAAGAAACAAGAGAATATGCTGATTTCTACTCTCAAATAGCATAAGCGAGCTCTTGGATGGACTATTATGAACCTTAAGGGAATTGACTCCCTAATTTGTACACATCGCATCCACCTCGAAGATAATTTAAAAACATCTTAACAACCACAACGTCATTTAAATCTAAACATGAAAGAAGTGGTTAAGGTTGGGGTATTAAAGATATTAGATGTGGGTATCATTTACCCTATATACGATAGCCAATGGGTGAGTCCAATGTAGGTGGTTCCCAAGAAGTCTGGCATTACCATCGTAGTAAATGCGGATAATGAATTCATGCTAACTAGAGTTATTATTGGTTTGAGAATGTGCATTAACTACCGAAAGTTGAATATTGTTATAAAGAATGACCACTTTTCTTTGTCGTTTGTTGACTAGATTTTGAAAAGGTTAGTAGGTCACTCCTATTATTGCTTCCTGGATGGGCATTCAGGCTATAATCACATAAAAATAGCCCTTGAATGCCAGGAGAAGACTACGTTTAAATGTCCCTTTTGCACTTTTATTTATCAAAGGATGCAATTTGGATTGTATAATGCCTCGCCATATTTCAACGATACATGTTGAGTATTTTTTTCTAATATGGTGGGGAATTTTTTAGAGGTCTTCATGGACAACTTGTCTGTCTTTGGGTGTTCCTTTAGTGAGTGCCTTAAACACTTGAAATTGGTGATGAAGAGATATTAAGAAAAGAACTTTGTGTTGAATTGGGAAAAATGTCACTTTATGATTTAGAAATGAATAGTTATTGGACACATTATATCATCCAAGAGAATTGAGGTGAATAAAGTTAAAATCGACTTAATGTCTAATCTACCGTGTGATACTTCTTAGGACAAGATGAATTTTATCAAAGGTTTATATAAGAATTTAGTCTCATCTCTCATGTTTTATAGGGATGAAGTTCTTATATGCTCCTTAGGAGATTTTTTTTTTTTTTTTTTTTTTTCATTTTGACCTCATCAATAAAAATACATGGGGTGTGCTCCTCCCTTCCCACCCCCCACACCCACACACACATACACACACACACACACACACACACACACACACACACAAAGCGGCATGCTACCAAATTTCTCAAATAAATATTTTTTTAAAAATGTGAAATTGAAAACTTTCACATGGAATGTCCCAATTAGAGAATATGATCATTTAAACAGAGGAGGATAACCTAGATGAAATGGAGTTTATCTCAGACCTGATGTTTTTATTAAGATGCCAATAAATTAAACTTGATCTATATCCGAAACCAGACCCAGACACATTAAAACGGGTCAAGAACTTAAGCCCATGGCTCACTCAAAACAACTTATTAGGCCCAAGCCCCACTCAGCCTGTTGAGGGTCAAATATTGCATATTAGACCCCAATTATTACTCGATTTTGCAAACAAGATACCGTTTAATGCCCTATTTTAATCATGTTTATTATGCAAGGTGAATCTAAGAGTTTGGACTAAAAAGGGTGTCAAATGCATGGATTTGACACTCTTGAATCATCAAGGCAAGGGACAGACCCAGTGGACTGAAATTGAAGAATTTACACGCTCGGGATTTGAGAAAATCCAGTATGTCGAGATAAAAAGGCCTGAAATTCGTCCAGAATGTAAGATCACAGGGTGCTCACCATCCTTTTGACTCGAAACTTCATATATAGCATGAGGACCACAAATTAACCGTACACATCGAATTTCAGCTCTCAGATCCTTGTGGAAGTGGCCCAACGGCCAAATCAGCCCATAAATTAGCAATATGGGGCCCACCTAATCTCTGGATATGCTTCAATTCAAGTCTCAACCCTTTAAATTAACTGAGGAAATGGATGGATGGAACGGATTGTCTTCAATACATCACTATGGGCCCCACTGGGCAGTGCATGTGTACAGTGCATGAACACAGCCGCCATGCATCGAACTAACTAAGTCGGTCAGCGAGCGTTGACCCGACTTGGTTTCCAATTTGAACTCTACTGTGAACAAGGGATCAACGGACGATGCTTGTGGGCCCTACCCATCAGCCATATCAATGATCCGGACCGTCCATGGTGTCCGGAGAGGAGCTGTGACCCTCACCTAGGTGGAAATTTTTCAAGAAGCAGTAAAGATCAGTTTTCAACTGTCCAAACGGAAGATCGACGGTGGAGTGAAAGATTAGGTGGGCCACACTGAATGTGAATGGAATCATACCATTTCCGACCGAAATTTTGAGGGGAATGTAATTAATGGAGTGGATTATTCATCGAAACCCAATCATGGGCCCCACCATCAGCCCAACGCAAAAACTACGTTGGTTCTGCGTCCGAGAAAATTGGCCGATGTGGGCAGGTTGCTTGACTGTGATCATGGCCAGATCATTGATCCAAACCGTCCATTTGATCAGGCAAGGGGTTCTTACCCCTCACCACGCTGGTAGATTTCAAAGATGGGAAGATTCCTCCTCTCAAATTCATTCTAAACACGGTTGTAAAACAGAGTGCGCAGTTTGGTGTGCATAAAGAAGTTTCTAAAAATGCCTTGCTGCGTAAACAACACTTACACACATAAACTGCCTCTTATGTGTAAAGACTCCAGCCATCCTTGCTGCCTATAAAACGTGAGAGAGAAGAGAGAAGAGTGGATCCAGGTGCAGCCGTGGAGGCTTGGACGTGTGGAGGCTTAGACGTATGAAGCACCAGAGTTTTTTTTTTTCTTCCCTTCTTTTTTGAGTAGTTTTGTTTATTTAAGAGTCTTTGGTCCACCATGTTTGTGATGCGCTAAGCCTCTTAGCTAGGGCTAAGAGGTGAAGCTTGTAGTGTGGTTGAGATGTTTGCTTAGTTTTGATTCATGTTTATTGAACTTTTATGGATTTTAGTTTGATTATTAAGGAATACTTTTAGTTTTCAATGGTTTATTGTAACTCAAATTACAGTAGATCTGTAATAGCTTTGAGTATGTTCTTTTCATTATGAGATTGTAAACTTAGGAAGCCCTGCTGTTCACCATTGTCTCCTGGGTATGATTGGGTGACGGAACCCTTCCTAACTTTCACAATTCTCTTATGATTAGTTGTGAGATTGGTAAATTGTTGTTGTGTGCCATAGTCTCCTGGGCATGGTTTGGTGACAGAATCACTTCCAAATTTTCACCATTCTAATCCTTTGATGATTAGATTCATGAGAAGTTCAGAGATCTGACAAATCTCTTCTTACCAATTGGATAGGATATGACTCTGATTCCAGTTGTGTCCCCGAATCATACAAGGTAATTTCCTAATTGCTACAAGTGGATCCTTGGCACCCTAATTTCCTACCTCTGATTTCTCTAAGTTTTAGATAAATATTTCACCATTATTCCATTATACTCACTTGATTTATATTTTATCTTAGTCTAGTTCTAGTTCTGGTTATTTTCAGTTTACGTACAGGTTTCAGTCCAAGTGGATTCTACCTCGGTCTTACCGAGTTTATTACTACATCACAACCTTATACTTGGGGTGTGAACAAGTTTTTGGCGCCGTTGCCAGGGATTGACAGTTATGTTTTTCTGAGCTTAACTAGATTTAGGATTAGTTTAAGATTATGATTTTTTCTAATTTTAGGTTAGAATTTTTCTATTTGATTTATAAAAATTAACCTGTTTTCTTGTTTTGTAGGATCCTGACATAAATGTCTAATTTGGTAATCCCTTTCTAAATTCTCTACTTTTTCTATTTTTAGAATTAGGGTTTTATTTTTAGAAAATTTTCTTTTTTTTTTAGAAACTAACTCATCTTTCCTTTCCTTTTCTATTTTTAGTAACTTTCTAATTCTAGGATTTCTTCTGTTTTTAGAAACTAACATACTTTTTAATTTTAGGTTTAGAACTTTCCTAATTATTTGAGAAACTTTCTAATTTTAGGATTTCTATTTGTAGAGACTAATTTCTTTTATTTCCTTTTGCAGGATTTTAAACATTGGAATTCTAATCTGGTAACTTCTTTCTAACTTCTCTTCTACTTACTTTCTATATTGTTGTAAGACTTTTCCTTTAGAATTAGATTCAAAGTTAGGGTTTCACCATGTATATGCACGAGTGGGAACGTTAATATGCTGAGAAGAATAACATATATTGGGATGATGATTATGATAGAAATCAACCTATGTCTCAAAACTTTTCTGAAACTATCATCGAGAACCGATCGGAATATAAAGATCCATCGATTAAGAAGTCCTTACGTGATCTTATGTAGGAGAACAATTACACCCCACAGATTAATAAAACAGTACGTGAATGTTGGGGTTATCATAACTATGGGAGTGAGAATTATTATCACCCATCTGATAAAAAGAAAACAATGCATGATTATATTATGAGTGATAATATGTATTACCAATCATCAAATTCTCCCACCTATGATCCATATGACTATAATCAGTGGAAATATCAAAATTGGGGAACTGAACTAACAACATGTTATAATAATTATTCTCTTGGATCCCCTACCTTTGAGATCCTACTAGAAATGATCCAAGAGGATTCATTTCAGCGTAACATGGCCTGTCTTGCGGAAATTAGAAAATCGTTGGAAGTTCTTAATTCACACCTTAATAAGGTAGAGGAGGCTTATTCATCCCAACCACAATTCATTCTAGAAATACAATGCAAGGAAAGTGATCTTAACTCGCTTTTGAAGAACTCTGGAATTATAAATGAAGAGTTGGAGTCCATTAACAAGCATATGATTCAATTTCCTGTGAGTCGATCTCGATGATGATCCAAAGGAATGGTCAAGAGACGTGGGTATCTTTCAAATACAGTGATGATGACACACTTCCCTTACATGACACACGGGATTTCAATGATGAGGTAAAGGTTAGTTTATTCGAACCTCAATCCAATTCAGGAATGAAATGTGAGGAAAGTGATCCCATCCCAAGTGTACACTACTGGACGGAATTAGACAATGATGCGTATTGGGATGACTATTATGAACGTGCAGCCCGAATTCCTCTATAATCAATCTCAAGTTTGGTCCAGGTCAATGATCAAGACGTACACGAAGTGGTTGGTCATAATGAGCAACTCCCCTCACCTGACATGTCTGATTTAAAAGTGGAGGATGAGCCCCTTACAACCGACCCTTTTAACTCTTGTGAAACATGTTTAGACCACACCTCTGAATTGAATGATGATGTGATTCGGGAGAAGGACGAGTTGCTCGCTACGAACCTGGAATTTGAAACCACTCATTGAGGCCACCATTTGAGCCGTACACATTTGATAATTTAATGCCTCGATTGAGTAGTTTCAATGAACAAAGTGATCACATCGATGCTTCCCCTATTGATTTTCAATCTGTCTATGTCAGGCTAGAGCAAAAGAGCATACCTCCATCCACTTTCAAGGATGATGAATTCCTTAGGTAGATCATCACGAGCTCCAATGTGGAAAATAAGTCACTCTCAGCCAATTCCTTAATGTTTTGGATGATTACTTGGCACAACGATTCTATGATAAGAGACATAGTGAATGCCTTACAAGACAACATCTCGATAGTTATTACAGACCGAGAGAACCCTTATTCTAAAGGCTCTTCTTCCCCAGATCCTAAATGTCCACCATTAAAGGAGGAGGAGCTGACAATAGAATCGAAGTCTGGAACTTCGAAATATGTTGAGACTACAACACTTGAGAAATTTTTTGAACTTTATTTACTTGTTGTCTCTGATTTACCATGGGATACTATATTATAAGAAACAGTGCTTTTACCAACAAAATTATTGACGACGAAAACAATTTCGTCGGCAAAAGTACGTTTTTACCACGAAATTTTTTTGTCGGTAAAACTGCACTTTTACTGACGAAATTTTTTTCCGTCAGTAATAATATTTTTACCGACGAAAATTTTCATCGATGAAAGTATTTTAATTTTTAAGATAGAAAATTTTCGCGCCATTTTGAAAATTTCGCGGTAAGACTTTTACCGACGAACTAAAACTGTCGGGAATAATGGTTTTACCGATGAAAATTTTCGTTAGTAAAAGTGTTATGTTTTTAACTTTGAAATCTTCACCCTGAGTTTTATCGACGAACTAAAACCGTTGGTAAAAATATTATATTTTTCACATAACAAAATTTCGCTCTGAGTTTTATCGACAAAATTTTTGTCGCTAAAAATCACCTAAAAACTTTTACCGACGAATATTTTCGTTGGTACAAATGTTAAAATTTAAAGGTAGATAATTGTTGCCCTGAGTTTTACCGACGAACTACAATAGTCGGGAATAATGTCTTTACCGACGAAAATTTTCGTCGGTAAAAAAATCTCTGAGTTTTACTGACGAAATCGTTCGTCGCTAAAAAATACCCAAAAACTTTTATCGACGAAGATTTTCTTCAGTAAAAATGTTAAAATTTTAAGTTAAAATTTTTCAGGATGAGTTTTACCAATGAACTAAAACCGTCGGGAATTATGTCTTTACTGACAGAAATTTTCGTCGGTAAAAACGTTATATTTTTTTCACTTAAAAATTTTCCCGCTGCTTTGAAAACTATCGAGGTAAGAGTTTTACCGACGAACCAAAACTGTCGGGAATAATGATAGAATTTTTTCTTGCAAATATTTTCCTGCTGCCTTGAAAAGTTTTGCGGTAAGAGTTTTACTGACGATCCAAAGCCGTCGGGAATAATTTTCCGATGGATGAAAACCGTCGGTAACATTTTTTACCGAAGAACAAAAACATTATTTATATATATTTAGTTTTTATATCATATATTTTGTATGTTTATATATATATATATATATATATATATATATATATCATATGAGTGCAAATTTTTTAATATATATAATTAAAAGATAATATTTAAATGATTTGTAATATCAGATGGAAAAGAATATTGAAAAGTTTAGAAATTTTAACTATGTTTGAGAAAAAAAATTGAGAACAAAATAATGCTTTTAAGATAAAATTTTGAGATTTTGAAAATTAAAATTCAGAATTTGTATTTTAAATTTTTTTTGAAATATTTTATAATAAAAATGATATTTTGTTAAAAAAGTAAAAAAATATACATTTTGAAAAAAAATGTTATTTTTAAATGGAAATTGAAATTTATCTGTGAAAAATAAAATTACTAAATTATTAGGCACATCCACTAATTAAACCTTTAATTATTTTTGGACAATCTAATCAGTTCAGATTGAAGAGTAAATAACTTCAGATGTTTAAATCAAATTTCACTAAAATTGTTGATCAATCTTGTATGCCCATTATCTTTCTCATATGTAGCCTAATTGAGGCGAGTAAGTAGTCAAATTGAGAGTATTGATCAGTAAAATAAAGTGAATGGACCAGACATGTAAAATGGACCAAATATTCTAGTCAAAATTGTGACCCAACTTACTGATCTCGTGAGAACCTAAGAATTGATGTTAGTAAGTTTTGTGGGGCCCATCATGATGTGTGTCGAACATCAACACCGTGGATTTGACATGTCCCCTTTAGTTATGAGATATCTAAAAAATCATCTGTATACAAAACTCAAGTGGGCCATACCATCTAAAACTATGTGAAGACATCTTAAAAAATATAAAAGCACTTGGTGGGGCCCACATGAGTTTTGGATGCGGTTGAAACTTGGTCTGACCCCTTATCCAAATGGGACACATAATGAGTGGGTTGGATATGTGAATCACATTTAAGCAGGCCCAATATGTGATCATGAATGTTTTAAGGAAATCCTTCTCCACTACATTTAGGTGAGTTACTCGTTACGCTTACCAGAGTAAACTCTGTGGGGTCCACCGTTATTTATTTATTTTATCCACTCCATTCATCCATGTTAACATAATTTGAAGTCTAAAGAACAGAAAGGAAGCATATCCAAAGCTCAAGTGCACCACACCATAGGAAATAGTGTGATTGAACCTCTACCATTTAAAATTTCTTGGAGGCCATAGAAGTTTTGAATCAAACTGATGTTTGTGTTTTCTATTCATTCATATATTTTTGATATTATGAACAACCTTTAACCATTTTTAGACAATCTAATCAATTCAAATTGAAGAGTAAATAACTTCAGATGTTTAAATCAAATTTCACTAAAATTGTTGATCAATCTTGGTATGCCTAATATCTTTTCTCATATGTAGCCTGATTGAGGTAAGTAACTAGTCAAATTGAGGGTGTTGATCAGTAAAATAGAGTGAATGGACCAGACATGTAAAATGGGCCAAATATTCTGGTCAAAATTGTGACCCAACTTACTGACCTCGTGAGAACCTAAGAATTGATGTTAGTAAGTTTTGTGGGCCCCATCATGATGTGTGTTGAACATCAACACCATGGATTTGATGTGTCCCCTTTAGGTTATGAGATATCTCAAAAATCATCTGTAAACGAAACTCAAGTGGGCCATACCATCTAAAACTATGTGAAGACATCCTAAAAAGTATAAAAGCACTTGGTGGGGCCCACATGAGTTTTGGATGCGGCTGAAATTTGGTCTGACCCCTCATCCAAGTGGGACACACATAATGAGTGGGTTGGATATGTGAATCACATTTAGGCAAGCCCACAAATAAGTCTTTAATGGTAGGCATTCAATCCCCACTGTTTTCTGTGGTGGGGTCCACTCGAAGTTTGGATCTGCCTCATACTTTGGCTAATTATCTAAAATTATCTGGTAAAATGGATGGACGGAGTGGATAAAAAATACGTATTCATGATGGGCCCCATAGTTTACTAAGTGCGCTAAGCATACTGAGTTACTCGGTAAGCAATCAGTACGCAAGGGGAACAGATTGGCTACTCCCCCTGACACCATCCAATGGCTGGTGGTCGGTGCTCTGTGGGCCCCACCATGTTGTATGCATTTCATCCATGTCGTTCATCTATTTTTAAAGATCATGTTACAGTATGAGACCAATAATGAAGTATATCCCAATTTGAAATGGACCACATTATAGGAAATAGTGTTGAATGAGCGTCGACCATTAAAAACATTTTGGGGGCCATAAAAGTTTTGGATCAAGTTGATTTTTGTGTTTGCTCTTCATCTAGGCCTGTATGACCTAATAAACAGATTGGATGTCAAATAAACAGTACAATGGGCCTTAGGAGGATTTTAATGATGGATATCAAATCACTATTGTTTTCATGTGGTGTGGTCCACCTAAGATTTATATACCTCTCATTTTTGGAATAAATCCCTAAAATGATATTTTAAAATGGATGAACATAATGGATGAAATACATACATCATGGTGGGGCCCACAGAGCACTGACCACCAGTCACGGGGCTAGTGTTAGGGGGAGTAGAGAGACTGGCTACTGAAGTGACGTCAGCAAGTTCCGTGAGCCCCACCATGATGTATGTTTTGTATCCACACCTTCCTTCCATTTGGAGAGATCATTTTAGGGCAATATCCAAAGAACTAGTTAAATCCAAAGCTCAAGTGGACCCCAACACAAAAAACAGTGGGACAGTGACGCCCACCATTAAAAACTTCTAAAAACCACAAAAGTTTCAGATCACGCTGATATTTGTGTTTTCCCTTATTTCATGTCTTTTTTAACTTTTGGATAGGTTGGATTTCAAATAAACATTATGAAGGGCCTTAAGATAGTTTCAAGGGTGGGAATCACTCTCCCCATTGTTTTCTTTGGTGGGGTCACTACATATTTTTTATTTTGCCTCATTCTTTAGTTCATACCGTAAAATGATATCTAAAAATGGATAGACAGTGTAGATATAACACATACATAATAGTGGGGCCCACAGAACTTGGTGGCATCGTTATCTAAGTCACGTCCGGAGATGCTCTCGGCCATCTCTCGCACCCTCTCGTCTCTCTCTCTCTCTCTCTCTCTCTCTCTCTCTCTCTCTCTCTCTCTCTCTCACCCTCTCCTCTCTCACATCCTCTCTCTCTCTCTCTGTCTCTCTCGCCCTAATCTGACCGTCTCTCTCGCACCCTCTCTTCTCTCTCTCTCTCTATCTTTATCTCTCTGGCACCCTCTCTCTCTCTTTCTCTCTGTGTTTTCTCTTCTTCCTCTCTCTCTCTCTCTTTCCCTCTGATGCAAAACCCATTCTATGAAGATGTGATGCATCTATAGGAATATAGGATTTGTATGAAGACAAAGGCGGGGAAAAACCCAAACCCTACATCATCCATCGTTGCCGTCTACTTCTATCTATGAAATTCGATGATAGATCGCCAGAATCAATGGCTTCCAGCAGGTTATCAACGAACTTGAAAACTAATCAATCGATGTTGTAATACAGTGGCAAGGCTGAAGGAAATGAATGGAAGGGAAAGACGTTGGACATGGATTTCGATGACTAAGTTTTGGAAGGTCTCCATGATTTTCGGCAATTAGGACAGAAATCATCATAACAAGTAGGAGTCCTCACTCTCTATCTCCATGATCTTCCCTTTATTAACATATAAAATCCCTCATGCCTGAATTTGGGAATCGAAATTCCTAATCCATAATTTTCTGATTTGGGAAATTCAAAATTTCAATTGCTGTATTTGGGAATTAAAAAATCCCCAATTTCTGGTATTTGGAAATCGAAATCCCTAATGGGTTGATTCTGGAATCGAATCCCTGATTTGTGTATTTGGGATTCAACCCCCTAATTTTCTGAATTTAGATTCGAATCTGAAATTCCTAATCTCCTATATGGATTTGGGGTTCTAATATGGACAATGATTTAGGGGGATTTAGCAATTCGTGGATTCCTGATTTGATGTGGACCCTCATTTAAGGATTTGGGGATTTTATGGCTTTTAGATTTGAATGTGGACCCCGAATCGGGGATTTTCTGATATTACAAATTAGGGATTTGGGGATTTTAGAATTTTAGGGATTTCAGATGTTCCAGGAATTGTTGTTTTATCAGGAATAGGTGGGAATTCATGTATCACAAGATTTGAGGGTTTTAAAATAAACATGTAGTGTAGTAGTCAGTGTTTTATTTTATTTTATTCTTGGTATTTTTTACATTTGAAAATAGGTTTTCGGATTTTTGCCTTTCAATGAGCAGGTGTTCTTTGAGTTTTTACTTTCTTTTGCCTTTCTGTATCTATGGTCTAAAGATGGAGACTTTTATAGGTTTTTAGTTTTTTATGTGATGAAAATCATGTAGAAACCTGAATATATAGTGTGAAGCATTGGATCCCATCTAAAGAACTCCAAAATGCAAAGGTCTTAAATGGACTAGTACCAGGGTGGGGGACCTCTTGTGAAGCTCCTTCAAGCTAGCCTCAGTCACGCACCATGTTATTCTGTAAGGTCTTTTTATAACCATTCCATAAATGCATTTCTATTCTTAGCATATTACATATAAATTTGTTCTAGAAATATTGGCCATTGCATGCGAGCTTTGAATTAGTTTTGTTGGAATTTAGTTCAATTGTTATTGATTTGTAGCTGTTGATTTCATATTATTATTCTATCATAATGTGACTATTTTCTTCCTCATGAATTTTGTGCCCACTGTATTGTTTACGTAAGATCTATAAGATCTATTTTGACTGTTAAATATTTAATCCCATTTCAAGCCTAGACAAAAAAAAAAAAAGGTTAAGCTGACCTATGATTCTTGAAGTCACACCAAAGGAAACAATTGGAAGAGAGTTGTCCACCCTTCATTTTTATTGGACCCACCATAATAATTATATAAAACTTACTACAACCATTAGATTCCACACAAAAAATACCCATTTTTTTTTTTACTGGGCTACACTAATGGAAATATTTTGCTGGGCTACACCACTGGTCTGAATTACAAAACCATGTTTGTATCATAATTAGTTGTGTTTTCCCTTCATTCATGTCTATGTGAACCTATGAATGGATCTAAGCTGATAGTTGTGTTTTCCCTTCATTCATGTCTGTGTGAGCTTATGAACAAGTTAGATAAGAGATGACATTAGCACACAGAAATATAAAAACAAGTTCCAGCCATATTGAACCATTAATCATGCATTATGATACATTTCAAGTGATTTCTTCTTCTTCTTCTTTGAATTTTGTATTCTAAGTTGTAATCTTTTATTTTATAGATGTTGAATTCTTGTAGAGTGGGGATTGTTTCTTGTGTGGATGGCCTGATGAATAGTCTGGAAGATTGGATCTCATTTGTTGGTCAATAGCTGTATAGATGAATATTCCATTGTAGGGACTGCTTGATGAATAGTCTGGAAGATTGGTTCTTGACACTCCTCAGACTCGGTAATCGGACTCACAAGGAACCCGACCGCCGGTTATGGCCGCCATATCCTCCGTAGTACCCCATTCTCGGCTCCTGAGGTAGGTTTTGATCCTGGGATCCTAGAAGGAGGATTTCCATAACCATATAATCATTTCCAACATGAGCATACCCAAGATCACAGGAAGTATATCTGAAAATAACAAGGCACAGATCACAAAATCCACTAAGAATTTGAACATTTACAAGCTTACATAAGGTCTAAAAGGACATACATAAGATAATAGAAGAAAGAAAGGAAGTCTGCAACACTAGGTTCTCAAGCTCGGCTTTAGCCCAAACTTTTCCACTACGACGCCTGCCTAGGATCTCCTACACGCATCAATCGTGCATAAGCTTATAGAAGCTTAGAGGGTGGTGAAGGTATGTGATAATAGTTCATAGAAGAATAATAGGAGATACAGGGAGGAAACATGATTAAAGCCAACACCACCAGCCTTACCAGGGCTGTCATGAACGCAAGAAGCTATACCAAGGCAGTACACTAATCCAAGGAACCATACCAAAGTTATATAATGCAATGAGTACTGTAATGCAATGAGTATTGGGCGCCATGTCAAGGCGATGCAATATGAGGCTTACACAGCCGATGCAAATGCAATGCGAAGTAATGTCAATGCTCATATTCAATCCACATATCAAGTACATTTCCATCATAAGAAAATCACCGGGGTCCATTACACTACTGGATGACTGTCGCTCTACAGACCCCGCACAGTCAAACGAGCGTAAGAGACCTCACTACCCTGCCTGCAGACAACCAATCACTAACAAAGCCTGAAGGTAGTGGACCCATTCATGAGTTGGTCAGACTCAGCCTAGCAATGTCTCCTTACATCAGGCGAGTAAGGCCATACCCCTATCCAACCGAATACATGACAGTGGGAGTCGCGGCCTAATCGTGTAAGGCCCTCGTGCGCTCATAGTTTGCACTCGGTCATGACGTTGGAGCAGATCTTTGGTACTATAGAGGTTTTGAAAATTTCACCCATGGGCATCCTATGCACCCGCTATGCTCAAGTAACATTTCCAGTGTCCAAAATGGCCATCCATGATGTATCTGTGGAGGCTACAACCCTAATGAAGCAAGGGCGATAATGCTCATATGCAATGCCAGATGCATGAAACACACAATCAACCATGCATCAATTCCAAGCATCCAACATGCTCAAGAGGGGATACTACGTCCTTCGGAGAAGGTAACATACAATACCCAATGACACAATATGACCACACACAGAGTATCAACCAAGCACACAATGATGTACATGGGTCATGAGGATGAATTTAATCACACTATATGGTGATATACAATGTAGTACACTCCTCCTATCCAAGAAGGGACCAAGATTAGGTATTTAGACAATATCCATAAGGAGTCTAACTTCTAGTGGGGGGCTCATTTACCTGGGGTAGCCCACAAGACTAAGTATACAAGCTATGGGTCTGAGTAATATAGAAATGAGTCTAGCAAGAGTTTAAGATGATTATCCAATCACTCTTAAATACGACCAGGCCTAGAGGGTCCATAATGGGGACATTTAACCGTCATTCCCCAAAAAGGCATATTAACCATGAACTATATGGGCAGAAGGCCCAAGACCTACATTTAAGATAAAAATAAAGGTAACCACATACATATATTCCTCATAATAGGCCATAAAAAGATATAATACCACTTTTAACAGCATAGACTCCAAGAGGGAAATTAAGGCCCAAGGCTCAATTTCTAATGGTCATAGAATCCATGCATTAAGTTGGACTTGGTGGGCAGCCCGCGTACACAATATATGGCCCAAAAATAAGTTTAAGTTTGGATGAAATGGGCCCCACTACATTAGCCTAATAACTAGCAATTTCACTGGGCAATCAAGAGCTCGATACTATCCTTATCTCAGCTCACAAGTCCATCAAAATGGTGGAAGTCGGCCCAATATATGGCTGGGCCAAGCTAGGATGTCCCAACCCACTCTGGGCCAATGGGATGCCCCAAGAATCTGATCTAAGATGGGGTCCTCATGTGATCACTAAGGGTGACCCAAAAGAATGCACTAATTAAGCCAAAGATTATAAAAAAAATATAAGCATGTAACATGTACACAAGTTCTTGATATGGTGGGTGTGTATATATCATGAAAAGATCAAGTGGGCTTGCTACTTGATTATGAGTCCAGCAGCAACTCAAGGTAGAGAGTGCATCCACAATCAGGCGATCCAAGGCTTAGATGGCTTAGACCAAACATGCATTAAGGTAGGTTCCACATATATACACATTGAGTCTTAAACAAATGGCCTAGGGTCTATGGTGGGCCTTTAACCATCCATAGAGAAACCCATGGGCCTACCTTAGGATCACCCAGGAGGACATCCAACCTCAACTAGTACCCAAGAGGTAGCCCGCCACTACTCGAACTTGAACTAAGGCCCAAGGCCTAAGGCAATCCATGACCTAGTGGGCTTATACTCAAAGACCAACACATAGGCAATATGGTGGGCCCTCAAGCAAGGTTGGGCCCAACCATAAAGATCATGAGTCTACTCATTGTAGTGGGCCTAATGGGTAGCCCATTATTCCAACATATGAGTGATCCTTATATTTAAAACAAGTAAGTTAGACCTCACATCTCGGCCCAAGTATGGTTTACATTAATGGGCAAGCAAGGGCCCAACTACCTAAGTATTTTGGCCCATAAAACCCATCACAATAGTGTATTAAATATAGGCCTAAAGGTCAGGGGTCTATCAAGGAAGTTTCAAAACATTGGGCCTAAGAAACCCAACAACCAACTATGAATATTGTTATAATAAAACCCATTTAAGGTGGGCCTTAAGAGTGTACTAATTAAGCCTAAACATCCAATCAAGATAGGGCAAGATATGTGCAATAATGTTCTCAAATATGGTGGGCCATGCTGCCCCAAAACATACATTTGTGGGTAGCAACCTTGGGCTAAATGCTGAAATTCCAACCCACCCACTATCTGGGCTTACTGGAAATTCAATAAAATTTATTTATAGTATATTTATTTCTCTGATGGCCTACACACATCATTGTGGGCCCCACCGGATGATAGGAGAAATATACAATACATATATTTAAGTGGTCCATGCCGTTGGAATGCAGTCCCAACAGCCCAAGGTAGGGACGTCACATGGTGGGTCATCCTACAGGCCTGGGTATTTGGCCCAAAACTGACCCAAATTGCAGGCCGCACCACGGTCATTCCACGGGCCCGATGTCCTTAAAAATTTGCAGTATAGTCCTTCCATAGGTGGACTACAACTCCATAATTTTACGATATTTTGATAACTATAAGTATTTTAATTTATTTTTAGAAAATAGTCTGTCCAGAAAATCGGACTGACCTGGATGTCGCAACGTGGTAGGCCAGTCCATCCCTTGCCATAGTGTGTACAGGTGTCCATTGACTCCAACATTTTTCAGGTGGGTCCTAATATGGGTGGGACACCTCTCTATAAATTTTCATAATTTTTAGATACTCATAAGTATTTTAATAAATTCTGGAGTTACAATCTATCTAGGGTGAAATGTTACTGGAAATAACTATCCTGAATTTGGGTCATCCAAATGGGTGAGTTCTGGGACTCTAAAATTCCTGAACTTTGGACCTAAGGTCCCTCATCAAGTGTAAAATAATGTCGGAGAAAATATAGCCCACCTTCTGAGAAAATATTTTTTTAAAAAATTATTTTTATAGAACTATGCTGCTAGACTGCATAGCAGAAATTTCTGGCAGCCCTCTATATTAGCCCACCATTTTGGATGCCCAAATGGGATCCATTGGCCCTAAAAATTTGCAGGTAGGTCCTACCATGGGTTGGACACTTCTCTGCAAAATTTTAGAATTTTTAAGGTGGTATAAGTATTTTATTTAATTCATACAAATTATGGTCAGCAATGAATATAAAAAAAAATCTGCTGGTGCAAAAAAAACTGTTGTCACATGTTTGGCACCACATGGGATGGGCCTATACTTGTCCAAATTACTGAAAAATTGGTGGGTTTGATGGTCCCATATATGAACAGCAAGTGGGTTCCACTGGATTAGCCCACTTACTCCCAAATCAAGATGGAAAATGAGCATTTCTAACATACAATGTTGGTGGACTGTTCAGAAATTTCTGGACAGTCAGCCTACTTTGGCCCATCCCATATGCCTCGAGCATAGGGGAAATAATGTGGGCGTCATTCCACATCAAAGTAGGGTCCACATTCTAGAAAAATCCTAAAGAAATTTGGGAGAAAAAGACATGCAAACAGATCCAAACATTAGCTCAAAAGTCATGCTCAAACTGGGCCTGAAATCTGTACAGCAACATATACTGTCCATATTTTAGCCCATATAAATTAATCAAAGAGTTTATGGCCCTGATTCAACATGTGGGGTCTACCTTGATGGGTAACAAAATTTTAACTCAGGAGCTCACTCCGACCACCATGAAAAAGCCATGTTGGAGGCCACCCAAACCATGCATGCATGGTGGGCTTGGACATCTAGTCAAAGTGGGCTTAGACTTTCCATTTAGCTAAGGGCCTGAGATGTTGCTGACCCCTCCTTGGTGGGCCACACATCATTAGAGTACACAGGAGAAAAATAGAGAGAAAGGGAGAAGGAAGAAGTAAATCGGCCATTGGTGGAAGGTCCCGCCACTAATGACCTTCCACTTCACAATCCACACCATCCACTATGTATACACTTACATGCAAGTTATTATGTATCAAGATAATTTGCTGGAGGGTAGGGACACCCTCCCTTCATGCATGCAAAGGCCTAGGTGGCCTATGAGATGCAAGAATAAAGGAGAAGGCATCATGGTGAGTCCATGAAGAATGACCCACCATGGAAGGAAATGAGTAGGATCTAGGCCCATAGCCTTCATCCTAGGAACCATGTAAGACTTCCACCATGGATTGGTGGGTCCTATATGGTTCTACGCATGCAAGGAAAAGAAAGAAAAGAGAAGAAAGAGATAAGAAGCTAAGGAGAGCACCCACCTTAGATTGCTCCAAATTTGGACCTCCTAGCTCCTAGTGCACCAAGGGATCCATATCAATGGGTGAGATTGGATTTAGATGGTTAGATTTAGAGGATTAAAGGAGAAATAGGGCTATAATGGAGGGAAGATGGGCTAGAATAATGGAGGGAAGTTGCTAGGGAAGAAGAGAATCGAAAGAGAAATGAGAGGGAAAGAGTGAGAAAATCCTTTTAAGCAAAGCAATCATTGCTTTCTTACCTTGGTTAGAGAGGGGAGATGATTGCAAGTAGGGAGTTACAACCAAAGTTGTAGGTTTAATAGGTTAGTAGGCATGTGGGTGGTGTTTAAGGGTATGTGGTGTGTGAGATAGAACTCTAGGAAGTGTGTGTGGTGTTTGTTGAAAATTACATCAAAAAGGGAGTGGGCCACCTTGAAAAATATGCTCTCCTCACTAGGTGGGCCACATGATCATTATCAAGAGCTAGAATTGAATTGCCTATATCTTATGATTTATACGTCAGATGGATGCACAAGATGCGACATTGGAACCATAACGGCAATGCGAACAAGATGGCACAAGTTTTGGCTCAATCTGAGTTAGGTTTACGTAATTGGACTTAAGGATGACCGCAAACACTATCCGATAGTCGTGGGTCACCGGAATTCAACCGGTAGGCTTGCGGGACTAAGATGAATGAGATGCATACTCACACACACACATGCGAACTCGGGTCAAGTCTCGTAGTTCTCATGCACAAAAAAATAGATGCCTAGCTTGTTTTTAAATGTATTAGCTTGAAGTTGATGGAGCAGACCTGGATATATGTCAGAGCTATTCGGATGTTATGTGGAGGTCCCTGGAGGGTGGAAACTGCTGTTATGACCATGATGAAGCTGTCCATTTCCTATGGATAGCAATATGAAGTGGCCTGACTATTTGGAAGGCCGTGTTTATGTATTAGCTCGAAATTGGTGGAGTAGACCCTAATATAACCTTAAACCTAAACCTAAACCTAAAACTAATACCTAAAACTAAACATCATGGTGGGGACAGTGCCCCAGACCATTGATTCCTTCGTGGGACCTACTATGGTGGTTATTTGATATTCAACCTGTTGGTAAGTTCACGCAAACCTAAACCTGTTGATAAGGGTCAAATATTGCATATCAGACCTCAGATATTGCACGATTTTATGTAAACCATAACGCCTAATGTCAAAATTTAATTGTGTTTTATCGCAGGATGAAATAAAAAAACGTGGATTGAAAAATGATATTAAAAGCGTGAATTTAACGCTCCGAAATTACCAAAGCTCGGGATGGACTCCAGAAAACCAATAATGAAGATTTTACACGCCTGGGATCTGAGGAAAGCAAGCCAAAGGGGCCCGAAATTGGTAAAAATTGCAAGATCACAGGTTTCCCACCGTCCGATTGGCTCGAAACTCTATACATGTGATGAAGGCTATAAATTAACCGTACATATTAAATTTCATCTACTGAAGATCTCGGAAAGTGGCCCAACGGACGGATCAGCCCATTAATCTTCAATTTGGGGCCCACCTGATATCTGGAACTGTCTCAAATTGAATTTCTGCGGTTGAAATAATATGAGGAAAAGGATAGACGGTGTAGATTTCATACAAACATTACAGTGGGCCCCGCACATGATGCATGTACACCATGCACATGTGCAGCCGCAGTGCATGGGACCGCCAACCGGTCAAAGCGACCGCTGACCGCGCTCGTCATCTTCTCAAACCGAGAAGACGCAAACAACGTCTCCTCTGTTGAAATTGGGTTTCGATTGTGGGCCCCACACATCCATCAAATGAGCAATCCAGACCGTCCATTTGGTTCCTAAGGTGGACCTTACCAAGACCTAGGTGCCCTTTCTCCATCATAAAAATCATCGGACAATCCAAACCGTTGAATACAGTTCGGACGGTGAAGCAAGAGATCCTGTGGACCACACCAAAAACAATCCAAAATCAGTCATTCCCGACCGGTTTTTCGTTCTCATCGCATTGGACGGAGTGGATTCGCCATTTGATTAAAGAAGTGGGACCCACCATCACCACGGAGGACGGATCCGCGTCCGTTTTTGCGGAAGACAGTGGGCCCCACCCGTCAATCTTATGGAAGATCCGAGCCGTCCATCTTGTAGAGGGCCACAAGAACTACAAAACCATGCTGAGACTCCACTCCCATACGTACACACGTGTGTGGTACAGAGGCCAAAAGTGGGCTGCCTCGGGACGTTAAAAACTGAGTTTTTTGTTATTTCTTCTGTGGGCCGTGCTAATGGACCTTCAAAACCATCCATTCCTGACTGAAATTTCGTCCTGAATCCAATGGAAGGGGTGGATTTTCCAGAAAACACCTCTGTGGGGCCCACCGATCACGGTTGCGAAAATCTGTACTTCGAGTCCGTCTACGACTCTGCCTCCGATTCTAGCCATCCAGCAGCTATAAAAGGAAAGTTTTGGACGTGAGGAAGGTATTCAGATCCAGGGAAATTGAGATCCAGAGCCAGGGAGAGGAGAAAGAGAAGAAAGAGAAGGAAGAAGAGAGAGAGATTGTTCGGTTTGGTGTTTTAGTTTATGAATTTTATTTAATATCTTTTTATGGATTTTATGGGTAACTAATCTCTCAGCTAGGGCTGAGATGAAGCCCCTAATTTGATCAGCTCTTGTATTGGATGATTTACTTTGAATTTTAATTAATTTGTTTCTTTCTCTGAGTGGGCTTATTGGGTTTAAATTCCATACTTCTCCATCTATGAACTTGACTAAAGTATATATATGGATGTTGTTTGGATGCTTATTACAGGTGCTTGTGTGTCGATTAAGAACAGTTTCCTATAGAGGAAGGAACAGTGGTGCTTTAATGAATTGTACATACCATGTGCCCGACCAAGGACATAGGATGTATTGTTCATGGCATTGCTTAAAGGAATTAGAGTCTGATGCCCGATTTAGGACACAGATTGTGCTTTCTCTATTTAAGTGGTATCAATCTAGGTCAAGGTGAATCAACAGACGAAACAAGGGTTAGGATAATTAGGGGTGGATTCGAAAGTCCTAGTGCTCTCTCTCTGATTGAATTTTCTTCCCTGTTCTTAATTGTTTTAATTTTTTTTTCTTAGAATTGTGCTTAGTAATTCATTCCATTATCTATTGGATTAGTTAAGGAGAGTCTTAGATTTGAGTTGTGACAACCAGTCCTCGTGGGATTCGACCTCGATCTTACCGAGTTTATTACTACATCATAACCCTATACTTGGGGAGTGAACAAGTTTTTGGCGCCGTTGCCGGGGACTGTTTCGTTCCAAATTGAATTTAGGATTCTCTCTTATCATAATTCATAATCTTAGGATTTTACTAACTTAGGTTAAAGTTTTTATTTTATTTTATTTTTATTTTATTTTTTTGAAATTAACCATTGCTTAGGATTCTTCTATCATTATTTTAGGAAACCTAATTTATTATTATTATTATTATTTTTTTTTTTTGTTTACAGGAATTGAGGAAGAAAGCTACTAAGTGAGGAGAAGCTTCTTAACACCAATCATCTCCTTTTTCGGGTTCTTTCTTCCCATTCTCACTTACATAGTTTTAACTTGTTTTTTTTGAATAGCATAAATTCTAGTTCTAGTTTTCTTTCTCTTAGGTTGTTACTTAGTGTATGCTAGGACGTAGATCTCTAGATAAAGAACTAGCACCGTTTGATCCTGAAATAGAAAGAACACTGCGTGAAAGATTGAGAAATAATTCTGTTGAAATGGCGACTGAGACCGAAGTTAAGGCTCTCAAAGATTATTCAGCTCCTGTCCAATTTAATGCGCCTTCATGCATAGTGTTGCCAACCACTACGGCAGCACACTTTGAACTTAAACCCGCAAGTCATACAATTGCTGCCATCCTTTTATGGATTGGACAAGGAGGACCCATATCATCATGTGAAAGAATTCTTAGACATTTGCTCCACTTTTAAGTTCCAAAACTTCTCAGACGATTCAATCCGCCTACGTCTGTTTCCTTTTTCATTGAAGGATAAGGCGAAAGCATGGTTGAATTCTCTAGAAGTTGGAACTATCACTACATGGGACCAACTGTCTAAGAAGTTCTTAAATAAGTTCTTCCCCGTTCACAAAACCAATGCCCTCCGTAGAGAAATTACTAACTTCACACAAAAAGAGGGCGAGCACTTTCATGAATGTTGGGAAAGATGGAAGGACTTGCTTCTTAAATGTCCTCACCATGGTTTTGAGAAGTGGCAACAAGTGCAATACTTTTATGACGGTCTGACACCCCAGAACCGTCGCATGGTTGATGCCACCAGTGGAGGGTCCTTCATGACCAAAAGCGATACCGAAGCATGGAAATTTTTTGAAACCTTGTGTGAAAACTCTCAGCAATGGGACTATTCAGATAGAGGTGAAAGAAGTTCCCAACCACAAAAGAGAGGTGGTATATATGAGATAGGAGTCGTGCCAGAGTTGTGCGCCAAACTTGATAACCTGACAAAGAAAGTTGATGCTCTGGTATTAAATAATGGACCTCCACAAATAGCTCAAGTGGAGGCATGTGCCACATGTTCTAGTCCCGCCCAGTCTTGTCCATCTGGGGCAAGATCCCCAGAACTTCTCTCTCGAACAAGTTCATGCTATGAACACTTTTCAAAACCACGGGAATGATCCTTACTCAAACACATACAACCCAGGTGGGCTAGGCATCCAAATTTTTCTTGGGCAAAGGGACCACATCAAGGAGGACCATCCTGGAAATCCTCCCATGCAACCACACCTCCAAGTTGGCAAATACCAACAAATTCCGCAATATCAACAACCGCCTACACAATCAAGGAACCCATCTCTTGAGGATACACTTCATCTTTTTATGCAAAGTTCTCTCCAATTCCAAAAGATACCCAACAAACCATCGGCCAACCAAAGAAAGCTTACATGCAAATGCACAATCCATTGCTAAGTGGAAATTCAAATGGGTCAACTAGTCGCCACATTGAGTGAGAGAGAAAAGGGCAAGTTCCCTAGCCAACCGAGGCTAACCCAAAGGGACAAGATGAGATTGGCTCTAATTCCAACCAAAGGCAATACCATGAGCAAGCCAAATCGACATTACTACCCTTAGGTCGTGCAAGCAGATTGATAATGTAATAGAGATGCCTGGGGATGAATCAAATTCTAAAACAAAAGATCAAGATGAAGCAGAGAGTCACACCAATGCATCCAAAGTTCAAAAGCTCTCGACTCTCCAGAGCCACCGATGTGCCACCTTACGTGCCCAAAGCACCCTTTCCTCAACGTCGGCACCAATGAAGAAAAGAAATAACTTTGATGAAATCTTGGATGTGTTCAAAAAGTGCAAGTCAACATCCCGTTGCTTGACGCTATCAAACAAGTCCTCGCTTACGCTAAGTTTCAAAGATTTATGCACTCAAAAGCGTAAGCAAAATGTTCATAAGAAGGTCTTCATTGCGCAAAATGTACTCGGCTCCATGATTCAACATAACACTCCTCCTAAATTTAGGGATCCAGGAGCTCCCACCATTTCTTGCGGCATAGGAGATCATAAGATCGGGAAGGCATTACTTGATTTAGGGCGAAGCGTCAATTTGTTACCTTATTCGGTTTATGAGGAGCTAGGACTTGGTGAGTTGAAACCGACTAAGGTAACATTACAACTGGCTGATAGATCTGTCAAGGTGCCCCGGGGTGTTATTGAAGACGTGTTAATTCAGGTTGATAAATTTTATTTTCCAGTGGATTTCATAGTCATTGATACTCAGCCTGTTCAGAATCTTCATAGTCAGATCCCAGTCATTTTGGGTCGTCCATTTTTGCCACATCTAATGCTATTATAAATTGTTTAGGAATGGAGTTATGAAATTGTCCTTTGGTAACATGAATATTAAACTCAATGTTTTTAATGCAGGACAACAATCCGCAGATTTGGATGACATATTTGAAGTGGACATGATCGAGAGCCTTGTGCAGGACTCCTTCCGTACATCTTTTGAAGATCCTCTTGAGACCTGCTTAGCACAATCGGGCATGGATTTTGACATTGATAGTCCCATCCATGAAGTCAATGCACTGCTCGACTCTACTCCTATCTTGGAGACTGAAAAATGGAGAGCGAAAGTGGAACCTCTTCATCTCTCTGAGACGCCTCCTGACAGCACAGTTTCGAACTCTGAGAAGACAAAGGCGAAAGGTGTCGCTTAATTTTTTAGAACATATAAGGCAGCAATTGAAAGGAAGATAGTGGAAATACAGGGAGTAAGCCCCACGATATGCATGGATCATGCTGTGGAAATGTCACGTGATCTGCAAGGGAAACGTGATCCTCACATGGAAGAAGTCGTGCGAGCAGAAGTTCTTAAATTATTTGACGACAGTGTCAGTTACCTCCTTGCAGATAGCACAGCTCATGGGAACTCACATCACTTGTCTGGGATCGGTTAATTAAGGTATTGAGGTAATTTCTTTGGCGGACCTTGGTTATAACGATTAAGCTCATTCATGGTCCGTTCTGGTCTGGCTGAAGACGTTAAACTTAGCGCTCCTGGGAGGCAACCCAGCCTTTTGCTTTCTTGTATTGCTTTTTCTTAGTTATTTCAATGTTTGTGGGTAACATTACTGCAAACCCTCACGAGACTACAACTCGTCCACTAGGGGTAACCTAGGGGTTTAAAGGCTTGTTGCATGCGCTAAATGCAATCGAGAGCACCTGCGAAAGTGGTATAGGTAGGATCTTCTTTTGTTTTTCTTTTTGTTATTTTTTTTGTTGATTTCTCTCTTGTGCTAACTCACTTTTACGTTGAAATTTTTTGAGAAAGTTTCTTAATTCTCCGTCCAGGTACTATCTTTCCCTCATTCCTCTTTATTCTCGTTGTCCCATGTGCATTGCTTGCTTGTTCTTTTACATTGAGGACAATGTAGATTTTCGGTTGGGGGTGGGAGATTAGGTTACCTAATCAGTATTTTCTTGGTCTTGAGCAAAATTTGTGAAAATTTTAAATTTTTTCTGGAATTTCTATTAAATTCTAAGTGATTTTGAAGGATAGTTGTGATTTTAACATTATAAGATATGTGATGGGTAATTTATGACTCTTGGATTCGGCCATCTGCTTGATTTCACAGTCAATTTTGAATTGTTAATCCATGATTAGAAGTTGTAAACATTGATTGAGCCATGATTCCACATATCACATCTCGCTTACACATTAAGTGTTGGTTTGATAACTGAATGATTAACTTAGTAAAAAGAAGAATTAAAAGGCTAAATCTTCATCATAGGTTTGCTCCCTATGGGTGTGGATTTGATTCTCCATAGTTGACATATGGAAAAAAAAAAAAAAAAAAAAAAAAAAGAAGTTAAGCGACAAGTTTTCGCCATAGGTTTGCTCCCTATAGGTGAGAATTTGATTTCCCTCAGTTGCGTTACTGCTCGTAAAGAAAATCAAAGGCTAGTAAACCGCAAAGTTAATCTGTGAGATAAGTGTAGGTTTCAAGTTTTGATTGTCACGAATTATCATGAAATTGACAATTGGATCTCTTACTGATTGTAAGTCGAGATTATACTTTACACTCGTGGAACTCAATGTTTAGGAATGCTCTAATTGATGGATTAATATTTTGAACTTGATTATGAAGTTTATTGTAAGCTTGATTCCAGGAGAAATTTCTACTTACCATTCATGAATCTTTGAATTTTCACATCTCAGCTATCTGTTCACTTGTCACTTGAATTTACAGGAATTGTCTTTTATTTCTGAAATTATTTTTCGCATGTTTTGCTCGGGACTAGCAAAATGCTGGTTGGGGGTTGTGATAAGGGTCAAATATTGCATATCAGACCTCAGATATTGCATGATTTTATGTAAACCATAACGCCTAATGTCAAAATTTAATTGTGTTTTATCGCAGGATGAAATAAAAAAACGTGGATTGAAAAATGATATTAAAAGCGTGAATTTAACGCTCCGAAATTACCAAAGCTCGGGATGGACTCCAGAAAACCAATAATGAAGATTTTACACGCCTGGGATCTGAGGAAAGCAAGCCAAAGGGGCCCGAAATTGGTAAAAATTGCAAGATCACAGGTTTCCCACCGTCCGATTGGCTCGAAACTCTATACATGTGATGAAGGCTATAAATTAACTGTACATATTAAATTTCATCTACTGAAGATCTCGGAAAGTGGCCCAACGGACGGATCAGCCCATTAATCTTCAATTTGGGGCCCACCTGATATCTGGAACTGTCTCAAATTGAATTTCTGCAGTTGAAATAATATGAGGAAAAGGATAGACGGTGTAGATTTCATACAAACATTACAGTGGGCCCCGCACATGATGCATGTACACCATGCACATGTGCAGCCGCAGTGCATGGGACCGCCAACTGGTCAAAGCGACCGCCGACCGCGCTCGTCATCTTTCAAACCGAGAAGACGCAAACAAATGAACGTCTCCTCTCGTTGAAATTGGGTTTCGATTGTGGGCCCCACACATCCATCAAATGAGCAATCCAGACCGTCCATTTGGTTCTTAAGGTGGACCTTACCAAGACCTAGGTGCCCTTTCTCCATCATAAAAATCATCGGACAATCCAAACCGTTGAATACAGTTCGGACGGTGAAGCAAGAGATCCTGTGGACCACACCAAAAACAATCCAAAATCAGTCATTCCCGACCGGTTTTTCGTTCTCATCGCAGTGGACGGAGTGGATTCGCCATTTGATTAAAGAAGTGGGACCCACCATCACCACGGAGGACGGATCCGCGTCCGCGTAACCCGGCCGCTGGCCGTTTTTGCGGAAGACAGTGGGCCCCACCCGTCAATCTTATGGAAGATCCGAGCCGTCCATCTTGTAGAGGGCCACAAGAACTACAAAACCATGCTGAGATTCCACTCCCATACGTACACACGTGTGTGGTACAGAGGCCAAAAGTGGACTGCCCCGGGACGTTAAAAACTGAGTTTTTTGTGATTTCTTCTGTGGGCCGTGCTAATGGACCTTCAAAACCACCCATTCCTGACTGAAATTTCGTCCTGAATCCAATGGAAGGGGTGGATTTTCCAGAAAACACCTCTGTGGGGCCCACCGATCACGGTTGCGAAAATCAGACTTCGAGTCCGTCTACGACTCTGCCTCCGATTCCAGCCATCCAGCAACTATAAAAGGAAAGTTTTGGACGTGAGGAAGGCATTCAAATCCAGGGAAATTGAGATCCAGAGCCAGGGAGAGGAGAAAGAGAAGAAAGAGAAGGAAGAAGAGAGAGAGATTGTTCGGTTTGGTGTTTTAGTTTATGAATTTGATTTAATATCTTTTTATGGATTTTATGGGTAACTAATCTCTCAGCTAGGGCTGAGATGAAGCCCCTAATTTGATCAGCTCTTGTATTGGATGATTTACTTTGAATTTTAATTAATTTGTTTCTTTCTCTGAGTGGGCTTATTGGGTTTAAATTCCATACTTCTCCATCTATGAACTTGACTAAAGTATATATATGGATGTTGTTTGGATGCTTATTACAGGTGCTTGTGTCTGATCAAGAACAGGTTTCCTATAGAGGAAGGAACAGGGTGCTTTAATGAATTGTACATACCATGTGCCCGACCAAGGACATGGGATGTATTGTTCATGGCATTGCTTAAAGGAATTAGACAGTCTGTATGCCCGATTTAGGACACAGATTGTGCTTTCTCTATTTAAGTGGTATCAATCTAGGTCAAGGTGAATCAACAGACGAAACAAGGGTTAGGATAATTAGGGGTGGATTCGAAAGTCCTAGTGCTCTCTCTCTGATTGAATTTTCTTCCCTATTCTTAATTGTTTTAATTTTTTTTTTCTTAGAATTGTGCTTAGTAATTCATTCCATTATCTGTTGGATTAGTTAAGGAGAGTCTTAGATTTGAGTTGTGACAACCAGTCCTCGTGGGATTCGACCTCGATCTTACCGAGTTTATTACTACATCACAACCCTATACTTGGGGAGTGAACACCTATAACCTTAACTTATAACCTAAAACCTAAACCTAAACCTAAAACGTAAATGTATTCTCAAATCCCTAAACCTAAACCTAAACCTAAACTTAAACCTAAACCTATAACCTACAACATTAACATAAACTTATAACCTACAACATTAACCTAAACCTATACTTATAACCTAAATGTATTCTCAAATCCTAAAAGCTATCACCTAAACCTAAACCTTAACCTTAACCTAAACCTATAACCTAAACCTAAACCTTAACCTATAACCTAAACCTTAACCTATAACCTATAACCAGTAACCTAAACCTATAACCTATAACCTAAACTCAATTCCCTAAACCTTAACCTATAACCTAACCTAAAACTTAAATGTATTCTCAAAACCCAAACCTAAACACGATCCCGAACCCGAACCCGATTTCCTAAACCTAAACCTTAACCTATAACCTATAACCTAAACCTAAACCTTAACCTAAACCTAAACCTACACCTAATCCTAATCTCAACTCCTTGACCTAAACCTAAACTTGAAAACCCAAACCATAAACCCGAACCCGAACCCGATTTCCTAAACCTAAACCTTAACCTATTCTCAATTCCCTAAACCTTAACTTATAACCTAACCTAAACCTAAACTTATAACCTACACTTATAACCTAAACCTAAAACTATAACCTAAACTTGTAACCTTAACCTAAACGTAAAACCCAAACCTAAACCCGAACCCGATTTCCTAAACCTAAACCTTAACATATTCTCAATTCCCTAAAGCTATAACCTATAACCTAAACCTAAAACCTTTTTTTTTGTTAGCTTGTAAGTACACCCCACTGTCAGTTCACACTTCACTGTTAGCCACCCCCACTAGGGATCGATACCAAGACCTCAGTGTTGAAACAAGGTACCTTTAACTTAGTTTACCACTTGAGCTATGGATCAGGGTGTTCCTAAACCTAAAACTTAAATGTATTCTCAAATCCCTAAACCTAAACCTACACCTAATCCTAATCTCAACTCCTTAACCTAAACCTAAACTTGAAAACCCAAACCAAAACCCCAACTCGAACCCGATTTCCTAAACCTAAACCTTAACCTATTCTTAATTCCCTAAACCTTAACCTATAATCTAACCTAAACCTAAACCTATAACCTACACTTATAACCTAAACCTGTAACCTTAACCTAAACGTAAAACCTAAACCTAAACCTAAAACCTAAATGTATTCTCAAATCCTTAAACCTAAACCTAAACCTAAACCTAAACCTAAACCTAAACATATAACCTAAACCTATAACCTACAACATTAACATAAACTTATAACCTACAACATTAACCTAAAGCTATACTTATAACCTACACCTATTCTCAAATCCCTAAACCTATAACCTAAACCTAAACCTTAACCTATAACCTAAACTCAATTCCCTAAACCTTAACCTGTAACCTAACCTAAACCTAAACCTATAACCTACACTTATAACCTAAACCTAAACCTAAACCTAAACCTGTAACCTTAACCTATAACCTATAACCTAAACCTAAACCTAAAACGTAAATGTATTCTCAAACGCTAAGCCTAAACCTAAACCTAAACCTATAACCTACAACATTAAGATAAACTTATAACTTACAACATTAACCTAAACCTATACTTATAACCTAAAGCTATTCTCAAATCCCAAAACCTATAACCTAAAACTAAACCTATAACCTAAACCTATAACCTATACCTAAATCTTAACCTATAACGTAAACCTTAACCTATAACCTATAACCTAAACTCAATTCCCTAAACCTTAACCTATAGCCTAACTCCGAACCTAAACCTATAACCTACACTTACAACCTAAACCTAAACCTATAACCTAAATCTAAACCTAAAACCTAAATGTATTCCCAAATCCCTAAACCTAAACCTACACATAATCCTAATCTCAACTCCCTAACCTAAACTTAAACCTAAACTCGAAAACCCAAACCTAAACCCGATTCCGAACCCGAACCCGATTTCCTAAACCTAAACCTTAACCTATTCTCAATTCCCTAAAGTTATAACCTATAACGTCAAAACTAAACCTTAACCTAAACCTAAACCGTAACCTAAACCTATAACCTTAACCTAAACCAAAATCTATGACCTAAACCTTAACCTAAACTTATAACCTAAACCTATAACCTAACCTTAACCTAAACCTATAACCTATAACCTAAACCTTAACCTATAACCTAAACATTAACCTATAATGTATAACCTATAACCTAAACATATAACCTAAAACCTAAACTCAATTCCCTAAACATTAACCTATAACCTAACCTAAACCTAGAAATGGCGGTAAAGACCGCACTAGTTGAAGAAGGAATATGCCAATATGTCCTAGACGGGGTTAATAGGACTTTTAAAGGTTTTTATGGTTTATTTAAAATCCTATTCCATTAATCCTTTTAAATATCAATTATCAGGATTACTCAAATGTAACTCTACTGGTTTCCAAGCCTCGTAGAGGATCCAACATAAACTGCTTAAGGAGTTAACAATATAAAGTCAAGTTCATGATGGATATGATTGTGTAAGTGTGTGAGAAGTGATCAGATATTCAGATATAGAAATATTAATGCAAATCACTTAATCAAAATAACAATCTCAAACACAGTCATTTTATAGTGGTTCGACGATAAGTATACTCAACTCCCGACTACCACACTCAACCCTTGAGTATACCAGATTTCATTAAGGAGGTTTCCCAGGGTTCACCTCAAACCTAAGGTTTTAAATTAGGTTCACCTTCAACCTTTACACGGAGGTTTCTACTCGGTTCACCTCTAACCCTGAAGTTTTACTGGTTCACTCCTAACCAGATGTTTATGCTCTCCATAGAGCAAGAGTCCACACAACGCACCCACCATGTACACTCCCGCCAGAGGCCACCTTGAGGACTTCAAAGGGTGAGAACTACTTAAGACCCAATCCTAGAAAGGAATGATCACAAGTGTCCTCTGGACTCTAGATACTTACAGATAAGTTGATGAGTCTCATTCAGCACAATGCCGAAGATCTCCTCCTCCTTGTTGACGAAAAGTCTTCTACTCCCTTGATCCGCAACACAAGATAGTATACCAATACTCGGCTTCGGGTTGGGTCAAGGTTATGATGAAATCCTACTCTCTAAAGATTTTCCTATAAGGAAGATAGAGTAGTTCCAATCTTATGCATTCAAGGCATCCCAGCTTAATGATTTGCCATTAAGGTAGTAGCTGGAGGATCCTTGAATGCGGAAGTTCATTCCCCAATCCACTCTATTGAATATCAATGGTGAGGGTGGATTGGAAGATAAATACCCTCGAGAGAAAGGGCTTTAGATATGAGATATAAGTTGAAACATACAAAAGCTCTCTCTATTTTCTCTCTCAGAGCAACAAAAGACAAGTCCTCTATATATAGGCCAAAAGTTCCAACGGATATAAAACGGTCACATTTATAACAGAGTTCGATATCATTGATCAGGTTCGATATCATCGAGCGTATACTCTCGATAGCATCGATGGTCTGCTCGATGACTCAGACTCAATGTCATACGCTTTTGAAACTTCTTGCCAATAGGTCGATGAATCGAAGCTATTGTTGATGTCATCAGATTTCGACTCTGATTCCATCAATGACAGGTTCGATTAATCGACACTTGAAAAATGAGAGAGACTTGACTTTGAGATATTTCAGGTTTTCATGAATGATCGGGGGAACCGTCGAGATCAACAGAATTTAAATGTCGATGATATCGAGATCAGAGTCAATGCATCGATAAATCCAGCAGATTTGTCTTTAAGCTTGCTAGATGATTTGTGTCCTTGTTCGATACAATCAACCTGGTGCCGATATCATCGATATTTGAATAGCGATTCTATCGAAGGGCCCCCGATCATAGTTAAAAACAACCTGAGATATCTGCTGTGAGAAATGCGCGCCCACTATCGATATCATCGATGGACCTCTGATCATATCGATATTTGAATTCAGATCATATCGAACGGTCATCGATATATCGAAGGAATTTGAGATTTTCATTAAAAAATGGGTGCGTCGAAAATCTGCCTGTCGATCTTATTGAGCCATTCCTGATGGACTCGAGATTTAAATATCGATGATATCGATAGGTGTATCGATACATCAATAATTCATCCAGATATGTTGTGAAATTGTTGGACGTATTTAGTGCTTTTATCGATGATATCGATAGGTGTATTGATACATCGATAAATCCGTCCAGATGAATATTTAATTGCTGGACATTTTTTGTCCTCATATCGATAATATCGGTAAGGTATCGAGGACATCGACAGTGTAGGTCGATCATATCGAGGGTGCATCGATAAAATCAACAAGGTGAGAAAAACTTACAGATTTTCCTATTTGAAAAAAGTTTTCTCACCTTAAAAACCCTAAGATGTCCGTCTTGTTTTAACAGTTTTAATCACCTGGTGTTTTGGGACATGGGATGTGAGGCTATGATTTACCTATGGCGAGCTTCTACACATCTGAATGAAGCAGACGCTTAAATTGTTCTTCCTATCGAGCTCTGTAGATAGTCTGACCCACCATTCACGTAACTTGACAAACCAGGGCTCTAGCAGATGCACTTTCAATCTCCCCCTTTGTCAATTACGTGACAAAATACCCAAAACACCCTAAGATACTTCTAGACAAACACACCCTAAATTGTGTGTACATGTTTTACATAATTTTATAATTTTCTAACCCATGTACACAACAAGTGTCTGCTCCCCCTTACTTCAAAAACTCCCCCTTTCTTGGTGCAGCTGCTCCCCCTATCACCTGTAACATATTAGATATACAATTTTCTGCTCGGGGTGTTGGCAAATGTTCTCCCCCTTTTTGTCAGTCATTGGCAAAGGTATAGCAAGTGATATTGACTGAAGAGTGAATTACATGAGAGAACCATCAGGCAGAAGCAAATCATTGATGTGTAAAAGATAACGCATTTTAGTGAAACATCAATCTCAGAATGAATGCATATTAGATAAGGTATAGCAGTGAAAAAAATATTCATTTAAGGACATCACATGCATTCCATAACTTGATAAACTAGGGAGCAAAAAAAAATAATATATGGCATTAATGATATGAATGCTATTTAGCCACAGAAGAACCAAAACTGCCCCAGACGGCAGTAAATCCCAAGCCACACACAACTGTTCAATCCAACAAAAAAAAATATTCTCCACACAATAGTAAGCAAAACAAAATATCAAGCTCATATATGGGCACCCAACAACATTCATCAGCATTAGCCCGGCAGTAGGCATATACAATCCCCAAAAAAAACTATGCACATTTCGATGGCTGTCATACACACTAATAAGAGCGAAGAACATCCAAAAAGATACTGTTGTTCAAATGCGAGATAAGAGAAAAGTGTGTATGATAGCATGCATGAACTGGCCTTACGGAGCAAAATGAGATGGCATCGTGTCATCCCGTTGGCATGTCATTAGATCCACCAGCTGTTATACCGTGTTCTGCACTCCTTGAACCATTCTTTCCAGGACTGTAAGCCTTTCTTTGACTAAGTGGACATCCTTCTAGATTGCCCCAATCCTATCTAGTTTGAACCTTTTGCCATGCCCGGCTGACGATGTGGACGGAGCTGGATCAGGTCCAAGAGGTGCATCTTCAGTCATTTCAGCCCCTTCCATAGGATTTTCACCTTTGCCTTCAACTTCTTCCACCTGGATTTCTTCCTCAGGGTTTTCCTTATACTCATGAAACTTCAAGTCCATTCTCTGGATATTTCTTTTGTTGAAAACTTGGAGTGAGAGTACCGGATCTGTAGTTGATGGAAACCCGATTTTGCATATCATCCTGATAATCTAAGGGTACGGAAGATGGAGGTCCCTAGATGTGTGGATGGCGTTTACCAACTGAGAGACAATTAGAGATGGAATGCAGATCTTTGACCCTCTAGCAACTGAGTATACGATCATGGTTATGAGGCCGGTCAGATCGGACCTATTGGTACTTCTGGGGTAGTGTTAGTGGCAAAGATACCATACAAGATCTGAAATCTGGGATCCATATACCTGACCTTTAATGCATTCCCTTGATGCCAGGGGATGTCCCTACCATTGCAAAGATACTTAGTGACTCTGGATCGAATGTCCATGTTATCAAGATCCAGCTCTGGGATACCTTCCGGGACCATGTTGAGTCCGATAGTTTCGACTATTGTAGCTGGTGTGATAAACGCATCATCACCACCTAAGGATACCATGAACGAAGGAGGATCAACCACTGGTGAATGACATGCAGCAAAGAAGTTGCGTGTTCTCTCAAGTTGGCATGGCCCACCAAAGTCCAGAACAAGCAGCCAATCTATTGCGGCAAATAGAGGTTCCAATTTGTATGATTTGAGGCATTCCCTGTCTACCTTCCTTTCTTGTATAAGCTTCCTGCCCATGTATTTGGGTGGCCGTGAACTTTCTCCAGTTGAAGGAAGTGGTGCCTGTGATTCTGTCTGGGACCCGCTATGTGGGGTCTGCCTCGATCTCTGCCGTGTGGGGTTCCCACTCTCCGGGACCCTCGCCCTGACTCTCGAGGCGAGTACTTTTTTTCGGGTGGCTATTGAAGATTCCCCAGGGCTAGACGCTACCCCTTTGTCCTTTTCCATATAATAGATAGAAAGATGAACGATTTGGGAAAGACGACAAAAAAACAGATAGAAACAACAAATACCCAATAGAGAAAGAACTCTTGTCATGTTAGAAGGGTATTACCGGATTTGCAGAATGCTTTAGGTCGTCTGACGTGGCTCCATCTGATTTGGTCGAGAGAATAGAGCAGAGAGGGTGACAGTGAAAACCTTGAAAAAAATTACCCCCTTTTTCGTTTCACTAGCTTTTTATCGGGTGGCATCTGTCGATATGATCGACCATTGTTTCGATAATATCGAGAGGTTGCTTATCGATTCTATCGAGTCGATCTCCAATATCATTCTTGGCCACCCGACGATCCATATTCTAAGGAACAGTCGACAACATCGACCTTCTATCGATAAATCGAGAATGTCATATCGATATTCATATCGAAAACAAGAATTTTCAGTTTTCTGTATTCAAACAGATTTTCAAATATACTCTTCATATTTCTGTCGACAATATTATGTACACACACTGTACACATCAAAATTATAAACATTTGATTGTTTATACAAAAAGAGGAGGTGAAACACCTCAGATATACCATTTGAAGTTCAGCAAAAATGTTTCCTCATTTTAGCACAGGTCTAGATTCTGATACATGATCTGAACTAATTCTTTCTTACCCATTTCACTTTGTAGACCGATTTGAGTGGTGGTGCAGGGGCATTACTTCTATTCATATTCTTAAGAGGACTTTTGAAGTTTTGTATTTCTCTGGTTGACAATTCGTTAACATGATTCTGACCAGAGTTAGATTCAGTCCTCCTAGTAGTTATGCATTCAAACTTGTAATGACCTGAATCACCACACAAATGGCATGCTGGAGTTGTTCTGGTTTTGCTTCCAGAAGCAGCAGATTTTTCAGTTCTGAGAGTTGCATTTCTAGTTGTTGACTTGAATTTTTCATATCCTAGGCCACTTTTATCTTTTCCAGGTCTTCCCATACCTAACAGTTTTTCGAGTTTCTCGCCACTTTGGGAAACTTGTATAATATCTTAGCCATCTTCTTGGATTCTTCTAGATCAAACAGGAGCATATAATTTTTGTTTCAAAGAAGCCTATTCTCATCTTCGAGCAGTTCCACCTGTTTGTTTAGTTTATCAAATTCAGACTTTAGAATGGTATTCACTTTTTCTAATTCTTCATTGTCTGAATGATATTGCTGCAAATCATTCATAACTTGTATATTTATTTCCAGTATTTTATCTAAATCTTTCTGCAGCAGCGTACTTTTATTTTCTGTTATTCCGAGTTTCTTTAGAATGTTGATGCTATGAATATAGAGTTGGTTATAAGAATCTTGTAGTTTATCCTTTTCTATTTCTTCTCCTTCTTCAGTTTCAGTGGGAATGGTTGGAGTAGTGGTGACCATGAGAATTTTCAAGGATTTCTGGTCACCATCACTCTTTGAGTCACTTAATTCTGAGTCTGACTCTTCTGTATCATCCCATGTGGCGGCCATTGCCTTGCCCTTGGTTTTTCTGTTTGGGCATTCGGTAAATAGGTGTTCATACTCTCGACAGGCATAGCATTGTGGTTCTTTGGTCTTTTTACTAAATTTGCCTGCAGAGAGTTTGTTATCCACCTTTTTATCTCTAGAGGGACAGCCGCAACCTTTTTGAAAGAATCTTTTGAATCTTTGTGCCAGCAAAGCCACTTCTTCATCTTCATCTTCCTTTTCACTCCCACTATCCTCATGTATTATTTTCTTTAAAGTTTTCAGGACAGTCGTTTTGGATTTAGGGGTTTGAGTGAAGTGTAGTTCGAAAGTTTGTAGGGAACCTACCAGTTCTTCTACCTTCATTTCATCTATGTTCCTACACTCCTCAATTGTTGTAACCTTGGGATTAAACCGTTCCAGTAGGGATCTTAGAATTTTCCTACAGATTTTTGGTACCAAAACTTTTTCTCCCCATCCACCCATGGAGTTGCAAATGATGTTCAATTCGGTGAAAAACTCCATAAATGTCTCATGCTCTTCCATTCTAAGACTTTCGAACTGTGAAGTAAGGAGTTGAAGTTTGGATCGCTTCACAGTGCTTGTGCCTTCATGGGTTGTTTCCAATAAATCCCATGCTTCCTTGGATGTCCCGCACATACTTATCTAATTGAAAATATCCTGGGACACGACATAGTAGATAGCATTCATAGCCTTAGCTTCAGATGTCTACCTTTCTTTGTCGAATGTTGTCCATATTTCTTTGGATTTAGGCTTTGTGATTAATGTGTCACTATCAAGTACAATTTTTTCAGTAGGTGGCACATATCCACTTTCAACTATATTCCAAACGTCATGATCTAAAGATCTCAAAAAGTAGTGCATTCTAGCCTTCCACTACGTATAGTTTGAGCTGTCAAATACTGGAGGTCTAGTGACTGATGAGCCCTCTCCTTTGGCCATATTCCAAACTTCAGTCAAGATCACTCTCTAGGCGGTGAAGCCCTTAAAGAGAGACCTGCTCTGATACCAATTGAAATGGAGGTAAAGACCGCACTAGTTGAAGAAGGAATATACCAATATGTCCTAGATGGGGGTGAATAGGACTTTTAAAGGTTTTTATGGTTTATTTAAAATCCTCTTTCACTAATCCTTTTAAATATACAATTATCAGGATTACTCAAATGTAACTCTACTGGCTTCTAAGCCTGGTAGAGGATCCAATCATAAACTGCTTAAAGAGTTAATAATATAAAGTCAAGTTCATGATGGATATGACTATGTAAGTGTGTGAGAAGTGATCAGATATTCAGATATAGAAATATTAATGCAAATCACTTAATCAAAATAACAATCTCAAACACAGTCATTTTATAGTGGTTCGACAATAAGTCTACTCCACTCTCGGCTGCCACACTCAACCCTTGAGTGTACGGAATTTCACTAAGGAGGTTTCCCAGGGTTCACCTCAAATCTAAGGTTTTAAATCAGGTTCACCTTCAACCTTTACACGGAGGTTTCTACTCGGTTCACCTCTAAACCTGGAGTTTTACTGGTTCACTCCTAACCAAATGTTTATGCTCTCCATAGAGCAAGGGTCCACACAGCGCACCCGGGAGTTTTACTAGTTCACTCCTAACCAGATGTTTATGCTCTCTACAGAGTAAGAGTCCACACAATGCACCCACCACGTACACTCCCGCTGGAGGCCTCCTTGAGGACTTCAAAGGGTGAGAACCACTTAAGACCCAATCCTAGAAAGGAATGATCACAAGTGTCCTCTTGACTCTAGATACTTACAGATAAGTTGATGAGTCTCATTCAGCACAATGCCGAAGATCTCCTCCTCCTTGTTGACGAAGAGTCTTCTGCTCCCTTGATCCGCAACACAAGATAGTATACCAATACTCGGCTTCAGGTTGGGTCAAGGTTATGATGGAATCCTACTCTCTAAAGATTTTCCTATAAGGAAGATAGAGTAGTTCCAATCTTATGCATTCAAGGCATCCCAGCTTAATGATTTGCCATTAAGGTAGTAGCTGGAGGATCCTTGAATGCGGAAGTTCATTCCCCAGTCCACTCTATTGAATATCAATGGTGAGGGTTGATTGGAGAATGAACTCCTTCGAGAGAAAAGGCTTTAGATATAAGATATAAGTTAAAACACATAAAAACTCTCTCTATTTTCTCTCTCACAGCAACAAAAGACAAGTCCTCTATATATAGTAAAAAAGTTCCAACGGATATAAAACGGTCACATTTATGACAGAGTTCAATATCATCGAGCAGGTTCGATATCACCAAGCGTATACTCTCGATAGCATCGATGGTGTGCTCGATGACTCGGACTTAATGTCATACACTTTTGAAACTTCTTGCCAATAGGTCAATGAATCGAAGCTATTGTAAATGTCATCGGATTTCGAACTCCGATTCCATCGATGACAGGTTAGATTAATTGACACTTGAAAAATGAGAGAGACTTGACTTTGAGATATTTCAGGTTTTCATGAATGATCAGGGGAACCGTCGAGATCAACAGAATTTGAATGTCGATGATATCGAGATCAGAGTCGATGCATCGATAAATCCAGCAGATTTCTCTTTAAGCTTGCTGGACGATTTGTGTCTTTGTTCGATGCAATCGACCTGGTGCCGATATCATCGATATTTAAATATCGATTCTATCAAAGGACCCCCGATCATAGTTAAAAACAACCTGAGATATCTACTATGAGACATGCGCATCCACTATCGATATGATCGGATATCATCGATGGACCTCCGATCATATCGATATTTGAATTTGGATCATATCGGACGGTCATCGATATATCGAAGGAATTTGAGATTTCCATTAAAAAAACAGGGGCACCGAAAATTTGTCTGTCAATCTTATTGAGCCATTCCCGATGGACTTGAGATTTGAATATCGATGATATCGATAGGTGTATCGATACATCGTAATTCATTCAGATATGTTGTGAAGTTGCTGGACGTATTTAGTGCTTTTATCGTTGATATCGATAGGTATATCGATACATTGATAAATCCGTCCAGATGAATATTTTGTTGCTGGACATTTTTGGTCCCCATATCGATAATATCGGTAAGGTATCGAGGATATATATCGATAGTGTAGGTCGATCATATCGAGGGTGCATCGATAAAATCGACAAGGCGAGAAAAACTTATAGATTTTTCTATTTGAAAAAAGTTTTATCACCTTAAAAACCCTAAGATGTCTATCTTATTTTAAGGGTTTTAATCACCTGGTGTTTTGGGACATGGGATGTGAGGCTATGATTTACTTATGGTGAGCTTCCATATATCCGGATGAAGCAGACGCTTGAATTGTTCTTCCTATCGAGCTCTGTAGATAGTTTGACCCACCATTCACGTAACTTGACAAACCAGGGCTCTAGCAGGTGTACTTTCAAACCTAAACCTATAACCTACACTTATAACTTAAACCTAAACCTATAACCTAAACCTAAACCTAAAACCTAAATCTAAACCTAAAACCTAAATGTATTCTCAAATCCCTAAAGCTAAACCTACACCTAATCCTAATCTCAACTCCCTAACCTAAACTTAAACTTAAACTTGAAAACCAAAACCTAAACCCGATCCTGAACCTGAACCCGATTTCCTAAACCTAAACCTTAAACTATTCTCAATTCCATAAAGCTATAGCCTATAACCTATAACCTATAACCTAAACCTAAACTTTGACCTAAACCTATAACCTAAACCTAAACTTAAACCTTAACCTTAACCTATAACCTTAACCTAAACCAAAACCTATAACCTAAACCTTAACCTATAACCTATAACCTACACTTATAACCTATAACCTAACCTTAACCTAAACATATAACCTAAACCTATAACCTAAAACCTAAACCAAAACCTTAACCTATAACCTAAACCTTAACTTATAACGTATAACCTAAACCTATAACCTATAACTTAGACTCAATTCCCTAAACCTTAACCTATAACCTAACCTAAACCTAAACCTATAACCTACACTTATAACCTAACTTAAACCTAAAACCTAAATGTATTCTCAAATCCCTAAACCTAAACCTACACCTAATCCTAATCTCAACTCCCTAACCTAAACCTAAACCTAAACTTGAAAACTAAACCCGATCCCAAACCCGAATCAATCCCTAAACCCTTAGCCTAAACTTAAATTTATAACATAAACCTAAACCTAAACCTATAACCTAAACTTAATTCACTTAATTTAAACCGACACGTTAACCCGAACTCGAACTCAACCCAAATTCCTAAACATAAACCTAAACATAAATCTATAACCCAAACCTATTCTCAAATTCCTAAACCTATAACCTTAACCTATAACCTAAACCTATTCTCAAATCCCTAAACCTATAACTTAAACCTATTCTCAAATCCCTAAACCTATAACCTAAACCTATTCTCAAATCCCTAAACCTATAACCCATAACATAAACCCAAACCTAAACCTATAACCTAAACCTAAACCTAAACCTTAACTTATAACCTAAACCTATAACCTAAAACCTAAAACCTAAACCCAAACCTAAACACGATCCCGAACCCGAACTCGATTTCCTAAACCTAAACCTTAACCTATTCACAATTCCCTAAAGCAATAACCTATAACCTAAACCTAAACCTAAACCTAAAACCTAAATGTATTCTCAATTCCCTAAACCTAAACCTACACCTAATCCTAATCTCAATTCCTTAACCTAAACTTGAAAACCCGAACACGATTTCCTAAACCTAAACCTTAACTCGTTCTCAATTCCCTAAACCTAAACCTATAACCTACACTTATAACTTAAATCCAAACCTATAACCTAAACTTATAACCTTAACCTAAACCTAAACCTAAAACCTAAATGTATTCTTAAATCCCTAAACCTAAACCTATAACCTACAACATTAACATAAACTTATAACCTAAACTTATAACCTCCAACATTAACCAAAACCTATTCTCAAATCCCAAAACCTATAACCTAAACCTAAACCTATAACCTATAACCTATAACCTACAACCTATAACCTATAACCTAAACCTTAACCTATAACCTATAACCTATAACCTATAACATAAACCTTAACCTATAACCTATAAGCTATAACCTAAACCTATAACCTATAACCTAAACTCAATTCCTAAACCTTAACCTATTACCTAACCTAAACCTAAACCTATAACCTACACTTATAACCTAAACCTAAACCTAAAACCCAAACCTAAACCTACACCTAATCCTAATCTCAACTCCCTAACCTAAACCTAAACCTAAACTTGAAAACCCAAACCTAAACCCGATCTCGAACCCGAACCCGATTGATGTAATAATGTAGCCCAATCACATGGCAACAAACAAGAAAATCTTGCTTTATTGTCAAGCATACTCGAATTCAAGCATCACAATGCATCTATTTTCATCTCCACTATCTCTTATAGCATAGATTATTTGAGATTTAGATTTATCTCATTTTTAGAATCATGTCCTAACACAATATGATAATATTAATAGACAAGGTGGATTCGTCACCAACATTATTTCAAGACCCATATAACTTCTCCTTGTAGGAAGTTGGGTAGGGCACATGCAGCTTGAATCCATCAAAGGAGATAAGGATCACCTCTCATTTATGTTCTCTCTCTTTTCATTTGTTTTCTTTCCATAAGATTGTTTATTTTATGGTGTCTGCTCACGTACAACATTTTATCATGTTAATATAATTATAAGTGGCCTAATCTCACCTTTTTAAAAACAACTAATATAATTTCTACCTAATGAGAAATCAACAAGTACCGGTAGGTTCAACCCAAAAAGATAAATCAGCATTTTCTTTCTTTCTTTTTCTTTTAACACACACTCACACACCAGAGTCGCTTACGACCACAATGGGTACTTGAACTCGTGACCTTATATTGAAACTATTTTGAATCTATCATGAAGGCAAGAGTAAAAGACCTAGGTGTGTGTGCACAGTCGGCGATGTGTTCACCACACTGAATTTTGTGAGCCCCATCAGGAAATAGGCTATGAATAATTTTTGTATTTTATTTATGATGTTAAACTTCTATGTATTTATGCATGGATGAATGTGATGTGGATAAGATTGTTTGTGTTTGGATGGATGTAGTTTATGTTTGGATGAATGTAGTTTATGTTTGGATGGATTTAGGTAGTTTGGGTTTAGATGGATGTGAATGTGAACATGATGAAATATATTATATAACAGGTGTATATTAGGAAGACTATGATGAAATATATTGTGACAGGTGTATTTCAGGAATTTTGGGCTAGAATAAAGAAAAAAAAAGAGACTTTTATCTACGAAATATTTCGTAGGTAAAAGTCTCATCCACGTTTTTTACCTACGAAAATTTTCGTAGGTAAAATCTCATCCATGTTTTTACCTACGAAACTTTTCGTAGTGAAAAGTTTTATAAATATTTTTACCTACAAACAATTCGTCGATGAAAGTTTTTAACTTATTTTTACCTACGAAAAGTTTCGTAGGTAAAAGTATCGTGAAATATTTTTACTTACGAAAAAAATTGTTGGTAAAAGTTTTGTAAATATTTTTACCTACGAAACAACTCGTCGGTAAAAGTTTTTTACTTATTTTTTACCGAAGAAAAAATTTGTCGGTAAAAGTTTTGTAAATATTTTTACCTACGAAAAAATTTATCGGTAAAAGTTTTTTACTTATTTTTTACCGACGAAAACATTCGTCGGTAAAAGTTTTGTAAATATTTTTACCTACGAAAAAAATCGTCGGTAAAAGTTTTTTACTTATTTTTTGCCGACGAAAAAATTCATCGGTAAAAGTCTTACCTTTGCCGATGAAATTTTTTTTCGTAGGTAAAACCCTTTACCGTCTGTCTTTTACCCACGAATTTACTGACAAAATTTTTCGTCGGTAAAAGTGGGATTTCTTGTAGTGCTAACGTTGGAACTTCTTCTGTCACAGGTGAATCATATATACTTTGGATACCTCAAGCAATTTAACGAAATTTTTTTTATGAGGTACATAAGTTTCTCTAGGAAGTCATGCTCCGAGGCGTACAAGCCTATTGCAAAAAGAGCTTTTGGATGATCCTGTTGAGGAACTTACTGAAAAACTTATCAAGATATTGGCCAGAAGAGGAACCTTGCGGCATGCTCGAGTAGTTTTTCTCTGCTTTCATAGGACTAGGGTAGTTTGCTTTATGCTATTCTATGATAGACGGTTTATGTCATTAGGTTAGTTTGCTTCCTGCATTGTTTTAGGATAGTTTGTTTTCGTGTCTTCACTCTCGTGCTAACCGACTTTCATACTGTCATCTCTATGGAAAAGTCTCTCTCGATTCGTTATCCAGGTACTATCTTCCCATCACTTCTCATTTACTTTCAATGTCCCATGTGCATTGCATGCTCATATCTTTTACATTGAGGACAATGTAAATTTTAGGTCGAGGGTGCGAGATTAGGTTACATAATCAGTATTTTCTTAGTCTTGAACAAAAATTATGAAAATTGTGAAAATTTTTAATTTTTTCAAGAATTTCTTGTGAATTTGAAGTGATTTTGACGGTCATCTTGGATTTAGAATTATAAGATACATGATGTTGGTAATTTATGATTATTGGATTCAGTTGTCTGTTAGATTTCACATTAAGTTCGAATTATTAATCCATGAATAGAAGTTGTAAACATTGATTGAGTTATGATTTCACATGCCACATCTTGCTTACACATTGAGGTTTCAGTTCGATATTGAAGGATTAATTTGGTGATCACTAAACTTGAAAGGAACTAACCTGAGAAATTGAAAGGATTGGGAGAATGGTCTTCACCATAAGTTTGCTCCCTATAGGTAAGGACTTGATTCCTCTCCTTGGCGTTACTTTTAATAGAAAAATCAAAAGCTGAAAGAAAGAAAAAGAATGATCTGTGAGGCACTTTTTAGTTTAGGTTCTGGGTGTCCTGAATGCTCTTGTTGGTTACCAATGATATCATGAAATAATGAATTGAATCTTAATGTTGATAAGCCGATATTACACTATACACCCACGGATCTTAATGTTTACAATTTTTTCTAATTGATGGATTAATATTTTGAACTTAATTATGAAGTCTACCGTACGCTCAAGTCTAGGAGAAAGTAATGTCCATCGTTCATGAATCTTAGAATTCTAATACCTGGATTATTTTTTTAAAAATCACTCGAGTTTATAGAAATTGTCCTGTAGTTCTCAACTTATTTTCGCATACTTTGCTCGGGACTAGCAAAATGCTGGTTGAGAGTTGTGATGAGAGTCAAATATTGCTTATTAGACCCCAATTATTACTCGATTTTACGAACATGATACCGTTTAACGCCGTATTTTAATCATTTTTGTGATGCGAGGTAAATTTAGGAGTTTGGACTGAAAAGGGTGCCAAATGCATGGATTTGATGCTCCAGAATCACCAAGGTAAGGGATGGACCTAGGGGACTGAAATTGAAGAATTTACATGCCCGGGATTCGAGAAAATCCAGTATGTGAAGATAAAAAGGCCTGAAATTCATCCAGAATGCAAGATCACAAGGTTCTCACCATCCGTTCGACTCGAAACTTCATATATAGCCTGAGGACCACAAATTAACCATACACGTCCAATTTTAGCTCTCGGATCCTTGTGAAAGTGGCCTAACGGCCAAATCAGCCCATAAATCAGCAATCTAGGGCCCACCTAATCTCTAGATATGCTTTAATTCAAGTCTCAACCCTTTAAATTAACTAAGGAAATGGATGGACGGAACGGATTGTCTTCAATAAATCACTGTGGGCCTCATTGGGCAGTGCATGTGTACGGTGCATGAACACAGCCGCAATGCACCGAACTAACTAAGTCGGTCAGCGAGCGCTGACCCGACTTGGTTTCCTATTTGAACTCTGCTGCGAACAGGGGATTATCGCACGATGCTTGTGGGCCCCACCCATCAGCCATATCAATGATCTAAATTGTCCATGGTGTCTGGAGGGGAGCTGTGACCCTCACTTAGGTGGAAATTTTTCAAGAAGCAGTAAGGATCAGTTTTCAACCGTCCAAACGGAAGACCGATGGTGGAGTGAAAGATCAAGTGGAACACACTGAATGTGAATGGAATCATGTCATTCCCGACCGAAATTTCGAGGGGAATGTAATTAACGGAGTGGATTTTTCATCGAAACCTAATCATGGGCCCCACCATCAGTCCAGTGCAGAAACTGCGTTAGTTCCGCGTCCGAGAAAACTGGCCAATGTGGGCTGGTTGCTTAACTGTGATCATGGCCGGATCATTGATCCAAACCGTCCATTTGATTAGGCAAGGGGTTCTTACCTTCACCACACTAGCAGATTTCAAAGATGGGAAGATTCCTCCTCTCAAATTCATTCCAAATGCGGCTGTAAAACAGAGGTTTGGCGTGTGTAAAGAAGTTTCTAAAAATGCCTTGCTGGTTAAACAACACTTACGCACATAAACCGCCTCTTACGCGTAAAGACTCCAGCCATCCTTGCTGCCTATAAAACGTGAGAGAGCATAGAGAAGAGTGGATCCAGGTGTAGCCATGGAGGCTTAGACATGTGAAGCACCAGAGTTTTCTTTTCTTCCCATCTTTTTTTAGTTGTTTTGTTTATTTAAGAGTCTTTGGTCTATCATGTCTGTGATGGGCTAAGCCTCTTAGCAAGGGCTAAGAGGTGAAGCTTGTAGTGTGGTTGGGATGTTTGCTTGGTTTTGATTCATGTTTATTGAACTTTTATGGATTCTAGTTTGATTATTAAGGAATACTTTTAGTTTTTAATAGTTTATTGTGACTCAAATTACAGTAGATCTGCAATAGCTTTGAGTATGTTCTTTTCATTATGAGCTTGTGAACTTAGGAAGCCTTGTTGATCACCATTGTCTCTTGGGCATGGTTGGGTGATGGAACCCTTCCTAACTTTCATAATTCTCTTATGATTGGCTGTGAGATTGGTAAATTGTTGTTGTTTGTCATAGTCTCCCGGGCATGGTTTAGTGACGGAATCACTTCTAAATCTTCACCATTCTAATCCTTTGATGATTAGATTCATGAGAAGTTAAGAGATCTGACAAATCTCTTCTTACCAACTGGATAGGATAGGACTCTTATTCCAATTGTGTCCCGAATCATACAAGGTAACTTCCCAATTGCTCTAAGTGGATCCTTGGCACCTTAGTTTCCTACCTCTGATTTCTCTAAGCTTTAGATAAATATTTCATCATTATTCCATCATACTCACTTGATTTAGATTTCATCTTAGTTTAGTTCTACTCCTAGTTATTTTCAGATTATGTACAGGTTTCAGTCACTGTCTTACCGAGTTTATTACTACATCATAACCATATACTTGGGTTGAACACAGCCCAACCTATTCACTTACCTGGCTGTCGATTGAATATTTTACCATAAACTTCTTATAAGGCATCTTGTGGCCGTCCATTTGCTTAACTGGTCACATTTTGTGCCATTTTATGACACAGTTCAACCCTAGTATAGAAACTTGTGTAGTTTATCTATGTTTTTCCCAGAGAGAGAGAGAGAGAGAGAGAGAGAGAGAGAGTACTGGACCCCATGATCATTTATCATCCCACTATTTTTACCTTGAAAATTCACCGTTCATTTTATCTCACGTGCCAACTAGTTTAGTATTCTCTATTTTTATATATTTCAGAACAGTAACTTGTAGATTATCTTTGTTTGTAATGTTTTTAAAAGCCAAAACCGCGTTTCCTTTTTTAGGTGGGTGGGTTGGGTTGAACCCATGATCACAACATGGCAACCATTAGGTAAAAAATCATAACATCTAGGTCTCATGGCTAGACCCATTAATTTTTTTAATAATCAACGCCAAGTTCATCTCATTGCAATGTTTCTCGTTGCCAAATTCAAAATTCTAGAATTTCTCTTAAGACAACGTGCCTGTGGGAGCCGTCACGTCCACACGTGGGCTCATGTGGCACAGTTTGTATGTGATCTAAGCTTTCCATCCAGTGAGGTACACTGTTTTAGATCTTTTGGCATAAAATCAAGCCATTTGACACCTCAAGTGGACCACATCATACCAAATCAAATGAATGACCAGCAAAATGTTTTAGACTATCAATTTAAATTGTAAATTGTGGCCCATCTGAAGACTGAAACTGTCTGATTTTTTAGGCGAAAGATCCAAGTATTATTCCCCACCTTATAGAAAGCTCGGATCTCACAAATGTGTTCATATTCGGTCAATGCATATGACTCTCTACACGCTTGGAATTAGCAAATGTTATACTGCTTACTCTTAAGTAGAGAGTGACTGATCCAAGAATACAATGGTACAAAGTTATAGAGAAATACTTTGATACTCCCGTAGAGTGTAATCGATGATATGCGGGCACTATATATACATATTACTGGAAAATTACATTGGTCAAATACAAGCAATTCAAACTAAATGGTCCAAATTATGGGCACCGGCTTAGATGTGTCATAAACCTAACATTACTTTTACTTGGTTTTATAACTATTAAATTGATGGAAATTTAATAGATGGCAAAAAATGAAAAATATCCATTGGTCTTATTTTCAACACAAGTGTCCATAAATCAAGGTTTAAGATTCTTCAACCAATCTGATTTTTGGGCCGTAGCTTATAGTAACCGTGTTTCACAATCCAGTTGGTTTAATTTGATTTAATATATGGCACATGTACCATTTCTTTCAAAGTGCCGTGTATCAAGTCTCATATCTCAGCCAGAGTATCAAATAACTCCCCACAGTTATATTATTTCAAAGCTTTCTCAAGCCTACGCACGTGTACAAGACAGCTAATGCTCAAGCTACCACAACGCCAGTATGCTAGACAGGTACAATATCCAAGCCGTCCATCAGAAGGATGTCACCATGTAGATTCTCAATTTCAAGATTCAGATGGTTCCAATAACAATTTGGACTACAATTAAGTGAACAAATGTACGGTTGTGAAAAATTGGCTTCTGTTTTCTAACGTAACTACATTGCGGACCACCTATCTTTCGGCAGTCCAATCTACACGGTGAGGATCACATAATGGATTGATTGGATATTGTATCTGTGTGCCACGCTGGGATATGTGGTGGCGTGTGTATCAGTTGACTTTGACCTACGGATTTGCAAAGCTCAATATCTTCAAACAACATAAAGACGCATATTCGATTATTATAACGGGTGTTTTGACGTTTTCAAACATTGCATGGAATGTAATGGAAGAAACATCATACGTGAAAGTTGCAGATACTTTGGTAGAAATCTCCTGAAATCCACCCAGATTTAGGTAACCGGCCATATCAATCTGAAACACGTGCATGTCATCTTATTGACGATAGTAATTAGTCTACCCCACCATCCTCATGTGGTAATGGATGGTCTTCTTTGACGCCGCATATATATGCGCGCTCGCCATTACAACAGGTAACCCGGTCGTCCCCACTTTGGCACATGTGAAAGATGTGAGCCAATGGAGTGGGTCCTACGTTTAAGTTTTCCTTAGCCCAAATGCACTAGCCGGTCAACTAGGGAAACGGGTTGGCTACTCCCCCTGCCACCAGCCAATGGCCGGTGGTCGGTGCTATGTGGGCCCCACCATGATTTATGTGTTTCATCCATGCGGTCCATCTATTTTTTTAAGATCATTTTATGGTATGAGACCAAAAATGAATTATATCCCAATCTCAAGTGGACCACAATACAGGAAACAGTGCTGAATGAATGTCGACCATTAAAAGATTTTTGGGGGCCATACAAGTTTTGGATCAAGCTGATATTTGTTTTTTGCCTTCATCTGGGTCTGTATGACCTAATAAATAGATTGGATGTCAAATAAACAGTACAGTGGGCCTTAGGAGGATTTTAATGGTGGGTATCCAATCACTATTGTTTTCCTGTGGTGTGGTCCACTCGAGATTTATATCCCTCTAATTTTTGGGATCAAACCGACCATCAGCCCACGGGCTAGTGGCAGGGGAGTAGCCAATCTGTTTCCGTCAACTAGCTACGTTGAGCACACTTGCATCAGAGAGAAAGAGTAGACGGTGATAGTACCAGCGTCCCACACAAAACGTAGACGTTTGGCCCATATCGTGAATGGGGCTGCCTGATTTTTCGGTTATGACACATTCACCAGGAGAATTGTCTGATCAAGTCGTGGATTGGCACGTGTTAAGCGATTGGGTTCTCGTGGGCAGATAGCATTTCCATCATACATATAAGAGGGGCAAAGAGATACATGAGTTGGAAGATGTTCATAAAACCTTTGGTGAACTTTGAGAAATGATCCTGGCTGGACCTGAATGTTTCATTCCTAGAAATAGATATATACACAATCAAATATGTATGTGAAATTACAATACAATGCACTTATAACAAGGATTTGTTTGGATACCAGATGTTCGGGATTTAAATTATTACAGCTGTTTATCCATTTGAAGATAGTTGTGGTGGTACATTAACAGTTTATGTTACGATGAATACAATAGAGATTATTTAAAAATCTTGCTATAAAATCAAGGAAAATACACTAAACAATATTTTTGCATTTAGATGCCTCACCCCAGCAAATTGTGCACTATTTTTAATTCAAAGCAGAGGACTCGTAAGCTTGGAACCATTATAATGCCTACCCCACTGGTCCAAAGCCCAATTCCACGATCAGGCCACAAGCTCTACAGGGCCATCGAATTCCACAGCTAAATTAATAAGCAAGCTCTCCACCCCAAGCTATTTTGACAATTTGTGGACAATACGCCATCCGGAATTGCAGCAAGTACAGAGGTGGCAGTAATATTGCATGCCAAGCCCATGTCAACTAGCCCATCAACAAGCCCAAGCATGCAAAGGGCTATCTCAAGCTCGCTGAGCCCAAAAATGCAAAACCCATGTGAAGGCTACAATAATCTTGCCATCCAAATTTTTGCAAATTTAGAAAGATTTCAAGATATATCTCTGCTAAGATCTCTCTCTCTCTCTCTCTCTCTCTCTCTCTCTCTCTCTCTCTCTCTCTCTCTCTCTCTCTCTCTATATATATATATATATATATATATATATATATACACTATGCGCTCGAGCGTAAAGCGGTCGTCCGTGAGGTCAAGCTGGGTGGGCCCCACCGTGATGCCTTTCGAACATCAACACCGTCCACCAGATGTAACATTCCATGGTGGGCCTGGACGGCCCAAAATCAAGTCAATCTGTGACTTTAGTGGGCCACACCACATACAGAAGTGAAGAGGGGCCGTGCACCATTAAAAAATTCATAACCATTTTTGAGGGCCCACCGAGATGTGTTTTGCAAATCCAGCCCATTCATTATGTGTGTCCCACTTGAATGAGGGTTCAGACCAAGTTTCAGGTGCATGGAAAACTCAGGTAGGTCCCACCAGTGCTTTTATATGTTTTTAGCATGTATACTTATGGTTTTAGATGGTGTGGCCCACTTGAGTCACGGATTGACTTGATTTTGGGCCGTCCAGACCCATTATGGAATGGTTCATCTGGTGGACAGTGTTGATGTTCGAAAGGCATCATGGTGGGGCCCTCCCAGCTTGACCTCATGGACGACCGCTTTACGCTCGAGCGTATAGTACCTTTTCCCTATATATATATTGGTAGAGAAAAACTAACGGCTAGAAAAAAAAAAAAAAAAAAAAAAAACAACCATTTTACCTCCCAAAAAGTGGTTAAATTACTTATTTTATCACTTGTCAAAGAAATTTGTGATACCACTTGTCCCCTAACTAATCATGCATGCACGTACCAAATTAAACCACACACACCATACACTCTTCACATGTCACACACATGTGACCCTCATGCGAAAAAAAAAAGAAGAAGAAATAAATAAATTTAATAAAATTTTATTTTAGAGAAAGGTGAATAATGTTTCAATTCCATACACTCCATCCATCTGGACCATTCACATCTCATGGTACTCATATTTATCAACTAGTCAATGTATCCTCATATCAATCTAAACTGTCTAAAGAGTTCAATCTCTAACTTACTTCCCAATAGATGGTCTAACCAATCAAAACCATCCAGTGACGAACTGTATCGCCTGGACTGTTGAAATAGAATATGCCATGTGGAGTGTCCATCTAGAAATCTAAACCATTCATTATCTAAACCATCTAAGCATACACCTAATGAACGGTATTGTAACTTCAGATCTTGCTTAAGAGCACATTATTTTAAATAGATGTAAATGTATTAGCATGAGAGATGTTTACATAAGTTGGAAATTTTTAATTTTGACATTAAATGTAGAATTAAAATTAGTAATTAATATATGAGTTTTAAAATTTTATTTTTCATGCATGAAACACCAAGATATATATGAATTTTGCTTCACATATGAATTACATGCATGCACATTTATGACATAGGTCATATAAATAGGGTGTAGCCATGAGCTTACAACATAAGTCTGGGTCCAGTAGAGTTTGAGTGTGGGCCACCCTTAGAATTATAAAATAATAGTTAGTGTGTGCATGTTACATAGATGTGAGTTAATAAAGACTTGATTTTATACATTGTGCACATTGAGTGTATATGTCGGGTTTGTACTGCATAAGGTTTGGTCCAGCAATTCAAATCAAGTAGGTAATCTTAACTTGAAGTTTAAAATTTTCAATTAAATTGTTATATTATTTTATTCCAAAATTTAATAATAATATTGTTTAAATTAATTATTAATGTGGTTGATTTTTTTAGTTAAAATTTATTTAATTATTTAGCTTAATTATTGTAATTTTGAGATATATCTTGAAATAATTGTCGAATTAAATCAGTTTGGTTCATAGTAAAATTTTATTTTAATATTCAAATTATATATTTAAAAAAAATAATCTTAATTAGCTTAAAATATAATATAACTTAGTTAATAAATTATCGAAAGTATAATTAGATTTTTTTTTTTTTTTAAATTTTAATTTTAAACTTTTAGAAATAAACAATTTAAATAAAATTTGTTATTAAAATAATCAAATTCATCAGCTTTGGAATTTTTTTAATAAATTAGATTATAATTTGATTGATTTAAATCAATTTCATTTAAAGTTAAATTTAAATATAAATTAATTATTAAATTGTAAAAATACTTGATTTATATAAATTTATTAAATTTTAATTTAATATCAGAACAATAAAAAATATATATTTGTTAAGTTTATGTTATAATTAAAATAAATTTTACATTTTAGAATTTAGTAAATAAAAATAATAAATATATTTATGCTAATATTTAATATTATTTAAGTAAAAATTTTGATTTAATTAAAGTTAGAATTTAAAGTAAAATTTCTTATACATTATTAAATCTCAGTAATTCCTAAATTTAATAATAGTAAAAATAATATTTTATTTAAATATTTTAATTATTAATGTTTCAATGAAATTATATCTAAAATTATTAATTAAAAATAAAAAATTATGTTGTTGATATTTTCGATTGTTAAACAATGATTCATTTTACATGCAAGTCTAGCATTTATTGAGCATCGATATTAATATATTGGATGTAACGTAAGTAAGTATAACGATCGTGTTCCTTGGGTGGAAGACCCTAAAGCCAGCAAGTAGGGCAATTGTGTCCCTTGGGTGAAAGACCCTAGAACCCACTGGATTCTTTGAAGTCTCCTTCGTATAAGGCATATAAGTACAATTGTGTGCATGGACATACGTCAGAAATACAATTGAAGCAGTAATCTGAACAGCTAATGTATAAATGGGTCTCTCACCATGAAGTACTGGTGCGTCGGCGCTAATACAACATGGCCATCCACTTGGGTACGGTGTTATAAGCGATGATATATATTGTTTATGAGAATTCATGTAAAGTATTACATGCATAATATATTTACGATTTTAGTGTTTAAATTCATGTTCTTTTATTATATGTATTTTATTTTTTTCTATTGATTATAAAATTTTGATATAATCTAGACATTTTAAATTTTGGGTAAAAAATGACCCTACTTGGCTGTTATACTCACCCTACTAACAAAAAAATACATAGGTGCAAAGCTGAAATACTACGAGCAGGTGGGCTTCTACTATTAGTTTTTCTTTTTATAGAAAATTTGGTTTAGTTTGAATTTCAATTCAGTTTTTGTTTTTTAAGTTTAGTTTGAATTCCAATTTTTTATGTAGAAAAAAAACAGTCAAGAGAGTTGAATTTAGTAGACATTATATTATTTCACCAATATTTTCCTTTTAGATAAATTTGAATATCTATTAAATTTGATTAAATCATGTGGATTGTAATAAATATCGTTATATTAAAACTCCCGAACTTACAATTCGGGTACCCGAATGTCGGGGCGTGACAATTAATTCATCCTAAAAGAAGGAGAAGTTTTCATTCCCTCTAAATATGAATTATACATGAACGAATTGGTGAAACAAGCTACCCTATTAATTAAATGAAATAGGAAAATTATATGTTAGTGTAATAATAATCGGGGTAGGAAACAAAGAAGGAAACCACCTACCAAACATAGATCTCTAGCTAGGAATTCACCCAAGGGAGATGTAGTTAGAAAAAATTTTCGCCTCCCGAACAAAGTCTGGGTTCTAGGAAGTTCACACCCAAATGAGCTGAGAAGAGGGATAAGTAACCTTAGAAGGTTTACGTGAGCATATAGGTATATATGAGGATATGAGTCTCTCTTTGTATGCTTAATAGGAAAATTCAAGGATTTTAGCCTTTTATCTCTTTGGTAGTTTAACTTTTAAGTTGCTTAATTTTGGTATCATATTTTTTGCCTTAACAATTTTGGTCATGTTACTTGATAGGTACCATATATATATATATATATATATATATATATATATATATATATATATATATATATATATATATATATATATATATATATATGTATGTATGTATGTATGCTCTATATTTTTCATGTTTATATGCATCCTATATTCCCCTATCAGTTATGCTTATAAGTAACTCATGATTTATAAAGCTTTTCATATATATATATATATATATATATATATATATGTATGTATATATATATATATATATATATATATATATATATATATATATAAAATTACAGATATATCTATGGAATTATCTCATTGTCAAATACTAACAAATTAAAAGTGGGGTAAAAAAATGTCCAACCAAAAGAAGTTGAATTCTGTTTTACAAGTTTTGTTTGTTGTTGTAGGGATTTGATGAAGTTAGGGGGTGTAGTGCAAGGGTTTTTACATGTTGAACCCTGTATATTTTTGTAAATGATTGTAATTTGACATATAATATTTTGAGTCAGTTGTGTTTATTCGTCATTTGTATGGATCATATCCTATCTTTGTGTATATTAATGCCGAGAATCCTCCTTACAACCCCCTGATCTTTCATCTCGAATGTCCCTAATAGTTGAGTTTTCAATAAATCGATTTCAGATATGTTGTGACTGGTGATAAGCATGACATATTCCATCACTCAATGTCTTGTAATAGACACAATGATCATATTCACTCATGGAAAACTTATGACTCATCATGAAGGAATCTAACTTTTTATATCACTGCGAAAGACAGGGTATAACACTATAATCATATTCACCCATATAATATTATCCGTTCAGGAGATTTTTGGTGGTGAATCCCATCGTAACAATGTCTGCAATACATGGCCATGGACCCCACTGCCACAAAATGAAAACCTAAACATAGTTTATAGTCTTTGCACTCCAACATTGTGATAAATCATTTATGAGACACTACCTAAAGATAGAGTTGGGCATCGAGTTGAGTTGGACCGAGTTAGGGCTGACTTGACTTGATCCAGTTTTGAAATAGCCGTGACCCGAACTCAAGACGACTCGATATCGAGTCCAACATGCTTGACTTGATCCAAGTTCGGTCTGGCCTGGACTGATCTAAACCAAGTCCGATTCGATCAAAAGTACCGAGTCGAGTCGAGTTGGCACTGAGTTGGATTGAGAGATGAGGGAGGGAGGGAGTGGAGAAGAGAGAGAGGAGGAGGAGGATGAGGGTGATGGTGGTGGGTGGTTTAGGGCTTGGAAGAGGAGGAGGATGAGGGAGGGAGGGAGGGTGGGAGTGGAGAGGAGAGAGAGGAGGAGGCGGTGGAGGAGGAGGGTGACAGTGGTGGGTGGTTGCTGGGCTTGGAAGTAGAGAAGGATGAGGGAGGGAGGGAGAGAGAGAGGTTGGGATCCGTCGGGGTAGGGTTAGAGAGTCGGGTCGAGTCGGGTTTCGGGTCGAGTCGGGTTTCGAATCGAGTCGAGTCTAACAGGATCGAGTTTCGGGTCGAGTCGGGTCGAGTTATTGGGTAACTCGAACTCGACTCGGTTTTAGTTCGGATTGGGCGAAGCTTACCTGGTTCGGACGGACTCACCCATTTGGTTCGGGTCGAGTTGAATCGAACCGAGTCGGACTAGTTGAGTTAGCCAGATCAGGTGGTCCCGTGCCCACCTCTACCTAAAGATAGGAATGAGACTTTCTCGTGCATCTCTTTCACCTGCCCCATGGCATGCACGTCTCATTCAGGTTTTTAGAGTTTGTACAAGTACTAATATTAATGTTTTACCTTCCATGTGACCTGTTCATAATCATCACAGTGGGCCCAGGAAGATTTCAACAGCGAGGTCATTATCACTGTTGCTTCTTGCGAGGTGGTCCACATGAGCATTGGATCTGCCTCATTTTTTGCCTCATACCGTAAAACATTAAGAAAATATGGACTTAGTCCGTTCAGGTGGGGACAGGACCCAACCCACTTCCGACAGCTTCAGCCCAACATGGCTGTGGTGCGGTTAGGGAATCGAGCCAACCACATGCCAACGAAGCATAGAGAGCGAGAGAGAGACAAACAGCACCAAAACTCTCTCTACCTACGTTACAACCCTTCCCTCACTCTTCATGACATGCATTACTATAAAAGCCCATAAACCCGCCGTCTTCTCCACCCGTCTCAATTTTTTTCTTCCTACCATCCATACAAACCACCATTTCTCCCTATCTCTCTAACAGCAACCATAACAACCACGACTTCATTGTCTTTGATCATTTCATCGTCGAAGATAAGAAGAAAAAAAGAAAAAGAAAAAGAAAACAAAACAAAAGCACTTCAAAATCAAATAGAAATTTCAAAAAAGAAGACAACCATTTCACAATTTTCACTTCTTTCAGCAATGTTGATGTCACGATGCGGCGCAGTTCTTCTCAAGTTCCTTTGCTTGGTAGTTCTTTCTATGACTATCTTGGCCCACAATAAAGTGATCAAGGGCATGACTTATGATGGAAGGTCATTGATCATCAACGGACGAAGGGAGCTTCTCTTCTCAAGTTCCATTCATTATCCACGCAGCACGCCTGAGGTATTGAATTGGATAATTGAGCTATTTTCTTTCTTTATTTTCTTTATGCCTATGAATTTGATTACTGAGGATGTGGGGTTGTATTTTTGTTAGACATGGCCACAAATCATTGCAAAAGCAAAGCATGGAGGGCTCAACGTCATCTAGACCTACTAATGTAGAGCAGGTTGCAGACAGTTTCATGGCCAAGATGGATCAGAAAAGGCCCAGTCGACGACAGAAGTGATCCGGACCATCGGACCTTAGATCGGGCGTATCTCGCAATCCGGAATGAGTTACCTGACGTAAAATATATGATTTTGGGGTAGAACGAGCTACTTTAGCCAACCAACCCAGCTATGCAGGGTTGCAATGCTCAAAATTGTGAAAAACCCCTGGATCGACGGTTGTTTCCCTGCTTTAATTTCGTTTTTACTATAAATAGTAAGTTTTAGTTTGATTATAACTCTTCATCCGTCGGGCTTTAGGAGTTGTGCCCAACGTAAAAAGATCTTAGAATAATTAGGAGAATAGTTTGGTGAAGCCAAATAGGACACTTACTATTTTTGGCCGAAAACCTTGCGCATTAGTAGACATCACGACCGTCTATAAATAGTAAGTTTACTATTTATAGTAAGTCGCGGATTCTAGGAGTTTTAGTTGTAGTTTGATTCTGATTTCTTTCCCATTGCTTGGTACCCCTATTTAAAGGGTTGTGAACTCATTTTTAGTAATCAATTAATCAATTTTAAATTTCTTAGAATTTATTTCTATTTTTCTGCTTTCTTTCTTCGTGGATTCGAGAAGTCTTTGTGAGGAGTTCAGAGAAGCTCCGTGGATTCGGAGTAGTTATCCTCATCACATTCATCCCTGCGTCACCTACTTCTTCTGGAATGTTCATGAGCCTGTTCAAGGCCAGGTATAGCTCGACTGATTGAAAAGGGTTTTGATAGTATTCTAACAAAAGAAACATACAACCATGTGTGATTAGCTTGAAACTAAAATCACCCAACTGAGATATGCAACAGAAATTAGATTCTTGGCAGCACCTCCAAACATAACCAATGTATAGTATCAGGAGTGATTAATCTGAATTGTTGAAATTGCAGTTCAATTTTGTTGGAAGGAATGATCTGGTGAAATTCATCAAGACAGTGTGGAAGCAAGGCTTGTATGTGACCCTCAGGATCGGTCCCTTCATTGAGGCTGAATGGAACTTTGGGTATCCAATATTTTCCTTCTAATCATATGATTGTTTTCTCTTCAGATCAGTTGTCTTTCAAGAAAAAAAAAAAAAAAAAAGAGCTCACTTTTCTTAAAATGTTTTAATATTGTCGGATGCACCCCAGAGGATTCCCTTACTGGCTAAAAGAGGTTGAGAACATTACCTTCCGTACCGATAATCCACCATTCAAGGTGGCTTTCTTCCCCATGATTCTTATTTTCCATTATTGATATGAAATGAATACATAAGCTTACATGCACATTTGAGGACCTCTTACTGAAAAAGTTCAATATTCAGTATCATATGAAGAAGTTTACAAAGATGATTGTGAACATGATGAAGAGAGAGAAGTTATACGCATCTTAGGGCAGTCCTATTATCCTATCATAGGTTTAATTCCTTTGTAACTTCCATCCTCCAAATTGAAAGTATGGTCTTACTTAATCCTCTTAATCTCGGCTTAATATTCTTTGGTGGGTCCAGATCGAAAACGAATATAACATTATCGAGCTTGCATTTAAGGAGAAGGGAGCATCTTATGTTCAATGGGCTGAAAACATGGCGGTTGGGCTAAAGACTGGAGTGCCATGGGTGACGTGTAAGCAAAGAGATGCCCCTGATCCAATGATCAACTCAAGTAATGGAAGGAATTGTGGAGATACTTTTGTTAGCCCAAATCGACCATACAAACCTGTGTTATGGACTGAGAACTGGACTGCTCAGTACAGAGTGTTTGGTGACCCACCATCTCAGAGATCAGCTGAAGATCTTGCTTTCTCAGTTGCTCGCTTCTTCTCCAAGAATGGTACGCTCGTAAACTACTACATGTATTATGGTGGAATGTGTTAGGATTTTTAGCCTGTGGAATCACACAGATCTAGATCTAGGATAACAATCCAATGGCACCAAGCACATAAGAGAACACACAGATTTAACGTGGAAAACCCTTGCGGGAAAAAACCACGGCACAAAGCAACAGATCACCACTATGAAAATAGAAATTACAAAGAGAGAGGACTTACCCGATTCGAACAACCTCGAATCTAACCCTTGCTACACCCTTTTGGAAACTCTTAGAATACTTTCCCATACATTCTCATACCTTAGAAAACCCTAGGAACACCTATTTATAGTTTGGGCAACTTCCCTTCCACATCCCAGTTGCGAAAGGACACAGATTTTCGTAATCCGCAATATCGCGGAACGAGTCTGCGTAACCTATGACTAGTCGAAGGGGAGCTTCGACTAGTCGAAGCTACGACTGGTCGAACAAACCCTTCGACTAGTCGAAGGCGGTCAGGACATAAAAAACATAGCCGCTGGACTTTGAGTCGAACGGGCTATGACCGGTCGACCAGCTCCTATGACCAGTTGTGGCTGACCCACGACCAGTCGAATGACACCTAAAAAATAGATTTAAGACTTTTTCTGAACAATCTCCACCAAGTCTTCAATCTTCAACTGTGTAGCTCCTTCACCTCTTCTCCTATTTCTGCATTACATTATAGCTTCTCTTGCACACTCCGTTTTCCTTTTATGCCATCGCCAAACCCAGAGAAGTTTCACAAACCTTGAACTTCTCTACAGGAACAATCTAGAAGAGCATGTCCGTCGGATCAGAATCCACGTGCCCAACCATCTTTGCTCCTGTCTTCTCAAAAGAAAAAACGTAGTCTTCTTACCATCTCACCGCTACCCAATATTGCTTGTCGGGGTACTTGCTCACAACATTGATAGCCTGTGAAATAACCGGTCTAATCCAGACCATGGCATACACTGCCAACCGCATTCGAATAAGGCTCATAAGATATCCTGCTTTTCCTCATCTGTTTTGGGACATATCCTGAGGAAAACTTGATCAGAGACGCGTAAGGAACGCTCTTTGGCTTTACCTGGCCCAACACATCCTTGATCAATACTTACACACAAGGTATTCCTCCTATGATTACTAAAGCCTACTCCTCCTTCAGTCTCAATGCCGAGAACCATCTTTGCAGCCCTCCCGATCCTTCATCCTGAATGTCCCACTTAATCGAGTCTTCAGTACATTAATTTCAGACATGTCATAATTGACGATCTACATGTCATCAATTTCTAACTCATCATGAAGGAATCAAACCACTGCCTAGGCGAGAGGTCGAACCACGACCTCCTGTAAAGTCTTTTCTCAGCCCCTTTAACTTCGAACCACTTTGGTTGCTTCATATAGATCTGCTCTTCACTTTTCCTTATAGAAGTGCAGACTCCATATTCATCCTTCCAGCTCAAGATTATATTGGTCAACCAACGCCAATCACGGATCTAATAGACACCTACTATATCGTCAGCGGGAATATCTCTGAGAAGCCGATCCCTTCTCTCTAAGCATAACCCTTCGCTACCAACCTCGCCTTTATTTATGTTATATCCTCCTGAAGATCCACCTGCATCCAACCATTTTTCGGCCCACTGGAAGCTCCACCCACTCCTATCTGTCGGTCTGGTACAACGAATCCATCACATCGCCCATAGACACCTTTCACTTCTCAGCACTAGGCGCACTATAGAGCCATCTGAATAGAAGATGAATCCTCTGTGATATTGGAGTCATCCATGTAGCTCGCCGATATCCTGCGATCATGCCGTATGATTCTTCTCACAGGTGGCTGCTCCACCTGCTCTATATCCCTGTCTGCATGTCTCAGCCTTCCTGCCATGTCTGCTCATATGGTCATGCCCAACATGCCACACACTTGCAGAAGTGGATCCACTACATCTACTGTGGATCCACCATTTGAAGTGCTCCCGATCAACCTGTACAAGTTACCGAGTCGTTGCGCTTTCATGATTACCCGTGCCCTCTTAGATACTTTAAGAGCACCATCAATACCAATGTACTTGCATCCTTTTGCCTCAAGCACACCAAGAGAAATCAGATTCTGCTTCAAATTAGGAACTTGCTTAACATTAGTCAGAGTACGCTCCATCTCATCAAACATCCTGATGCGCACCATACCAACAACCATAATATTACAGGCAAAACCATTGCCCATAAATACCTGTCTACCATCGCACTCCCTATAGCTAGTGAACCAACTCTGATGAGGAGTCATGTGAAAAGATGCCCCTGTGTCTAGCACCCACTCGTCCTTACGATCATCGTATGGCCGTCTGATCGTAAACACAGACAAAACATCACCATCATATCCACCCGATCTATCTGACGTGGCAACATTGGCCTCCATGTACGAAGCTTCAGAATCTTCTCTCTTCGATTTAGGATTTTCATAATCCTTCTTCACATGTCGTTCCTTCCCACAGTTCCAGCACTGTACCTTTCCTTTTCCCTTGCCCTTGGATTTAGATCTAGAACCTGAAGAACCTGTACTTTGTCCAGAATTACTACCCACTGTAAACAGTGCATCAGAAGACGTCCCAATGTCACTGTTTAGTTGTCTCATAGCCTTCCCTTGAAGAGTGTAGATAACGGTATCGACACTCAGGGTTTTGTTCGTGCTGCACATATTGTCCTTGAATGCCTCAAAAGACGCCGGGAGAGAATTCAGCAACATACGTGCCTGTTCTTCATCTTTCATCACTTCCTCCATATCCAGCAATTTGCAAACCAATTTATTAAAGTTGTTAATGTGAGCCTCTAGATCTCCACCCTCTGCCATCTTGAAGTTATACCACTGTTGCTTCAAGTGCAGGCGATTTTCAGAAGATTTCTTCACATAAACATCCTCTAACTTCACCCATAACTTAGCCGCAGTTTTCTCCCTCATGAAGTTGTAGAGAACCTCATCTGTGAGACATAAACTGATCAATGATAAAGCCTTCTTATCAAGAGTATTCCATTGATCATCTGTCATAGTGACTTCCGCTCCTCAAAAGCACCATCTTCACCTTGCTTTATAAGGAACTCATCATCTTGATCTTCCATAACTCAAAATTATTTTTTCCTGAGTACTTCTCAATCTTATACCTGGTGCTCGCCATTATTACTAGTCCCTCAGATTCAGATCTGTGCCCCAACCGATTGCTCTGATACCACTTGTTGGGATTTTTGGCCTGCGGAATCACACAGATCTAGATCTAGGATAACAATCCAATGGCACCAAGCACACAAGAGAACACACAGATTTAACGTGGAAAACCCTTGCGAGAAAAAACCACGGCATAAAGCGACAGATCGCCACTATGAAAATAGAAATTACAAAGAGAGAGGACTTACCCATTTTGAACAACCTCGAATCTACCCCTTGCTACACCCTTTTGGAAATCCTTAGAATACATTCCCATACCCTAGAAAAACCCTAGGAACATCTATTTATAGTTTAGGCAACTTTCCTTCCGCATCCCAATTGTGTAGGGACACAGATTTCTGTAATCCGCAATATCGTGGAACGAATCTACATAACCTACGACTAGTCGAAGCTACGACTGGTCGAACAAACCCTTCGACTAGTCGAAGGCGGTCCGGACATAAAAAACATAACCGCTGGACTTTGAGTCGAATGGGCTACGACTGGTCGACCAGCTCCTACGACCAGTCGTGGCTGACCCACGACCAGTCGAACGACACCCAAAAAACAGATTTAAGACTTTTTCTCAACAGAACGAACTTTGGCAGAACAGCTTCCTCACTTGTAACAACTCGCTATTACGATGAAGCTCCTCTCGACAAATATGGTTTTCAGAAGGAACACAAGTGGGGTCACCTCAGGGACTTGCACTCTGCTTTGAGACTTTGCAGGAAGGCTTTGCTTTGGGGGCTTTCGACTGTTCACACAATGGGAAAGGATCTAGAGGCTCTTGTTTATGAGAAGCCAGGAACTAGTGTGTGCGCTGCCTTCCTCACCAACAATGATACTAGAATAGTTGCAACTGCAACTTTATGAGGTGTTGAATTTTATCTACCCTCTCGTTCGATCAGTATTCTCCCTGATTGCAAGACTGTGGTCTTCAACACTCAAAGGGTAATTTGCATTCTCTACCACTTGTTTTCTCAAACACTATTAAACAACATTACAGAAAAAAAAAATGAATAAATTCAGATTCTGGAAAACACTGGAATTATTGGGTATATAATAGCTCATGGCCTGCTAATTGCCTGAAACATTCTATTAATTTCATAAAATGCCCTCTTCCATTTACACTTGCCGAAATGAAACATGTTTTTACTAGAGACCTGAAATGGTTCTTTTACCATGTCCAACACTTAAATTATTAGCATACAAGATATAACTATGGCATATTGTCTAAATTTAACATATGGTAAGCCTGTTGGTTGTATCCAAACAGGTAACTTCACAACACAATGTAAGGGGGGCTATCATCCAGTGAAGGAATCTCACAAGGATAGGGAGTAGAAAATGCATCAAGAGAAGATCCCAACAATCAGTGACACTTATATTAGATCAATGGCCCCATTAGAACTCATGAACTTGACTAAGGATAGAACAGATTACCTCTGGTATACCACAAGGTAAGCACATTGCATTACCAATGCTTGGGAACCAAAGATCGAGAAATGGTTGGACAACATGAGTTCATAAACCCTATAAATGAAACTTGCCTTGAGAATCATTTCTCAAAAATTTGAATAGTTTCAGGATTATTTGTAAGATGGTTTTCTCATTTGGACACTGCAATGATCAACTCATTTGGCCTTCTCCATCTTATGACGCGTATTGGCACACATTTGCAGTTTTGAGCTAGAGAGAGACGACTTACCCATGCGGCATGACATTAGTCCAGTAATTGAGGTTTCATCACTTGGACATGTGATGCACGCATTTATAAATAATATTTATGTTGGTATGTATTTTCATTTTTTTTGGACTCGTTAGGTTTGTAAATCGTGGTTGAAGCTGAAATCCTTGATCATTTTTCATGAATTACTACATTAATAAAAATCACTAACATTCCATATGGCTTAGTTTTTGAGATTTTAAGAACTTGGACTTTAAATGTCATGTATTTATAATTGTTGCATTGATTGGTTAAATCCCATGTTATGCGCATCTGGTTGTTGGATTTCAGGATCAGGGCACGGAGATAAAATAGAAAAAAGCTTTGCATTCAAGAAAGACATAAATCTAAAAGCTGGAACCAATCAAATTTCCCTTCTAGGCATGACGGTTGGACTACCGGTAGAGAATTTGAACATCCAATAGAAAGTTGTGCCTTTTGAATTTTAATTTTCTCTCTTTCTAACAAGTACATGTATGTTTCTCTTTCTTATTGAAGGATAGCGGAGTATACTTAAAGCATAGAATGGCAGGTGTTCATTCTGTAATAATTAAAGGTCTGAACGCTGGAACCTTGGATCTGTCTACAAATGAGTGGGGACATAAGGTAATGATCATCTCAACCAAACAGAAATCTGGAGATTGATTTCTTATTCCCTTTTCTAGCTATAATCCTGTTTCTGGTCACTAATGGAACCCATTTAAAAGATAACAAAAGACAACAAATAAAACTAAAAATAAAAAATAAAACAACGGTGTTTAGAGAACTCAACCACAAAATTCGTCAGAAAGTACGATTTTACCAAAAATGCCTCCACCAACCCAAATTACTCACCAATGCTTACCTAAGAGAGAAATTACCTAAATAACCTCATTTCTGAGGAATTTTTTCGGTAAAAATCCCTTGTGTCTAATTCCTGTTGTGCAGGCTGGAGTGGTGGGAGAATCCCTTCGTATCTATAAGCAGCGTGGATCTCACAGGGTCGGCTGGTCAAACTCCAAGGGATCTGAAGGCAAGCCACTTACATGGTACACGGTACATATATAAACATACTACATTAATCTCTTATTCTTCCTAAAGGAAAAACACTTGAAGATTTCAAACTATAGTACACACTTCCAAAGATTTCTCACATCCAAATGCTCTTGATTTTAATCAATATCATTCTTTTTGTAATCTTAATCTCTACACTGGCATATGTACATTTTAACTACATTCTCTGGAAAGCTTCAGCAAATGATCTTGACTCCATTTACATTTTTTGTTACAGAGATACTTTGATGCTCCTCACGGAAATGAACCCGTTGCTCTAGACCTAAGCAGCATGGGAAAAGGACAGGCTTGGGTCAATGGTGAAAACATCGGCCGTTACTGGGTATCCTACCTCAGTCCTTTGGGCAAGCCTTCTCAAACGATGTAAGTATCAGTAAGGCATTATATGAGATCTAACCATGATCAGAACTTGCATTTGTTTTGATTCGCTAGTGTCCAAACAAGTAAACAAGCTCTGTGGTTGTTTAAAAATTAAAAAGCCCAACTCCATTTGATGTTCATCCAGGTCACTCGAATTGAAGAGTCATTCAAATCAACTTGAAGAGTGACTTGATTTTATTTTATTTTTCTTAAACATTGTACATCCAACTCCTAAGTGTTTTTTTTTTTTTTTTTTTATTTTTTATTTTTTATTTTTTATTTTTTTATTTTTAAAAGGAGAAGGAAAAAAGAGAGAACAATATCCATAATTAAATGTTTCATTATGAAGCTAAAACAAGGGAATTTCAATTCAATTTAACTATGTTATCTCAGTCACTTTTCCATATAATTCAACATGTTCCATGACCATGAAAAAAACAGAAGAAGTTCATCTAAAGATTGTCTGTGTGTGTTTCAGATATCATGTACCGAGAGCATTCCTGAAGCCAATCGGAAACCTTCTTGTTCTCTTTGAGGAAACTGGAGGAAACCCAGAACAGATAACCATTGTGACTGTAAATAGAGATACAATCTGCAGCTACATCTCTGAATTTCACCCTCCACATGTGAAGTCATGGGAAAGGAATCATGGCAAGATTCAAGCGGTTGCAGAAATAATGAAACCACATGCTCACTTGAAATGCCCTAACCACAAGATCATCAAATCAATACAATTTGCAAGCTTCGGTGATCCGCTCGGTATCTGTGGAAACTACACCATGGGAACTTGCAATTATCCGGGAACTAAGAGTGTGGTCGAGAAGGTATTTCTTCCTTTCTTTGTTGTACTTATATTCGCGCGTGTGTGTATTATTGTTTTCATCCAAGATACATGAAATATATGTAATAGGTCTCAAGATTCATGAAATTTCACGGGGTGGAAGAATTTGTTCAAGATTCATGAAATTTCACGGGGTGGAAGAATTTGTTGTTGCATGTGGTTTGATGAACTATGAAGTGCACTTTAACATGGACAATCAATTCCATAATCGAAGAATTTGAATACTTTCATTCCCACCTTTTGTTGGTGTGTGTGGTTTGATGAACTGTCAAGAGCACTTTAACATGGACAATCAATTCCATAATCGAAGAGTTTGAATATCATGGCAACATATGTATCAGTTTGGATGATTCTTTAAATCTTGGGTATGCATGTGGCGCTTGGAATCCATTTTATTATGATTGGGTTATTTATAGTTTCTTTACCTACATGAGGGTTTTACAGATGGAGCTTTACTAAATATGGACTTGTTAAGAATCGAAACACAGAAATGAATAATACAAAACAGTTATGGAAATGACATCATCTTATTGAACATTCTAGGCTTATAAATATCCTTTAGAAGTTTAACAGAATGAGAAAAAATAGCTCACGTTTACAACTAATCAACGTGATAAGTGCAACTAGAAACACTAAGCAAGTACCCTAAAGACTAGGACTTATTCAAACTGAATGCAACAACTTATCTAAATTCCTAACTGAATCCCTAAACTTTCTCTTCATTCCCTCCCTTAAACTAGTTCCCTACTGTAACTAGTTTAGTATGGATCATATGACAATGTAGGTTTGGTTTTTGTCTCATAATTGAAGAAGGGGGAGATTCTTAGTGCACCTATTTGTCAATCACGTGGGTTAGTGTGTCAATGAGTTGGTTGAGACCTTAAAAGCTGAAGACTGAAGACTCATGAAGGCATAAAGTATCAAGGAGTAAAGGAAGAGTTAAATTGAGGTACCTTGATGACCCTAACCTTATAGCCAAACAACCTAACTACTAGATGATCTACTACTAAATAGGTAGACCCTTGTTTAATAATCCTCTAGCATTAAGAGCTTCATTTGAACATACTTGAATATGCTATAAAGGTTCAGAGCTACAGTCAATTGTATAGCCCCAAAACAACATAACTATGAGTGAGTTGACTCGATCCTCGATCAATCGATCTTGATCGATTGATCGAACTCGTTCAAAATTATCCAACAAATTACATATAAAAATTTGGAATTACTTTGATCGATCGAAGGTACATTTTTTTGCCCATTTTGTAACCGATGCAAATCAGTTTCTTTATAATGGGCATTTGGACCTTGGATATTTGGATTGATTTTTAGTGCATGTATAGCCTAAGTGATTCCCCACTCAATATCTGTCACGCCCCAAATCTGGAAATCGGATTCACAGGAATCCCGATCACCGAATCCAGTACCGATAGCCTCCGTAATACCCCATTCTCGGCTCCTAGCATCCATACACTAGATTTTCGATCCTGAGATCCTACAAGGAAGATATATATATATATATATATATATATATATATATATATTTAACTCGTAATAAGCATAACCACAAGATTACCCAATTCACAAAGGCAACATCATCATCACATATCCACTAATATAATCATTTAAGTACAATGCTGAAAAGGAAATACATAAGTCAAAAATCAAGCTCCAGAAGACCGCTGCACGCTTTAAACTCAACACTGCTGCAACCTAACATCACCTGCACGCATTTATCGTGCATAAGCTTATAAAAAGCTTAGAAGGTAGTGTAAGTGTGTGCACAAGGTAAGTGTCAAGTATTCAACGCAATGTCATAATCATACAATGTTAAAATAGGCGCAAGGTCATGAATCATATGTTATCAGAGTAAGCAAAAATACTGACAAGTCCATGAGTCAAGCAATATCAAAATGTGTAAAACTATACAAATGATCAGGAACAACATCAGAATACGCAATGCAAATTAACTATTTAAATGAGGAGTCATAAAGAGTCAAATATCAGATGTCGCATCTAAACCATATAAATGCAGAAACGCAGGTAACCTAAAATGTCATATGCCGTGAATGTAATGCAATATGCGGTGCGAATGAAATGACTATGTTGGAGTGTGAAGTCGGGATGATAGTACGTAGTATCGCAGGCTATGGGGTTCATCACAAGGGACTTTTACCAAACCAGTCCCATACCTAAATTTGGATAGTCAGACTCGATGTGGTAAACTCCTGATCTCAAGTTAGTTGCACACCCCAACTGAAATCCTTGCAATTACGAAAGTACACGAAACATATAGTTGCGCACCACCAGCCCGAGTGGATAGTGAATGAATGAGTATGCAACTCCTGCTCAATAAGTTCACATATCAGTACTGTTCATCTCTGGAAAATCACCGGGGTCTATTACACTCTAAAACACATTACCGCTCAATCGCGTGCAACAAGGTGAGTGGAAGAGACCTCACTATCTGCCTACTAATATCGGGCCCAACTCATCGATAGTGAAAAGGCCAAGCTATATATCCTAGAGGGGGGGGGGGGGGGGAGAGGGGTGAATAGGACTATGCCAAATTAAAATAAAATCAGCGGAATAAATTTAAACAATAGCCTTACAATTATAAATCAATTATCAATGCTGAAATCAAATCACCTTAATACATAAGTATTGAGAGGTTAATACAAATTCAGTTCTAGGGACAACCTTACACCATAATAAACAAAGGCTTATGGTAGGACAACCTTATTTCTAGAACTTCTTTTGGATCAAGAACTCAATTTTAATAAAGATAAATGAATAGCAGAGAATTGAAATTAAATGCAGAAATGTAAATCTAATTTATTACAACAATCTCCACACTTGCTTGAAATGTAAATTGTTACAACATTCACATCCACATGTACATTCCACACAACTGAATGATAAAAAATATGAAAATTAAGCAAGCACTCAATCCACAAGACAAAGAGTTATAGTGGTTCGCCTGTGTGTACATCAACTATTCTTAAACAGCCACATAGAATGCTACTCCACTCCTAATATCCTCACACAGGGGATATTAGCATTCACTATCAAATAGGTTTTCACAAGTTCACCCAAAACCTTTACAATTGTGTCTTTTTAACTTGGGCTTACATAATCCAAAAACCTACACTTCTGAGTTTTCTGGATCTCCTCAGATAACCACACAATTTGAGATTTTTCTGGCAAATCTCAAACAAAAACAAAAAAGGAAAGGAATTTACAGAATTGTAAAATACCTGGATTTCTCCTCTTGTAGCTACCCGGAAGAACCAATTGGAGTAGACGTTTGAATATAGAAGTTTAATGTCCACAACTCACTTTAATATGGTTCTAAGTTCTAATTGATTAATCATGCACCAGTTGTTAACGGAGACAACTCATACTCCCCCTGTCAACACAAACTCAACTCCTCCTGAGTTAATACACCTCAACTCCCTCTAAGAAGGTATACATCATATCAATCATACCTCATAAAAAGAATGCACACATTCTCCCCCTTTTTGTCAAAATATGACAAAGGAAGAAACAAAGATAGGTCATGAAAGACAGAAGTAGATATATCAACTCAGAATAATAAAAAGTGCAGAGTGAATAACAATACAAGAGAAGTTTGCTAGGTGAGTCAGAGTACATATTAAAAGAAGTTGTAAGTGAAGTTTTAAGACAGTAATTCATACTACCAAGGAATGAAACTTAGTAAAATAGTTACAGACCAAAGAATAAAAATTCTCAATCGGAACCAGATGATGGAGCAGGAATGTCAGGATTACTTTGGTGAAGGCTCTTCTGTAAGTGCCTAAAATATTTGTGCGTATTTTTAAATTGTTGATTGTGGCCAACATTCATCTGTTCTACTTTTTCTTCTAATGCAGTAAGATGTGCATTGAAATCAGATGGTTCAAAGTCTGGATCATTTCCAGAATCAAAATCAATTTCATTAAAAATATCATCCATGTCAATATCATCGGCCAACAACTCATCACCTTCGACACCCATCTCAGCTTCAACAGCAGCATTACCTGCATCAACATCAACTTGACCAGGAAAAAGCTCCAACTTCATCTTATTCAAGTTGAAATTGTTAAATATGAGGTGTCGGATAGAAGCCTCACCGACGGGCATAGCGACTAACATGTGAGTGGCTAATACATTTAACAGATATCCAAAAGGAATATCACCATGACCAGGATTACTACTAATTTGTATGAAAGAGGAACAAATCAAGGAGGGTAGACAGATGTTAGCACTAGTAATGATCGAGTACAAAATACGAACCATAAACAGAGCGGGGACACAGATTGGAAGTGAAGATACGATGCAAAATCTGTATTTGGGTAACAAGTATCTGGTTTTAAGGGCATTTCCATTCACAGTCCATGAAGCATTCATGTTGCACAATGCTCGAGTAAAAATACGTTTTTCAGATTCTGACACTCTCTCAGCAAGTGCACTAGGATGAACACCATCATCATTTACTTGAATATTCATAAGGCTAGAGATTAAGTGTCGATCAACATGAAACGACCCTTCTCTAATGTCAATAGTAAAAGTTAGTTGCTCAGCAGAGAAGTCAGATATGCATGCAACCATTGCTTGTGTCATGGACTGATATGCCGGTCCACCCCAGCGTAAAATGTTTTCCCTGCCTACAGATTGAAGGAGAGGAAAGAGACCATATGGAGCAATATGATTTAAGTCAACTGCTTTTTTAACAATAATATTGCACATACGCAAGTCACGTACATGCGGAGGATCACCTTCAAAATCCCTAAGATGACGTCTATTGATTGCATTTAAACGAGAAGACGATGCACCTCTATGAATTTTCTTTTTACCTCTAGGTTCCATATTCTTGAAGAAATGAAAGAAATTTCAAGAAAAAAGAGATGAGTTTCTCTAGATTTAACAAAAAGGAAGAAGAACCCAACAAGTTGAAGATTTATACGAAATAGACAACAATAATCAAGAAAATTAAGAGTTAAGATTAAGATTCCTCAAGAAAAATCTCTCTAACCTGGAGGAATCGAACATAAGGGTTCGACAAGTCGAAGCTCGGCTCGTCAGTGAGGAGGGTTAGAATGAAGAAGAAACAGATTTTCTCCAAATTAAAAAGGGCATCGCGCGCATGACCAGTCTTGGGATATACTCGACCGGTCATAGCAAGACTGGTCGAGCACGTTCTCGACCGGTCTTAGACCAGAAAAAAATATTCAATTTTCACACAATTTTGAAATTTAAACATATTAACATTATATACAATATGATACAAATATACATGATCAATCATTTAAAATTGCACATACCAAGATCAAATTTTAATTTGTTAAACCTGCTTTAAATGTCAGCAAGCTGAGTCTCGGTAGGAATATATTCTAAAGATATTACTTTTTCTTCTACTAATTCACGAATGTAATGAAATTGAATGTCAATGTGCTTAGTATGTGAATGCTGGATTGGGTTTTTTGAAATGTTTATCGCACTGGAGTTATCACAGTATAAAACCATAGAGTCTTGTGCGATTCCATAATCACTCAGCATACGTTTCATCCAAACCAACTGAGTACAAGCATTTCCTGCTACAATATATTTGGCCTTAGCAGTTGAGAGTGATATGGAACTTTGTTTCTTGCTAAACCAAGAAACCAGACAGTTTCTAATGTAGAAACAACCACCGTTAATTGATTTTCTATCATCTATATTTCTTGCCCAATCAGCATCCGAATACCCAGCCAATTGAACACTAGAATCATAGGGATACCAAAGACCTAGATTAACTGAACTTGCGACATATCGAATAATTCGTTTACCAGTAGTTAAGTGAGATTCTTTAGGATTAGACTGATATCTAGCACAAATTTCAACACTTAAAGCAATATCAGGTCTACTTGCAGTTAGGTAAAGTATGCTACCTATTATACTACGATACAATTTAGGATCTACATCTTTACCTGTAGAGTCTTTTGAGAGTCTTAGAGTTGTACACATAGGAGTATCAAAGTTCTTACCATTTTCAAATCGGAATCTTTTAATCAAGTTTAATGCATACTTAGTTTATGAAATAAAAATTCCATCAGATTGTTGTTTTACTTGCAACCCTAGGAAATAATTTAATTCACCAACCATGCTCATTTTGAATTCAGATTTCATAAGATCTGCAAACTCAACAATCATGTTAGTACAAGTTGATCCATAAATTATATAATCAACATAAAATTTGAACCATTAAGATATCATCGTTATGTTTCTTAACAAAGAGAGTCTTATCGACACTACCCATCTGAAACTTATGACTTAGTAGGAACTTAGTTAATTTTTCATACCATGCTCTAGGAGCTTATTTCAGACCATAGAGAGCCTTTTTAAGGCGGTATACATGATTGGTAAGTTTAGGGTCTTCAAACATAGTCGGTTGTTCTACATATACTTCTTCATGTAGATCGCCATTCAAAAAGGCGCTCTTTACATCCATTTGAAAAATTCTAAATTTTCTAAAACATGCAATAGATATGAAAAGTCTGATCGATTCAAGGCGAGCAACTGGGGCAAAAGTTTCATCATAATCAATCCCTTCAATTTGGGTGTATCCTTGAACAACCAGTCTTGCCTTGTTTCGAATGATATTTCCTAATTTATCAAACTTGTTTTTGAAAATCCATTTTGTTCCAATAATATGTTTATCTTTAGGTCTAGGAACAAGGTGCTAGACATTATTTCTGACAAACTGATTAAGTTCTTCCTACATAGCAACTATCCAGTTTTCATTAGAAAGTGCTTCTTTCACGTTAACCGGTTCTATCTGGGATGTAAAGCATACGTAGTTACATATGTCCTCCAATTGTCTATGAGTGCGCACACTAGTGAGAGGGATTCCAAGTATTTGATCAGTTGGATGATCTTTAACAGTTCTTAATTCAGAATTAGTTTTACTTGATGAAGTATCTGGATTTTTATATATAAGAACTTCATCATTATCTGAACTAGGGGCAGGTGTGTTCAAGTAATCGTCAATTACTACATTTATTGACTCTTGAATCACACCGGTCCTGTTATTCAGAATACGACATGCATGACTGTTTAAAGAGTATCCTAAAAAGATCCCTTCATCACTTTTAGTGTCGAACTTTTCCAGATTTTCACGATCACGTAAAATATAGCACTTGCTGCCAAAAATTTGAAAGTATTTGACGGTAGGCTTTTTCTCAAACCACATTTCATAAGCCATTTTATTATTAGATTTGCAGATATAAACACGGTTAATAATGTAGCAGGCGGTATTCACTGCTTCAGCCCATAAATTTCTAGGGAGCTTCATGCTATTTAACATAACACTTCCCATTTCTCGAAGCACTCTATTTTTTCTTTCCACAATACCATTTTGTTGTGGTGTTTTGGGCGCAGAGAATTCATGTGATATTCCCTGATCACTACAGAGTTTCTCAAAACTGCTATTTTCAAACTCAGATCCATGATCACTACGGATCTTACTAACTTGAGAACATTTTTCAGTTTGGATCCGTTTTATAATCTTTTTTACTTCATCAAGGGTTTCTGATTTGTCCCTCAAGAATGAAACTCAAGTGTATCTTGTATAATCATCTACAATAACCAAGATGTATTTTTTACTGCCTCGACTTTCCGTTCTGGTTGGTCCTATAAGATCCATATGGAGAAGCTCGAGTGGTCTAGATGTGGTATTGGAGTTCAACTTTTTGTGAGAGCTCCTCATTTGTTTACCATACTGGCATTTACCATATATTTTGTCTACTTTTTGCACTTGAAGTAGACCTCTAATTAGTTCTCCTGTGCTCAATCTGTACAAATTTCGGTAGTGTACATGTCCAAGGCGTTTATGCCATAATTCTGTCTCATTAGTATGGACAATGTAACACGTTGGATTAAATGAGCTTCCATTGCAAACTATATAGCAGTTTTCAGAAGTTTTGTGATCAGTTAATATTACAGAACCCTTTTTATCTATAATCTCACAACCTTGATTAGAAAATTTAACACTATGGTTGTTGTCACATATTTAAGATATGCTTAACAGGTTGTGTTTTAATCCCTCAACATATAAAACATTCTTAAATAAGGGAAGATTATAAAGTTGAACCATACCTTGGCCAATAATCTTGCAGTTGCTCCCATCACCAAATGTGATTGATCCATCAGTCATATCTTTTAGATCGGTGAATAAAGCCTTGTCACCTGTCATGTGTCTGGAACATCCACTGTCTAGGTACCATTTTGAATGGCTTGTTGCTTTGAAAGTAGTGTGGGCAACCAAGCAGGCAACTTTAGGAACCCATTTCATAACTGTTTTGGGTTTAGGAACATAGTTGGTCTTCTTTTGTCTAATGTTGTAAGAAAGACCTACTGAGTTAGATTTTAAGAGCTCCTTAAGTAAATCAATTATTTTTTTAGTAGGGGGATTTCTATTCTGATTTTTAAAATTTGTATAGCTGCTTTTAGGTTTATGAAAAGTTTTTGTATTTTTAGAAAAAACTTGACTAATACCTTTTCCTTTTGAGTTAGAAGTTTCTCCTTTCACAAAGTTGGAAGAAGTATACTTTTGTTTAGGAGATGTATTTTTCTCATAGCCCAACCCGGATCTATCGCCACATTTTCTTGATCCGGATAATAATGTTTTTTAACTTTGGATCACCCTGGGCATATCTCCATGTATCCTTCAAACTCAGAAGAGAAGATATTTCATTTTTAAGTTTCTCATTTTCAGATTTCAAATCATCAATCAATGAGGTTTTGAATTCTAAATCACATTTTGATTTTTCCAAACAATCTAAAATATGCGATTTTTCTAAAACAAGAGTTTTAAAACATACTTTGAGTTTAGAAAGCTTTTCTTTTTGAAGCTTTAGTTTGACAGCAATTTTACAGCTTTCCTTATATAAGGCATTATAAGCATCTTGAAGATCTTCTTCATTTTCATAATCACTATTCAAATTTTCTTCACTTGTTGAATCATCGTGATCTAAAAAAGTAAACTTGGCTAGAGTCATCAGGGCTTTAACTTCACTACTCGACTCGGTTTCAGAATTTTCTGATTCAGAAGATGCTTCAAAATCAGACGATTCATCTCAAGTAGCCAACATACCCTTCCTTCTGGGTTTATCCTTTTTAAGACATTTGTTTGCTAAATGCCCATACTCTTGGCAATTGTAACACTGACTATCTTTTAACGACTTCCAAGTTTTGGACTTAGGTTTAGATCGCTTCTTTTCATTTCCCTTTTGAAAGTCGACCCTTTTCTTACTTTTGAAAATTTTATAAAACTTTTTCGCCAAAAGAGCCATATCATCTTCAGAATTTTCTAAATCCGAGTTTTCTTGAGAAATATCTTTAGAAGATTTCAAAGCTATAGATTTACCTTTAGGAGCTTTAAAATTTAATTCATAGGTTTGTAAAGAACCAACTAGTTCTTCTACCCTCATATTATCCGTATCACAAAGTTCCTAAATCGCGGTTACTTTAGAATTGAACCGTTCAGGAAGAGAGCGTAGTATCTTTGCACACACTTTATTTTCTGGAATTTTATCGCCAAGACCCCACATAGAGTTTACAATGTCATTTAGTCAAGTGTAAAAGTCCATAAACATTTCATTTTCCTCCATATGAATTTCTTTAAATTTAGTTGTGAGGAGTTGGACTTTAGACTTTTTGACAATTGATGTACCCTCGTGTGTCATTTCTAGTATATCCCAGGCTTGCTTTGCAGTATCACAGGATATAATTCTTTTGAACTCATCTGGTGATAGTGCACAAGTGATTGCATTTAGTGCTTTAGCATTGGCATTATACTCACTTTTCTGAAGGGTGGTCCATAAATAATAAGCAAGTACAGACACAATTTTTAAACTGTCAGATTCAGTTACTTCAATGGTAGGAGAGTTCCATTCGGTCACTGTGGCTCGCCACACACTTTCATCCATTGATTTGAGGAAGATCCTCATTCTGGCTTTCCAATAGGCATAGTTGGAGCCATTAAAGGGTGGAGGCCTAGTGACTGATAGGCTATCAAAATTTGACATCTTATTAATATAGCTTAGATCGTTAGCTCAGGAAATAAATCCAAAACACAAATAATAAGAACGAGCTATTAGGCTCTGATACCACTTAAAAAGGCCAAGCTATATGTCCTAGAGGGGGGGGGGGAGGGTGAATAGAACTATGCCAAATTAAAATAAAATCAGCGGAATAAATTTAAATAATAGCCTTACAATTATAAATCAATTATCAATGCTGAAATCAAATCACTTTAATACATAAGTATTGAGAGGTTAATACAAATTCAGTTCTAAGGACAACCTTACACCATAATAAACAAAGGCTTATGGTAGGACAACCTTATTTCTAGAACTTCTTTTGGATCAAGAACTCAATTTTAATAAAGATAAATGAATAGCAGAGAATTGAAATTAAATGCAGAAATGTAAATCTAATTTATTACAACAATCTCCACACTTGCTTGAAATGTAAATTGTTACAACATTCACATCCACATGTACATTCCACACAACTGAATGATAAAAGATATGAAAATTAAGCAAGCGCTCAATCCACAAGACAAAGAGTTATAGTGGTTCGCCTGTGTGTACACCAACTGTTCTTGAACAGCCACACAGAATGCTACTCCACTCCTAATATCCTCCCACAGGGGATATTAGCATTCACTATCAAATAGGTTTTCACAGGTTCACCCAAAACCTTTACAATTGTATCTTTTCAACTTGGGCTTACACAATCCAAAAACCCACACTTCTGAGTTTTTTGGCTCTCCTCAGATAACCACACAATTTGAGATTTTTCTGGCGAATCCCAAACAAAAACCAAAAAGGAAAGGAATTTACAGAATTGTAAAATACCTGGATTTCTCCTCTTGTAGCTGCCCAGAAGAACCAATTGGAGTAGACGTTTGAATATAGAAGTTTAATGTCCACAACTCACTTTAATATGGTTCTAAGTTCTAATTGATTTTAGATTTAAACCAGTTGGGCATAGCTATATTTGATTTTGATTCCAAGAAGAAGGAATAAGTCAATTCCTCTTTTCAAATCAGATTGGAATACAGAAACAAAATCAAATTAAATAAGCTATTAAAAAGAGAAAGAAATTATGCACAAAATAGCTTGAAAATAAACACAAACTTATCTCCGAGTGGAGCCTTGAATTCACTAAAATATTCAATGAAAAACTCTGAAATTCGTGTGCTATTTATAGCAGAAAAAATTCGTCTTCAACTGGTCCTAGGGTCACCACGACTGGTCTTGAAATAAACTGATTTTTGAATTTTTGAGTGCGATCGCATCAAACCGTTTCACGACCGGTCGTAGGAAGTCCACGACTGGGCAAAGGCAGTCCACGACGGGTCGAGACCCCTCTACGACTGGTCGTGCGACCCTTGATTTAGTCGCTGGAGTTTGAGTCGAAGCTTTACGACTAGTTGAAGGTCGAGTCGAGACCATCTCACGACCGGTCGAGCAGACTCCAATACTGGTCGTAGACACAACAAAAAATCTGATAAATTGAACTATTTTAGGACTAGTCTTTGAATTTCTTGGACTGGTCGAGACAGTACTAGGACTGGTCGAACAGGGTCTAGGACTAGTCTTAGAGTAGACCAAAATCTTGTAATAATATTCATTTAAATTATGTATCCAAAGTGACCTACCCTAAGGTCAATCTAATGGTCTATCAAACCTGGAACATCAAGTATGGACATTGAACACTTCAATTGCTTAGACCTTGATCTTTATGAAGCTTGATTTCTTCTCGATGTAGCTTAACTACTTCAGAAGCTTCAATGTAACTTTAAGTTATACTTGAGTCTTACATTTGAATCTTGAGCTTGCACTTAAACTTGAGTCTTGACCCGGAGTTCTCTCTTCATATTGTAGCTTGAATTATCATGAAGCTTGAAGAATTCTTTGAGCTAGACATCAAGTGTCTCGAACAAATTTATCAAGATACAAACACACATCATACGGAGATGTTTTGACACACAAAATTTGACAATCAAAGAGGAATCAAATCATAGCACTTACAGATAGCGGACCCATTCCTCGAGCTGGTCAGACTCAACTTAGCATTGCCCCCTTCTCTCGTGCAGGTAAGGCCATACCCCCTTCCAACCGACCACGACACACTGGGAGACGCGGCATCGGAACCGCTGCGACGGCGTGGTCGCTAAAGTATAAGTCTCGGGTTAAGTTGACTCGGGTTGACGGCGTGTAAACCAGGGTTGCATACAAATACCGATTAATAGTCGAAGGTTGCCGGAATTCGACTGGGAAGATCGCGAGAACCTACGGAACGATACGGTTTAAGATATGGGTCTTACAATATCCCTCTTCTAGGCTCTAAAGAAAGGATTTTTATGTCATCTTCCATGTGATTAACCATTCTAATGAGCATTTTAAGCTCTATTATGAAGATGAACATTAACTCCATTTTCTAGAGATTAGACACTAAGCCTATATGTATATAATTATCTATATCCTTTAGAATACCCATGTAGATGAATCCCTATTAGGAATCAATTAAAACCATTACTTGTATGAGATTCTACCCCATCTTCCCATTGCCTTAATCACTTTATTGGAGCATAGGATCTGAAGCATCACTTTATTGGAGCATCAAATGTAAGGTGATTGATTATAAGATCTGAAGCAACCACATCAACGACCATGGGAGCAATTGAGAAGTTAATTAAAGTATAGGAAAGCCTCAATCAAGCATCTCAAGTAAGAGGCATCAACAGAGCTCAATATGACAAGTAAAGTGTCAATTTAGAGTCCATATACTCTTTTCTTGTGTAGGATTGAATATAAAGTTTGTGACTCAAACTTGAGTAGGTTCTTGTCTTGGACTGTATCACTACCAACGCGGGCAATTACATGTGTAAATAGTTGTGTAGGTGTTGAGACTCAAATATTGCATTTTTAACCCCTATATATGTATTGTTTTCCTACTTATTTGAGTGTTAAACCGATTTAATAAGATATGTTTTATATATGCAGAGATATTTTGAAGCCTAAATTGAATTCATGGTCAAATTGATGAATTAAGGTCTAAAAGAATTCGAACCAAAGATTTGAACAATTAGAGCTAAAGATAAAGATTTGAAGACCTAAAGGAGCCAAAGCAATCAAGTGTCAATGATGTGAAAGTGACTGAAGATCAAAGTGTGCATTAACTGAAAGTTTCAAAAGAGTTTGAGTGATAAAAATAGGGCTCACTCAATCGACAAATCCTCGATTGATGTTAATTAATTGAGTGATGTCAAAGAAATTCAAATTTTTGAAGAAAACTCATTGGACACGTTTGGTCATGTTCGATCAATCAATAGAGTAACAGATTTTTGAAATCAGTCCCTGGGCATTTTTGTGATGTTTGGTTGATAGCTTGATTGATCACTCAACGATTCATGCAACTGCGTAAATTTTAAGTCGGTTTAGAATTTTCCTATATAAGGAGATGTTTTTGGGCATCTTAATGGCGAATTGAGTTGTGAGGGAGAGTTTAAGTGTAGGCGAAGCTCTTCGAATGATGTTCTTCTTCTTCAATCCTTCATTTCTAGTTTATTTTTCTTTGTTTTTATTTAACCATGCTAAGACAATTTATTACCTAAGGATAAGGGATAAACCTTTTAATGAATTCTTTTATTTAATTTATTTTTAATTCAAGTATTATTTGTTTTTAATGTTGAATTGTGGTTGTGTTTATTCAATTCCTAGATTAGAGAATAAATAGATCTATAAAATTAATTGATCTATTATGAACTTCGGGTACAATATATGTTTTCAATTCCTTATGATCAATTGCCTAGATCTTCATGAGAGATCAATTTATCTTGATTCATATATCTTATCGGATGTTAATGATTGAATTTAGAAAGTTATTACTCAATTTGAACATATTGAAATCTACTTTTAGTTGAGTTATTGACTTAAAGAAGAAAACTTAGATTGAGAATTTGTTAAGTGAGGATTCATGGATCCTTAGTATTTTTAGTTATTGTTTAAACTCTCTTTCAAATCTGTTCAAATCCTTAATTCTAGAATCTGCTTAGCATTAGTTGTGTTCTCAACCACATAAATCCTTAAGGAACGATCTCGACCTCACCGAGTTATTATTACTTCACAATCCTACACTTGAGATTGTTTAACAATAGGCCTTCGATAAGAGTGTACGTTTGTTAAGTCTTTATGTAAGCCTCCAACGAGAGTGTACATATGTTAAGTCTTTTCGTAGGCTGCTAATGGATGTGTACGTTTATAAGACCTTGTGTAAGCCTCCTACAAGAGTGTACGCTTATAAAGTTTAGGGGTGAACCTATTGAAAACTCCTAAAATAGTGAAATTCGGTATATCGAGTAAAGTGTAATCGTCGTGAGTGGAATAGGTAAGTAGTCGAACCACTATATATCCTTGTGTTTTTTTATTGTGATTCGAGCATATTTCTATTCATGCTTATGCATTTAATTGATTGAATTATATGAATGGGTGAATGAATTGTACGTTAGGCATTTGATTGTTCGCACAGACACACACACAATATATTTATATCACACATATACTAGTGATTTAACTTATTGCATCATTTGTAGTCTATGAGAATTGGATCCTTATGCCTTAATTACATTTTATTAAAAAATTAATTTAAATAGATAAAGAATTTAAGTGGTCCTATTCACTCCCCCTCTAGGACTTAATCATAATAATTTTATAATCCGCCATGCTTTCGTGTAGTGTGGTGTCATGTCAGACAATCGATGCAATTTCACTAGTGCTTATGTATGTGAGTATTCCACTAACTGTTTTTTATAGGAGATTGCATATCAACTTTCATTTAGGCTAGAAAGATAAGTATGCGATATTATTACATATTTACCACATAAGTTTATAAGAATATTATACTTCAGATGTTGCTCTGAACCTTACCCAGACTACCACTCACAGTCTGAAAAAAGTAAGCTTAACAGTCCTAGAGGGGGGTGAATAGGACTATGCTAAATAAAAAATTAACTTACTGAAATAATAAATAAATCATAAATCTCAATAGTACTAGTATTAAAAAATTGATTCAAACTTAGTTCGTAGGACAACCTTCATCAAAAATAAAGTTTTAGGTAGGACAACCTTATTTCACGAACGTTTGTAAGGATCAAGATCTCAAACCAAGAAATAGATAATAAAGATATCTATTACAAACATCCACCACATTTGCATAAATAAAATTACAACAATTCTCAATAGGACTATGCCAAATAAAAAATTAACTTATTGAAATAATAAATAAATCATAAATCTCAATAGCACTAGTATTGAAAAATTGATTCAAACTTAGTTCGTAGGACAACTTTCATCAAAAATAAAGTTTTAGGTAGGACGACCTTATTTCACGAACGTTTGTAAGGATCAAGATCTCAAACTAAGCAAGCGATAATAAAGATATCTATTACAAACATTCACCACATTTACATAAATAAAATTACAACCATTTTCTACATATGCAAAACGTAAACATTCATCGCAACACCAAGAATTATAATGGTTCGGTGTGTACACCAACTGTTCTCAAACAGCCACACCTACTCCACTCCTAATAATCACAATCAACTTGATATTGGCTTTCACTAAAAACAAGGTTTTCACAGGATCGTCTTAAAGCTTGATACAGTTGTGATTTTAAAGGGCTGTCACAAACAAAAACCCTAAACTGAAATTTTCCAGCTATCTCAGAAAAACTAACAAATGAGATTTTTTGTCTATCTCATAAAAAACCAAATACAGAAAGTAAAATGATACTTATCTTCACCAAAGAAGAAGCTGTAGCCGTAGATCACTTTTCTTGAATGACGAATGTTCAATGTTCAACCCAATAGAAAAGGTTCAAGGTTCTAATCGATCTTAATTAGTTTTAAACCCAAAGGCTACCTACATTAATTCCCTCAACTGTCAATAAGAGTAAATATTCTTTTTAATAAATCAGAATGATAGAGTTTTGAGATAAAATAATTAATAAAAAAGCTATAAAATAAAATTATAAATACCGCTTGATAGCTTGACAATAAATGAGGCTTCTCTCTCTCTCTCTCTTGAATTATGGCTTTGATAGGCTTAATTTGTAGTTTCGGATTGAGAAAGGACCTCAATTTATAGTCACAAACTTTGTTCCTTCGATTGGTCGAAGCACCAGATTTAGTTCCAATAAATTTTCAAATTCGAGAGGGATAAATTCCAACAAATCTTCTACTGGTCAAAGAGCCTGTTTAACTGGTCGAGGGTGACCTTCGATTGGTCGAACAGACTGTTCGATTGGTCGAGCAAGCTGAATTTGATTAGATTATAGTTGTTGGACTTCGAGTCGAAGGGGGTCCTTCGACTGGTTGAGGACTCCACTCAACTGGTCGAAGATTCAACAAGAATTCTGTTATACTTCAGCTGTTCCTTGGACTAGTCGAGGAATTTCTTAGATTGGTCGAAGCAGGATTTTGACAAGTCAAAATTCAGTCAATTATACTTATAAAAACTCAAATTAAATTTGTTTTGAAAGCCCCTAAACCTAAGGTCTTTCTAGGGTTTAAATTACCTGTATAGATTGAACTTCGTAGAAACTTGAAGTTCTTAAAGGAGCTTTATCTTCTACTTAGAAGATTCATTAGTAGGAGTTGAACTAGCACTTGGAGCTTGATCTTCTACCAGCAATTTTAGTAGAACTTGAACTTTAACCTAAAGCTTGATCTTGCACTCGGAGCTTGATCTTCTACTAGCAATTTTAGTAGAACTTGAACTTGAAGGTGAACTTTCCATCTTGATCCACATGACTTGAATTTTAACTTCACTTCAATTTGAACATAAGCTAAACTTCAACTTGAACATGAGCTTATCTTTAACTTGAAGAACACTATGCTAAGTTATTTTGACAAGACGAAATTTGACAAACTAAGTGTAATATATGCGTTAAACATAATGGTACTTACAATCTCTTCCTTTGTCAAATTCGTGACAAAACACTTAATGATACATGAATCTGAGTATAGCCCTGTATTCTTGAACTCATGATGTAATTGAAGAGTGCAAAAAAAAAATAAAAATACTACTCTTCAAGTTATGCTTTTCCTGTTTCCTGTTTTAAACATACAATATTCCAAGCAAAGTATTCCTAGCATTTATAATTTCTATTATATTCATGCATTCATTCAAATCTTCTCCCCCCTTTTGTCACAAGTTGACAAAGAAAGAAGGATGTTAACATGTAAATATGTAAAATAAATAAATCATTAAGTCAATATAGTATAAAGGAAAGATCATCCAAACAAAGTGAAAGTAACAAGTCATCAAGCAAAACAAGTATAAAGTTATACAGCCCCATAGAAATAAATAAGAAAGAAAATGAACTTAGTCAGATCCTGAGGAGGAAGGAGTAGGCATGGAAGGATCAATCTGATGTAAACTCCTCGCAATACAGTGGAAGTACTTCTTCATGTACTTCATAAAGGATTTTTGAGTTTGCTCCAGGTTATCTTGTGAAACATGTAATGTTATGACCTTTCCTTTCAGAGATTGAAGATGATCATCAACCTGTGAAAGATAAAAATCTGGATCATCTTACTCATCAAGTTTAACAAAAATATCATCCATAGATGTGTCTTCTGATGGTTCAGGTGCTTCCTCTTCTTCCTCGTCTTGCTAGCCCGGAAGATATTTCAAATTCATCTTATGAATATTAGCATTATTGAATGGTAATACTGACTCGGGTTGTAAGACCCTTAACCTTAGTGTCTGTTTTGTTCTATTAGGTCTCGGGGTCCTACCGGTCAAATTTTGGCGACCCACGACCTATAGATTTTATTTACGATTATTCTTATGTCCCATTATGTAAACCTGACTCGGATCGACCTGAAACCTATACCGTTGCGACCGCATCGACGCCGCGGTTCCAACGCGGTGTCTCGTGTGTTAATCCGAGTTGTACATCAAAAGATGTAAGCCAAGCAATTTTTGGACCCTTGATCATGATGTGGGACCCACCTTATCCTTGTTGCACGTTCTCCCTTGTGGGCCCACCCTGGTATTCCTCTTTCCCTATGTAAGCTACAAGCTAGCCTATATCCACCCTAGTCTAGCATGATGTCATCCCTACCTAGCCTAGAGCATGCCTTGCTTGTCATGATTGCAAGCATGCTCCCATCCTCCCAAAAACTAATCATTGCATTTCTTAGCTACCATTTCTCTCTCTCTTCTCTCTCTTTTCTCTCATTCTCTTCTCTAAGCCCCCTTGGACGTCCATGAGAGAGCTTTCTCTCCAGCCCCTTTCACCCTAAAACCCTCAAAATCTAACCCTCCAGATCCCATCTTAGGCATTAAAACCTCTCCTATGGTGCTATAGATCTCTAGTGTGGAGAAAGGAGAAGAAGTCTTGAGGTGGGTGATTCATGGAATTAGTTTCTTTCCTTTCTTCTTGCATGAACCTTTTTAATTTGTTTGGGAATGTATAGGACCCATCAATCAATGGTGGAGGTCCCACATAACTCCATGAGTGTGGCCAATGGCTCACTTTATGCATGCATTATTGCCATGATGGGGCCATTCTCCATGGACCCCCATCATGAGATTTTCCTTTGATTTATAAGTTTGTGGGTTATCTCACTACGCCAAAACAACGAAAAAAGGACGGTCTAAAACCATCTCAAATGACCAAAAAGGACGGTTATGGACCGTCACATAGGTAGTCAAATTTTGACGTGTCCTATTACTTAAAGGACGGTTAATAACCGTCATTCTTATTGACGAAAAAAGGACGGTCATGGACCGTCCTAAAAAAAGACGGTCATAGACCGTCCTTCAAACGGACTGTCATAGACCGTCTCTTATGAGCCCAACAAGGACGGCCATGGACCGTCCTTTAAAAGGACTGTCATGGACCGTCCTTAAAAAAGACTGTCATAAACCGTCTCTTATGTGCCTTCAAAGGACGGCCATAGACCGTCCTTTAAATGGACGGTCATGGACCGTCCTTAAAAAGGACTGTCATGGACCGTCTCATATGAGCCTTCAAAGGACGGTTATAGACCGTCCTTTAAAAGGATTGCCATGGGCCGTCTCTTATTACCCTTAAAGGACATTTTAAATTTGACCTGTTACAATCTTCTTCACATTAAATTTGACCTGATATACACCTGTTATACAATATATTTCATCACATTCACGTTCACATCCTGATATACACCTGTTATACAATATATTTCATCACATTCACATTCACATTCACATCCTGATATACACCTGTTATACAATATATTTCATCACATTCACATCCTGATATATACCTGTTATACAATATATTTCATCACATTCACATTCACATCCACATCCTGATATACACCTGTTATACAATATATTTCATCACATTCACATTCACATCCTAATATACACTTGTTACACAATATATTTCATCACATTCACATCCTGATATACACCTGTTATACAATATATTTCATCACATTCACATTCACATTCACATCCTGATATACACCTGTTATACAATATATTTCATCACATTCACATTCACATCCATCTAAACCCAAACTCACACAATCTTCCTGATATACACGTGTTAAACAATATATTTCATCACATTCACATCCATCTAAATCCAAACTACGTAAATCCATCCAAACACAATCTTCCTGATATACACCTGTTATACAATATATTTCATCACATTCACATCCATCTAAACCCAAACTACGTAAATCCATCCAAACACAATCTTATCCACATTACATTCATCCACGCATAATACATATAAGTTTAACTTCATAAGTAAAAAAACAATCTTATCCACATTTCATCACATTCACATCCATTTAAACTCGAACTACATAAATCCATCCAAACATAAACTACATCCATCCAAACACAAACAATCTTATTCACATTACATTCATCCACACATAATACATATAAATAAGTTTAGGTTTAGGTTAGGTTATAAGCTATAGGTTTAGGGAATTGAGAATAAGTTAAGGTTTAGGTTTAGGAAATCGGGTTTAGGTTTGGGTTTTCAAGTTTAAGTTTAGGTTTAGGTTAGGGAGTTGAGATTAGGATTAGGTGTAGGTGTATGTTTAGAGATTTGAGAATAGGTTAAGGTTTAGGTTTAAGAATTCGGGTTTGGGTTCGGGATTGGGTTTAGGTTTGGGTTTTCAAGTTTAGGTTTAGGTTTAGGTTCAGGTTTAGGTTAGGGAGTTTAGATTAGGATTAGGTTTAGGCTTAGGGATTTGAGAATAGGTTAAGGTTTAGGTTTAGGAAATCGGGTTCGAGTTCGGGATCGGAGTTTAGGTTTGGGTTTTCAAGTTTAGGTTTAGGTTAGGTTAGGGAGTTTAGATTAGGATTAGGTGTAGGTGTAGGTGTAGGTTTAGGAATTTGAGAATAGGTTAAGGTTTAGGTTTAGGTTTAGGTTTAGGTTATAAGCTATAGGTTTAGGGAATTGAGAATAGGTTAAGGTTTAGGTTTAAAAAATCAGGTTCGGGTTCGGGATTGGGTTTAGGTTTGGGTTTTCAAGTTTAGGTTTGGGTTTAGGTTAGGGAGTTGAGATTAGGATTAAGTGTAGGTGTAGGTTTAGGGATTTGAGAATATATTTAGGTTATAGGTTATAGGTTCAGGTTTAGGTTTAGGTTAAGGTTTAGGTTTAGGTTTAGGTTATAAGCTATAGGTTTAGGGAATTGAGAATAGGTTAAGGTTTAGCTTTAGGAAATCGGGTTCGGGTTCGGGATCGGGTTTAGGTTTGGGTTTTCAAGTTTAGGTTTAGGTTTAGGTTAGGGAGTTGAGATTAGGATTAGGTGTAGGTTTAGGTTTAGGGATTTGAAAACAGGTTAAGGTTAAGGTTTAAGAATTCGGGTTCGGGTTCGGGTTCGGGAATGGGTTTAGGTTTGGGTTTTCAAGTTAAGGTTTAGGTTTAGGTTTAGGTTGGGGAGTTTAGATTAGGATTAGGTTTAGGTTTAGAGATTTGAGAATAGGTTAAGGTTTAGGTTTAAGAAATCGGGTTCGGGTTCGGGATCGGGTTTAGGTTTGGGTTTTCAAGTTTAGGTTTAGGTTTAGGTTAGGGAGTTGAGATTAGGATTAGGTGTAGGTGTAGGTTTAAGGATTTAAGAATATATTTAGGTTATAGGTTATAGGTTCAGGTTTAAGTTTAGGTTAAGGTTAAGGTTTAGGTTTAGGTTATAAGCTATAGGTTTAGGGAATTGAGAATAGGTTAAGGTTTACGTTTAGGAAATCGGGTTCGGGTTCGGGATCGGGTTTAGGATTGGGTTTTCAAGTTTAGGTTTAAGTTTAGGTTAGGGAGTTGAGATTAGGATTAGGTGTAGGTTTAGGTTTAAGGATTTGAGAATACATTTAGGTTTTAGGTCATAGGTTTAGGTTTTAGGCTTAGGTTTAGGTTAGGTTATAGGTTAAGGTTTAGGTTTAGGAAATCGGGTTCGGGTTCGGGATCGGGTTTAGGTATGGGTTTTCAAGTTTAGGTTTAGGTTTACGTTAGGGAGTCGAGATTAGGATTAGGTGTAGGTTTAGGTTTAGAGATTTGAGAATACATTTAGGTTTTAGGTCATAGGTTTTGGTTTAGGTTAAGGTTATAGGTTTAAGTTTAGGTTAAGGTTTAGGTTTAGGTTATAAGCTATAGGTTTAGGGAATTGAGAATAGGTTAAGGTATAGGTTTAGGAAATCGGGTTCGGGTTCGGGATCGCGTTTAGGTTTGGGTTTTCAAGTTTAGGTTTAGGTTTAGGTTAGGGAGTTGAGATTAGGATTAGGTGTAGGTTTAGGTTTAGGGATTTGAGAGTACATTTAGGTAATTAGGCTTATGTTTAGGTTTTAGGTTTAGGTTTAGGTTAGGTTTAAGTTTAGGTTTAGGGAATTGAGAATAGGTTAAGTTTTAGGTTTAGGAAATCGGGTTCAGGTTCGGGATTGGGTTTAAGTTTGGGTTTTCAAGTTTAGGTTTAGGTTTAGGTTAGGGAGTTGAGATTAGGATTAGGTGTAGGTTTAGCTTTAGGAATTGAGTTTAGGTTATAGGTTTTGGGATTTGGGAATAGTTTTAGGTTATAAGTATAGGTTTAGGTTAGGTTTATGTTAATTATAGGCTCTTGAATTTGAGAATGGGTTCGGGTTTATGTTATAGGTTTTGAATTTGAGAATGGGTTATGGTTTAGGTTTAGGAAATGGGTTCATGTTCAAGATTGGATTTAAGTTTTGGTTATAGGTTTTGGATTTGAGAATGGGTTATGGTTTAGGTTTAGGAAATCGGGTTCATGTTCGGGATTGGGTTTAAGTTTTGGTTTTCAAGTTTAGGTTTAGGTTTAGGTTAGGGAGTTAAGATTAGGATTAGGTGTAGGTTTAGCTTTAGGGAATTGAGTTTAGGTTATAGGTTTAGGAAAGGTTAGGTTTAAGTTATAGGTTTTGGGATTTGGGAATAGTTTTAGGTTATAAGTATAGGTTTAGGTTAGGTTATAGGTTATAGGTTAAGGTTTAGGGATTTGATTTTAGGTTATAGGATTAGGTTAAGGTTTAGGTTTAGGTTATAGGTTTTGGGATTTGAGAATGGGTTTGGGTTTAGGTTATATGTTTTGGTTTTGGTTTTAGTTATATGTTTTGATTTAGGTTATAGGTTGTAGGTTTAGGTTAATTATAGGTTCTTGGATTTGAGAATGGGTTCGAGTTTAGGTTATAGGTTTTGGATTTGAGAATGGGTTATGGTTTTTAGGTTTAGGAAATTGGGTTCATGTTCGGGATTGGGTTTAAGTTTTGGTTTTCAAGTTTTAGGATTTTAGGTTTAGTTTAGGTTATAGGTTATAGGTTTTGGGATTTGAGAATGGGTTTGGGTTTAGGTTATCAAGGTTTTGGTTTTGGTTTTGGTTATAGGTATTGATTTAGGTTATAGGTTTAGGTTTAGGTTATATGTTTAGGTTTAGGTTATAGGTTTTGGATTTGAGAATGGGTTAGAGTTTAGGTTATAGGTTTTGGTTTTGGTTTAGGTTATAGGTTATAGGTTTTGGTTTTGGTTTTTAGGTTTAGGTTAAGGTTTAGGTTTAGGTTATAGGTTAGGGGATTGGGTTTATGTTTGGGTTTTCAAGTTTAGGTTTAGGTTAGGGAGTTGAGATTAGGATTAGGTGTAGGTTTAGCTTTAGGGATTTAGGAATACATTTAGGTTTTAGGTTTATGTTTAGGTTATAAGTTATAGGTTTAGGTTTAGGTTAAGGTTATAAGCTATAGGTTTAGGGAATTGAGAATAGGTTAAGGTTTAGGTTTAGGAAATCGGGTTCGGGTTCGAGATCGGGTTTTGGTTTGGGTTTTCAAGTTTAGGTTTAGGTTAGGGAGTTGAGATTATTATTAGGTGTAGGTTTAGGTTTAGGATTTGAGAATACATTTAGGTTTTAGGTCATAGTTTTAGGTTTTAGGCTTAGGTTTAGGTTATAAGTGTAGGTTATAGGTTTATGTTTAAGTTTAGGTTAGGTTATAGGTTAAGGTTTAGGGTTTAGGGTAAGGTATAGGTTTAGGAAATCGGGTTCGGGATCGGGTTTAGGTTTGGGTATTCAAAGTTTAGGTTTAGTTAGGGAGTTGAGATTAGGATTAGGTGTAGGTTTAGGTTTAGGGATTTGAGAATACATTTAGGTTTTAAGTCATAGGTTTAGGTTTTTTAGGCTTAGGATTAGGTTATAGGTTTAGGTTTAGGTTATAAGTGTAGGTTATAGGTTTAGGTTTAGGGATTTGAGAATAGGTTAAGGTTTAGGTTTAGGAAATCGGGTTCGAGTTCGGGATCGGGTTTAGGTTTAGGTTTAGGTTAGGGAGTTGAGATTAGGATTAGGTGTAGGTTTAGGTTTAGGGATTTGAGAATATATTTAGGTTTTAGGTTATTGGTTAAGGTTTAGATTTTAGGTTTAGGTTAAGGTTAGGTTATAGGTTATAAGTTTAGGTTATAGGTTATAGGTTAAGGTTTTAGGTCATAGGTTTTGGTTTTGGTTAAGGTTATAGGTTTATGTTTAGGTTTAGGTTAGGTTTAGGTTTAGGTTATAAACTATATGTTTAGGGAATTGAGAATAGGTTAAGGTTTAGGTTTATGAAATCGGGTTCGGGTTCGGGATCGGGTTTAGGTTTAGGTTTAGGTTAGGGAGTTGGGATTAGGATTAGGTGTAGGTTTAGGTTTTGGGATTTGAGAATACATTTAGGTTTTAGGTTTAGGTTTAGGTTTAGGTTTTAGGTTATTGGTTAAGGTTTAGGTTTTAGGTTTAGGTTAAGGTTAAGGTTAGGTTATAGGTTATAAGTTTAGGTTATAGGTTATAGGTTAAGGTTTTAGGTCATAGGTTTTAGTTTTAAGGTTATAGGTTTAGGTCTTATAAGCTATAGGTTTAGGGAATTGAGAATATGTTAAGGTTTAGGTTTAGAAATCGGGTTCGGGTTCGGGATCGGGTTTAGGCTTGGGTTTTCAAGTTAGGTTTAGGTTTAGGTTAGGGAGTTGAGATTAGGATTAGGTGAAGGTTTAGGTTTAGGGATTTGAGAATACATTTAGGTTTTAGGTCATAGAATTTGGTTTAGGTTAAGGTTATAGGTTTAGGTTTAGGTTTAGGTTAAGGTTTAGGTTTAGGTTATAAGCTATAAGTTTAGGGAATTGAGAATAGGTTAAGGTTTAGGTTATAAGTAAGGTTTTAGGTTTAGGTATAGGCTTAAGTTATAGGTTATAGGTTATATGTTTAAGTTAAGGTTTAGGAATTCGGGTTCGGGTTCGGGTTTGGGTTCGGGTTTAGGTTATATGTTTTGGTTTTGGTTTTGGTTTTGGTTATAGGTTTTGATTTAGGTTTAGGTTATAGGTTATGGGATTTGAGAATGGGTTCGGTTTAGGTTATAGGTTTTGGTTTTGGTTATAGGTTTTGGTTTAGGTTATAAGTTTAGGTTATAGGTTTTGGGATTTGAGAATAGGTTTAGGTTAAGGTCTTAAGTTTAGGTTTAGGAAATCGGGATCAGGTTCGGGTTCGGGTTTAGTTTTGAGTTTTCAAGTTTAGGTTTAGGTTTAGGTTTAGGTTAGGGAGTTGAAATTAGGATTAGGTGTAGGTTTAGGTGTAGGTTTAGGGTTAAGTTTATAAGTTTAAGTTTAGGTTGTAGGTTTAGGTTAAGGTTTAGGGATTTGAGTTTAGGTTTAAGTTATAGGTTTAACTTTAGCTTTAGGTTTTAGGTTTAGGTATAGGCTTAGGTTATAGGTTATAGGTTATATGTTTAGGTTAAGGTTTAGGAATTCGGGTTCGGGTTTGGATTCAGGTTTAGGTTATAGGTTTTGAGATTTGAGAATAGTTTTAGGTTATAAGTATAGGTTTAGGTTTGGATTCGGGTTAAGGAGTAGATTAGGATTGGTGTAGGTTTAGGTTTAGGGATTTTCTAGTATTATCTACTATTGAACCTAGTATTATCTACTACATACTAGTAACATACAACCAATATGGGGCACCATACCATAAGCTACAAGAATTTCATGTCCCCTAAACAAGGTATCCTCCATTGATAACATATATATATATATATATATATTATAAGTTTTTTATTTTCATTTACATTCCCAAATACATTCATCATCCATCCAAGAAAATTGAAACAAGTATCTTGTCAATCTATGACTAACAATTGAAAAGGAAAATCATGCATCTTATCTTACCGACCGACTTATATTTCTTTTTACCTTTGTAACTCTCATATTTGTTGCATTGTTGCTAGTTCACCATCAAGTGGTCTCCTAACCAAATCTTTGTGCAAATTCCCTCCATTTGAAGCAAGTGTAATTGAAATTACAAGAAGTAGGACTGATTAGTCTTTCCATGTTTTGAAAAAAATCAAATTCTTTTTTTTTTTTTTGCAAGTCTACTTATAATTATCATTGGCTCTTAATCTATTTATAATGAAAATCTTAAATATCACCCAATAGTGTTCCTTTGATAAATGTCCTATTTGGAACAAATAATTTCGTAAAACTCTTTTATGTTTTTTTCAATCCATCTTCCATTTTCTTCTTAATAAGAAAATCCATATTTACTAATATTCCCATTTTTCTATTTTTCAAAAGAACGAGTTCGGTTAAAATTTACTAATAAGAAAATCCAGATTTCCACTTGTTGAAACCTTCCTAGTGGTCTAAAGTAATTTTTATTTGTCATCCAACTTGTTAATATGATCACAAAGACATGGATGAAGAGAAAGCACAAACATCAGCTTGATCCAAAACTTCTTTGGCCTCCAAAAAATTTTCAATGGTAGATGTTCAATCAAACTGTTTCCTGTGCTGTAATACTTTCATATTCTCATACATGCCTAAGTTGGATTGATGTTGTGGAGATGTTTTCCTAATGGATGGTCCAGATGGGTGATGTGGAGGCCTACTGATCGAAATGCAATTTGATATGTGGAAAGTTTTCCATGCACTTGTACCATGGGAAAATTTTCCATTTGAGATTATAAGTCTATATCATGTACTTGACTCATTTGAACAGTATGTATTCTTCAAAAGTTAACCAACCAAACATCATGGATGGAAGTTGAAGTCGGATAAATCCATTGCCCAATAGACAATGTAAACTACCATGATATTTATTTTATAAGTATTCAACAAGAGAAGCAACTATAGGCTTTTGCAATGTAATGAATAAAGAAGGCTGTGATAGGAAACCTGGTGTTGAATGTTAATGGGACCACCGAATAGTAAAATAGAGTATGGAGAGACGATGCTAGTATCTTGCAAAAATACTTTACTAGTTTCAACCTGAAAACATGAGAAAATATTAAAAATTTAGAAATTCATTCTCAATCACAGCATTAGAATTAAGAACTTACAGAAAATCTTAAGGAAAATGCTTGAAAAAAATGTCAAAGTTGTTTAATTAAAACATTGTGAAGAAAATATACACATGAGTGCACACTTGCCCATGAAAAGAAACACATATACATAAAGAAGAAAATTAACATCCACCTCAATAGTCCTACTGTCCACCTAGACCACCCATGCCAGCATGCCATTTGTATACAACATTGGGTCCATCCAAAAGGTGATTTTTTTGCATATGATCATTTTCACAATGGGAGCCAGCCTATGCACTGCTCACTGTTAGGATGGTATGCATGCTCTACTCCTTCAGCCTGATTTTTTGGGTGAGAACATCTTGACAGCTAGACCAACCTGATGGATGGCTTTGATATTGCATTATCTGCCATGGTGAAGATTATTCATGCAAGCAGGTGTGTGTGACTTAGCAAGGAAACAAGTTAAGATCAGGATCAAGAATCTTATTCATATAGATCAGCTAAGTTCATGATCAAGAATCTGATTCATATAGATCTCCCTTTGAATCATCATTTACCAAGAATTTTCATGTTTATCATCACTTTATGCCTCCACAAAGGGTGTTACAGTCAAAAATAGAAAGTGCTGATGATTTCAAGAGTAAATTTGCTGAAGCACAACGTGCAAGTGAAGAGAAAAACAAGAAGTTAGAGGCAGCAGAAGGAAAAATAAGTCAACTTCAAGAATCTTCATGTTTTTCAACCAAGGCTATCTACCGGTGGGGCCACCATCAATCTGTTGGACCTATAATAGATGGACCAAGCATTGAATATCTCCTTGATAGGACAATCATAACATTCAACTTTATGGCATCTGATGGCTGTAAACAGGCTACCAGAATCTTGCCATATATAATCAACAAGAAAGACATAAGAAATTACGCAAAACCATGATTGAAATAATTACTTCTTTACACTGATTTACAACGATTTACCTGGATTATGGAAAACCAAACAGGCCATAGTTCTACAACAATTCAGGACTGTCAAAATCCTCAAACCAAAGTGTGGATAAGAGCGTAACCTGAAAATTGTACTGAGAAGATAATATTAACTATCTGATTTTCCCCCTTCCAGTTTGGAACACTCTCTATTATACTTTTAACCATCAATTCAATATCTGATGATTGAATGGTTAGGATTCCTTGATCAATGTAATTTTAGAGATACACCCCATCCACATATATATATAATTGGGTCCCACTATATATATATAATTGTGCCCCAAATATATATTGTATAAATAAATGCAATGGAAATAGCAATCACGCTGAAGTAAAAGGAAGAAAGATGCAACAGCTAACAATCTTAGTAATGGTTTTGAAAAGACAATCCAAGTGCATATCTACCAGAAAAATTATATGCATCATGTAAAACTACGAAAACCCAACCCCATTTAAGTGGGTGGGTGATGACGATGTACCAGTCGAAAAGGTTAACAAAAGAAGAGTTAGAAACCTTTACTTGATATTGAGTTTTCTTAAAAGTCCATATGCATGCCTAGATGAATATCTTCAGACTTCTTCATGTCCCCAAGTGCATTCAGATGTAGCAGCAGTCCCATCATTTCAAATTCATATCAGTATTGACCGAAACACATAAAATGCTATTTCCTTGTTGCATAAATTCAACAAGTATCTTTCATTCATTTTGAGCTTAGAGGAGGATGTAAATGCAAAGTTTGGATTTACTTTGATTATTGCAGGCACACAAAGATTTCAAAGCAGATCAAATGAATGCATTCGTTTGTGATCTCACAGTGGATGACCTTAGCCAGAAGATTTCACCATCTTCAGTTGACATTGTGACCATGGTAATAACTTTCTTCTTCATACAATGTCGTTTTTCCTTTTCTTTTTCTTTTTCTTTTTCTTTTTCCTTCCTTCTCTCTCTCTGGGTTATTAATACCAAGCATTTTAATTACTGAGTTTAGAAATCCATTTTTATGTTTATTTTTTGGTTGGGATGATGCCATCTAGTTAACCAGATGACTTGTTGTCCAGATTTTTGTCTTTGTCTGCAATATCCCTTAAAAGATGCCTGCTGATTGAGAATATCGAAATGTTCTTAAGGTAAGATATGCTTGTGATGGCTTCGTGAAATGTTTTGGCTGTCATTGTCTGCATATATTGTCTTGAATTCGATACTGATTATTCGACTTCTTCCATTTCAATGGTCATGTGCTGCTCCGAGATTATGCAGTTGGTGACCTTGCTCAGGTTGGTCTATATTAGGATTTTAAATGTGCTTGTTAGTTAGCTATAATAGTATATTTTCTCTGGGGGGATATATATGATAAATTCACTAACTATAATAATATATTTGCTCAGATTTGTCTAGAGAGAGAGATGAGGAATGATAACATTCCCACCTTAGTGTGGACGTTAGCAACATCCCTAAAATTTTTAGTTGATATTCAAGACTTCCACTCATTGACCAGACTGTCCCTTCATAACACACATACGCACTCAACTCCTCAAGGTTTGAGATCCGTCCTACTTCTGATTCCCTTTCGTCAACTTCATTCAACAACCTTTGAAAGATGCCTCTCCATCTCTTGCCAATCTCTGTCCACTTGACCAGGCGTGGCCCATTACCAGCCTTATCTATCAGTTTCTTCTTAAATACACGCCCTTCCCTGTTAAGTTCCACCATCTTATTCTTGAGCAATTTTTACTCCCGTCAAAGGATTTAGACATCGGTTTCAAGTGTAACTCGTCCAATTCAGAAATTGGTGCGACTCATCGAAACCGGCATGACTTATTTGATACTGGGTGAGTTGCTTAGTCATTACACAAAAATAATAGATTGCCAAAAAGAGAAAAAAAAGAAAAAAAAATGTTCCTCATCCGCTTCCTCCTTCCTCTGACCTCTCTTTTTGCTTGATGCACCTGTGGGAGTATAAACATAGAAAATACAAAGTGAAATGACCTGATTTTCTGGCCAAAATATCTAAACAGTGCAACCACCATGATGGCTTGGATCTCGCACATGTGTGCCATATGGCACGTGTGGCTACAACGTGTGCATTCTTAGCACTGAGAGGGAAAAACGTAACACCTTTTCTACTTCTTCCTATTCTTTTGTCCCTGACTCCCTCCTCTCCTATGCTAACTTTTCTTGTCATAATGAAAGAGTGCGAGACCCTATGTGCGAAAGTATCACGTTCTTGTGTATCATTCACCATACTTTGTTAAGAGCTTTCCTAAGGTTAGATGTGTGTACAGGTGAGCCCATCTACATGCGCCATATGTGCCAAAGTGGTATGCATATGCAAGATCAAATATGTTGATCAGATGGGTCCCAACATGCAGATTTGATTAACCAAAAATCAAGCTGTGTACAAATTAATTGATCTACAGTTTAAGAAACCATAGAATAGATAAAAAAAGGAAGAAATGATTGCAGCCTGTATGATGAGTGGACTGTCTTGATTTTGGGCATATGCACCTACAAGGTGTGGCCCATCTAATTGGTGTCTTCGAGCAGACACATACGTGCAACATTGTTCCGTAGGATGTTGTATAGATGAGTTCTCTTATATAAATATTTGGGCTTGGCAAACATCCTCTGTCAGAGGATCGAATATTCCTGTTTTAATAAGAGAAAACTTCTATAGTTTGGCAGAGTGCGATGGGTCACGTGTAATGAGGATGAGTCATTGCCAATTCTAAATTGTGCAAAACTAACACCAGAGTCCACCCATTGGTTATTTGATACTTTGGCAGAGTATGACTTCTTGATACTCCCTCACTCAGAAATTGCATGTGGAATACATTAATTCAAATTAAACTAAATGATTTGTGGAATCCAATGTCGCTAAGCACAGTCTCCAAATCAAATTGGTTCACCAATCTTGACCTTTGATTTGTGGAAACTTGTTTGTTGATATAGGAGCATTGGATTCTTTTCATTTTTAACCGTCCAATAAACATCCACTAATCTAATAGTCGGATAATAAAATGAGTGCACGTTTTTGTTCACGACGCACATGCAATTTCTAAGCGCCAGTGTATCATCCATCACACTCTGCCAGAGGATCTCTCTCTCTCTCTCTCTCAAAATAAGAAGAGTACATAAATGGGCCTAAATGTAAAAATACAGGGTCTAAATATCAATCCTATAGACAACAACAACAACAACAACACATCAAAATCAAAAGAAAAATGAATAGCAAACACCAAACAAGGACCACTTCAGGTAAGAAAAAGTAGAAAGAATATGTGTGTAAACATAAAAATACAAGGTCTAAATATCAATTCTAAGACTGACAACAACAACACATGAGAATTACAAGAAAAATGAATAGCAAGCACCAGCAAAGACTACCCAAAGCGGCAAAACTAGAAAGATGTGGATGTAAGCATACAAACAGAGGGCCTAAATGTCAATTGTGAAACAACAACAATAACACATGAGAAGAACAAGAAAAAATGATTAGAATCAAACAAAAACTATAGTGCCAAAGTATAAAGAACATGGATGGCAACATGAAAATACAGGCCCTAAATATCAATTCTCAAACAAGAAAAATGAATTTGACCAAAAGTATAAAGGATTCAGGTGCAAATACAGGGCCTAAATATCAATTACATGGCAACATAAGTAGCACATGAAGAAAAGTGAATGGCATCATACACAGACCACTCACCTAAGTACATAAAGTAGAAAACATGTGGGTGCAAACACACAAAAAGTAGGGTCTAAATATCAATTCCGTAATAACAACAATAACACATGAAAGTCAGGAAAATAATTATCACCTAACAAAAGCCACCCCAGGTACCAAAAATGGAAAACATGTGGGTGTAAAGTATAAAAATATGCATTTAAATATCAATTCCATAATAACATCAGTAACACATGAGAAGAACAAGAAATATAATTAGCACCAAACAAACCCCAAGTACCAAAAGTAGAAACATGTGGGTGATAGATGATCTTGAAGCTGGAGCCTACCTTTTGGATGGTAAGGATGTGCTACTAAGTCGTGCGTTGGCTGGAAAGATAGGCCTGCACGGCAAGTCAGCACACCATGCATGTAGGTGGCCAGTGAAGAAAAGTAATGTCTGGGATCCTCCAGAGGGTGTTGTTTTCCATGCATGTGTGTCAGCAAGGTGAGGCCCACTTTATGGACAGTCCTATTTCATTTGCCCCTGCCACGGTGGATACAGGGATCTGGAAATGGATTGGCTACTCCCCCTGACACCAGCCTCGTGGCTGGTGGTCGGTGCTCTGTGGACCACACAATGATGTATGCCTTTCATCCATTGCGTTCATATTATTTTAGTGCTTGATCCTAAAAATGAGAGTTATATAAATCTCAGGTGGAGCACACCACATGAAAACAATAGTGATTGGATATCCACCATTAAAATCTTCCTAAGGCCCAATGTACTTCTTATTTGACATCCAATCTGGTGATTAGGTCATACAGGCCCAAATGAAGGGAAAAAATGAAAATCAACTTGATCCAAAACTTTTATGGCTGTAAATATCAATTCCATAATAACAACAATAACATATGAGAGGAACAAGAAATATAGTAAGCAATAAGCATCAAACAAAGACCATCCAAAGTACCAAAAATAGAAAACATGTGGGTGTATGCATAAAAATAGAGGGTCTAAATATCAAAGAAATATAGTCAGAACAAAAGAAAGAGTATCCCATCCCAATTACCAAAAGTAGAAAACACGTGGGTGTAGGAATAAAAACGTTGGGCCTAAATATCAATTCCACAAGAGCAAGAAGGATCTATGATTTCTATCATTCATATAAGAATATATGGTGGAGATCTTCACTTTTACCTGGACGATTCCTAAGAAAGAGCTACTCCAACCATATCTCTCAGCAAGGGGGACAACAAAGCAACGGACATCACCACCCTATCTGCATTGCACAAGCACATGGCAAAAGCCATCAGGCCCACCACCTTCAATCTCTCCGGCAATACCAGTCGTTCATCTCTTCCTGTCAAAATCCCTCTCTCAATGCCCTCTGCTCTACAGGAAATCACGAATGTTCACGAATCAGACTGGATCGGTGTGCGGAACCCCCGGGTCTCCTCTGTACGGATTCCCGAAATACATCTCCATCTCTCTCTCTCTCTCCCTCTCTCTCTCCTCGTCTACTGCTGCTCCTCGCCTCCTTTCTTTCTCTCTCTCTATCCTCTCGTCTACTGCTGATGATGATGGGCGTTTGAATGTGGGCGCTCGATGGAAGATGAAAGATGGAAAAGAAGAAAAGAGGGAAAGAGGGGCGCTCGATCGATTTGGGGTGGATTTGGAAATCCTCTTCGAAATAGAATAAAATTTTGAAATCCGTTTGGTGTGAGTTTTCTACCAAATACTAACACAAACTTTATTAATGGTCGTACATGCATGCGACCAATTTCTTGATGGTTAAAATTGTATTATATAATAAAAATGTATAAATATTTACTATTTACAAATAGACCGATTATTTGGATGGTCTGGATAACTCTATATTTTATCCACTATTGTTATTAACAAGTCACCACAATTTTACATTAAATACAAAACTCACGGTGAAAAATAGAAAAATGAAAACGTTAATTGAGCTTTGGATCTAGTATGGCTCTATGGGCCCCATCATGATCGATTTGTTTCATCCATGCCATCCATCCATTTCTCAACATAATTTTATCATCGATCCCATAAAATGAGCATGAATTAAAGATTGGGTGGACCACACAATGCAAAAACAATAGTGATTGGACATCCACCTTTAAAAATTTGGATTTCCCATATAATCATTTAAAAATACTAATGGATGGCATGGATGCATAATACATGCATCAAGGTGGCCCCCACAATAACCTGAGTCAATGAGATGCACCATTCTATTGTGGCCATGGGTTTAAAAATAAAGTACATTAACTTGGGTGGGCCACACCATACACTATAGTTGAGAGGGGTTACCCTCCCATTAAAACTTTCATAATCATTTATTGGGGCTACCTAGATGTGGTTCACAGATCCAACCCATTCATTATGTAGGATGATGGGTAAGACTGAGTTTCAGCCACATCCAAAACTCATGTGGGCCCCACCAAGTGCTTTTATGTCATTTAGGGATGTCTTCACATTCTTTTAGATGTTATGGCCCACCTGAGTTTCGTATACGACAAATTTTTAGGATATCCCATAACCTAAAAGGGACACATCAAATGCATGGTGTTGATGTTCTACACACATGATGGTGCAGCCCATACAGATTGACCTCACAGGAAGTTCCCATGAAATTGAACTTATAGTACCATTTCACTAATTAGGTAACTCTTTCATGGGTGTTATCCTAACCGTGTAGAGCCTACCTCAATATATTTTGTGTATGTCAATACTGTCCATATATTTTTCCATCATATTTTAGGATGTGAATCCAAATCATAAGAATTTGGTAATCTCAGGTGGGCCATGCCAATCAAAACAGTGATGAATAACCATTAGAAACCTTTTGAAGGCCATAAAAGTTTTGGATTAATTTGATCTTTGTAGTTTCCCTTCATCTAGATCTTCTTTACATAATCAACAAGTTGGATTACAAATAAACACTATTAAAACCTTATGACGGGCTCTTTATAATTTTTAATGGATAGGCACTAGGATATCCATCATTAAAATCCTATGTAAGGCCCACTGTACTCTTTATTTGGCATCCAATATGTTTATTAGGTCATACGGGCTTAGATGAAGGGGAAAACAAAAATCATCTCAATTCAAAACTTTTATGGCCCCCAAAATGTTTTAAATGGTTGACGGTCATTCAACACTATTTCTTGTAATGTGGTCCATTTCAAATTAGGATATGCCTCATTTTTTATCTCATGCTATAAGATGATCTTTAAAAATATATGGACGGCATGGATTAAACAGGTTGGATGAGAAATCAAAATCACTGTAGGCCATAGGAAGATTTCAACGGTGGAAATCATTATTCCCACTGTTTCTTGTGGTATGGTCCACTTGAGCTTTAGATATACTTTAATTGTGGACTCAACCACTAAGGGCCTTTTTGGATGGGTGGATTGGAAGGGATTGAATGGTATTAGGGTGGATGGCATGGATTTGAAGGTAATGATGGCGTTGTCAATGGATTGTCTTAAGATCCATGGAATTGCTATATCCCCCCGGATTGCTATATCAAGTCTGTTTGGCACACTCGGCCAATCCCGGGATTAAACCTTCCCATCCCTTCCAATCCCTCGAACCAAACATGTCCCAGGAAAATTTGAACGGATTAGGGTGGATTGGATGGGATTTAAAGGTAATGAGATGGTGTTGTCAGTGGATTGTCTTAAGATCCATGGGATTACTATATATCCCAGGATCAGATCACCCAGTTTGTTTGGCACGCCCGACCAATCTAGGGATTTAACTTCCAATCCACCTGTCCAAACAGGCCCTAAAATGATCTGGAAAAATGGATTGACGATGTGGATATCATAAACCATGACTTTGGGCTACGAGCTTAAACATAAAGTCAATCCATGACTTGGGTGGGCCACACCACATATATACTACAGTTGAGAGGGTTACCCTCCCATTAAAACATTCATAATCATTTATTGGGCCCACCTAGATGTGGTTCGTAAATCCAACCCATTCATTATATACGTGTGTCCCACTTCGATGAGGAGTCAGCCCAAGTTTTATACACATCCAAAACTCATGTGGGCCCCACCAATTAAATGTTTTTATATGTTTTAGGGATGTCTTCACATAGTTTTAGATGCTATGGCTCACCTGAGTTTTGTGTACGACTGATTTTTGGACTTAAATGGGACACATCAAATACATGGTGTTGATGTTCTACATACATCATGGTGGGGCGCACACAAATTAACCTCATGGGAAGTTCCCATGAGGTGACCTTATAGTACCAATTTCACTATTTAGGTAACTCCTTCCCGGCTGTTACTCTAACCGTGTAGGGCCCACCTTGATATATTTTATGTATATCGACACCGTCCATATATTTTTCCATCATATATTTAGGATGTGATTTCGAATCATAAGAACTCAATAATCTTAGATGGGTCATGAAATCGCTCTTATGATGATTTTTTTATCTTTTGATTTTGCTATTTTGATGAGGCTGTATGTTGAATTCTAGGGGTTGTAGGGTTTGATTTTGTTTTGTTGTTAAAGATTGTTCGATTCTACTAGTGGTGTTTGGAAACTAACCTCTGATATTAATTTGATTCCATTTGGGAAAAATTTTGTCTGTGTGGATGTCTTGTGTTTATGCAAGTTCTATGATTTCTAGTGAGACTTATGTGTTGTATTTTACTGTTTTGGAGTCCTTGGAGCTAATATGTGAGGGCCGATTGTGGATGAGTGGAGGGCTGAGAATGCCTTTCATGGAACAATCTCTGCCGCCTAATTGGTGGACTTGGTACGATTGGATGGATGTCGGTTGTCTTTTTTTTTTTTTTTTTGAGATTCCATTTGGCTTAAACTATATTTCAGTTCCTTTTTAACAAGAAGCTTAAACTATATCTAAGCCGTGCAAGTTTACATCTCATTGCTTTGGAGATGAGTTAATAGCCGAAAAATGATAACATGAGAATGACCTATACTAATGTATGCATTTGGTACAAATTCTTAATGTTGGCAAATCACCCACCCTGCACCTGACATACCTGTACCTCTCCAAAGGTCACACTGATTGGATGATCTTAACTATCTGAAATTGTCATTGGATTAATTTGGACCATTTTCTTTTTGACTATTCTGAGGAACATTGAGTTGTACTATTCTTTTTAAACATTTATATGCTTCAATCTCCTTTGATCTGCAATCCTATTGTGTTGAAGGGCACATCTATTCTGTTGGGTAGAACACTTATTTTAATATCACAATGATTGGATAATCTCAACCATCTGATATTATAGTTGAATTTAGACCATTTTCTTTTTTACCAAGGTATTGAGGAACTTTGATTTGCACTCCTCTTTTTTAAACGTATATATTTTTTCTTAACCTCAAGTTAACACTCTTCTTCTTCTTCTTTTTCTTTTTTCTTTTCACGTTTATATGTTTTAATCCCACCTTGTGTATTGTAGGCCACATCCATTCAATTTGGCACAGATCCATTTTTTTTAAAATTTTTCTTGTCAAAATACAAAATCTACCTTTCTTTTTTTAAAAATATATATTTTTTACAATTTGTCAATTTTTTTCACAATTTTGTTTAATTTCTTAATTTTTTTTTTCAAAATATCATTTTCTAATCTCACTTTTGAGATATGACTTTTTAATTTTTGTTGTCAAAATACAAAATCTAGTTTTTTTTTCTTTTTTTAAATATATATATTTTTACAATTTGTCAATTTTTTCACAATTTTGTTTAATTTTTTAAATTTTCTTTTTCAAAATATCATATTTTTTTTAATCGAAATCTTGTTATATAACTTTTAAATTTTTCTTGTCAAAATACAAAATCTAGTTTTCTTTTTTAAAAAAATATATATTATTTACAATTTGTCAATTTTTTCACAATTTTGTTTAATTTTTTAAATTTACTTTTTCAAAATATCATTTTTTAAATATCACTTTTGTTATATAACTTTTTAATTTTTCTTTTCAAAATACAAAATCTATTTTTCTTTTTAAAAAAATATATTTTTTTTACAATTTGTCAATTTTTTCACAATTTTGTTTAATTTTTTAAAATTTCTTTTTCAAAATATCATTTTTTAAATATCACTTTTGTTATATAACTTTTTAATTTTCTTTTCAAAATACAAAATCTAGTTTTCATTTTTAAAATATATATATTTTTTACAATTTGTCAATTTTTTCACGATTTTGTTTAATTTTTAAAATTTTCTTTTTCAAAATATCATTTTCTTATCGAATTTTTTCTTTTCAAAATTATAAACATTATTCAAAGTTCTTAATTTTTATTTTAAAATTTAGATTTTTATAAAATTACATTTTTTTTTCAAAATCTAATTTTTTTTTTTTAACATTGTTAGTTATTTTTCTAAGCTTTTTAACTCTTTTTTTTTTTCGAAATTCATCAATTTTGTTCTCCCTAACTTTTGACTTGAGCATTAGAGACGGTTTACGACCGTCTCTAATGAAGACGGTCTTTCACAGTCTCAAATGATCACTATAAGGCGGCTAAGGACCGTCTCTAATAGAGACGGTCCTTGACAGTCTCACATAGTGACAGCTTAGAACCGTCCCTAATACAGTCAATTTTTGACAATTTTTGGCAGTCTCAAATTATAGGAAAAGACGGCCAATGACCGTCTCTAATTGAGACGGTCCTTGACAGTCTCAAATTACCAGTACGAGATGGCCAATGACCGTCTCTAATACGGACGGTCGTTGACTGTCTCAAAAGGTGGCATATAAGATGGTCAGAGACCGTCTTTTATTGCAGACGGTCAATGGCCGTCTTTTATGGATAGTTAATGACGGTTTTTGACCGTCTTAAATGGTTTGTAGACATTAAAATTTTTAAGACTATCAAGGACGGTTAGGGGCCGTCTAAAATTTTAGAGACGGTTTATGGCCGTCTCTAAAGCGTCTTTAAACCAAGCAATTTTAGAGACGGTCCAGAACCGTCTCTAAATCCGTCATTTTTTCCAATTTTTCACGTAGTGTCTAGACCCTAGATCCATGGTGGGGATGTATCCCCACCTCAGATTCCTGATATTGTATGGGCCTATGCTTGTATGCGACCCATGATCATGTAAATGTGGTTGTGATTATTGTGGACTCATAGTGGCGGAGTCCTTATGGCCGTGATTCTCTCTCTCTCTCTCTCTCTCTCTCTCTCTCTCTCTCTCTCTCTCTCTCCTTCCCTCTTTTGTTCCTGATGTATGTGGCCCACCTGATGTGTCCATAAATTCCAGACTGTATAGATATTTGGGATGTCCAGGCCCACCTGCTGGACGTCCAGGCCCATCCTATTTGCATGGGTTGGATGGCCACTAAGGCCTGATTACTTGGATGATTTTGTAAGGGGCTTAGGTTTGAGTATATGTGGCCCATCTAGGTTGACCCCACCTTGTTGAATCTACGCTTTAATCCCTCCATTTATTTTATAATGGGCTGGAAATAGACAATAACATGTTCTTGTCCAGATTTCAGGCCCATTGTTGTATGGTTTTGTATGTTGTTGCAAGGCCTGTTTACAATGCCTTTCTTCCATATTTTTTGGGGTATTCTCTGAGGTGTGGACCCCCCTTGATGTAGGATGGAGCCCACACCATCTACCCTTGATTTAAGCTCCATGGAATGGGCCCAAGAGGGCTAGACAGTACAAATCTTTTGGACTATCCAGCAGTCCTACATGTAGAAAATACACGTGTATCAGCTTAGTTTTGGGGATAGTGGACCACTTTGGTGGACCCCATTTGTTGTCCATATATGGGTGTATGCAATCCACCCATTTCCCCTTTGATTTGGCAGGCCTGGCCCACCCTATTGGGTGTACAAGATGGGTCCAACAACATTTTTCTAGTAGCAGAATTTTATTTACAACCTTGTTGTCCAAATTTTTTTCTCTAAATGTATGAATGTATGATTTTTTCCTTTATTTCCTTTGTCACCCACCTTGTTGGGACCCACTTCATGTACATGTCGGCGACCTGGACCAATATCTTTTTGAGGGTTTTGGAGGATGGGCCAGCAGCCCACCTGCTGGACATCTTAGCCAGGTGGATGTCCAGCAGGGGTTGGTCGTTCCTCCCCTTTTGGCCCACCTTGTTGATGTGTTTTCTCCATGCTTTCCCTCCCTTGTATGGCCCACTTGGATGTGGTCCATCCCATGGTGGGACGGTCATAAGTGGGGCCCACCTTGTATATTATTAGGGGCCAACCGTCCAGCCCCTTGGGACATCCAGATTGTTCTTGGGATGCTGCTAGACTTGCAGTCCAGCAGCAGGCCCACTTGGATTATGTGTTGTACATCCACCTTCCATCTGGTGGGGCCCATTGGTCATGTATGGGCTACTTGGGACTATATATTTTAACAAAAAAAAAAAATCTGTTTTGTTGGACTCCAGCAGGCCTAGGAAGTAGGTGGGCTGGATTTCCAGCAACGCCCTAGAATTTGCTACATATAGTTGTTTGTTTTGGGATTGCGAGGCCCACCAGGCTGAGGGTGTTATGTATACACACCATACTTATAAATCTTTGATTTTTAGGCTTAATTAGTACCTCGTGAGGCCCACTTTTGGGTTGATTTTGAGGGCCATAGTAGGCTAGATTTTTGGATTCGACAGGCCCAAATAACATTAATCATCCACTCTTTGGTACTTGGACTGATTTCACCTTATGATGGACCTTGTGGACTAAATAATTTTATCCTTGTTGCCCCTCTATCTTAACCAGATTTGGGCTGATTGGTAAGTCCTAACTTGCCAAGCATTAGGCATTCCTTACCCATGTATTTGGGCTTATGGGCTGCCCAATAGGTTCAACATAATGCATGAATTCGGTAGCCATTGGCCATAGTTTGCCTTTTTAGGCCCATGATGTTGTGTGAGGGCTTTAGGCCATTTTCTTAAGGCCTATTATGTGATATGATATATATGTATTGCTGCCCATTTTATTTCTAAGGTAGTACTTGGGCCTTGGGCCTTACTTTAGGTAGAATCCTTGTTGGGCAGTCTTTTGTGGGACAATGGTGGTTAAATGTCTTCATTGTGGACCCCTCTAGGCCCAATTGTTAGGCTTATTTATTGGTGGTTGAATGTTCACCTTAGACCCTTTGTTAGGCCCATTCTTATCATTTTAGTCTCATAGTATTGTTCTCTTAGTCTTCGTGGCTACCCCAAATTGTTGGACCCCCACTAGTAGTTGTGCTCTTCCTATAGGGCTGTACACGAACCAACCTAGCTCGAAAAGCTCACTTGACTCTACTCAATTCAGCTCAGATTAACTCGGCTTGAAAGGCCGACTCAAGGCGATTCAAGCTTGTTTACTAAAGCTCGAGTTGAGTTCAAGCCAAGTTCGACCATGGTGTATTTCAACTCGACTCAACTAGAAGCTCGAGCTCGAGCTCGACTTGGCTAGAGTAATATATTTTAATAATATATATTATATATTATATTAATATTAAATATATATATATAATATTTAAGTTAAAAAGAAAAGAAGTTAAAACTTAAAATTTTTTACTAAAAAATCCTACCTGACCCTACCCATCCCCATTTCCTCTTTTTCTTTCCCTTACCCTACTGAGGTAAACTCGACTCAACTCGAGATAAACTCGACTCAACTTGAACCACTAGCTCGACTCGAACTCGACTCGAAAGCTTTGGTAAACAAGCCAAGCATCAATGTTGAGCTCGAGCTCGAGCTCAAACTCAAGTATAGCATGGACGAGTCAAGCCGAGCTTAGCCCACCTTAACTCGACTCAGCTCCATGTACACCCCTATCTTCCTATTCCATGTAATGTCTAAGTACCTAGACCCGATCTTATTATGAGGAGAGAACAATATCGTCGCATGGTATACTTAGTTATCTTCATGACCCATTCCCATGTGCATCATATGTGTGCTTGGTTGAGATATGATTGGTCATGGTTTATGCCATTGAGCAGGCTGTTATGAGACTCCCTGAGTGATGGATTTGCCCCTCTTGAGCTCGCTATATGCGTAGGACTGATGCATGGTTGATTTGTGTGATTCATGCATCTGGCATTGCATAGCACGGTTGATATTCGCCCTAACTTCATCAGGGTCGTAGCATCTACAGGTATATCGTGGATGGCCAAATTTGGACACTTGAAATATTATTTTGAGCATTGTGGGCACGTAGGATGTCCTTGAGTGAAAGTCTCAGAACCTTCGTGGTACCAAGAGATGCCCCAACATCGAGACCGAGTAGAAAATATGAGCGCCAGTGCCTTTACCATTACGCCACGTCTCCCATTGTATTGTGGTTGGTTGGAAAGGGGTGTGGCCTTATCCGCTCTAGTGAGGGGGCAGTTAAGCTAGGCTGAGTTTGACCAGCTCGTAAATGGGTCCGCTACTATTGAGCCTTATTGGTGATTGGTTGTCCACAGGCGGGCAGTGAGGTCCCTTACGCTCGCTGGGCTGCGCGGCTAGAGAGGCGGCAATCAGCATGTAGTGTATTTGACCCTGATGATTTCCCAGAGAGGAACTGTACTGATTTGTCGAATTGATATGAGGATGAGCATGATTGCATTGCATATTACATACGACACTTGACTGTATAGCTCCGCATTGCATAGCCTTGGAAGATGGTATTATAGCTCCGCATTGCATAGCCTTGGAAGATGGTATTCCTGCCTTGCATTGCTTAACCTTGTGACAGCTAGTGGTATTCATGGTCTTACCTCATTTTTTTTCGCATACTCTGATATCGCATTCATGGCACCTGTCCTGCACACACTTACACCGCTCTCTAAGCTTTCTATAAGCTTATGCATGATTGATGCATGTAGGTGATTCTAGGTAGTAATAGTAACTGAGCAGGAGCGTGGAGCATGTCGTGGACCCTTTTGGGGTAATTTTTGTATAGTCTTTGTATTTCTCCCCTTTGAGCCTTGTACTTGTAAAAAGTTTAAATTCTTAGTGAATTTTGTAATGTTGTTCCTGTAGTTATTTATCTATGGTTATGATGTTATGATCTTGGGCATGCTCAATTGAATTAGACTTATGTTTTAGAAACCCTCCTTGTAGGATCCTAGGATCAAAACCTGGTGAATGGGTGCCAGGAGCCGAGAATGGGGTACTAAGGAGGTTATCGGCACTGGATTTAGTGATCGAGAATATTGTGAGCCCAGTTTTTGAGTCTAGGGCGTGACACGGGTGCCTTAGACGTAGGAATGGGAACACTACAATGTAAGGTAATACAAATCATAAGATATACAAAGGGAATAGAACAATGACCAAGAGGAAGATGAAACTATATTATGATATAACAAATAAGAGAAGGAAGACATACTTGTACTCCAGAAACAACAGAGTGTAGAATATTAGACATGAAGTGAGTAAGTTCTAACTTATTCCCTAATCGAGGATATACATTGAATGTGAAGATACGGTGGAGGACTCGAAATCAAGGCAGCATTTGATTGGCACGGAAAGCATTACCCGTATGCCATTTCGCATTAAATCGACATAGATTATGTGTAACTGCTAGCTGTTCTATATGAGACATTCTATCTTTTAGATTGTTAAGAGGAATTCCATCCTCTGCAATAACAATCCTAGTTAAGGTTGAGATTCGATAACGGTCTACAGTGAAGTTCCCTTCCACAAATTTAATTGCAAAGGTAAGATTTTCTTCGGACACTTCACAAATTGATGCATACATGCATTGCACAATGGAACAGTAAGCTTTGCCGCCCCAAGCCAAAATGCCTCTGCAACCAACATTAGAAAGAAAAGGAAAAACATTGAATGGAGCAATGTGAGCAATATTTACACTACGCTCAATAATAATGTCTCTTGAGAAGAAATCCCCAATTTGGTTTGCATTTTCTTCGAAACCCCTTAGGGTTCTCACATTGGATGAAGTAAGCCTAGATGACGAACTACCACGAGTTTTTCGTGTAGTCGAACGTTTAATACAATGCTCCATATAATATATGCTTAAGAAATAACTAATGAGAGAAGGGTGATTGTGGACATAGAAGATTTTTCACAAATCTCATACCAAAGAGGATTTAGAATCAACAATAAACCTCAAATGATAGGTTAGCTAGTAAGTGAGTACTCAAATCTTGAAAGAAATAGGAAAACAATCACTTACAAGTAAGATTTAGAGATGGGTTTGATGAGTGGGCCACCGACGAGTCGAAGAAGAAGATGAAAATGAAGAAAAAAGAATGATTTTTCACTTTTAAGAAGTGAAATCCCGCAGTCCTCGACTAGTCGAGACATGCACGACCCGTCGAAAAACCTATTTTTTTTAAAAAAAATTAATTTTGACATTATATTATTAGTACTATATACATTTAATTAATTATAAACAAGAAACAATCAAATGCATAAATACTTAATTAATAACACATAAACCAATATCATTCTTTAATTTTGAAAATCTATTCTTGTCAAGTGGTTTGGTCAAAATGTCTGAAAGTTGCTTTTCAATTTGAATATATTAAAACACAACACTCTTATCTTCAATAAGTTCTCTAATGTAATGGCATATAATATCAATATGTTTTGTACGAGAATGTTGGATTGGATTTTTTTTATATGTTAATTGTGCTTGAATTATCGCAATACAATGTCATTATATCTTGCGCAATGCTATAATCGGCTAACATTCTTTTCATCCAAATGAGTTGAGTGCAGGCATTACTAGCTGCTATATATTCAGCTTCAGCAATAGAGAGTGATACAGAGTTTTGTTTCTTACTGAGCCATGAAACTAAACAGTTCTTTACATAGAAACATCCACTGCTGGTAGATTTTCTATCGTCAATATTTCCAGCCCAGTCTGCATCAGTATATCCGACAATTTGGACGGATGTATCATGTGGATACCAAAGTCCTAAATTAGCTGAACTTGCGACATATCTGATTATCCTCTTAATAGTAATTAGGTGAGATTCTTTAGGATTGGATTAATAATGGGTATATATTCCAACACTAAATGTAAAATCAGGTCTACTAGTAGTTAAGTATATGAGACTACCAATCATACTTCGATATAAGCGAGAGCCTACACTTTTACCTGATTTATCTTTTGAGAGTTTAAGAGTTAAACTCATTGGAGTATCAAACTTCTTTCCATTCTCAAATCCAAATCTTTTTACAATATTTAAGGTGTATTTGGTTTATAAGATGAATATACCATCTTCATGTTGCTTAACTTGCGATCCAAGAAAGTAGTTAAGTTCACCAACCATACTCATTTCATACTTGGATTTAATTAGATCTGTAAGCTTAATAGATAAGTTAGATTATGTGGATCCATAAATTATATCGTCAACGTAGATCTGTACTATCAGTATATGGTCGTTATATTTTTTGACGAATAAGGTTTTATCAATGCTACCCATATTGAAGTTATGAGTAAGTAAAAATTTAGTCAATTTTTCTTACCATGCTTTGGGAGCTTATTTCAAACCATAAGGTGCCTTCTTAAGACGATATACATGATTTGGAGATTTGGTGTCCTCAAAACCTTTAAGTTGTTCAACATAGACCTCCTCATGTAAATCACCATTTAAAAATATTCTTTTAACATCCATTTGATATGTTTTGAATTTTATATAACATGCAATCGAAATAAATAATCTTATGGATTCAAGGCGAGCAACTGGTGCAAAGGTTTCATCGTAATCAATACCTTCTATTTGCGTGTACCCTTGTACAACCAATTGAGCTTTATTTCTGATAATATTACCTAATTCATCAGTTTTATTCTTAAAAAATCATTTGGTTCGTTTCTGCCAACTTTGACTCTAGATATTCCAACTTTCTAGTGTAAGTCACTAAACAAGCTAATTCCTATATTGTTGTTAAATATAAATACACATGAAGAAGCTAATTCCTTTATTTTTCTTAACATAAAGTAACATTTCAAGTTCTTATAGATGCTTATGCAAGCAAGTAGACACTAGAAAAGAGGAACAACAAAAAATGCATAAGCCAAACCACCATTAGAAATATAAGAGGCATCTGTATCCCTAATGGCCATACCTAAGAGAAGTTTGATGGATTTTTTTGATTTTTTGACCCATTGTCCTTTCGTAACTGGGATGCGCAAAGTCCTTTCACAACTGGGATGCGCAAGTCCTTTCGCAACTGGTATGCGCAAGTCCTTTCGCAACTAGGATGCGGAAAGGAGTTTCCTAAAACTATAAAAAAGGGTCCCTAGGATTTTTCTATGTATGTTGTGTTGATGAGAAAAACACAAGAGGGTTATCAAAGGTGAGAGAGAGAGAGGGAGAAAGAGAGAGAGGAAGCTTGTAGAAGGGAGGTTATGCTCGTGGAGGTGATCTACGGTGCAGCCTATATCTCAGCGCTCCTACGTCCTCGTAATCGGTGAGATCTCTCTGATTTTCTTTATTCTTTCATTATTCATCCACTCCTGCGTGAGTGAAGAAGGTTGTAAACGTTCTACTTCATAGTGGATTGTTGATCTGGACGAGGTCCTGTGGTTTTTACCTCTTTGAGGGTTTTCCACGTAAAATTCTCTTGTGTGGTGTTGTAACGCCCCGGATTTTTTGCCAACCTGGGCTTAGATGACCTTAGGCAATGGGTCGATCCTAATACCTCATTAACTTGTCAGAACTGAATTCCAAAGTCTAAAGCCGCCTTTGAACTCATTTCCTTCACAAACCTCACCCATTCATCACCTTGATCTTCCAATTTTTCTAAGAACTTTCACCCTAGACACTATCTTAAACTAGCTAAGTAATATAACTAGGATCACTTTATATACAAACTACAAAGGCCTGATTACCACCTTAACCAGAATTCACTTAGGACTAAATCCTTTAGAAATGAGACAAAGTAACTAGGTGTGAAACCAGATTAGCTACGAAATCCGTTCGAATCGCTTTCAATACGATCTGCAAGACCCCAAACTTGCAGAATCATTGACGCTAGGTTATCCTAAAATCTAGGATCATTCTCATTACCCGGCTGCTCTCGATAGCACAACGAAACTTCGTATTAGGTCTAGATCGCACATCGGGAGTCCGATTAATCCGAAGCTAAGGAACTAGGACCGCCCCACTGGGCTTAACAATCATCTCAAAAATCAGCCTTATCCGATGTTCCACGGCCATTCATTTCGAATCGGAGCGAGGTAGTGTGAAAAACACTATTCATAAGCCAAAATAAATATCTGGAATAGTGATCTGGCATCGTTCGTTGACGCGTCAGTGTTAAGCAACCTGACCGTCAGAATCAGACCAAATTACACCCTCGGATTAAGAAAAATTTCAGGAACATTTACATGTATTTGGAAATTTCGTCGTATCGTGGCCCACTGACCGTCAAACTGAAAGTGGTCCGCCACGTGCGATCCGCGTATCCGAATGAGTCAAAAACGTAATCCCACGTAGATCCATCGATGGTGAGCTTAAGTCGACGTTTGGTTCAAAGAGGGCCACCGAACTTCCTTTTGAATTTGGAAAAGCGGCGAAAATCCTATATAAGCAAGTACCCCATGAACCTAAGTCTATTTTCGTAATGTTTGAGGCTATAAAAGGAGCTTAGAACAGCCCTCTCACACCATACGAATTTTGCAAGAAACCCTAGAGGAGAGAGAGAGAAAAAGAGAGAAGAACTTGGAGATTGTTGCCAATCTTCCTCCACTGCTTTGGCTCACCACACGGCCTACACCGCTCCGTTCTAAGTGATTTCCGGCATTTTCCGCCTCATTTGAAGGTAAGAAAACCTAACCCTAGGTCGATTTGAGGTGGAATCGAGGTAGGATGTATACCGACTAACCGATTCCGCTCTTTAGGCTAGAATCGCTCTCGTAGACGGAAGATCCATCACCCTTGTGATTCGTTCGTTTCCAAAGGCGAAGGTGAGGACTTTAAGCTTATAAGTTACGGTTTTCAACGCTTTCAATGTCGATAATGGTAGATTCATGATCGCTTGCAATTGCACATGTACAAAGTGCTTTCCGTTTCCTGTTTTGATTAACGGTGTGAAATATGGAATTTCACATATTCTAGGTATACGTATAAATACCGTATACGTATTTTTTTTGGACAAATGCTTGACATGTTTATTTAATGTTTAATTATATAACATATGAATAAAATACTAGTTTGGCGAAAGGAATCGCCAAATTATATGTTTACTTGTAAATGCGCCGTATGTCGAAATTACGTATTGTAGAAATATCGTATACGTATTTCTTTTGGAATAATATTTGACATATGTATTTAATGTATGATTATACAATACATGATTAAAATACTAGCTTGGCGAAAGGAATCGCCGAAATCTATGTTCCTTTGTAAACACTATGTATGTCGAAATTGGGTATACGTGAAAGTACCCTATACGTATAAAATTTGCTGATGTGTTTGCTATGTTTATTTGCTGTATGAATATGATGTATATGTATAAAATACTAGTTTGGTAAAGGGACAACCCTAGTACACACTTCCCTAGCATATGTCATGTATGTCGATAGATTGCATTCTAAGTGTTGGTGAAATCACTTGTGAGTGTAAGTGCTTAAGTGTTAGAATCTTAGGTAGGTGCTGAGATGGGATTCTCGGTTACCTTAGAGTCGCATATGACACTCTCCATGTGGTTGTTCACTCTAACCACTCGCCTACGAAATGTAAGTATTTGTATACTTATTTACATAATGCTTTATAACATGCTTTTGAACATGCTTTGTGACTTGTTATTAACATGCCTCATGTTATGCTTTATATTATGCTTGCTAGTGTTCTTGAATTACCATGTTATCATGCCGTATTTCACATGCTATGGATTAGGATTTGACTGAGCTTGGGACTACGTTCGTAGTCCAAGCATCCGGTATCAAACTTGAAGATGTGGTTGGGATTCGTTCCGCCACGCACGATGTGTTGGTGAACTCGTGTCGTACCTCGGTTGGCGATAGTGGTTGGCCACACGAGGTGCTTCTGCGCCTCATATCGCCCAACTTGTTGTGCGCTCGAGCTAGCCGAACATGTCAGTAAACCGTATGCCTTATGTATGTTCACAATGTCTGGTCGCTAATGCTTGAACCTAGGGTACCAAACTTACCAGTGAAAATCCCGTTAACCATGGTACCTCGATCCGCTAAGACTCATGAGCCGGGCATGGTGGTATGGGACACCGTGGTCGAGCTGTCGGCCTACGCTGGGGCTACGTGCCTCCCCGTAGTGACCAGTGAGCAACTCAACTCGTGAGCCGATTATGGTGGTATGGGACACTATATTCGCGCTGTCGGCCTACACTGATAAGGTGATGGGGGAGTGGTGCAGTCTTTGTGTGTACTGGCCACAGCGACCCTTTGTAGTGACCGCGAGCATATTCGAAGTTGCGGCGTGCCTTAGGGTTCGCCGCGACATATAGAATATGAACTAGGCCTGTTTACGTATAGTTGTATCGTGATGAATCGTTTAAGGGGTGATGGGGAGTGGTGCAACCTTTGTGCGTAATGACCCTGGCGACTCTCTGCAAGTGACCTAGAAAACACACTATCGTCGTCGATATTAACTAGGGACTGACGACCCTAGATTGGATCATGTTTGGATATGATACTGAGGGAGGTACCTTAGTTTCCCAATCCTGCTGTTTGAAATGAACTAATTAAAAACTCGGTAATCATACTCATCATGCATCGCATGTGCCTGGAAGATGTGGAGCACTGTGGGATGTAAGCATGCGCGAACGTGAGATGGTGTCGCTTGAGGAAGTATGTCGGAGAGGGCATCCATCATACCTGCATTCATACTTGCATTAATCAGAGTAGCTAGGAGTGTTTGATTTACTGCTTTATCATTACTGCTTGACTGTATTGGTGACATGATAACTTATATCTTACTGTTCCACTGAGTTAGCTACTCACTCCCACGTTACGGGACGGTGTTGTACACACCAAACAGTTTTGTTGAATTTCAGATGGGGCGATGCTTATGAAGCAGAGTCGGACTACTTCTATGGTGATGAGGAGGAGTTCTCCTATCTGTATCTCTCTGACAGGTCTATGAAGACCTGGTATTGTACTGACGGGGCTATGGTATTTGGGATAGGAGACTTTACACGTCATCACATTAGGTATATTTTAGAATTGTCCTTGTAATTATTTAACCTGGAAATGTTATCACACTCTGGAGACTCATCATAGTTTATATATTTTGTCTACCTATTACAGTCTTCCGCTTGCAACTTTAACTGTCTCTGGAGTATGATATATTGTTTTGGCTTAATCTCACTCATGTTCACTACTCTAATACAGTCAACATTCAATCATCATTCATTTTGTTGCATAAGTGATGTTCTGGAACTCGAGAGTTGAGTTACTACTCGACCCCCGATTTTCAGGGCGTTACAAGATGGTATCAGAGCATGATTTTGATTAAACCGGACCTGGGTTATGGTCACACTACGCACACTGACGCACTCTGACTTAGGAGGGAGCGACGGAATGTAGAAACAGTCTTAGACATCCCTGTTCCGTCTAGCGGCTAGTTCACTGAAAACGAACGCCGAAATCGAGTCTGTATTCAACCATGGTCGCACGAGTCGACCCTAAAATGTTCCTAGGCCGTCTATAGATAATCCTAGATTACAACCCACCTCATCCCAACAGTTGAAAATCGGTAGAATAAGGGATGAACGTGATGAGGATAACTACTCCGAATCCTCGGAACTTCTCTGGACTCCTTGCAGAGACTTCTCGAATCCATGAGGAAAGAAAGCAGAAAGTAGAAATAAATTTTAGTAAATCCAAAATTGATTAATGAATGAAGAAAAATGAGTTCACAACCCTTTAAATGGGAATACCAAGTCGTGGGAAGGAAATCAGAAACAAACTATAACTAAAACTCCTAGGTTGTGATGTCTACTAGTGCGCAAGGCTTTCAGCCAAAAATAGTAAGTGTCCTATTTGACTTCACCAAACCATTCTCCTAATTATTCTAAACTCTTTTCTCATTGGGCACAACTCCTAAAGCCCAACGGATGAAGAGAAATCAAACTAAAATTACTATTTTAGTCAAACGAAATTAAAACGGGGAAATGACTGTCAATCGGAGGCTTTTTTCGCAATTCCGGGCTGCGCAACCCTGCATAGCTGGGTTGGTTGGCTTCATTAGCTCGTCCTACCCCAAATTCATATATTTTACGTCAGATAACTCATTCCGGATTGCAAGATATGTCCAGTTTACCCGAAACTACCCGAAATAGAGCGAATCGGAGTCGGGGGCCTCCCCACTTAAATTCGATGGGACCCAGGGTCGAACCAGGGTGCATTTGGCACCTTGGGACCATGAAGAACAGGGCCCCACCGCGGCGGCGCGGTTCCGGCCAAGCCCGACCGCGGCGCCACCGCGGCACCGGCGGCGGACCGCGGTCCGGTGGCTTTTCCGGCGTGGGTCCAAGGCCTAGGTTGGTCGGACTGACCTCCTACACCCCCTGGTACGTGCCATTTTGGCAATGGTTTGAGATTTTTGGGGTTGGAGCCCCCTCTCTCTCACATCTTCCCTTCCAAATGCCCTCCCCTTCTATTTCCGATTTTCTCCCTCAAATCTTTCCTCCAGTCTTTCAATCCCCCATTTTTATCCATAACTCACCCACTCCCATCGATCACAACAGTCCTAGCCACCTACCCTACCCCTTCCTTTCATGTTTGAGCTCTCATCTCCCCCATTTGGAGCTCAAAACCGTGTGACTGCCAAACCTACCTCATTTCTCCCTTTTACCTTCTACATTCCCTACCTTTTTGGCCTTCACAATCCCTGTTGAGGCTCAAGTCTATGGAGAACCAAAAACTCCATTCTATTTCCCTTATCTTCATTTTCCATGGCTCTATCCGAGCTCATCCATATGTTGTCTTGTAGTTTGCGTGGGCTACTATCGTAGGGTGGTTCTGTTTTCCTGATCCTAGGTGTAGTAGTTGGTAGAATGTTCAAGGTATTTGAGAACGTAGGGTCCGTTAGGCCAAATTCCATTAGGAAAGTTTACGATGGATAGAATTATAAAAGTAATAATAAATGTGTATGTAGGATATAGCCCCTAGAATGGGTGTATCCTATGTCTTCCGACACCATGTTTAGAATGTACGCAATTAAGAGTAAATTCCGAGAATTCCTTTCCAATAACACTTAGAAATTTTCCCATCGTGGGATATGGAAAATCCCATCTCACGTTTTTCCAACACCAGGCTCATTTTCTAAGGCCTATAAAAATTTAATCCCCTCCCACCCTCCTACCAACCATGTCACACCCAATCCCAAGGTAGGATTAGTAATGCGGTCCCATTTAATACAATTTAGGGCCACTGGCCAAATTGCGTTGAAGTGATAAAGTCCCTTGATATACATTAACCCACCACACTCTGATAGCTTAAGCTTTTGGAGTAAATGGTTGTTTGACAAATAAGCCATAGAGTTTTGGACCTAGAGCGATACTCCTAGTTTTCGACAGACCTGACCGTATAGGAAATCCAACAAAATAATAATGTAAGCCCCAGAATCTTCTTAGCCGGTGTGATCATGTGTGAAATGCTCGAACGTCAAGTACAGGCAACTCAATTCTAATCAGACAACTTTGACCCTAGGCGATAAAATAATTTCTTTATTCAGAAAGGGTATAAAATCATCTGGTGTATAAGCATGGACTTTAGATTACAACTAGTGGATTATCGCTGCTCATAAGTTGAGCCTAAGGCTGCTGATTAGACTAAGAAATGTAGACGACTAACAATGTTAAGATAATTGAGTGATAGACATAGTTAATTGGCTTGAATAGGTTGGAGCGAGACCCCGTTCCGTTGTTGAATCCCCTTAATACTTTAGGCTTCCTTAGTAACTCTTAGGAAGCTTGTTTGACGTAGAAACTATTCACGATTAGAGGAAACCTATATATCCCTTGGATTCAATGTTAGGTCCAATTAATACATCCCTTAGAATTTCCTTCTCAAGGACTTAGTACAATGGGAACGCGGAGTAGAGAAACTACATTTAAGCGAGGTATTCGCGGTTTGAATCAAATTCTCAATCCTGGTAGTGACCAATGAACCCTATGCTCTGATCAAGCAGAAGGTCGGGATCAACTGGGATTAAGAAATGATATGACAATTTTCTGTCCTAGCTAGGCAGAAGATCCATGTATCCGACTCAGACCCACTACACAACATTCTTTCCGTGTTGGCCCGACATTTACAACTAAAAGTTTATAATTTTGTCCTTGAAAGGTGTTAGGAGTATATAACTGATAGAGACTTTATCTTTTAGGCCTAAGGAATTGCCCAAATGGGCAACAGACAGTTAGGAATTAGGTCCCAAATTGCATGCCATGTCGGCATACGTATTGTGCTTATGAACGTAAAAAGATAACCTGCCTGTTAAATAGGATAAGTCTGGACTGCGACAAATTCCTTGGTAGAATTAGGCATCTCGCCACAAACTCACACCTAACCTCGAATCAACCACAATACCCTTCATCTTTAGCTCCTTTCTATGATCATAGGTATCAATGCCATAATACACAACATTGATGAAAAGAAGACCAATGTAGTGGGAGATCGCATCCCATTTCATGTCAAGGATAGATCCTAAACTACACCTTGTTCCGATATACGGAGCAGGACATAAATCTTGAGCCTTGAGGGCGAAAATAAATTTTAAGGGGGGTAGAACATGATGAACCCGCTCTAGTTAGGTCACCTAATACACCTCTTTGACCTGGGTGGCGCAGCAGAAACGTGGTGGACCCTACCCCACTGGCCCAGGATCGAAACGATGCTCGTTAACATACGCACATTATAGAAGCCCTAACAAATTCTATTATGAAAATGTGTTAGGATGATCTAGTAAGATTTGATTCACCCTCCCCTGGGACAGATAATATCGAGGACTCTCTTAAACTAAGACCTAAAGGCCAACCTTAGAATAAACAATTTGAGCCTTTCAATGATGGACATTCCCTACTCTTAGAGAGTGATCGGACTACGGAGTTACTGAAATATACAACTGCGAAGCATTCGCGGCTTGACCTAATTCTCAATCCTGGACGACTACCAATGGACTCACTGCTTGGCCGAGCAGAAGACCAGGATCCACCAGGATTCGGAAGCGATACGATGAGCTTCCTACCCTGGCCCGGTAGATGATCGATGTATCGGGATCGAGTCCACTATTACCATCTCTCCGTGTTGGTCAAACAATGAAAACAACTATCTTACTCTAAATTGTGGGAATTGTCGTCAAGACTCCAAATAGGTAAAGAAATAAATGGTAGCAAACCATCAAGGTATGAGAAATGGATAAAGAATTAAGTTTTAAGGGGGGTAGACTAAAAGGAACCAAACTAGTATATACCCTACCACGCGTAGGAACTCGAAATCAATAAGTCTTAGGCAAATGAAATAATAAAAATCTTTCCTTATTACCCTTAGGCAATTTCGGGGACGAAATTTTGTTTTAAGGGGGGTAGATTGTAACGCCCCGGATTTTTTGCCAACCTGGGCTTAGATGACCTTAGGCAATGGGTCGATCCTAATACCTCATTAACTTGTCAGAACTGAATCCCAAAGTCTAAAGCCGCCTTTGAACTCATTTCCTTCACAAACCTCACCCATTCATCACCTTGATCTTCCAATTTTTCTAAGAACTTTCACCCTAGACACTATCTTAAACTAGCTAAGTAATATAACTAGGATCACTTTATATACAAACTACAAAGGCCTGATTACCACCTTGACCAGAATTCACTTAGGACTAAATCCTTTAGAAATGAGACAAAGTAACTAGGTGTGAAACCAGATTAGCTACGAAATCCGTTCGAATCGCTTTCAATACGATCTGCAAGACCCCAAACTTGCAGAATCATTGACGCTAGGTTATCCTAAAATCTAGGATCATTCTCATTACCCGGCTGCTCTCGATAGCACAACGAAACTTCGTATTAGGTCTAGATCGCACATCGGGAGTCCGATTAATCCGAAGCTAAGGAACTAGGACCGCCCCACTGGGCTTAACAATCATCTCAAAAATCAGCCTTATCCGATGTTCCACGGCCATTCGTTTCGAATCGGAGCGAGGTAGTGTGAAAAACACTATTCATAAGCCAAAATAAATATCTGGAATAGTGATCTGGCATCGTTCGTTGACGCGTCAGTGTTAAGCAACCTGACCGTCAGAATCAGACCAAATTACACCCTCGGATTAAGAAAAATTTCAGGAACATTTACATGTATTTGGAAATTTCTGATCGTGGCCCACTGACCGTCAAACTGAAAGTGGTCCGCCACGTGCGATCTGCGTATCCGAATGAGTCAAAAACGTAATCCCACGTAGATCCATCGATGGTGAGCTTAAGTCTGACGTTTGGTTCAAAGAGGGCCACCAGAACTTCCCTTTTGAGCTGGAAAAGCGGCGAAAATCCTATATAAGCAGTACCCCATGAACCTAAGTCTATTTTCGTAATGTTTGAGGCTATAAAAGGAGCTTAGAACAGCCCCTCTCACAGCCATACGAATTTTGCAAGAAACCCTAGAGGAAGAGAGAGAAAAGAGAGAGAAGAACTTGGAGATTGTTGCCAATCTTCCTCCACCTGCTTTGGCTCACCACACGGCCTACACCGCTCCGTTCTAAGTGATTTCCCGGCGTTTTCCGCCTCATTTGAAGGTAAGAAAACCTAACCCTAGGTCTGATTTGAGGTGGAATCGAGGTAGGATGTATACCGACTAACCGATTCCGCTCTTTAGGCTAGAAATCGCCTGTAGACGGAAGATCCATCACCCTTGCTGATTCGTTCCGTTTCCAAAGGCGAAGGTGAGGACTTTAAGCTTATAAGTTACGGTTTTCAACGCTTTCAATGTCAGATAATGGTAGATTCATGATCTGCTTGCAATTGCACATGTACAAAGTGCTTTCCGTTTCCTGTTTTGATTAACGGTGTGAAATATGGAATTTCACATATTCTAGGTATACGTATAAATACCGTATACGTATTTTTTTTGGACAAATGCTTGACATGTTTATTTAATGTTTAATTATATAACATATGAATAAAATACTAGTTTGGCGAAAGGAATCGCCAAATTATATGTTTACTTGTAAATGCGCCGTATGTCGAAATTACGTATTGTAGAAATATCGTATACGTATTTCTTTTGGAATAATATTTGACATATGTATTTAATGTATGATTATACAATACATGATTAAAATACTAGCTTGGCGAAAGGAATCGCCGAAATCTATGTTCCTTTGTAAACACTATGTATGTCGAAATTGGGTATACGTGAAAGTACCCTATACGTATAAAATTTGCTGATGTGTTTGCTATGTTTATTTTCTTTGTATGAATATGATGTATATGTATAAAATACTAGTTTGGTAAAGGGACAACCCTAGTACACACTTCCCTAGCATATGTCATGTATGTCGATAGATTGCATTCTAAGTGTTGGTGAAATCACTTGTGAGTGTAAGTGCTTAAGTGTTAGAATCTTAGGTAGGTGCTGAGATGGGATTCTCGGTTACCTTAGAGTCGCATATGACACTCTCCATGTGGTTGTTCACTCTAACCACTCGCCTACGAAATGTAAGTATTTGTATACTTATTTACATAATGCTTTATAACATGCTTTTGAACATGCTTTGTGACTTGTTATTAACATGCCTCATGTTATGCTTTATATTATGCTTGCTAGTGTTCTTGAATTACCATGTTATCATGCCGTATTTCACATGCTATGGATTAGGATTTGACTGAGCTTGGGACTACGTTCGTAGTCCAAGCATCCGGTATCAAACTTGAAGATGTGGTTGGGATTCGTTCCGCCACGCACGATGTGTTGGTGAACTCGTGTCGTACCTCGGTTGGCGATAGTGGTTGGCCACACGAGGTGCTTCTGCGCCTCATATCGCCCAACTTGTTGTGCGCTCGAGCTAGCCGAACATGTCAGTAAACCGTATGCCTTATGTATGTTCACAATGTCTGGTCGCTAATGCTTGAACCTAGGGTACCAAACTTACCAGTGAAAATCCCGTTAACCATGGTACCTCGATCCGCTAAGACTCATGAGCCGGGCATGGTGGTATGGGACACCGTGGTCGAGAATTGTCGGCTCTACGCTGGGGTTACGTGCCTCCCGTAGTGACCGGTGAGCAACTCAACTCGTGAGCCGATTATGGTGGTATGGGACACTATATTCGCGCTGTTGTCGGCCTACACCGATAAGGTGATGGGGAGTGGTGCGGTCTTTGTGTGTGTCTGACCACAGCGACCCTTTGTAGTGACCGCGAGCATATTCTCGAAGTTGCGGCGTGCCTTAGGGTTCGCCGCGACATATAGAATATGAACTAGGCCATGTTTTCGTATAGTTGTATCGTGATGAATCGTTTAAGGGGTGATGGGGGAGTGGTGCAACCTTTGTGCGTAATGTGACCACTGGCAGCCTCTGCGGTGACCTAGAAAACACACTATCGTCGTCGATATTAACTAGGATCGACGACCCTAGATTGGATCATGTTTGGATATGATACAAGGAGGTACCTTAGTTTCCCAATCCCGTTTGTTTGAAATGAACTAATTAAAAACTCGGTAATCATACTCATCATGCATCGCATGTGCCCTGGAAGATGTGGAGCACGTGGGATGTAAGCATGCGCGAACGTGAGATGGTGTCGCTTGAGGAAGTATGTCGGAGAGGGCATCCATCATACCGCATTCATACTTGCATTAATCGAGTAGCTAGGAGTGTTTGATTTCTTGCTTTATCATTCTTGCTGACTTGTATGTATTGGTGACATGATAACTTATATCTTCTTGTTCCCTTGAGTTAGCTACTCACTCCCACGTTACGGGACGGTGTTGTACACACCAAACGGTTTTGTTGAATTTCGGATGGGGCGATGCTTATGAAGCGAGTCGGACTACTTCTATGGTGATGAGGAGGAGTTCTCCTATCTCGTATCTCTCGACAGTCTATGAAGACATGGTATTGTATTGGGGGCTATGGTATTTAGGATAGGAGACTTTACACGTCATCACATTAGGTATATTTTAGAATTGTCCTTGTAATTATTTAACCTGGAAATGTTATCACACTCTGGAGACTCATCATAGTTTATATATTTTGTCTACCTATTACAGTCTTCCGCTTGCAACTTTAACTGTCTCTGGAGTATGATATATTGTTTTGGCTTAATCTCACTCATGTTCACTACTCTAATACAGTCAACATTCAATCATCATTCATTTTGTTGCATAAGTGATGTTCTGGAACTCGAGAGTTGAGTTACTACTCGACCCCCGATTTTCAGGGCGTAACAGGTGTGTGATTGATGCATTGATTATTTTTATTGCTTTATTATCCATAATTCTAGTTTGTTCTGGAGGGCTAGATCCTAAGGTTTTGTGCAAGGCCCTCAACAAAGTGGTATCAAAGCTAAGTTCATTGAACGGGTAGGATCGGTTTTGAATTATGGAAGGTGGCTCAAGGATGATCAGCCTCAATGGTTCTAACTGGACCATATGGAAGGCTAAGATGGAGGACTTGCTTTATTGCAAGGACCTATATTCTCCAATCTTAGGCATATCAGCAAAATCCAAGGATATGACTGATGATGATTGGAAGAAGATGGACCGAAAGGCAGTGGGGTTTATTAGACAATGGTTGGATGATTCTGTGTTCCACCATGTGTCTATGGAAACCTCAGCCGCAAGCCTATGACTAAAATTACAAGGGCTGTATGAGAGAAAGACAGCCGGTAATAAGATATTTCTGATAAGGCGACTTGTGAATCTCAAGTTCAAAGATGGTGGTTCTGTGGCCGAGCACATGAATGAGGTCAGCAATATAGTGAACCAACTCACCTCTATGAAGATGGTCCTGGATGATGAATTGTAGGCTTTACTATTGCTTAGTTCATTGCCTGACAGTTGGGAGACATTGGTCGTGTCCCTAAGTAACTTCGTGCCAGGCGGAAAGATATCCATGGAACAGGTAACTAGTTGTCTCTTCAATGAGGAGACAAGGAGGAAGTCTCAGGGGTCTACTCAGCAAGAGGCTCTTGTGACACAGGAACGGGGGAGAGGAAAGAACAGGAAAGGTAGGAAGGCCCGAGATAAATCAAGAGGCAAGTCAAGTAACAGAAAAGAGGTTGAATGCTGGAATTGTGGCAAGAAGGGCCACTACAAGCATGAATGTCGTGGTAAGAAAAACGACAAGAAAGGAAAAGGGAAGGAAGATAAATCAGATTCCACTGCGGTCGCTTCAGATGGCGACATGGTAATTATTCTTTCAGGATATCACGATGTATGTCTCACGGCTACGAGTCAGGACACCGACTGGGTGGTTGACTCGGGAGCTTCTTTTCATGTGACTCCACGCAGGGACTTCTTCACAAGCTACAAGTCAGGTGACTATGGGACTGTGAAGATGGGAAATTCTGGCGTATCAAAGATCGTGGGAGTCAGTGATATTTGTGTGAAGACCGATGTGGGCTGCACATTGGTCCTTAGGGAGGTGAGGTATATCCCAGACCTTCGCCTCAACTTGATGTCGACGGGAAGGTTGGATGATGATGGCTATGAAAGCCAGTTTGCTGATGGGCGATGGAAGCTCATCAAGGGTTCGTTGATCATGGCTAGAGGAAAGAAGTGTTGCACCCTTTACAAGGTAAGTGTCAGTATGTGCAAGGGTGGATTGAACGCAGTGGAAGATTCAGCTATTGACATGTGGCACAGGCGTCTAGGCCACATGAGTGAAAAAAGGCTTCAGTTACTAGCAAGGAAGCGGCTCATTCCAGACGTGACAGATATACCTCTCAAAACTTGTCTTGATTGTTTATCAGGGAAACAACATAGAGTTTCATTTGTTAAAACTGCTTCTCATATTAATAAAGTGCATGCATTAGATTTGGTTTATTCTGATGTTTGTGGTCCTATGAGGACAAAAACCTTGGGTGGGGCATTGTATTTTATTACTTTTATAGATGATGCATCTAGGAGGGTTTGGGTTTATGCTTTGAAATCTAAGGACGAGGTCTTTGGTGTGTTTAAATTGTTTCATGCTATGGTCAAGAGAGAGACAGGTAAATCATTGAAGTGCATCCGCACTGACAATGGTGGTGAATACATTGGCGACTTTCACGAGTACTGCAAGTCCCTGGGTATACGGCATGAACAGACGGTTCCCAAGACCCCCCAGCATAATGGTGCAGCTGAGCGAATGAATCGCACAATTGTTGAGAGAATCAGATGCATGCTATCCCATGCGAAATTGCCCAAGACGTTCTGGGGAGAAGCAATGTACACAGCGGTGTATTTGATAAACAGGTCTCCATCAGCCCCGTTGAATGGAGAAGTACCTGAGAAGGTGTGGACTGGACATGATCCATCATACAGTCATCTCAAGGTGTTTGGATGTAGGGCATCCGTTCACGTAACAAAGGATGAGAGGTCCAAGCTCGATATGAAGATCAGGCAGTGTGTGTTATTAGGGTACGGTGATGAAAAGTTCGGTTATAAATTGTGGGATCCGACCGAGAGGAAGCTCGTCAGGAGCAGAGATGTGGTTTTCTTTGAAGATCAGTGTATAGAAGGCATTGGTAAGCCAGAGAAGAATCAGCCTAGTTCAGGTGAACTAGAGGACATGGATCTGATTATTCCTCCCATGGTGCCTGATGACGGGGGAGTACAGCAAGGTGCAGAGGACGAGAGAGTTCCTTCAGAAGATGGACCGGGGGGAGGCCCCCACTTGATCCACTGTTGAGCCACGGTGAGGAGGTCATCTAGGGACAGACAGCTGTCCAAGAGGTACTCGCCACATGAGTACATTATGCTGACTGATGGGGGAGAACCAGAAGATTATTCTGAGGCCCTAGCCGACGAGCATAAGGGGGAGTGGTTGAAAGCTATGCAAGAGGAGATGGAATCCTTACATAAGAACCACACCTATGATATGGTGAAATTGCCTAAGGGTAAGAAAGCTTTGAGCAATAAGTGGGTGTTCAGAAAGAAGATTGAGCAGAAGAATTCACAGACGAGGTTCAAGGCCAGACTTGTGGTGAAAGGGTTTGGTCAGAGGAAAGGTATAGACTTCGAAGAGATATTCTCACCAGTGGTGAAGATGACATCCATACGGGTGTTGCTTGGGTTGGCGGCTAGCATGGATCTGGAGATAGAGCAGTTAGATGTTAAAACTGCCTTTCTCCATGGTGACTTAGAAGAAGAGATCTACATGCACCAATCAGAGGGGTTCGAAGTCAAAGGCAAGGAGCATATGGTGTGTAGGCTGAGGAAGAGCTTGTATGGGCTGAAACAAGCTCCACGGCAATGGTACAAGAAGTTCAACTCATTTATGCTGAAACATGGGTATGACAGAATGGAGTTGGACCACTGTGTGTTCACACGCAAGTTCTCAGATGGTGATTTCTTAGTTCTGCTATTATACGTTGATGACATGCTCATCATGGGAAAAGACATCAAGAAGATCGACAGGCAGAAACAAGAGTTGGGTAAGTCTTTTGCGATGAAAGACTTGGGCCCGGCTATACAGATCCTAGGAATGGAGATAACCCATGACAAAAGCAGCAGGAAACTTTGGCTGTCACAAGAGCAGTATATTGAGAAAGTCGTAGAGCGGTTCAATATGAATGCAACGAAGCCGATCAGTACTCCACTGGATGGTCACTTCAGATTGACCGACAGGCAGTGTCCCAAGACGAAGGCAGAGGTGGATAAGATGCAGAAGATACCCTACGCGTCAGCTGTAGGAAGTTTGATGTATGCTATGGTGTGTACACGCCAAGACATAGCATGTGCGGTTGGTGTTGTTAGCCGGTATCTTGCCAATCCTGGTAAAGAGCATTGGGCAGCGGTAAAATAGATACTGTGGTATCTAAGAGGCTCATCCAGGTTGAGCCTATGCTATGGTGACGGTAAACCTATGTTAGAGGGCTACACAGATGCAGATATGGCAAGTGACATAGACTCCAGGAAGTCTACATCGGGGTTCATGTTCACGTTTGCAGGGGGAGCGGTTTCTTGGCAGAGCAAGCTACAGAAGGTCATAGCATTGTCAACTACAGAAGCCGAGTACATTGCAGTCACAGAGGCATGTAAAAAGATGCTTTGGATGAAAAGGTTACTACATGAACTTAGCCTGAAGCAGGAGGAACACGTGGTCTATTGCGATAGTCAGAGTGCTATACACTTCAGCAAGAATCCAAGTCAGCATTCCAAGTCAAAGCACATAGAGATTCGGTATCACTGGATCAGAGATACTTTGGAACAGAAGGTGTTACAGCTTGAGAAGGTCCACACGGATGATAATGGGTCAGATATGATGACTAAGGCCTTGCTTAAGGGCAAGTTTGAGGTTTGTAGAAACCTGACTGGCTTAAAGAAGGTGAATCCCTCCTGAGTCAAAAAGGGGGAGATTTGATGGGTTTTTTTGACCCGTTGTCCTTTCGCAACTAGGATGCGCAAAGTCCTTTCACAACTGGGATGTGCAAGTCCTTTCGCAACTAGGATGCACAAGTCCTTTCACAACTGGGATGCGTAAGTCCTTTCGCAACTGGGATGCGCAAGTCCTTTCGTAACTAGGATGCGGAAAGGAGTTTCCTAAAACTATAAAAAAGGGTCCCTAGGATTTTTCTACGTATGTTGTGTTGATGAGAAAAACACAAGAGAGCTATCAAAGGTGAGAGAGAGAGGGAGAGAGAGAGAGAGAGAGGAAGCTTGTAGAAGGGAGGTTATGCTCGTGGAGGTGATCTACGGTGCAGTCTATATCTCAGCGCTCCTACGTCCTCGTAATCGGTGAGATCTCTCTGGTTTTCTTTATTCTTTCATTATTCATCTACTCCTGCGTGAGTGAAGAAGGTTGTAAACGTTCTACTTCATAGTGGATTGTTGATCTGGACGAGGTCCTGTGGTTTTTACCTCTTTGAGAGTTTTTCACGTAAAATTCTCTTGTGTGGTGTGTGATTGATGCATCAATTATTTTCATTGCTTTATTATCCATAATTCTGGTTTGTTCTGGAGGGCTAGATCCTAAGGTTTTGTGCAAGGCCCTCAACAAAGTTGACTATGACTGGAAGGATGTGTGCTACATGGTCCTGGGGTTCCAACAGTTTCCCAAGTGCTGCACAACCCTCAACAACCAACAATCGCACAGAATCTTGATCTAAAATGCAGCAAATTGGATAGTCATGCTGCTAGTAGCCAGATAGCACATGCAAAGAAAGAAAGTCAACAACAAAAGGTACAAGCAGGATGACATGTAAAAACAGAATAAAAATCACCAAGTTAAAAAGGCCAGAATTTTTTTTCTTTTTTTTTTCCCCCTTCCTTTCATTCTTTGTTTTGTTCTTTTCCTTTCTCCAATCAAAATTAAGTTGCTCGAAGATCAAAAAATATTATCCAGATCAGAATTGAGAGAGATCGAATTATTAGGATTTTCCAACCATGGGTCTACTACAGAAGCGAAGGAAGAGGGACAACATTCAAACCATGTTACATCAGAACTACATTTATTCCATGTTGGGATTCTTGGGCCTGTCTCACTCATCTGGGAAAATCCTACTCCTGTGATGTTGTATAGTAACGTCCAGGTTCAACCATCCAAACTGAGGATTCTATGGGCCCCAAAGTGAATGGTCCATGAACCAAAATCTCCCAAACACAGATCTCAAACCTGACTCATAGGCAACTAACAGAGAAACCATTACAATTCAACCAAAATAAGGCCAGATATTCAATGGCCAAGATCTTTTGATCTAGGAGTTTTTGGTATATGGGCCACCAATAGTATGTCCCCCAAATCATTAGACCACTTGAATTATGGACACCACTAGCAAATATTAAAAACCAAAGTCCTAACTGCAGGAACAGTTAGGACATTAAGAACAATACCAAATGATTATCATTGTACTAAGTAATTAAAGTGGTTGATTTTTATTTTTATTTTCGATAAAACAGCTACGTGTTATCTTGTACATGGCCCACTGTATAAGCAGACCAGTTTGAAGCTCAAGCTAGGTCACTATGAGATGGGACCCACATAAATTCACAGACGAGATGATAAATCATGACAAAATTATAAAGTGTGCACCTGCATGCAGCATTGCAGCTAACCATTCCATCATTTGGCATATTTCTCATCTGAATTGTGCATTAGGTGATGGCCCATCAGTGGGTCCCATCCAGTGAACAATCATAACAACCAGCCTAACCATCCACAAAGGAATGCACAAGATTGAAACTTAAAATTGGATAGAGACTGTACATATAAAATAGACAGTGCACAGAACTAAAAGAAGGCATTTACAGAGCAAAGTATAAAAGAGAATCCAGAAACACTACGGAATGCTCTTTTTCACAAGCCATCTATCTGAATAGAGAGAGAGAGAGAGAGAGAGAGAAAAGCATATAGATGGGAAAATAAATAATTTAAATAAATAAATCACTTTGAAGAAATTCATCTTTACAGTGTGGCCATTTAATGTCAACTGTATAGTTTCTAGATTTGATGGTCAGATTCAGCTCTTGTCGACTGCCTCCCCCAGCAAGATTGAGATGGAAATGGCATCCCCAAGAGGCTTTTGTCAGATTGCAATGCAGGTCTAGGGGCCATTTCATAAAAACTTATTGAAGAGATGAAGAATTGATTGGAAATGGAAAGGTACCAGATACAAGAAATCAAGATAGGAAAGCCAGCAATGCAGTGACAGGGTAATTACTCAACTAATTGCTAAATCCCCAAATCCACAAATTACTAAATCCCCAAATCCACAGATTGCTAAATCCCCAAATCCCTAAATCGATATTGAGATTGAGAGAGAGAGAGAGATACCTCACCGAGCTTCAGAGACAGAGAGAGGGCGTGCGTGGGTAGGGCGTGCAGCAACGGTAGGGTGGAGAGACCGGAGAGAGAGGGAGAGAGACGGAGAGAGAGAGAGAGAGAGAGAGAGAGAGAGGAGGGAGAGGGTGCGAGAGAGAGAGAGAGAGAGAGGAGGGATTTTTGTTTAGGTCGGGCGTCAGGCGGGCGGGCGAGCGGCGGGTGGAGAAAGATAAGAAAGGGGAAGGGGGCTAGGGTCGGGTGGGGTCAGGTATATAGGGAGAGGGTTCTGTACGGTCGAACTCATGGGAACTTCCCACGAGGTCGAGCTGTGTGGGCCCACTGTGATGCGTGTCGACCATCAACACCGTGCATTTGATGGGGCCCCTTTAAATTATGGGACATCTCAAAAATCAGCCGTATACGGAACTTAGGTAGGCCATACCATCTAAAATCATGTGAAGAAATGCCTAAAACATAAAATCACTTGGTGGGGCCCACCTGAAATTTTGATGCATATGAAACTTAGTCTGACTCCTCATCCAAATGGGACACACATAATGGATGCGCTGGATTTGTGAACCACATCTCGGTGGTCCCAACAAATGATTATGAATATTTTAATGGAGGGTAACCCCTCTCAACTTTTGTATGTGGTGTGGCCCAAAAGAGTCAAAGATTGTCTTGATTTTTAAGCCCCAGGCCCACCATGGAATGGTGCATCTGACCGGTTGGGTAGATGTTCAACACCCATCACGGTGGGGACCACACGGCTCGACCGTATGAGAAGTTCCCATGAGCTCCACCATATCGAACCTTTTCCCACATATATATATATATATATAATTATAAATTTATTATATATCCATCATTAAAATCCTCCTAAGCCCGCTGTACTGTTTATTTGAGATCCAATGTGTCGATTAGGTCATACCGGGCCAGATGATGGGGAAAAACAAAAATCAGCTTGATCCAAAACTTTTATGGCCCCAAAATATTTTTTAATGGTTGACACTCATTCAACACTGTTTTCTGTATTATGGTCCATTTTAGATTGGGATATACCTCATTTTTTATCTCATGTCGTAAGATGATCTTTAAAAATAAATGAACGGCATGGATTAAACACATACATCATGATGAGGCCCCCAGAGCACCAACCACTAGCCATTGGCTGGTGTCAGGATTAAACACATACATCATGCTTCCTTTTTGTTCTTTAGACATCAAATTATTTGTTAACATGGATGAACGGAGTGGATAAAATAAATAAATAATGGTGGACCCCACAGAGTTTACTCTAATAAGGGTAACGAGTAACTCACCTAAAGGGGACACATCAAATCCATGGTGTTGATGTTCGACAATTGGATGTCCAAATCTTAAGTGGATCACATTCCAGAAACAGTGTTGAATGAGCGTCAACCATTAAAAAACATTTTGGGGTCATAAAAGTTTTGGATCAAACTGATTTTTGTTTTTCCCCTTCATCTGGCCATATATGACCTAATCAACATATTGGATGTCAAATAAACAGTATCGTGGGCCTTAGGAGGATTTTAATGATGAATATGTAATAATTTTATAAATTATTATATATATATATATATATATATATACTTCTTACATTGAAACATAATTTAATAATTTGTAGTTGTCTTAATCTTTTTATTATTATTTTTATTTTATTTGTAGTGTAATTTTTTAAAGAATCAAGGGGAAGTATATATCCAAAAAATGAGGATATGCAAAACTGTGAAAGAGCACATATTATGTTATAGGGTTGGAGAACTTTAAAGGTAATCCATCTGCTGGCTTTCAGTAAGTTACAAACCTTACTTTCTCCATATAGATCTCCACCTGTAAGTGCCACAAAAGAAAAGTTTTACTGACGACATTGACAATTCAAAGGGCATGAAAATCATGGAACATTAGTACTTATAATACCATTGACAATTTGACTATGTACTTAGATCTGTCATTGGCAAACGTTATGCAGTCAAAAAGCCCATTTACAACTCGTGGAAATATTCCTTTTTTCTGTCCATCACACTCCGACATACTTGGGCCCTACTTCAACATGAGGATGTTATTAGATATCATCTGAATTGAAAGCAAACCACTTCAAAATACACCACTATTTTTTTAGAATGACTCATTAAACAACCCATTCATGAATACAATTTAATCACTTCACCTCCAGATCAATATTTTTATGTTGTAGTTTTCAAAATAACAGTAGAATTTCACAAACAGAGATGCTACAGATGGAATCAGGTGAAAACCACAACCTGATTCGAAAATTTAACTGTAAATTACCTCCAGCTAGTCCAGATCGTGAATGTAGAAAACTTAATACTCTAATTTCATGAAATTCCTAGTAATTTTCAAACAGAGCAGCAACAGCAGAATGAAATCGAAATGAAATGAGGCTTTTGGATGTAAAGAAGCTCTAACTAGTGAGGATCAGGGATTTAGAAATCTCTTATGCAATTCAATGAGAAATCTCACATTGCTCTCTCTACCTACACCTATCCAACTAACTCGTCCGCTGCCTATATTGCCCACCATGCACGACACCCATTTCTTTTGTTCTCTCTTATTCTCTCCTTTACTGCAAAATAAAACCAATCAAATGAGCTAAACTCAATCCAGCCTAAAAAATAGAACTCAAATCATGTTTTGGAAGTATGAATGCAAATTTTGTATGTAGAATATCCCCTAAGATTGTATTGCCACACTCTTTCGAGTTGGATCTTAGCTAGTGCAAGCTACCGAGTCCCTAGCAGAGTCGTCATTCTATGAACACTGAAAATTAGCGCACTACGCTTTTTTATCTTTGTTTTGTGGTGCATGGGCTGATTTGAACTGATGATGTAATAGACTTGGAGTTACCACTAGCCAATTAACTCAAAAACCTGTAAAATTAATGAACAAAATGGATAAAGCAAATACATCATGGTGGGCCCCATGAAGCCCTTAAGAGGACCATCCAATGTCCCTACACCCAAAATTGGGCGCGCACTCAAAATGGAGCCGCACCCAAATCCCCCCATTTCTCTCACTTTCTCTCACCCCTTCTATAGAAACCCTACTCTTCCAAACCCTTCTCCCAATACTCAACGCTCTCAAACCCTCATCTCCTAAAACCCATCTCTCCTGCCTATAAAAATTGACCAACCCTCTCTCTCTCTCTCTCTCTTTGTTTATTGAGGTTTGGTGGTGTTTTCGTAGGGTATATAGCAATGAAGATGGGAAAATAACAAGAGAGGAAGTGCAAGAGGTGATGATTTTTCTTTTCTTCTTCCATATGCAGCCATGGCGAGTGCAAGAGGTGAGGATTTTTCATCACCAAGTTCTGTGGGCCCCACTATGATGTATATGTTGTATTCACACCATCTATCCATTTTTAAATATCATATTAGGGCATCGGCCAAAGAATGAGGCAGATAAAAAACTGCAGTAGACCCTACCACATAAAACAATGGGGAGAGTGATTCCCACCGTTGAAACTATCCTAAGGCTCACCACAATGTTTATTTGAAATCTAACTTGTTCAAAAGTTAAAAAAGACATGAAATAAGGGAAAACACAAATATCAGCTTGATCTAAAACTTTTGTGGCCTTTAGAGGTTTTTAATGGTGGGCGTCACTATCCCCATTGTTTTCTATGATGGGGTCAACTGGAGCTTTGGATTTAACTCATTCTTTGGATATTGACCTAAAATGATATCTCCAAATGGATGGAAGGTGTGGATACAAAACATACATCATAGTGGGACCCACACTTCAGTTGAGAGTCTCGATACTCAACCTGTCAGTAGCTAATCCGCGCCCGTGGTAGTGTCGCAAGCCAAACCGGTCTCTCCCAAAAGACCAAACCGCGTGCCTCCCCCCAATCCCCAAAAACAAATCGCGCCCTTCCCCCCAAAATCAGAGAAACCCGCCCAAAAAATCAGAAAAACCCTCGTTTGCGCCCAATCTCTCTAGTCCTAAAATTCCTCTATCTCTCTCTCTCTCCAACATCTCTCACGGTTTCTTCTAAAAAACCCTAGATCTGATTTCCATACATTGAATCGATCATCAGCTGCTTGGATCGCTCCTTTTCTCTTCTTTCGTCATGTAATGGTTCGATCGGATTCTGTATTATTCTTAGATTCATTGCCGGCCGCAAGCCCTAGATGTCCTCTATCCAAGGTTTGTTTCTTGTATTCTTCAATGTAGGGATATTTTGATTTTTATTGCCTTTTCCTTTTTGTCATTTATGTTTCTGGAGTGCACTTGAGCAGAGAAACATAGTTTTCATCATCATTATCATCCAATAGCTACCTTTCCAGCTCCTGCAACTGATTTCTCATCTTTTTCGAGTTGGGTTCCGCTCTAGAGGCCGCGATTCGGATGGGAACGGACGAGAAAGAGATGAAAGCCAGACATGGAAGCTCTGCTTTAGCTATTGTAAAGTGAAAAAAAATAAAATACAATGCTCCTATTTCCATTTGTCATGAAACGCAACTTGCCACTAATATGACCATTTGTCAATCATATACTTGTTTTGCATTAATTAGGGAAAAAAGAATGAAGAAGAACAAAAATGGACGGTGATGGGGCACTTTATTGCATCATTAGTGGAAGTTTGTCTTTGACAAAGGAGCGCTCTAAAACTTAAATCCTACAAATTCATTTGTCTTTTCCGTTTTTCACCTAATTTATTGAACAACGAATATTTGATTGAATTCCTTGCCTCACCCTGAAATAATGTTATTGTACATTTCAAACCTCATCAGAACCTGTGTTGGGATTCCCACCCACTGTCCCTGGAATCAGGGACTGTTGAGACTGAATGTTGGCTTGTCTGTGCACACAGTCCTTTTGTGTTTTTCTTTCTTTTCATTTCGCTAGTAGTGACTAGCATATCAACACAGCCTGAATATTTACACGTATTTGTTCACGTTGAATTTTCGTGTTGTATTGTCATGTGGAAGCTTTTGAGACTAATTGCTATTTTAATTAGAATTAGCTTGAGTCCATTTTGGTTGCAACTTGAGTTCAGATTCCATACTCTGCCATTTTTGTTTCATTTTCTAAATATCTTGTTCTATGATTAACATCTCAGTTTTCTTTCTCATGTAGTTTTTCATTGACTCGTCTGAGACGAATTGGAAATCCTGAGTTGAGTCCTAGGTTCTAAACATTGAATAATACAAAATCTGAATACTCGCAAAAGCATTTTTCTGAGATTTCTGAAACCATTATAAAATACAAGAGACCATTTTGAAAAAGATATATATTTATATGATCTTTAAACTTATGGAACATTTTTCTAGAGGTTACATTGGCATGAACCTTCATTCTAAATTTCAAATTTGAATAATCTCCTAATGCTTATGATTTTTTTGAAATTTAAAGGTTTGGGTCTGTTAAGAACATCACAAAGTGTAATACCATTTCATGACACCATGTGAAACTTCTGGGATCAAGGCAACTGTTGCAAAAGAATTTTTATCAAAGTTTCTTTAAGCATGTTTTATTTCTTAAGTTTCTCAAATTAGATTTGTTTTTCTGTGCTTATAAAATTGCAAACCAGAAAACTCTTGCCTAACTCACATAGGTACCTAATGTGGGTAACTTTCCCTAACATGGTTGAATGATTTAACATGCATAAAATCCATCCCATCACTCGGGTAGACCATTCCTTGTTTGGCCTTGATCCAAAAATCAACTGATTCAACAATCACCCTGTTTAAAATTATACAGAAAGTCAGAAACCACTAAATTCTCATGGCATGGCCAATACTGGGATTTTTGGGTAATACTTTCTCTTGCTCAGGCACACCAGATGAATTCCAATGTTTAAAAAATAAATATAAAAATCAATGTTTGACAAACCTGAACAAGCCAAGTGATTGCTTTCTCTCAATGTTTGTAGATGATTTTGCAGAATGAGCTTCTTGATGTCATGGGGCAAAGAAGATTTAGTATGGGAGTGATGGGGGAGTACCTGAAATCAGATCTCCAGAAAATATATACAGGTAATGAATGATTGGAGAATTTAAAGATATATACTTGAAATGGATGGTTGCATTGTCTTTTATATAATTGTGTGCATACCTTATTATTATGGTCTGTTACAACTATTACTACTAATATTATTATTATTGTTTCCTTTGTTGTGGTTATTATATTGGTATCTGATAAGTATCTTTTGTACGCCTTTTAGCCTTGAAACCACAAGGCACATGTCAATGATCAAAATAACTTTGTCCAAGGAGCTGGATGCATTCTCTGTTGGGTGAGTGTGAAATAGTTTGTTTTTTATTTACTTGTGTTCTTCATGCTTGTGCCTGAATGTGTTGGGCGTTTGCTGGCATAGATGATGTAATACTTTTGCATGTTCGCAAGAAACTTGAGGTGGTTCAAATGGGTTCAAAGTTCATTCTTTTGTGTTGATTGAATTGTAAATTTGTTTGATTTGTTCTCTTATAATCTTGTAAATGTAGGCTTTGATTAAGTAACTTTAGAAACATGGATTTATATGTTGAATGTTTAATTCTTTAAACTCTATTGAGCTGTATGATTGTTCATTTCAATATACTGATTGATTTCCACCCTTTCTTAGTCCTTTCATTCGTGGTCTTCTCTCATTTTATGGGCTACCGGTCAGGCAGTTTTCTACGCTTCAAGGGATTCAATGCTCATTAGGCCCATGACCAGCCTTATACAAACCAAACATAACCAACTGTGCAACAATCATTTAGTTGTTACCATCCATCTATAACACCAACCCAATTTGAAATCATGTTGGGTTCATGTTGAATAAGTTTCTGTCATGTTAGGTCTGGCTTTGAACAATCCCATGTATTTGGGTTGAGTATCAAGTAATTCAGGTAGGCTTGGGTTATGGGTTGGATCCTCTTGAGGTTGGGTTAGGCCTGGGAAAAGAAAAATAGATGAATGAACCTACATTCACACACCAAAATCGTTACAAAAAGTACTAAATGGTGTTCGATCAGCTCACTGTTTGCTATGGTTGTATCTTTTTTCTGTTGATCCTTTTGGCATGGACTGAAAATCTGATGTGTTAGCATGTCTGCCACCTATTCATGTCAGAATCAAAAAGAATTTTTGACTTCTTTTACACACACATGCTGTAAATGAAGGTTCTTTTTACTTAAAATCTTTTTGTTGGTGTACAAAACTTAAATGGCTGCATCTCGCTTGATGAAAGTGCCTTGTTAAAAATAAAATGCTTCAATCTAAAAAGGATTTTCATTTATTTCTTTATCATTTGGTACTCACAAGACACATTTAGGGTCTTTTCAATTTCTTTGTATTTTCAGTTGATGTATTTCCTGTGAAAATTGAACCATACCCATTTTTCAGAAAAAAGAAAAAAGAAAAAGTAGAAATGTCCTTTCTGATGATATTGCAAGTACCTTAATTTTCTAAGTCTGCATTTGGTAGAAGAACATATGAAGCCTTAGTTGGTGCCCATTTGTGCAATTTGTTGTTTGACATTTAAAAAAAATTTGAAGCCTTATACGGGGCTAAGCTAGTTGGCCAGTAAGGGGATTTTTTTTTTTTAATAAAATAATTTGAAGCCTCATACAGAGCTAAGCTAGTTGGCTAGTAAGGGGATTTTAATGCTTGCATGTGGTAGATGTCCTGGTTGTGAAATGTGGTTGGAGCAAAGTGCTAATATTAAAAAATTGGCATCTAAATTGGGCTTCTTTTAGTTATATATTATTTGTTTTTTTTAATGCAGCATCATTGTCGATGTTGCGACAGGACACTATGCCATGATCATTCATCCAATCAAACAGTAAGAACTTCCCATACTTCTGATCCAACATGTTTTGTGCCATTTAATATGATCAAACTTTGATCACATTGCTTACATGCTAAGTCTGTGGCTTTTTTTTCAGACATTACCACAATTTGGCATCCACACCAATGTCAGAGTTTGCAGCGAGTGTTGCAATAATCCCAACCGGTGACTCCTTTACTGTTCCTTTTTTTTTCGCTTCAATTTGATATATTCCAATCACCACTCGTAGAAGTGATTTTACATGAAAAATTGATGATGCGCCTCTAACCATTCTATGCTAGGACTTCTCCTGTACATTTCGTTTACTAAAAAAAATCAATATGTATTGAAATATAGAAAATTATTATCGAATAGCTGGATAAGCCCATGATGATGATGACGATCAAATCATCAGCAAAAAACAGAAGCAAGAGAAGGGATACCAACCTGTGGCTCTTGATCTTTTGTACTCTATATGCATGACCCCACCATTATGTATGTATTTCATCTATGACTATCTTCATTTGCATTAAAAGGGTGCACCATGTATGTTTCTCTTTTTCAGGTGAATAAGCTTGGAACTGGTGGTGATGTACGTTATAGGATGGCTGTGCACCCAGGAGGAGAAGGCCTTATATGTTCCTTCCCCAAAAGTTGCAGGTTATTTGTTTATTTCCTATGATACAAGGAAATCTTTTTAGGAAAATACTATTGGACATATATGTATGGAAGTTAGGTCTACTCAATAGTTTGGCACCATTTGTGTTGATATTTAATCAACCAAAAGAAGGAATATGGATTCTTTTTCAAAAACCCAAAAATTGGGGTTGGGGCTTGGGTGCCTTTTCTAGCCTTATACCAAAGGCATGGTTTGGTTGCCAGAAAAAAAACTTTCGCACTTTTGCTGTTTTGCATAGGTATTCCAATTTATTTATTTATTTATTTATTTATTTAATTTTTTAATTTGTTTTTGTTTTGTTTTACTGGTACTGTTTTTTCAGTTCCACTTTGCCTCTTCCGAAAGCAGTACTTGAGTATGTTTGTTGAATTCAATTAGGCCTAGGCAGATTTTTTTGTTATCTTGTCATTTGTTGTAAACTTTGGCATGAAAAGATACTTGCAAGTTCTTACCTTGTGATTGATGTGGTTCTGAAGGGAGAAAGCAGAAGCCGCCTTCATTCACCTTCCATTTCCTGTGTTGACTCTAGCACCAACCTTATTAACTATCCTTGCTAACCACAATTAGTCACTACATCCAAAAGCCACCTTAATCTTTCTGAGATCATGCATAATATCAATCAGTTATGTGGCACAAATGCATACATATTTGCTCTATTCCTTGCTAGATGTGCACGTATGAGGTGGGACTCAATATTACCATTCTCCAGTTCATCTTGATGTCAGTGTGCCTTCGCATGACAATTTTTTCATTCTTTTACTACACTTTTGATTTAAAAATCTCCCTTTTTCAATTTTCTACTTGAGCAACTTTGCAGTTCGGTTTGTTTTTCCGTTTCTTTTCTTTCTTTTCTTTTTTTTGCAACTTCTGTGTGAAATTTTTTACACATCCGACCTTTCGGAGTATTGTAGTGTCAGGAACTTTTTGCCAGTTGGAATTAGTCACTTGTGTTTTGTATTTCAGCAACAATGAGTGTGCCAGTTGCACTTATTTTGTCATCTTTCTTTTGTTTTTTCTAATGTTAGTTTTGGTTAGTGTAGGAGTACTACTGCATGTGTTTCCCTCAATTGATTATTTATGCAGAAGGGGTATCATGGCTATGTAGTCAGATGGGCCTTAAAGTGAAAAAAGAGCTTTGAATTTCACCTTCAAACTCTGTTTTACATGTCTATACTTTCTTATTTCGTGAAGTAAAGAAATCATCATCCAAATTCACATTTTTGTTTGTATCATATTGTAGAGAAGTTACTTGAATTTTGGTTTTAAACTTTACGTCTATAGTTTCACACTTGTTATTTTATGAACATGTTTTAAAAATAAAAGACCATTTTCATGAACATCTTCCATGATCAAATTCTAGTATCTTGATCCCAAGCACGAAACCCCTCAAAGAAAAAGTATATGCATAATATGAACATTTAATGCCGAGGGTTCTATACTAGCTTTTGGTGGTGAGGTAAAGAACCTTTTGCTTCTTTTCTTTTCTGGCCTCATTTCCTCATTTAGTTCGTAATGTTTATCCATTTAATTCGGTTTTTGCTTATTTATCAATGAAGACATGGTAGTGTCAAACTAAGGGAATATATCACAAAAAGTGAAAAGGAAAGACAACTCAAAATTTCCCTTCTTTCTCTACACACCCCCCCCCCCCTCTTTTGGTTAATTGTGTTGATTTATTTAGTTTGGTTTTCCATGATCATTAATAAAAGATGTGGTGGCATCAAACTAAGGAAAATATCATGAAAAGTGAAAAGGAAAGCTAATGTTTAAGAAACTCAGTTTGCGGTAGGATAGGCCAACAGAGCTTTTTTTTTTTCTGCAAAAGATGGTCTGATACACTATTGAATACATGTGCAGCTGTATCTTGAATTCGTTGGTAGGTTTTGACTTGGATATGTCATTAATCGGGATGGAAATCAATAAAGTTGACCAATGCAGCTGCATCTTGAATTCAATAATTAACTATTGATCATATGGTTTTAGTGTATTCTAACATGAAATGAGAATATTAGTAAATATGGATTTTCTTATTAAGAAAAAAATGGAAGGTAAAGAAGAGACATAACTGAAACTTTGCACTGTGAAAAGTAATATTAACCATCTTACTTTCCCCGATGAATTTGACGTCCTTGAAGGACCTTTTCAAGAAAACCATGGATTTAAAACCATTAAATCCTTCTCAGAAATCTAAGTTTATTGAACTGAATTGAATTATTACAATTCAATTTTGTTAAATATCCAAACGCAAGGTTTCCATGAATTAGGCAAATGAATTCATTCTAACCCATTTTGTTGAATATCCAAACGCAAGGATTTTTTATTTTTTTATTATTATTAGTATTTTTTTGTGATATGCAATAGCTTTTCAGAATTCATATGTAGGTGCATACTTGTGCTCATTCACATGGACTTTGACTATCTTTCTTAAATTTCTTTGGTTTTTCTAATTTTTGTATCTAATTTTGAAATTCTAGGTCCTAAAACAAGATTCGAGGTGCCGTCAACAATGCTAACAGAATCCTCCAGGTCATATTGTTGATTGGACCTAATTTTATTTAAATGATCTTGATAATCCATTTTATTTAAATGAACAGACCCGGATGTGCGTCGGAGCTATCCGGATGTTGAGCGAGGGTCCTTGGAAGGTGGGAACCGTTGTTATGACCATGATGAAGCTGTCCATTTCATATAGACAACATTGGACTAGCCTGACCATTTGGACAGGCCGTGTTTATATCTATATTTGCTCGAAATTGATGGAGCAGACCCGGATGTGTGTCGGAGCTATCCAGATGTTGAGCGGGGGTCCCTGGAAGGTGGGAACCGCTATTATGACCATGATGAAGCTGTCCATTTTTTATGGACAGCATTGGAGTGACCTGGCCATTTGGATAGACCGTGTTTATATCTGTACTTGTAGGTACCACACCCTTAACGTATAACCTAAACCTATTCTCAAATCCCAAAACCTATAACTACAACCTAAACCTATAACTTATAATCTAAACCTATAACCTAAACTCAATTCCCTAAACTTTAACCTACAACCTAACCTAAACCTATACTTATAACCCAAACCTATTCTCAAATCCCAAAACCTATAACCTAAACTCAATTCCCTAAACCTTAACCTATAACCTAACCTAAACCTATACTTATAATCTAAACCTATTCGCAAATCGCAAAACTTATAACTATAACCTAAACCTTAACCAAAAACCTATAACCTATAACCTAAACTCAATTACCTATACCTTAACCTATGCCCTAACCTAAACCTATACTTATAACCTAAACATATTCTCAAATCCCAAAACCTATAACTTAAACCTAAACCTTAAACCTATAACCAAAACTCAATTCCCAAAACCTTAACCTATAACCTAACCTAAACCTATACTTATAACCTAAACCTATTTTCAAATCCCAAAACCTATAACTATAACCTAAACCTTAACCAAAAACCTATAACCTATAACCTAAACTCAATTCCCTAAACCTTAACCTACACCCTAAACTAAACTATACTTATAACCTAAACCTATTCTCAAATCCCAAAACCTATAAACCTAAACCTAAACGTATAACCTAATGCTATAACCTAAAACCCATACCTAAAACCTAAGCCTAAAACCCAAATCCCTAAACCTAAACGTATAACCTAATGCTATAACCTATAACCCAAACCTAAAACCTAAACCTAAACCTACACTTATAACCTATAACCTAAACCTAAACCTAAAACCCAAATCCCTAAACCTAATGTAAACCCGATTTCCTAAACCTAAACCTTAATGTATTCTCAAATCCCTAAACCTAAACCTACACCTAATCCTAATCTCAACTCCCTAACCTAAACCTAAACCTAAATTTGAAAACCCAAACCTAAACCCGATCCTGAACCCAAACCCGATTTCCTGAACCTAAACTTATAACCTTAACCTAAACCTATTCTCAAATCCCAAAACCTATAACCTCAACCTAAACCTATAACCTTAACCTAAACCTAAAACTTAACCTATAACCTTAACCTATAACCTAAACCTAAAACTTAACCTATAACCTAAACCTATATCCTAAACCTTAACCTATAACCTTAACTTATAACCTAAACCTATAACCTAAACTCAATTTCTTAAACCTTAACCTATAACCTAACTTAAACCTAAACCTATAACCCGAACCCAATTTCCTAAACCTAAACCTTAACGTATTCTCAAATCCCTAAACCTAAACCTACACCTAATCCTAATCTCAACTCCCTAACCTAAACCTAAACCTAAACCTAAACCTAAACTTGAAAACCCAAACCTAAACCCGATCCCAAACCCGAACCCGATTTCCTAAACCTAAACTTATAACCTTAACCTAAACCCATTCTCAAATCCCAAAACCTATAACCTAAACCTAAACCTATAACCTAACCTAAACTTATAACCTAAACCTTAACGTATAACTCAATTTCTTAAACCTTAACCTATAACCTAACCTAAACCTAAACCTATAACCCGAACCTGATTTCTTAAACCTAACCTTAACGTATTCTCAAATCCCTAAACCTAAACCTACACCTAATCCTACTCTCAACTCCCTAACATAAACCTAAACCTTAACTTAAAAACCTAAACCTAAACCCGAACTCGATTTCCTAAACCTAAACTTATAACCTTAACCTAAACCTATTCTTAAATCTCAAAACCTATAACCTAAACCTAAACTTATATAACCTTAACCTAAACTTAAAACTTAACCTATAACCTAAACCTTAACCTATAACCGTAACTCATGCCTAAACTTAATTTTCTAAACCTTAGCCTATAACCTAACCTAAACCTAAACCTATAACCCGAGCCCGATTTCCTAAACCTAAACCTTAACGTATTCTCAAATCCCTAAACCTACACCTAATCCTAATCTCAACTCCCTAACCACACCTAAAATCGATCCCGAATCCGAACCCGATTCTCTAAACCTAAACTTATAGGTTATATACGTTATAGGTTAAGGTTTTAGGTTTTACGTTTAGGTTATAGGTTTTAGGTTTAGGGTATTTTTGTTTATGATGTTAAGCATGTATTTATGCGTGAATGAATGTGATGTGGATAAGATTATTTGTGTTTGAATGAATGTAGTTTATGTTTGGGTTTGGGTTTAGCTAGATGTGAATGTGAATATGATGAAATATATTATATAACAGGTGTATATAAGGATGAATATGATGAAATATATTGTTAACAGGTGTATATCAGGAATTTTGAGTTGTATATTAAAAAAAAGAGAGACTTTTAGCAACGAAAATTTTCGTCGCTAAAAGTGGAATGAATTTCTAAAAAATCTTGGAATTTTTTTTGGCGGCAAAAATTTTCGCTGCTAAAAGTCTTGGAAATTTTTTTGGCAGCGAAAATTTTCGCTGCTAAAATCTTGGAAAATTTTTTTTGCAGCGAAACTTTTCGCTGCTAAAGTCTTGGATATTTTTTGGAGGCGAAAATTTTCACCGCTAGAAAGTCTTGCAAGTTTTTTGGCGGCGAAACTTTTCGCTGTTAAAAGTCTTGTAATTTTTTCGCAGCGAAAATTTTCGTAGCTAGAAGTCTTGAAAATTTTTTTTGCGGCGAATATTTTCGCTGCTAAAAGTCTTGGATATTTTTTTGGAACTCTTGGAAAATATTTTTGGCAGCGAAATTTTTCGCTGCTAAAAGTCTTGTATTTTTTTATTTTTTTTTTGCAGTGAAACTTTTAGCTGCAAAAAAGTCTTAGATATTTTTTTGGCGGCGAAAATTTTCGCTGCTAAAAGTCTTAGAAGTTTTTCTGGCAGCAAAAAGTTTCGCTGCTAAAAGTCTTAAAAAATTTTTTGGCAGTGAAAATTTTCGCTGCTAAAAGTCTAGGAAAATTTGTTTAGCGACGAAAATTTTCGTCGCTAAAAAGCTTGCATTTAGCGACGATTTGAATTTTTCGCTGATAAAAGCCTTGTACATCGGTCTTTTAGCGACAAATTTAGCGACGAAAATTGGTTTTAGCTGCGTATATTTGACTTTTAGCGACGAAAATTTTCGTCACTAAAAGTGATGTTTCTTGTAGTGAATTATATGGTACCTCAGTAATATGTCAATACTAGTTCTATCAAAAATCTTGCACTGGTACTACTGGTATAACCCGTTGCACCAACACCACAACCAACACTGTATGGGTACCTCTCCTACAATGGAATACACGTCTTCTAGTATAGTTAGTGCGAAATCTTTCGGCGTCTACTGAATTTAGGTGACCAGAACACGAGGTTAGGAATGTTGTTCCTGAAGAAGGAAACCAGGGTATACCTAGGGGGCAACCCTTTATTGGGAATCCATCGTGTCATAAAAGACAAAACTAGTTAGGCCCTGAACCATCTCCAATGGTTGAATCTCGCCATTTGAATTGTGAACAAATTTATTTAAATGGTTCAGGAAGTAGCAGACCAAGTTCTCAGTCGTATTGCTACATCTATCAATCATTGAGAATGGACTAACCTACAGTCTCCATTGTCAAGGCCGATTTTGCCATTTTTTGATAAGGACGGCCAAGTTCAACCAAGATGATAGAATTTTCCGTCTCTTGATCAAGATGGTCGAGTTTGACCAAGACTGTCAGATTTTCCTTTTATTGATCAAGATAGTCAAGTTCGACCAAGAAGATTGAAATTGTCATTTCTTGATCAAGATGGCGTAGTTCGACCACGATGATTGAATTTGATGTTTCTTGCCCAAACGGTTGAGTTCGAATAAAAAGGCTAAATTCGATGTTTTTCTACCAAGTTGGTTGAGTTCAACCAAGATGACCTAATTTAATGTTTTCCCACCAAAACTGTTGAATTCAACCAAGATAACTAAGTTCGGCCAAGTCAGTCGACTTTGATATTTTTCAATCAAAATGGGCAAGTTTGAACAAGATGGCCAAAATTGATGTTTTGACACGGCCGAGTAGTCACATATATTGTGTTAAACAACAAATCAATATCGTATTCATCTTTTACCGAAAGCGAAGTGATATGGGGCCAATATTGTTCCTTATTTCTAATTGTTCTTGGAAAATTCAATTGGAAATGACATGTGTTATAGGGAGACATATAGCATGTTAAAGATATTCAAGGATATTTAGAGTGCTTTTTATAAAATCATAGTTGATAGGATGAAAGGCAGGGAGCAACCAAGAGGTATTCAAAAGTAAATCAAGTGGTCAAGAGGAATGCAGAAAGCGGCCGACAAGTGTCCAAAAGTAGACCGAGCAGACGAGAGGCATCCAGAAATGAAACTAACAGACGAGAGGCGTATGGAATTGGAACAAGCGAACGAGAGGAGTATAGAAGCAAAAAAGAGCCACTTAAAGACTTTTAGAAATGAAATGAGTGGCCGAGAGGCCACTTAGATGAATAAAGTTTAGCCAACATAAGAGGAACCGTCATAAAAAGAAATGTAATAAGAGAAAGAACTAAACAAAAGAATGATCTAGAAAGGCATTTTGACTAGTACAACCATTGTAGTGATAAAAGAATGATATGGAAGAATAAGTTGCAACAGAACTCTATAAATAATAGAGGAATCTAATAAAGACAAACACAACAACCAAACAAATTTATCAAATTATCTTTTAACTCATCTTATCTTAGGAGCAGCGGTAGTAATACAAATTTATGCTCATATGGTGGATTTGTTATCTATCTAATATCAAGCTCATACACTGAATTTGTTCTCTATCTAATATCATGCAATTCTTTAATAGACACATTCTTGCGATTTCTCCTAATGATTAATAATAGGTTTTTCATTCCATTACATTGCACTGGTATTTTAAAAGTCTTTTCTTGTACAAAGCACAAAGCAACTTATCGCAATACTAAGATTGGTTGCTTTGGTTGAATATCCGACATTTTTCTCTGCTTATTTTCACGTTTGAGGTTAAAGTTGATCACTTTGGATGGAGCCACTTTATAGATTCTGGCAAACACACGCTACACATGACATAAAATAAACCATGCGTCCAACAGCTATATATTTTAATTAAAAATTAGAAGGAAGGAAAGACTATAAGGAGAACTGAAATTATTCAAAAGTTTAAGCCAAGAAAAAAAAAAAGAAAAAAGAAAAAAAGGGGCTTGATAGCGAAAGAGTATACTATATCCCCTAGACCTGGGGCGTTCATCGGTTGCCTTTACATGCTTTGCTTCGTGGAAAAATTAGTCCGGTTAGGTCATGAGGTGGCTACCTAAATACGTGGAGTCTGTCAGATAACCGCATGACCGGTAGCCGATCAAGTGAACACCGCATTCAAGTATTTCCCTGACCCTGGGGCCCACCTTGTTGTCTCTGTTGCATATCTAGGCCGTTCATCAGCTTTTCATATCATGCCAGGACATGGTCTCATAAATGAAGAAAATCCAAATCTTAAGTGGACCACAGCACAGGAAAACAGTGGCCGTTCAAGATTAAAAGCTTTTCTTTGGCCACAAAAGTTTTGGATCAAGCTGATATTTGTATTTTCCTTTCATCCAGATCTGTGTGACCTTATCAACAGGTTGGATGGCAAATAGACATTACGGTGGGTCACAGAAGGATTTAATGGTGGGGATTCAATGACCGGTGTTTCCTTTGGACGGTTGAAAAAATAAAGCAACAGTTGTATTGAAGGGAGGATTAAATGGGTAGGATTTTACTTTTTGTGCATGATCCAACCATGATGCAAGCTAGTATTAGTGATCTTGATCACGAGATCATGGAGCCCACATGTATGGACAGGTGTTAGCAAACGACGCATGGGTGACGGGTGTGGAAGCTCTACATATTCACACCCCATGAAATGCGCGCAATGCCATACATGTGTAAGATTTGAACTTAACATCAGGTGAACTGCACCCTTTAGATCTTCTGGCGTAAAATTCAGGTCATTTTAGGATTCAGATGGACCACAGCGTATCAAAACAAATGAATGGCTAAGAAAATTAATTTCAACCGTCGATTTACTTTGTACCTTTTGGATGGGGTTCAAGTTTGAATGTTATTTTTCCATTCCCAATAAACAAGGGGGAGCGATCACGTACCTTTCGATGCATGGAAGCTACAAGGTCTTAGAGGTCCGTGGGGACCACCCTTAATGTGTGTGTAAAATCCAAACGGTGAATTAGGTCTTCATGCTAATTTTCACCGTGCAGCATTGCATCGTGCCTAAAAACTACCTATTCATGTGATGTGGTGATGTAGAGCTGGCCACAAATCTATTTTTTGGCACAATTAGGCTGGAAGAAGTCTGAACAAAAGCAAACGTAGTCAGTCATTTCATGTTGAGGAATGCCGCACTCCACAGCAAAAATCAAGGAATCAACACACGCAGAAATCACGTGAGGTTTCCTAAAGAAGAGAAATCCAGCAAATCGTGCTAGCAAATCGTTTCAATATGGATAGGAGCATACCAACAAATTGATTCTCCTTTAATTACATGTTCTCAATTTCTTTGTATAAATAGGGGGTTATACAGAGATTGTAAAATATATCAATAGCAATTCATTTCTTTGCTCATTATTTCTTCTCTGATTTTTTTTTCTTTGTTCTAATTTCATCATGGTATGAAGGCGATATCGATCCTTGAGAGGAAAATTTTCTGTTTGAGGATAATTCTCCTCAGTTTTGTTCCTCTGTTTTTGAATACCACAAAACAGAGACTCTAATTTGAGCCCAGTTCCGTGCCCCAGATCTGACCCGAGTCACAGGTCCAGATCACACCCAGATCATAATCTTTTCACTTCTCATGGCAACCAAGTTGGAAAAATATGATGATCCTAATCATCACTTATGCTTCCAACAATCAAATAACCCTGGATTAATTTTGGTTTCTCCACCGCTCACGGAGGACAATTATTCCACATAGAGTCATGCAATGATCCTGGCACTCCAAACAAAGAACAAGATCTGCTTCATTGACGACATGCTACCTTCACCATCTTCTGAATCCCTGGAATACTCACAATGGAGATGATGCAACGTAATGGTAATCTCTTGGCTTCTCAATTCTATTTCGAAAGAGATTTCTAATAGTGTGATCTATTGTGAAACCGCCCACGCCATATGGGACGACCTAAAAGATCGATACTCCTAAGTCAATGGGCCTCACTTATATAAGCTTAAATAAGATATTAATAATCTTGTCCGAGGATCTTTATCAATTAGTGCATACTTTGCCAAATTAAAGAGCTTGTGGGATGAGTTATATGCAATTCAAGGAACGTCTACCTGCACCTGCAACACACGCAAGGAGACTCTCACACAGCAAGAACTAGACCATGTCTTGAAGTTTTTGATGGGGCTCAATGATTCCTACCATGCAATCCGTGGGCAGATACTTCTGATTGATCCACTTTCCACTCTCAACCGCACCTATGCCCTTGTGCTTCAAGAAGAACGCCATTGCAACATTCTATCTCCACCATCTGTTGAAGGTATTGATCTGGCCGCCACCAACCATCAACCACGAAAGGAAGGACACTCCGATCCACACAGGAAGTCTCTCAAATGTACTCACTGTGACAAAGAGGGCCATACTGTGGATCGATGCTACTGCATCCACGGCTTCCCCCCAGGACCTCGTAATTCAAAGCCCAATCAGGGTCCCAAGCATAATGCCCATCAAGCTTCTTCTAATCCATCTACCAGCAGCCTTCCTTTCACTGATGAACAGTGCCAACAGCTTCTGGCCATTCTCAACAACTCCATTCCCCCTCAATCCATGGCACACCAGTAGGTAGTGTGGAATCTTCATTATCAGGTAAGTCCATTAATGATCTCTTATGGATTCTTGACAGTGGCACAACTGATCATATGGTTTGCTCACCCACTTCTCTAATCCAATCTTTCCCATTATATGGTTGAACTGTTCAATTACCGGATGGCTCTCATGCCACCGTTACTCATATTGGATCAGTTCACTTCTCTTCCAATCTTATTTTAGACAATGTTATTTGCATCCCGACTTTTCATTTCAAATTTATCTCTATCCGTAAATTATGCAAAACCCTCCATTGTCTCATTATTTTTTCTTCTAATTTTTGTTTTATTCAAGACCTACGCTTGATGAAGATGATTGGGATGGGAACTGAGCGGGATGACTTATACCACTTCACCAATACCAAGAATGCTTGTTGTCAGGCGGCTACATCCACATCCACTTCCCAACTTTGGCATCATCGTTTGAGTCATTTATCAAATAAAAATCTGTCCTTTCTTTCCAATAAAATTTTGAAAATTTGTAATTCCAATTTGGAATCATGTTTAATTTATCCATTGGCTAAACAGACTCGCGCACCTTTTCCATCTAGTTCCATTTCTAATCTTAACCCTTTTGACCTATTGCATGTTGACATTTGGGGAGCCATCGTGTCCCTTCCACTACCTGTGCACAATATTTTCTCATCATTGTTGATGATTATACCCGTTGTACACGGGTTTACTTAATGCACAATAAATCTGACACCCACTCTTTCTTGCAATCCTTCATTCACCTTATTGAAAACCAATTCTCCACCACCATAAAAATCATTCGAAGTGATAATGGGCCTGAATTTGACATGCCCTCATTCTATGCCCCCAAAGGCATCGTGCGTCAAACCAGTTGTGTCAACACTCCCCAAAAAAATGGAGTAGTTGAACGCAAGCACCGTCACCTTCTTAATGTTGCCCGTGCATTAATTTTTCAAGCCCATATGCCTAAACATTTTTGGGGGGATGCCATTCTTACTGCAACTTATCTCATTAATCGAACTCCCTCTCCTGTTTTAGGTGATTTGTCTCCTTATGAAAGATTGCATAATGTCAAACCTGTATATAGTCACCTGCGAGTTTTTGGATGCTTATGTTTTGCTTCCACTCACTCGCAAAACCCATCTAAGTTCGATCCAAGAGCATCTCGATGCATTTTTCTTGGTTATCCATATGGTCAAAAGGGATACCGACTTTATAACCTTGTCACACACAACATTTTTGTGTCTGGAGATGTTCTCTTTCATGAAGATTTCTTCTCCTTTGCATTATCTACTCCTGAGCCCACGGAACCCATCCTACCGTGTCCTATTCCCTCTCTTGACAACATCACAGAAATTTCATCTTTGTCACCATCTTCTCCCTCACCGTCTCACTCTCCTCCATCCCCATCCACTCCTTTACCCTCTCCTCCACCACCCTGACGATCCAATCGTCCTGCTCAGCCTTCGACATACTTATAAGATTTTCATGTGGAATAGGTTCTGCCGTCTCAACCCGCTCAATCATCTGACTCTGCGATGGTCTGTTTGTCAGGTACTCCTTATTTTCTCATTAATTTTTATCATATTCCCACTTATCTCCTTCTCACTGTGCTTTCACCACAGCCCTCTCTCTTGCCAAAGAACCACAGTCCTTTTTTCAGACCATGACAGATCCCAACTGGCGTACTGTCATGCGTGCTGAAATTGATGCACTCGAATTCAACAACACTTGACACTTACTCATCTTCCTCTTAGTAAGAAACTCATTGGCTGCAAATGGGTATACAAGATCAAATACAACCCTGATGGATCCATCAAACGGTACAAGACTCGTCTAGTTGCCAAGGACTATAGCCAACAAGAAGGCATTGACTACACCGAGACATTTGCTCCGGTTGCTAAAATGGCCACCATTCGTACCATTTTGTCTCTTACTTCCGCTCACAACTAGCACCTCCATCAACTCGATGTCAACAATGCTTTTCTCTATGGAGACCTCAATGAAGAAATCTATAAGCAGCTTCCCCCAAGATTCGGACGAAAGGGGGAGACTAGAGTTTGCAAGCTCGTTAAGTCTTTGTATTGTCTCAAACAAGCTTTGAGGCAATGGTATGCCAAACTTTCCTCCACTCTCATTGATGCGAGATACAAATAATCCAAGGCAGATTATTCACTCTTCCTCCGATCCCATGCGGGCAATTTCACTGCCATTTTAGTGTATGTGGATGACATTATTGTTGCAGGAAACAATTTGGAGTAGGTCAATGAGGTCAAGAAATTCCTAAGCGATCATTTCAAACTCAAAGATCTTGGAATCCTCAAATATTTTCTGGGGATTGAAGTGGCTCGTTTAGCCAAAGGAATTTGATATCTCAAAGAAAATATGCACTCAAGATATTAGAAGATACAGGCTTCCTTGGAGTCAAGACTAGAAACTTTCTCATGGATCAAAATCTTGCACTCAACGAGAATAAGGGCGAGCTCATTTCAAATCCTTCGTCATATAGGCGACTTGTTGGAAGAATAATTTATCTAGCCATCACAAGACCAGACTTAGCCTATTCAGTGCATGTACTAAGTCAGTTTATGGACAAGCCACGAATACCACACTTGAATGTAACACACAGGGTTTTATGGTACCTTAAGAAAACTCCAAGTCAAGGAATTTTCCTATTTGCTTCTAATGAAATTCAGCTCCATGCATATTGTGATATAGATTGGGCACGCTGCAGGGACACTAGACGATCGGTCACCAGGTATTATATCCTACTCGAAAAATCACCCATTTCCTGGAAGACCAAGAAACAAACGACAGTTTCACGCTCCTTAGCCAAAGTGGAATAGAGGTCTATGGCCTCTACATGTTGTGAGGTTACTTGGCTAAAATCTTTACTCTCAAACCTTAAAGTAATACATTCTCAACCAGTCAGACTGTACCATGACAACAAGGCCGCTATACACATAGCTTCAAATCCAATGTTCCATGAACGAACAAAGTAGATCGAGATAGACTGTCATGTGGTTCAAGAAAAACTCCAGAGTGGCATCATTCAAACAGTCTACATGCATACAAGTCAGTAACTTGCTAATCTTTTTACCAAAGCTCTTGGATTCGCATAGTTTAATCACTTACTCAGTAAGTTGGGTGTCATAAATATCCATGCCAACTTGAGGGGGAGTGTTGAGGAATGCCGCACTCCACAGCAAAAATCAAGGAATCAACACACGCAGAAATCACTTAAGGTTTCCTAAAGAAGAGAAAGCCAGCAAATCGTTTCAATATGGATAGGAGCGTACCAGCAAATTAATTCTCCTTTAATTACATGTTCCCCATTTCTTAGTATAAATAGGGGGTTGTACAGAGATTGTAAAATATATCAATAGCAATTCATTTTTTGCTCATTATTTCCTCTCTGATTTTTTTTTTTTTTTTTTGCGTGAAACTTTTTACGCTTTAAAAGTCTTGAAATTTTTTAGCGTGAAAATTTTAGCTGCTAAAATCTTGGAAATTTCTTTTTGTAGCGAAACTTTTCGCTGCTAAAGTCTTGGATATTTTTTGGTGGTGAAAATTTTCGCCGCTAAAAACTCTTGGAAGTTTTTTGGCGGCGAAACTTTTCGTTGCTAAAAGTCTTGTAATTTTTTCGCAGCAAAAATTTTCGCAGCTAAAAGTCTTGGAAAATTTTTTTTGCAGCGAAAAAAAGTCTCGGTATTTTTTTGAAACTCTTGGAAAATATTTTTGGCAGCAAAAATTTTCGCTGCTAAAAGTCTTGTAAAATTTTTTTTGCAGCGAAACTTTTCGCTGCTAAAAAGTCTTGGATATTTTTTTTGCGGTGAAAATTTTCGTTGCTAAAAGTCTTGGAAGTTTTTTTGGCGGCGAAAAGTTTCGCTGCTAAAAGTCTTGGATATTTTTTAGCGGCGAAAATTTTCGCTGCTAAAAGTGTTGGAAGTTTTTTTGGAGGCGAAAAGTTTCGCTGCTAAAAGTCTTGAAATTTTTTTGGCAGCGAAAATTTTCGTTGCTAAAGGTCTTGGAAAATTTTTTAGCGAAGAAAATTTTTGTCGTTAAAAAGCTTGCATTTAGCGACGATTTGAGTTTTTCGCTGATAAAAGCCTTGTACATCAGTCTTTTAGCTACGAATTTAGCAACGAAAATTTTCGTCGCTAAAAGGTTTTAGCTGCGAAAATTTGACTTTTAGCGACGAAATGTTTCGTCGCTAAAAGTGGTGTTTCTTGTTCATAAGGTCACAAAGACATGGATGAAGGGAAAACACAAATATCAGCTTGATCCAAAATTTCTGTGGGCCCCAAGTAATTTTCAACGGTGGAATTTCAATTCACAACGCTTCCCGTGGTGAAGTCCACTTGAGATTTTTATATACTTCATTTTCGGGCTTAAGCCCTAAAATTCTCTGTTAAAATGGATGGACGGAGTAGATAAAATATCCAAATCAAGGTGGACCCTACAGAGTTTACTTAGTGCGCTTAGGCCGTGTTTGTTAATGCTGAATTTTTGCGCTTAACGCGGAACGGGGAAAATTTTCCATGTTTAGTGGTGTTTGTTAATGCGTTGTTAACGTGGAAGACGGAAAGCGCTAAGTGGTTATTCACTGAATTCTTTCTGTGATAGGAGTCTGGCTTAATGGTGAATGCGGAATGTGATCCGTGATTTTTCATTAAACAAAAATTTTTTACTTCCAAAAGTACCCCTTTTCAAGTTACTACAGAAAGTTTTTATTTTCAATTGTTTGCGCAATACAAAATCAACCTTTAACCTGTGAAACTTCTTTATGCCCCACCATGATTCATGTGTTTGATCCGTACCGTCCATCAACTTTTTCAGATAATTTAAGATGTGATCCAATAAAAGAAGCAGATCCAATGATTAATTGGACCATAAGGTGGGGATTGAATGTACACCATTAAAAACTTCTTGAAAGCTAGAGAAGTTTCAGATCAAGCTGATATTTGTGTTTTCACTTCATCCACATCTATATGACCTAATGAATAGGTTGGATAGTAAAAAAACATCGTAGTGGCCCATGTAACTTTGATCTCTTTGAACTGTTCGTACAACGGATGCAGATTGCGTACTACCCCACCGATCCCTAGCTCCGAATGGGTAGTTTTGTGGGCGGGCCCATCGTGATGTATCTGTACATCCAAACCCTCTATCCCTTTTCTCATATTATTTTAAGGTATCAAAACAAAAATGAGTCAGATCCAACAATCAAATGGACCACATCACAAATGACTCTTGCATTTAATGCAACCAAGATTATTATTTGGTGTGGTCTACTTGAGCGTTGGATCTACCTCATTTTTGTGTTCATGCCTTAAAATAATCTGAGAAAAGGGAATGACGGTTTGGATGTACATATACATCACAGTGGGCCTGCCCACAAAACTGCCCGTTCGGAGCCAGGGACGGGATGGGGTAGTATGCAATTCGCGTCCTCGTTAAACACAGACGTGGATTTCCTATGAAAGCCATTCGCACTAAGTTACTGCATAGGGAATCTGGGTGCGGCCCACTGAGATGTTTGTGAGAAAGCCACACCGTCCATCCGATTTTAGAGATCATTTTAGGATTTGCAGCCAAAAATAAGGTATATTCAAAACTTGAATCGACCACACGAGTGGAAATAGTGGAGATTTAGTGACCACCGTTGAAACATTTATATGGCCACGAAGGTTTTGTCTCGGTCTAATTTTTGGTATTTTCACTTCATCCCAGTGAAAATGACCTTATAAACGGCTTGGATGGAATATAAACATCAAGGTGGAGCCTAGGAAGGTTTTAACGGTGGACATTCCTTTCCCACTGTTTCATCTAGTATGGCCCACTTGAGTCTTATATCTTCCTAATTTTTAGTCTTATGTACTTAAATGAGCTTAAAAAATGGATGGACGGGTTAGATTTCTCATAAACATCGTAGTGGCCCCCACCATGCATCCCAGCGCAGGAACTTCATGTGAAAAACTTTCGCAGGAAATCCTCGACCATTAAACGTGGCTCCAAGATGGGGAACAGACTGGCTACTCCCACTGCTACCAGCCAGTCGCTGATGGTCGGTGCTCTGTGGGCCCTACCATGATGTATGTGTTTCATCCATGCCATCCATCTATTTTTTCATATCATTTCATGGTATGGGACAAAAAATTAAGTATATCAAAATCTCAAGTGGGCCACATTATAGGAAACAGTGTTGAATGAGCATCGACCATTAAAAACCTTTTGGGGGCCATAAAAATTTTGGATCAAGCTGATCTTTGTTTTTTCCCTTCATCTGGGCCTGTATGACCTAATAAGAAGATTGGATTTCAAATAAACAGTACAGTAGGCCTTAGGAGGATTTTAATGATGCACATCCAATCATTATTGTTTTCCTATGGTGTGGTCCACCTGAGATTTATATCCCTCTAATTTTTGGGGTGAATAATTAAAATGATCTTTAAAAATGGATGAACGGAATGGATGAAACACATACATCATGAAGGGGCTAACAGAGCACCGACAATGCTGGCTGGGGGAATAGCCAATCCGTTTCCGTCCTGGACAGGACGCGGATCCCCTGCGAAAGCCTTCCACAGTAAGTTCCTGCGCTGGGAACGCAGGTGGGGCCATTGGGATGTTTATGAGAAATCCTCATCGTCCATCCGTTTTGTGAGTTCATTTTAGGACATGAGGCCAAAGATGAACAATATCCAATGCTCAAGTGGGCTGAAAACGTGATAACTAAACGTCCACAGTTGAAAAATTCATGGGGCCACTGAAGTTTTGAATCCTGCTAATATTTGTGTTTTCAGTTCATTCCAGTAGGAATGACGTTATGAACGGTATGGATGGCATATAATTGATTAATTTCCCTGTTGGGTATCATGTTCATTGGATCTCCATCAATTTCCCTATTAGGTATGGACCGTTGATTAATTTGTTTTGTAACTGAGTGGTTGATGCCCTCTAACTGAAGTGTTAGAATTTTCAAACGTGGGCTTTTATTGGCTTTGATGCCAATAATGGGCCCAATTTGAATGAAATGATAAAAATAGGAGTAGACCAACGCATGTTAGGCTTCTAATTCACAACTACAAAACCTTGAAATTGGTGCAGTTCTTCATATATGGCTCACTAGAGAGGTTCTGTCTTGATTTGGTGATTCAGGTCTGTAGCGGAGTGCACCGGTCGAGTACTTGTTGCACTGGGTCAGGGCATAGTTCAAGTCCAGCCCATGAGCTTAAGACTCAAGTCCACATGAAGGAATCAATCGATTTTCCGTGTGGTACACCAGGCGCGGATTGGATGGACGTGGGCTTTCGCAGGAAGTTCCAATGCAAGGATGCTGGGTGGGGCCCACCACCATGTTTTTAGGAAATATACTCCGTTCATTTATTTTGCAAGCTAATTTTAGTACAAGCGACAAAAAAGAGGTGGAACCAAGACTTGAGTGGGCCACACGAGAGGAAATAGTAGCTATATAATGCTGACGATCATTGAGCTCAGAGTTGTACGAACGGTTTAAAGGAGATCAAAGTTGGCGGGAAATCTACATCAAGTGTAAAACATTTCCAAACAGGAGATAGGGACAAATGTGTCAAATTAACATATTTCAGACATTTCGGATGTTTGTTAACAAACAGATTGTTTCAAATTCAGTACTTAATTTTCAGACTTCAGCCATAATTATCAAACAAGTTTTTTGACTTCAAATTTCAAATTCAGGCTTCAGATTTCAGATTCAGCTTCAGATTTCAGATTCAGGCCTTTAGACTTCAGATTTAACAAACGGGCCTTAGAGTAACGAGTTATTCAGTACGCAATCCGCTTCCTGCAGGAGTGTATGTGATGTTTTTAAAATTACTTAAAAAATAATTAATTAATTAATTGCACTCGGAGGTGTCCGCTAAACTCGCGATAGTGAGAGCGGTTCTCATTTGGATATGCAAATCCCGTCCAATCCTGTCAAATCCGTCACAATGAGGGACACGTTTTATTGGTGGTTCTGGTCCGAGCCAGTCTAATCATCTGGTCTGGTCTGAGTTTCAAAACAATGAAATCGATTATACGAATCAAAGGAAAAAAGAAAAACGCGTGAAAAGCATCTGGTCTGATCTGAGTTTCAAAACAATGAAATCGATTTTACGTATCAAAGGGGGAAGAAAAACGCGTGAAAGGCATCAAGAGTTAGCTGGTGAAAACTTTTTAATCTCCTTTTTTAAAAGTGAGAGAATATGTTAGGCCAAGGCGTGGCAGTAGCAAATGATTAGTCAAGTAGTAACCAGAAGGTCATGGTTTATCTGATATCTTTCTACCCACTAAGGTGAAGAGAGAATATTCTGATTTCTAATCCAACTTTATAGTTCTCAAAATACTCGAGACCTTATTCCATAGTTGGCTCGGTAAGCACTACGAAGCAAGGTTTGAAATGTTAGGCAGTGTACCATTCACCACTGACATCGTTATGTATCGCCCTAATTGCTCTGTTGCTGACACGATGCTGATTCGTAATTGCTCTGTTGCTGACACGATGCTGATTCACCTATATACTTCATGAGTGATACTAGTGCTATCGAGAAATACGTATTGATTTTGGATAACTCTTTAAACCTTGCTATTAAGGAATATTTGGTTCTTATCTCTAGAAAATACAATAAGGGCTCATTTGGATACTACCAAATAAGTAGTTCTTTTTTACTTAAGTAAGTTAATAAGTTATTTTTCTTAAATAATTTAGTTTGGTTATAAAATTAAAATAAATAGCTTTTTCGAAAAATTAATTTATTTGTATTATTTAATTTTTGTTGCTTTTCAACTTTGAAAAATAACTTATTTACTTCATTTTCATTAGTATTATAACAACTTAAGAAATCATTTAAAGAAATATGCTCTCTGTGGCTATGAATCATTCATAAGTTCATGATATTAGAAAATCATCCAACCAATGGATAGATGATCTAGTGCGTCCCACATGATGATGGTCCATATTGAGGTGGCCCCCATGATGGATGATCTGCATTAAAGGTCCGCCCCTAATAATGTATGGCCCACATCCAAGGTGAGCCCGGCATGATGGGCAACCTACATTGAAGGTGGGACCCACATGATGGGCAACCTACATCAATGTTGGGCTCCACATGATGGGAAATTAATAATGGTGGGCCTCAAAGATGGATGATTCATATCGCGGTGGGCCCCACATGCTGGATAGTCCACATCAAATGTTGGCCTACGATGAGTGGCCCATATCCAAGGCGGGTCCCCCTTGATGGACGACCCACATCGGAGGTGGGCCCACATGATGGATAGTCCTCATAAAAGGTGGGTTCCACATGATGGGTAGGGGATATTGAAGATAGTCCCCACATGATGGATGTCTAACATCAAAGGTGGCCCCTACCTAATGTACTGTGTACATTAACGGTTGACTCTTAATGATGAATGGCCCACAACAAAGGTAAACCTTATATGACGGGTGACCCGTAACCAAGGTAGGGCCTACATAATGAATGATCCATATCAAAGGTTTGTCCCACATAATGGTTTGTGGATGCGAGGGAGACCAAATAAACTTTTGGAATAATTACTTATGATGTTGGGAATTACATATGTTTTTCTACTTTTTGAATGATAAGTATATTATTTACCAAACATACTTATCTACTGATTTAGTATAAACCAAGATAAGCTACTTATGGCATAAGTAGTTTATTTAAGGTAACATTTGATTGAAACACTCCCTAATTATTCGCATTCAACCACGAAAGAAAATGGTGTGGCATGTATGCTTTCAAAAGATTGTGCTACAGAATTGTCATTCATTTTCAAGTGTCGTAAATGCGCTATGTTCAACCTTTAAATGTGCTTTTATGTGTTGCATTTGTCATATGTGCTAAGTTATTAAGTGGCCACATGTGTCAAGATGTGCATGTGTTGATATATATATATTGTATTTGTCACAATGCATCATCAAGTGTCACATGTGCTATATGTGGCACTATACATCTTCCAATACTCTGCATGTGCCACGTGTGCCATTGGCAATTTATCAGTGCCATACACGTGCCACATTGCCAAGTTTTCAACATGCAAATGGCATGTGATAAATAATCCTTCTTTATTTCAAGTGCTTGACCCAGCTAGTGATGAGAATATATAATAATAGTTAATCCAAGCTTCATGCCCAAGAAATAATCATGATAAGTGTTATGGGAAAAACGGGTCGATCCATGAGAGAAGGTCACCAGCAACCAGCACAAACCAACAGAAAACTGCATCAACAATAAGCTGGGGCAAGTTTGACACAGACGGATCTTCCAAGAGTACTAATTATATTGTTGATATATGTGACCTAAGGTGTACTTAAAATGGAACATTGAGTACAGTAGTGATCATAGATTAGTAGCCTCATCAAATGAGCTTACATGCTCATTTAATTGAACCGTCTCTTTATCGGTCAGCAAACTAATATTATTTTTTGTCCATAGAATGTTTACAATGTACCTGCTCAATGTTATATCGGACAATTGATCTAATAATAGTCTCTCTCTCTCTCTCTCTCTCTCTCTCTCTCTCTCTCTCTCTCTCTCTCTCTCTCTCTCTCTCTCTCTCTCTCTCTCTCTCTCTGGGAGCTAGCCCTGAAACCACAAACCTGACTAAAAATGCTAAATTTGTCAATATCCCGCAAAATAGATTGCTATGTGAAAGAGATTTCCCCTGAGATCATGATACAACAAAAATTACTTTACATGAGCTACTTTACCTCAAGTAGCTTATTTTGGTTTTAGCCATACATTTGATAGAACACACGGGAACATTGAGTATAGCAACGATAGGTTAGTAAGCTCATCAAATGAACATTAAATGTTCATTTGAACAGTCTCTTTATTGGTCAGCAGAGCAATATTATTTTTTGTCCACGGCATGTTTACAATATACCTTGTTTAATGTGACGTGGGATAGTTGATCTAATAATAGTTTCTCTCCCTCACAAGAGGAGCTCCATGGGAAATCACAAACATGTCTAAAAATGTTAAATTTTACAGCATCTTATAAAAAAGATTGCCATGTGAAAGAAAATACCCTTGAGTTAATGGTACGATGAAAATATCGTAAGTTACCTTACATAAGTTATTTATACCTCAAGTAGTTTATTTTGATTTCTACTTATTTAACAAAAAGTGGATTTCTTAAATGACATACTTATCAACCAAAAAGTAAAAAAAATATGTTTGATTTCCAACGTCACATGATCACTTATCTCTTAATTTTCTTTAATCCACCTTTAATATCTACCGTCCATCATGTGGGGCCAACCTTATATAGAATGTTCATTATATTGGGCCCACCTTGGCCTTATCATCAATATGAACTGGCCATCTTATGGGGCCCACCTTCAATGTATAACATTGACCTTGCGAGGCCCACCTTCAATGTGGGTTGTCCATAATGTACGTAGGGCCTATCTCGGATGTAGGCCATCCATCATGTCAAATATTGGATGTGGGTCGTCCATCATGTGAGGCCCACCTTTAATGTGGACCGTCCATCATGCGGAGCCCACCTTTGAAGCGGTTGTCCATTATGCGGGGCATGCCTTGGATTTGGATCATTCATTAGTAGGGGTTGGCCTTCAATGTGCATTATCCTCATGTGGTGCCCTCCATGATATGGGTCATCCATCACGTGGAGCCCATTATTATTGTTATTGTCTATCATGTGGGACCCACCTTCAATATCCATCACCCATCATGGTGGCCAATTTCACACAAAAATTCAAAGACATGGAACTGAAAAGGGTAGAGATGGCCAAACCTGAAGAGACCACTGAAATTTCTTATCGGATTTGAGCCAATAACATACACTTGATGTGGTATTCTCCTATTATTCCTACGTTTCAAGAGTTGTTACATGAGTAATTGTTGAGGGTCAAATATTGCATATTATCCCCAATTCATTTCTTGGTTTTACAAACATAATACAGCTTAATGGTATATTTTACATGTGTTTGTGTTGCAAGGTGAATTTAAGAGCTTGGATTGAAAATAATTCTAAAAGCATGAATTTAGTGCTCAAGAATTGTCAAAGCAATGAATGGATCTTTGGAGATCAAAAATGAAGATTTTAAGACCCCAAAATCCAAGAAAAAAAGTGAAAAAAGGAAGGAAGTTAAGGAACATGCACAGAAATCACAACAATTGTGCCATCGAGAACGGTTCGATGACATCGAAAACTAGTCGATGACATCGAATTTATAAGAGAAAATCGAGTTGGTTGTTGGACACATTGTGTCCTTTTCTCGATCAATCGAAGACATGTTCGATAACTCGAAGAAAGGTGCTCGATGACATCGAATGTATTATAGAAATTGAAGCAACTCGCTGGAATATTGTGGACACATTCTCGATGACTCGAAGACCTATTCGATGGATTGAAGCTTCACTCGATGACATTGAAGGACGGTTCGATGACACAGAGACTTATGCAGTGCAACAGAAGAAAATGCTCGACTTCCGGATTCAAATACCTTCGATGACATTGAAGGTGGTTCGATGACATTGAACCGGTTATGCAGCGTTTACGAGGACTGTGTAAATTTGATTCAATTTTGTGATTTTGCAGAACTTTGCCTATAAATAGGGGTTTCTTAAGTCTCTAGGATATCTAGGGTTTGGAGAAGTAGAGCAAAAGGGCGGAGCCGCTTCCCAAGAGTTCTTCCATTCTCCTTAGTATTTTATGCTTTCTTCGGGGGTTATAGATTCAATCATGTCTATGGTTGGCTAGATCCCTTAGCTAGGGCTAAGGGGTGAAGCTTGTAGCGTGATTGAGGATGTTTTGTTTTGATTCGTGTTTTGTTGAACTCTCTTGGATTCTAATTTGATTATAAGGAATATTTTTAGCATTTAATGGTTTATTGTTACTCAAATTACAGTAGATCTACAATTGCTTTGAATATTTTCTTTTTCTGATTTGAGACTGTGAAATTAGTAAGACCTGTTGTTCACCACCATCCCTTGGGCATGGTAGGATAATGAAATCCTTCCTAACCTTTACAATTATCTTATGATTGGTTATGGGATTGGTAAATCATGTTGATTTCCTTGTCTCCTACGCATGGTTAGGTGATGGAATCACTTCCAAATCTTCACAACTCTCATCCATTGATGATTAGATCCATGAGAAGTTCAGAGATCTGATCAATATATCCTTCATTCAACTGGTTAAGATAGGACTCCGATTCTAGTTGGATCTATTGAATCATATAAGGTAGTTTCCTAATTGCTACAAGTGGATCCCTGGAAACCCTAGTTTCCCACCTTTGAATTTCTTAAGTTTTAGTTAAATCACTCATAATTACTCTCTCCATAGTTTCAGATTTAGGTTTACATCTTCTTCTAGTTCTACTTCTAGTTGCTTAAGAACACACACGAGATTAGTCCTTGTGGATTCAACCTCAGTCTCACTGAGATTATTACTGCATTGTGACCCTACACTTGGGGTTGTAAATAGCAATCGAATGCTATAAACAATTATCAAAGGCCTTTTAGTGCCCCCATCTCAAACATGTATAATCCCAATTGGAGGAACCATCCCAACTTCAGTTGGAGGAATGGTCAAACGGCTAACACAAATAGAAATCCTCAAAGGTCTCTTCCTCAATTTCCCAATAAAAAAAGACTCCAAGAGGATACAGTTCAGAAATTTATTCAAAATCAAGAGAAATTTAATCAAAACATGCTATAAGCATTCCAGGATATTAAAACATCCTTGTGAATGTTTGTATCGTTCATCCAAAGGATTGAGTCAAAACTAGTGGTTAGAGAGAAAGAGACTCTTCCAGCCCAACCTCTACCTAACCCCAAAACCACAATTTGAGATAAGTGACCCAAGCTCTTTAAATCAGCATGTGGAACAAGCTAAGTCTATCACCACTCTTAGAAATGGTAAGACAATTGATAAAAACATCCTGACGAGGGCTAAGAAGCCCAAGGACTCGAAAGAATCTAAGAAGAATGATGAGAAAGAACTGGAAACACAATATAAGTCGATCATTCCATTCTCACAATGGTTGAGTTCACCCAAGCCTCTGTCTAACACTCATGATATGTTGGAGATGATTAAGCAAGTGAAAATCAATATTTCTCTTTTAGATGTCACTAAACAAATACCTCATATGTCAAGTTTCTGAAAGATTTGTGTACAACTAAGAAACGACAAAACATAAAAAAGAAAATTTTCTTGACTGAGAAAGTGAGTGTCATCCTTAAGCAAGATTTGCCATAAAAATACAAAGATCCCAGTAGCCTAACTATCTCTTATGTGATTAGGAATTACCGGATTGAGCACACACTTCTTAACTTAGGAGCGAGTGTAAATTTGATCTCATACTCAATTTACGAGTAGATCGACCTTTGGGAATTAAAACCACTAGGACCACACTTCAACTAGTTGATCGATCCATTCACATACCAAGAGGAATGATAGAGGATATGCTTGTGCAAGTAAATAAATTCTACTATCCAGTAGATTTTATTGTCTTAGATATAACCCATCATAGACATAAGTACTCAAATTCCAGTCATCCTTGACCGACCATTCCTAGTTACATCAAATGTTATTATCAATTGTAGGAATGGAGTTATGAAATTATATTTCAGGAATATGACATTATATTTAAATATATTTAATATGTGCAAACAACCCGAGGATTTTGATGATGTCCATGAAATAAATATGATCGAACCATTGGTGGAAGATAGAGCACTTTTGACTCTATACTCTAGCACTTTGGAGACATGCTTGACCCACTCCTCTGATTTAGATGGTGAAATGATTAGGGAGATAGACACCTTCTTAATGCTACGCCTGTACTTGAAATTAACCAGTGGAGGTTACAATTTGAAAATTTGCACCAAACAGAGAAAATGCCTCTACCATATAGTATCAAGGCACTGAAGCTTGACCTGAAATCATTACCCACTGATCTTAAATATGTTTACTTGAGTTAAGATTAAACATATTCGGTGGTGATTTCCTCCCACCTAGATGAAGAATAAGAGAGTATGCTCATTTCTACTCTCAAAGAATATAAGGAGCCCTTGGATGAACAATCGTGGACCTCAAGGGAATTGATCTTTTGATTTATACTCATCATATTCACTTCAAGAACAATGCGAAAACTTATAGACAACCACAATGCCATTTAAACTCAAAATTGAAATTAGTGGTTAAAGCTGAGGTGCTTAAGTTGTTGGATGTGGGTATTATATACCCTATATCCGATAGCCAATGGGTAAGTCCAACTCATGAGGTAGTTCTCAAGAAGTTTAAGATCACCATCATAGCCAATACAGAAAATGAACTTGTGTCAACTAAAGTTACGACTGGTTGGAGAATGTGTATTAACTATCAGAAGTTAAATACCATCATTAGGAAAGACTACTTTCCTTTACCTTTCATTGATCATATTTTAGAAAGGCTAGCTGGTCATTCCTACTACTGTTTTCTAGATGGCTATTTAGGCTACAATCAGGTAGAGATAGTCATTGAATATTAAGAAAAGACAACATTTACATGTCCCTTCAGCACTTTCGCTTACCGAAGGATGCCATTTAGATTATGTAATGCTCCCGCCACTTTTCAGTGATGCATGTTGAGCATTTTTTCTAATATGGTGGGGCGATTTTTAGAGGTCTTCATGGACAACTTCTCTATTTTCGATTCTTCCTTGAGCTAGTATATTGAACATCTTAAATTGGTGTTGAAGAGATGTGAATAAAAGAACCTTGTGGTAAATTGGAAGAAGTTCCATTTTATGGTTTAAAAGAGAATAGTCCTTGAACACATTACATCGTCTAAAAGCATAGCATATGCGATGTGCGATTCTTTCTAGGATACGTTGACTTTTACCATAAATTCATAAAGGACTTTAGTCGCCTCTCTCGTCCTTTATGTAATCTTCTTCCAAAGGACACTACATTTGAGTGGAGTGAAGACTGCCTAAAAAATTTCACCAAGCTTAAAGGCATGTTGACTACTGCTCCCACAATGAAACCACTCGATTGGAGCATTCCTTTTGAAATTATGTGCGATGCGAGTGACTATGCTATTGCAGCGGTATTATGCCAGAGAATGGAGAAAAAGCTCTAGGTCATCTACTATGCAAGTAAAACTCTAAATTCTATCCAAGTAAACTATTCTATTATGGAAAAAGAACTCTTAGCTGTAGTATTTGCTTTGGAGAAGGTTAGGTCCTACTTGATAAGATCCAAGATGATCATCTATACTGACCATGCGGCACTAAAGTACCTTCTTTCTAAGAAGGATGCTAAGCCTCGCTTGTTAAGGTGGATCCTCCTACTTCAGAAATTCGACATTGAGATACGACAAGAAAGGAGTAGAGAATGTAATGGCTGACCACCTCTCGCGGCTTGTCTTATTGGATTCCATTGATACGACACCGATTAATGACATGTTCCCTAACGAACATCTCTTTAAAGTCTCTTAATTACCTTGGTTTGGTGACATTGTGAATTATCTTGCTACAAGTATCACGCTGATTCTTTGGATTGCCAAGATAAAATGAAATTTTATACTAAGGTACGCAAGTTTATATGGGATGATCCATATTTGTTTAAGTATTGCTTAGATCAGATCATTAGGAGATGTGTTCTTGACAATGAACAACACAATGTCATCTCCTTTTCTCATTCTCAAGCCTGTGGTGACCACTTCACGGATAAAAAGACCACAATAAAAATTTTGCAGTGTGGCTTCTATTGGCTCACTATGTTCAAAGACTCACGTGAATTCTACAAAGCGTGTGAGCATTGTAAAAAAAACAGGAGGATTTTCTCATAGAAACATGATCCACTGAACCCCATTCTTATTATCGAAGCATTTGATTGTTGGGGCATCGATTTCATAGGCCCATTCCCCCAATCTTTAAGAAATCTCTATATTTTGCTTGCAATAGATTATGTTACCAAATGGGTCGAGGCAATTTTATGCTGAAATAATGACTATCAAACAGTCATTAAGTTTCTAAAAGAAAACATTTTATCACAATTCAGAACTCCTCGAGTCATCATAAGTGAAAGAGGATCTCATTTTTGTAATAAGTTCAAAACTTTAATAAAGAAATATGGCATTTCACACAAAGTGAGTACCCCCTATCACCCTCAAACAAGCAGTCAAGATGAAATTTCAAATAGGGAGGTCAAACGGATTTTGGAGAAAACGGTTAACCTTGATCATATGGATTGGTTAATTCAATTGACCGATGCATTATGGGCTTACCGTATTGCCTACATGACCCCTACTAGAATGTCTCCCTTTAGACTTATTTTTGGGAAGGCTTGCCACTTGCCTGTGGAGTTGGAGCATAAGGCCTACTAGGCAATTAAGAATTTCAACTTCAATTTGGACAACGCAAGCTCGTCACATAAATTGTAATTGAACGAACTCGAAGAAATTTGGAATGATGTGTATGAGAATTCAAGAATTTACAAGGACAGGATGAAGGTGTTCCATGATTGGAACATTCTTCAAAAATCATTCATACTAAATCAAAAAGTCCTCTTGTATAATTCTTGACTTCACCTGTTTCCCAGTATGTTGAGATCTCATTGGACCGACCCCTTCATAGTTAAAATTGACTTTCCTCATGGGGTTGTCAAGATTGAGAATCTGATGAATTGTAACATTTATAAAGTCAACAGTCATAGTTTTAAACCATTCATTTAGAAGTTTGATTCAGAATATATGTCCATATCTCTGATTGATCCTGTTTATTAGGATTGATCTTCTACTCTGATGGAGGTATATTTAAATTTATTGCTTTCTTAGGATTTAGGACTATAATAGTTTTTTTTTAGTATAATTTTAACTTCGTGCTAATCCCTTTAGAATGATGAAGACTTCAAACTAATTTAGTTATCTTCCTCAAGTACTATCCTTCTTATCACTCCTCTTTTATTTTTGTTGTCTCGTGTTGATTATACTACACATATCATTTACATTGAGGACAATGTAGATTTTAGGTTGAGGGTGATATTAGGTAGACTAATCAATATTTTCTATTGTGTTAAGCAAAAAATCATTGAAATTCTTTGAAATTTTTTGAATTTTCAATTTCAAAAATCTTTTAAAAAGGGAAAATTTGTGAATTTGAATATATCTGAGTATAATTATGAGATGCAGAATAACTTTTGAAAATCTATAGTCTAATTAGTTAGTAGATTTTTAAATGTCCTTCTAAATAAATTGATTGATAAAAAATTTAAACATCAATTGAGTCTAGCCCACAAATCACATTTAACTCGTGATCTCTAAAATTAACTTGAATTCATGGTTTTAGTTTGATTATTACTAAAAATAAATAAATTTGGAACCAAGACCGGATATCCTTATCTACTTTAAAATCAATGAAAAAAGAAAGAAAAAGAATCAGCTAAAAAATAGTGAGATCGAAAATTGCTACCTATTATATGTGTTTCAATACAAATTAATGAAAAAGAAGGAAAAGAATGAAAATAGTATGAAAGCCATCGATGCAAAATTGAAAAGCTAGAAAATAAGTGAAAAGGAGATATGTCTAAAATCAGTTACTTGTGTTGATTTGTCCGCTTTGAAGTAATGAACATGGCTAACATTATGAAATGAAAGTTAAATTCTATGGAATGTGAGTTGTAAACCAGTAAACACACTAGGAACTTAATGTTTATATGCATTTTACTAAATTAATGAAATATGACTTAGTTCATATGTTTATTAATCATGTTAAGCTCTATATTGTCATTATTTCATTCTTACGTCTTGGGATTTTACTCATATTTTTTGAGATTGCACAGAATGTTATTTTCTGAGAAAGGTTTGAAAATTTGAAAGTTTGAAAGATTGTTTCACGCACATTTTGCTCATGACTAGCAAAATGATGGTTAAGGGGTGTGTTAAGTGTGAGATATTGCATATTTTCCCTAGTTATGCCTTGGTTTTATGAACATGATGGTGTTTAATCGATTAATTTATACATGTTTTCTCTTATGATGTGATTTTAAGAGCTTAAGGTAAAAAAGGATGCTAAAAGCATGAATTTGATGCTCAAAGGATTATTAAAAAGTGGATTGGATCTTTGCAGGTCAAGATTGAATATTTCAGGAGTCCGAGATCTAAGAAAACCAAGTGAAGTAGGAAGAAAACTGAAGATTCAAAAGCATAGAAAATCAGATTATTGAACAAGAGAACTCAATGTATCAAACACTGCTTCGATGCCATCGAAGTAAGTGTTCGATGCCATCGAAGGGACTTTGATCCCATCACAAAATAAATAAATAAATAAAATCTGATTTCCATGCTAGACATATTTAAGACATCTTCGATGCCATCGAAGGAGGATTCGATCCCATCGAAGAAGTGCTCAATGCCATCGAAGCCAGCTCGATGACATCGGAAAAATCGTGAATTGTGGAATTTACTCGCTGTACAATTTAGAGCATTCTTCGATCCCATCGCAGACATGTTTGCTAACATCGAAGCCAGTTCGATGCCATCAGTGACTTATGCATATTTAAAAATTTTTATTGCTGACAGTTTTCAAATTTGAATCGAACTCTTTGATGGAACTTCGATTCCATCAAAGCTGTCATCGAAGTTCCCATCAAAGTTGCGATACCTGTGTAAATTTAAAGTGGTTCTGAAGTCGTTCTGATAAAAGCCTATATAAAGGGATCTTTTGAGTTCTTATAAGCATGAATTAGGGTAGAAGGAGTAAAGCAATGAGTTTTGGTGCTTCAAGGAGCACTTATTCTTCTCCAATCCTTTAATTCTAGTTAGTTTTTATATCTTTTTTCTTTAAGAGTTCTAGTTCAATCATGTCTTTCGTTGGCTAATCTCTTAGATAAAGCTAAGAGGTGAAGCTTGTAGTTCGTTTTGATGCCTATTTTACTTTGATTCAAGTTATTTGGTTTTCATGTTGAATAATTCATTGATTTATGGATTGAATGAAGAAGTATTTTCAGTTCTATTCTGATCCATTATCGACTCTGAGCACTTTGGATGCTTAAGAAGACTATTGATATTATCTTACATGTTTTGCAATTGTGTGATCTATAAAATTCATTGATCTACCATTGACTCTAGGCATGATAGATGCTTAAATTCCCTACTATCATTACATTGATGCTTTCTGAGGGAACAAATCTAATGAATATTCAGATTCTATTTTGGTGAATGAATTATGATTTAACCGCTCTATCATCCGACTGGATAGGATAGGACTTTGATTCCAATTGTGCTATTAACTGAATCAAGTAAAGTAGAATTAAAATAGCTACAAGTTGATCCTTGGCGCCCTAGTTTCCCTTATTTCTTATAGTTATTTACCATTGATCTCTTTTATCTATATTTTATTAGTTAGTAGATTCTAGTTCTAGTTGTAATTTATTTTAGATTTTGTACAAAGCAAGTCCCTGTGGGTACGACCTTGGTCTCACCGAGTTATTACTACATCAAAACCCTGCACTTGGGTGAAAAGCGAAGAGCAGCTTCCCCGATCGGAAGCCCTGGAGTAGCACTAGTGAATGCCGACAACTGGGGTTAGTGTCTAGCCCAGTTCAACCAACGGAACATGGTGAATACCCAACAAGGGGGTGACTTCCTAGCATCTTAGCCTCCCCCAACCAGGAGTGCTTTTCAATTTCAATTCCCCACACATAAGAATATGATTACATTCTAACAATCTCCCCCTAACGAGAGTCATAGGATCAAAGAAATCGATCATTATGTCGAAGAAGCAGAATGGGCCTTGCCACAGGAGACGTCACTCCCTCAAACAAGCAGCGTAGAAATAGAGGAGTTGCAGGAGCAACTTCAAACCATGTAAAATTAGATTAAGATATAACAATGGGTCGATCTCCCCCCAACAAAGTTTAGGAACTTGCGTCCCTTCCCAAGTCTTTAGGCACCTCAGAACTTTGAGGTACCCAAATTCAAATGGTATGATGACAGCGGATGTCCTGAGGCACATCACAAGGCATTCTGTAGAGAATTGAATGTAATGGAAGGAAATGAAGGAGTGCTCATCCCCCTATTCTAAAAATCTCAAAAGGGCGATGCCCTGGACTGGTACACTTCCTTGGATTGCCACCAAATCAAGTCCCAAGAACAGCTATCGTGGGCATTCATCGACAGGTTTACCTACAACCTAAACATGGCTCCCAGAAGAGCAAATTTGGCAACCTTGATGCAAAAGGGCAACAAAATGTTGTCAGCATATGTAGGGTGATGGTGAACGATGGTCGACAGGATGTGCACTCTAATTGACGACGAGGAGAAAATCTCCATGATCATCCATTACACGAATCCTAACATCTCTGGATATCTGATCTCGCATCCCTATGTGAACTTCGCTCAACTCATCCGTGCTTGAGAGAAAGTAGAAGCAAGAATACCTGGCCTCATTAGGCCGCTCCAGCCAAACAAAACAAGGTCGGGGGAAGAACCATAGGAAATGAGAATGAAATCGGCAATAGTGTTGCCCATCGCTCGAAAAAAGCTGACAAAATCATTGCCACTACTCAAGGAATCCAGCATGCACCTCAACAAGGGCATTAACAGTACTAACAATACCATTCTCAGCATTAACAATAGAGATATCAACCACCATCTCCACCACAGAAAAATATGCAACCACAACCTCTGTAACAACAATAATAGTAACAACAATTCAATAGAAATGTCCAATACCTCCATCAAAATCGGTAAATGAATAGGGAGTTCAAGAGATTTACTCACACAAATGTATAACCAGATCATGGTGACATTGGTGTAGAAACAACTCCTCACACCTCTGCAACCCAGACCACCTCTAAATCCTTTGTCAATGAAAATGAGTATTGCGAGTTCTACCAAGGCTAGGGTCATTCGAAGAAAAGATGCTTCTCCCTAAGGCATGCAATCCAATATCTCATCGACAGTCGAAAGATATCCATCTTAACTCCTGAGCTATGCCAGAAGCTCTCACAAACATTCTCTAGAATCCTCTACTAAAGCATCCATCAGACCACGGCTCATAATAAGGCCTAGCTATCAACGTCCTTAAAAAGGAAAGCATCGATCGTTTCTTAGCTCCTCTATGATTTATCCATGCCATTTCAGGAGACCACTCAAATGCGCCATTGGTCTTGCAAGGGGCATTCCACACCCTTCTCCCAATAGACGAGTCAGTGATATTGGAAGGCGTACCATTCAACTTTGAGCCAATCATCTTGGAAGGGGCACCCTTACCATACGAGTCGGTCGTCTTATAAGGAGAAGTAAGAGCAATCACTGACAAGCCACTAAGGGCACCTTTTCACATGCTGTATCATCTAACAAATGATATGAGGACTCCCTGTCAAGCACCAATAATTGAGAGAAGACTTTTCTTCATCCCATGGTAGCCTTCGACCACTAGTTTAATCAGGCCATGACCCAACCCTCACATCATCGATGAGGATGAACCTCACCATTTCCCATTCAACATAGGCAACATAGTGGTCTTACATGCAAGAGTCCCATACGAGGAAGAAACAGTGGTCATTCCCGCAGCACCGGCACAACTCCTAGTTTAACCAGTAATATTTAAAGAGAAGGAACCTCCATTATACAAGGAGGTTCCTTGGCACTATCCAGAGTGTGACAGAGTGAAGAGCCTGAGCCTTAACGGACATGGTGACAACGGGAACTCCAAAGACAATCCATCAAGTCTGGGACAGGAGACAACATCGAATACAACAACGTAGCTTAAGACGATTCCATCATAAGTATTCATATGGGAACTTCCATGCACATCATGAACACATCAAGATTTGTTCATCAAAACATTGAATGATACTCACATCACCTCAAACACTCCATTGGAGATGATTGCATTGATGATCATAAAACTCCTCCCACCTAGAGTTATTACCTTCATGGACAATGAGCTTCCTCCAGATGGATGAGATCATGGAAGGTCTCTCAACATCGCTCTACGATACAAAAACCTATGAGTTCCACTGGTCCTCATTGATAATAGCTCAAGCATAAAAGAATGCCCACTCTAGACTATAATCCACCTTGGGATCGAGCCATCATCTTTCCGGCCAAGTGACATGAGCATTAGAGACTTCGACAACTCTCATCAATCAGTGGAAGGGGAAGTGGATATCGAAGTGCAAATTGGCCTAGATATCTCAATTATCATCTTTCAAGTCTTGGATATACCCGCATCCTTCAACATGTTGTTGGGAAGGCCATGGCTTCACAAAGTCGGGACTGTCCCATCCACTCTCCATCAATGTGTGAAATATATCCTTAGTAACAAGGTAATCTCTATCCTAGTTGAACCAGAACTTTTCATTTTGAGTAACTATGGTACATAAGATCCAGACGTTCCAACCATTCACATCCAGCATTTAGAGAAAAACTTGGAAGGTGTTGAGTATGTCTTACCACTATTTCAAAATTGAATTGTGAATACAATTATCAATCTATCATTGATGAGTGATGAGTATGTCTTCTCATTATCCGAACAAAAAAAAATCCTCAAGTACTGTGCAATGAATCACTTTAGGAGAAAGGCCGTAGAGACAACCTACAAAAAGAAGAAGTGGGGACTGAGATACAAGCCTAATCTCAAGGAAAATGGAGGAAAAATGAGTTTTAATGCACACCAATAAACTTTGCTAGACTTGGGACTCCCTACAAAGAGGAGATATCAATCGCATCGCATGAAGTCACCCCTTTATGCCACCATGAGGCTCTATGGCTCCTTATCTGGTGGGAAACAATCCTAGGGCCATTAGGGAAAGAACCGCCTACACTAGAAGAAGAAGAAGAAGAAGCATCGGACCTAGAGCAAGATTAAGTGCAACACCTCAAAGGATATCAGGATGCCTTAATACCTATCATCATTGCCGCAACTGTAACCAACCAGAAGCAGACCCTGCTTATCTAAACTTCAACTAACCAAGGGCACAACCAGCCTTTCTCAACTTCAATAAACCAGGGGCACACCTTGCTTGTCTCAACTTCAACCAACCAGGGCCACACCCTGCCTGTCTCGGCTTCAACCAACCAGGGGCACACCCTACCTGTCATAGCTTCAATCAACCATGGGCACACCTTACCTGTCTCAACTGCGATTAACCAATGGCATACCCTTCCTATCTCAACTTTAACCAACCAGGGGCACACCCTTCCTGTCTCACCTCCATTCAATCAGGGGCACACCCTGCCAATCTTTTCTTCAATCAACCAGGGGCATTCCTTGCCCATGTCGCTTACACTGTCATCTGCACCACTATCATCAGTCAACAACCAGGGGTAGAAGTCGCCACCATCTAGACACGGTAACGAGAGATAAAAGGAACCTGTCCTCCCAGCCATAGACGTACAATGCTCCGATGAGAACATCTCAGACCATAGTCTCAAGTTCAAGACTATGGATTACATTCCTCTTGCATGGCCCATTGGATCAAACTACGTCTTCCCTCTTGACAAGAACCAAATCTTCTGCTATTGGCTCAAATATCAAGACTCGACCCCAGTCATTGAGGATTGAGATAATGTGAACATGAGAAGACTAAGATATCAGCATCCTCCAGGAAAAAAACCAAAGCATAAGGGAACTAGAAGAAGACGAGGTCATCAAAAGGAGGGTAATCCCTTTACCTGCGCAACAATCCAATCCATTATTACAAAGGACTCATACAAGGGGGATGAATTGTTCTCAACTGATTGGACCACAATCTTGGTCCCACCCAAGTTAGAGGAACCTGAGGAGTTGCAATCCATCGAGGATGAAACAGGAAAAATCACATCCGACACTGACTCAGAGCTTAGCCCTAAACGCATCCTAACATTTGGGCAGAATGATGGGAGCTCAACTACAATCCCTTTGGCCCTGGCTCCTAAGGGGAAGGAGTGCAGGGCAGTAACAGGTTTGTAACCCCTAGACAGTAATAAAAGCTAATGTGAATAGCACTCGACTCCCTGAGCCAGATTAGGCAACCTCGCTTTACATTGTCATCCCTTACAATAAAAAAAGCTCCAAAAAATTAGAATTTTTTAAAATCCAAAACAATAAAGATTTAAGAAATTGAAATATTAAAAAAAAAAAAAATCAAAACCCAAAAAAAAAAATCAAAAATGTTTTTTTTGAAAATCACAAGCAATAAAGTGTCAAGTCTGTCTGTCAAAGAACTTGAGCATGAAGTCAACTTATATGATTTCAATCTAGATTTGGACTTTGAACTTAATGATTAGTACAAAGCCAATGACATGGAAGATGATGAATCAACTCTTGAACTAGAGGGTCTCCTCATAAAGTTCAAAATCAAAAGCTTATTTCATCCTGAAAATTTCAAAATTGTAAGCCTAGGATCTCTTGAAAATCTTAGGGAAGTGCGCATTGCGAATCCTTTTCACCATAAAAATGACTAGAGAATGATCGAATTCTTGAAGTCACGACTACCCAATCTTGCATCCTATAAAGACTTGTCTGAATTCAATCGAAAAATTATCAACAAAGCCTAAAATGAAGCCTATTAAGCAAAAGCTACAACGACCATGCTTACATTCCACGTCAGAAAGTACTTCAAGTGTCAGGAGTGTGCACATTGGATTCAGGTGTGTGCTTTGAAACTATACAACCTAGAAAGGTCTTAGACATCCTCTATGTAAGATATCGACATCAATGAAAAAGTCAGCCCGACAATATTTAATGGTCATGAGTTTGTGCTCATAATGATCAATTACTTCACAAAAAGTGAATAGAGGCAACATCTCGCATCTTATACGGTGACGCTCGTGAAGAACGACATCATTAGCCACTATAAGATCCTACATGTCATCCTCATCAACAATAGGATGCCCTTCATGAATCCAAAGATGGATGAGCTTCTCAAGAAAACTAGAAGACATGGGGTCGTATGCACTTTGGGCCAATCAAACATCTGTACACACAACTACGGGCGAAACTCTTTACATTCTAACTTATGAAACAGAGGCAATCCTACAAGTTCAAGTTGAAATCTCATGAAGAGTGAAGCTGAGGAAAGAAAAGTCAGATTGGGTTTACAACAAGTACCACCGCATCTATCAAACTTAAAGGGACAAGTTCAAAGCTCACATGAGATGGCCCAAAGATTAAGAGATTTTTTCTAAAAAGGTCCCTCCGACTCACCAACCTAGGGTAAGGATCTTCCGGAGCCCATCAATACCGATAATGGGTAAGCTTATCTAATCATGTCAAGATTTACAATAGCAAAGCTGAAGTCAACTGACCAAAGTTGGTCATCCCGAGACTCACTCCCTCTAGTCCCCAAATAAATGCTTCAATAAGAGGGTAAAAAAAAAAAACACGCAGAGAGAGAGAGAAAGAAATGAAGACAAAATAAGATCACGTAGTCCAAGAAAGTCAAAAAAATGAAAAGGAAAAAAGAAAAAGAAAAAAAATTGATAAAAAGATAAAAAAGAAAACAATTTGACCCAAGAAGCTCAGTCCCACTCACATCCCCTCAGGATGATCTCAGTTTGAGTCAACAGCTTTACCATTGTGGCTCAAGACAAGGAAGGAGAGCTAACAGATGGCGGGCAACGATGGAAGTTTGATCCCTCTGGCACTGTAGAAATTAAATTAAAGGAAAAAAGAAGAAGAAGAAAGCATGCCTAAGAAAAATGGGGGAAGTGAAAACCCAAAAGGGCACTTTGAGTAGAAACAGCAGGCATGCAGTAGACTTGGTGAAAACCTAGAAGGACACAAATGGTAAAAATAACAAATTTGTCAAGGGGCAAGTAAGATGAAATACTCGGGACATGGTGAAAACCTGGAAGGGCACCACGAGCAAAAATGATGTGCAAGTTGGACGTAGTGAAAAAATGAAAGGGTGTTACAGTCAATATTGACAATAAAAAAAGAAAAACATGTACATGGAAAATCCAAGGCAACCTAAAGATTCAACAGATCCAAGGATGGCAGGAACGAGTCCAGAATTCTTTTAAGCTCTTCCTAAATCGTAAAGGTAGGATACCACTGCGCATTAACTTAATGGGATCGGGGCCCTTGGTGAACAATTAAAAAACTGGGTATGACATCTAGCTGAGTCAACGTTCTGAATCTTACATTTATGGGTATAACAAGTACAAACCACACATACACAGACAACATAAGACATAAAATTTTTAAAAGCTTTCTTTTCATTCCATCATATATTAGTTGAAATCCTAACCACAGATCACGGGACAACAGACACGATTGGTCGCAAATCGGAATCCTGACCACCATCCATGGACAAATCTACATTATAAAAGCCAGAGTTGATCACAACCAACCTTCTCAATTAGCCCAAAATTCAAGTCTGAATATCCTATGAGATGATGGAACCGATCAATCATCTCTAATCGGACTCTGGATCACGACCACTAATCAGACTTGCATCATGTGAACCATTCCCAATAGATATCAGTTCCAATTGCAACAACCAAATTTCATGCAATAAAATACATCTTTAAAATCCATAATCCCCAACTAATTCAATCCCCATCACAACCAACATGCACACTAGCCCCTCGCATATTTTCAATAAAAACCAACATACTTGAGGTCCCATAGGCATCCCCGATGGAGACAACCAGTAAACTAGACATATTTCAAAATCATCATGCACTAATAACCCCACGAAGTATCACTTCCCAAAGTGGGGTGACTTTCAAAATCACGAAATATTTACAAAATAAAGCATCAGACTTCTAAGTCACTTAGAGATCTTCCATATCTTTAGGTGGGAGTTAGCGTAAAATCAAATAAGATCTAATATCTTGCAGTTTCCCCAGATATTATTGAATCCAAATGCACATAAAACTACAATCGAACTGAACTCCAGTCTCAACTCTATTGTATCAAATGCTAATGCTATGAAAAGACGATAGGCCAAGACTAGTCAAGAGAAATCATTCAAATGGCGAAAAAGACAAATCGTAAGCTAAGTGTCAAAACCAAAAGATTGCATAGAAAGAGGTCACCCACACATACCTAAGTTTGATTACTTGTGGAATTTGATCAAGTCCCAAGTCAGTATACTGAGTTCCCTATACGGTCGCAAAAAGCATAGGGCAGCTAACCACTTTGACGATAAAACAAAACAAGTACTCCTGGATGATCTGGAAAGCAACAGAAAATCTAGTACCGGGTCAGTATCCTCATAAGGCTACAGAAAGCATAGGGGCTCTACTATACCTTTCCTATCTTAGTACCAATCGGGAGTGAAAGGGTTACAATTAGCGGCTCGCACAGGGACAATCGTAACGTTTTCTCCAAACTCTTGTGATATGTGCAAGTTATCCATTTTCAGGTAACCAGCTGATACAAACACAAAGCCAAGTAACAAATTCATAATGCAATTCATGATTGATTAGCAAGGGTGGGGTATCCGCTCGCTTTGGCATTCGGTTGCACACAACTTCTGCCAAAGTGGGGTATCTATAGATACCCCACACCAGGATGATAAGCTAATTAGGTTTGAATTGATGGATGAACGACCGAACCCCAATCCTAAACCCTAACCCTAGAAGCCTAAACCCTAAGAACCCCAATCCTTAACCCCTAAACTCAGTCATTCAACCTAGTCGACCTAATCAACCTAACCTTGAACTCTAGGAACCCAAAATCCTAAAGCCTTAAGTCAATTCGGTGAGTCAACTCACCCAGTCAACTCACCGGTCAGCTTGCCCAACCCCACAACCTAGTCAACTCACCTAGTTAAGCCCAAAACCAAGCTTGAACCCAAGCCCAAAAGCAAGCCCAATCGGAGAAATGGTCGAAACCTTAAAGCAGCAACCTTCACAACAGAGCCTCCACATGCTTGGATGGTGTTGCCTGCTAAAGAAGGAAGTCCAAGTGTGGACTGACGGCAGCTAGGCTGCCGCTGGCCACATGGCACTCCCCTTCTTTGGGGCAGCCTCCCTCAACCATATGAAACTCTCCTTTTCGAAACTTAAGTGTGTGGTTGAAGTGTATTTACTATGATGTCCACCTCCTTACTCAAATTATCCTTTTACCACCTCATTCAACCTATGAGATGATGTCATATGAAAATCTCTAATCCCATCCCTTCAACCACTTTTTATCTCTAGGATCACCAATATTTATCAAAAAACCAGGTTGGGAGACTATAAATAACCACATCCCCTTCTTATTTCAAGCATTCCCTCTCACAAGAAAATACTCACTGATCCCCATTCAAGACATCCAAAAGAAGTCTCTTAGCCTTAGCCTAAGCCCTAGCCATTTAACCATCCTTCCACTGAGGGGGGAGAGAGAGAGAGAGAGAGAGAGAGAGAGAGAGAGAGAGAGAGAGAGAGAGAGAGCCCAGCCCTGGTCTAGCCTAGCCTAGCCAAAGTCCAAGCCTCCTGAGTAAACTAAGTTCGAATCTGAGCCACTCAATCTATCCTTGCAATACTACCATTCATCTAGCCATTCAAGTTTCTATCAGTTTCATTAAACCTAAACATTAGTATCGTACAACACTCATTCCCTTCTCAACCCCCTGCTCTTTATATACATCAACATCATAGTACATTTCACCATTTTCTCACATCTAACTAACGGTTGTATGCTCTAAGGCTTGCCAATACAATTGAATCTTTTCTACTAGAAACCTTAGCCAATTAGCCGTCGTTTTAGTATCCCATCATTTTCTCATATCTGATTGGCGGGCATATACTCTGAGACCTGCTGATATAATCGCAATAAGTCCACCAGAAACCTTAGCTGGTTGACCGTCTTTTTATAATAAGCATCCATACATATATACTTGTACCTTGCACTTGATCATTTCAAATGTATGTTTTGCGGCTTGTCAACATAGTCGAATCCTGCCCACCAGAAATTTGGACTGGTCAATCATCACTAATATTGCATTGTATTACATTTTCTACATGCAAGAACTTCCCTTATTCTTCAGAAATTAGTCAGATCTAGTGAAGTAAAGACCATACATCCGTACAGTTAAAGTGGGTGCCTAATACATTCCCTCTTTGTAACCGAGGTCCCCTACTTAGAATCTTTAAAACGTAAACTCACGAGTCATCTTAGGATTAAGGATATTCAGATTCTTAATTTTAAGTGTTTTTATGTGGTATAATCGACTATAGAATCGTAACAACTGGCTAGTGGTAACTCTGGTCAAATATTACACCTTTTTATCCCTTAATGAAATCCCTCGAGCAAGGCAACTGGTGGAAAGAAGAGAGTAGATCTCCTGTACCCTTGGAAAATCCGCCCTCTAACATTATCATGAAATAATTCAAAAGAAGGGAGTGTTAAATTAATGCACTTTATGAGATATAAGTATTTGTTCCAATGTATGCACTTTATAAGATACATATATTTTTTTCCAATACATGTATTTGTTCTGATACATACATAAGAAGAATGCTAATGGTTTTGAACATGCATGTAATCATGCTTTGATATTTGTGAAAAGGTGCATTTTTCTTAGTTGAAAAGTCACAAGTCTCTTAATTTTTTTGATGCACCTATTCAATAGCTTTTATTTGTTGCTTAGTAAAGATAAAAGATCGCTTTGAAATTAGTAATTTTAAATAATTTGTATTCAAGGAGAATGTACCTAAAATTGTATAAGTATATATGTAATTCATTTTCAATTACTTCATAAGTCATGCAACAAAAAATCTACATTCTCATATCCTCCTCAAAGTTCTCATTTTCTAAATGTTGCGCATCATGCCAACAATGTAGTGAACTGAGATCCAATCTCCAGTCTCACCCACAAACGATAAACAGAAAGAAATATAATCTAAAAGTAGAATCAAAGCATACCAAACAAGACCACAAGACAAGATATACGTGAAAAAACTCCAAACAAGAGTAAAAAACCACGGGTACAAACTTCCATTATGAAGAAAAAGAGATTATAAACAATATACTAACCTTTTCCCTTGGATGTATAGAGAAAACTCTTTACCCACACTTTAAAATAACTTCCATTACCCTAGAAAATCCCTAGGGACCCTTATTTATTGTTTAGGCAACTTCCTTTTCGTACCTCTATGAAATCCGTCTAAAAAATCTACAGTCCGTATCAAATCCGGAAACGAATATGCGTAACCTCGACTGGTCGAGCGGACCCTCAACTGGTCGAGCATGGACCTCGACCGGTCGAGCACCTCGAGACCAAAAATTGATGCTTATGGACTTTGAGTCAAGCCAGCCCTTGGGTCGAGCGGGACACTCGACTGGTCGAGCGACCCTATCGAGATGTGGCTCCACATCTCAACAATCTTCCACTTGGAGACAGATCACCATAAACCTTCGTCTTTTACATCTGAAGTACATCACCTCCCCGTTTTCAAGCCGAAGACTAATCAAAGCTGAACAGAGCTTCAGCTTCTCCTGTGTGACTGCCTTAGTCAACATATTCACAGGATTCTCACTTATATGAATCTTCTCTAGAGCAATATATCCATCTTCTAGTAACGAACGTATGAAGTTATATCTGATGTCAATATGCTTAGTCCTTAAATGAAAGGCTGAATTCTTAGCCAAGTGTATTGCACTATGACTATTACTGTACAGCTTGCAATCTGCTTGCTTCTTACCCAACTCTTCCATGAAACCTTGCATCCACACCATCTCCTTGCACCCTTCTATAGTTGCAACATATTCTGCTTCTGTCATACTGATAGATACTATCTTCTGTAACTAAGAGATCTAACTGACTGCGGCACTACCCAGAGTAAAGACATAACATGTAGTGCTTCTTCTGCTGTTGATATCTTCTGCCAAATCTGAATCTATGTAGCCTTGTAGCTTGATTTTCGATCCACCATAGCACAACCCTATATCCACAGTACCTACCAGGTATCTGAGGATCCACTTCACAGTTACTCAATGTTCCTTCCCGGGGTTGTTCATGAACTTGCTAACAACTCCCACTGCTTGAGCAATGTTTGGCCTCATGTTCACCATAGCATATATGAGACTCCCAATAGCTGATGCGTATGGGACTTTAGTCATGTAATCTCATTCCTCCCGTGTCTTTGTACATTGCTCCTTAGAAAGCTTGAAGTAGTTAGCTAATGGAGTGCTAAACGGCTTAGCACCTCCCATATTGAATCGATCAAGTACATTGGCTATGTACTCTGCCTGTGACATAACAAGTTTTTTATTTTTCCTGTCAGGCTTTATCCTCATGCCTAGGATTTGTTACAGCTCCTAAATCCTTCATTGCAAACACTACAAGAAAATCCACTTTTACTGCCGAAAAAATTCATTGTTAAATGACCATTTTTCGTAGGTAATGAGTTTTACCAACGAATTTTTTCGTTGGTAAAAGACCGAGTGTAAAGGCTTTTATCGACGAAAAATTATATCGTCGGCAAAGGTATGACTTTTACCGACAAAATTTTTCATAGGTAAAAGATTTTGACAAAACTTTTATCGACGAATATTTTCGTAGGTAAAAATGTTCACGAAACTTTTACTTACGAAAATTTTCATAGGTATAAAATTTTGACAAAACTTTTACCGACGAATGTTTTCATAGGTAAAAATGTTCACGAAACTTTTACCTACAACATTTTTCGTAGGTAAAAATGTTCACAAAACTTTTACCTACGAAATTTTTCGTAGGTAAAAAGTATTTACGAAAATTTTCGTAGGTAAAAACTGTGCAGTTTGTTTTCTTCCGCATTGGTACAACTTTTACCTACGAAATTGTTCGTAGGTAAAAACCTTCTCCTACGAAATTTTTCATAGGTAAAAAATATGGTTGAATCTTTTACCTACGAAAGTTTTCGTAGGTAAAAAATGTGGATGAAACTTTTACCTACGAAATATTTCGTAGGTAAAAGTCTTTTTTTTTCGATATTCGAGCAAAAATTCCTGATATACACCTGTTACAATATATTTCATCATATTCTTCATGATATACACCTGTTATAATATATTTCATTATATTCACATTCACATCCATCTAAACACAAACTACGTACATCCATCTAAACATAAACTACATCCATCCAAACACAAACAATCTTATCCACATCACATTCATCCATGCATAAATACATATAAGTTTAACATCATAAATAAAATATAAAAAATTATTCATAGCCTATTTCCTGGTGGGGCTCACAAAATTCAGTGTGGTTAACACATTGCCAAGGTTAGTGTGCACACATACCTAGGTCCTTACTCATGCCTTCATGGTAGATTTAAAATAGTTTCAATACAAGATCATGAGTTCAAGTACCCATTGTGGCCGTGAGCGACTCTAGTGTGTGAGTGTGTGTTAAAAGAAAAAGAAAGAAAGAAAATGCTGATTTATCTTCTAGGTTGAGCCTAATGGTACTTGGTGATTTCTCATCAGGTAGAAATTATTATTAGTTGTTTTTAAAAAGGTGAGATTAAGCCACTTATAATTATATTAATATGATAAAATGTTGTACGTATATTTGAGTACACACTACAAAATAAACAATCCTATGAAAAAAAAATGAAGAGAGAGAGAGAGAGAGAGAGAGAACATATGAGAGGTGATCCTTATCTCCTTTGATGGATTCGAGCTGCATGTGCCCTACCCAACTTCCTATAAGGAGAAGCTATATGGGTCTTGGAATAATGTTGGTGACAAATCCACCTTGTCTATTAATATTATCATATTGTGTTAGGACATGAGTCTAAAAATGAGATAAATGCAAATCTTAAACAATCTATGCTATAAGAGATAGTGGAGATGGAAATAAATGCATTGTGATGCTTGAGTTCAAGTATGCTTGCCAACAAAGCAAGATTTTCTTGTTTATTGCCATGTGATTGGGCTACATTATTATATACTATGTTTGATGCAGCAATGCTGGCAACGTTAATGATGACTAGGACTTGTAGTCACAATGCAAGAAAATAAGAAATTTCTATTTGTATCAATGGTAAGCAGAGGATTTAGATTTGTGATGCTCATATGTCATACAAATTGTTTATAAAGTCATTACCACTAAAATAAACTGAAAAAACACAAAAGTTTGCTAATCCTAAACTTTTATATCCCAAAGAAGGTTTGAATGTAGGCGTTCAATCTTTATTCTTATCTTTATTCTTATTTGCCATGTGATTCACTTGAGTATGGATTTACTTCATTTTTAGGCACATGTCCTAACATAAGCTTATAAAATTGAAAGACAATGAATTTCTCAAGAATATTAGAGTGAGCCCCACCTAGATTCCACCTTGGTGGGGAACACAACAGCAATTCGAATCCCCCTCTAACCACCTTCCATGCCTACAAAAGAGGATAAAAATCATCATAATAAGAGACAATAGCTAATGTCCTAACAAGGTACTCAATTGAAATCATACATGAAATAAGCTATAAATAATCTACTTGTATAAGGATGATTCTTTAAGATTGTGTGTGGGCCCATTCAATCGGGTTCGGGTTCGGGATCTGGACATACATCATGGTGGGGCCCACACAGCACCAACCACACATCAACTTGATCCAAAACTTATATGAATGTTATTTTTAATGGTGGATGTTCAATCCCCACTTTGTAGTCCACTTAAGCCTTGGACCCGCCCCTTTTTTAGTTAATATCTTAAAATGATCCGAGAAAAGCGTTGAATGGTATGAAGAATGTCAATCCATGACTTGGGTGGGCCAAGAGCTTAAAAATAAAGTCAATCCATGACTTGGGTGGGCCACACCACATAATATAGTGGAGAGGGGTTTCCTTAAAACTTTCATAATCATATATCGGGCCTGCCTAAATAGGATTCACATATCTAACCCACTCATTATGTGTGTCCTACTTCGATGAGGGGTCAGATCCAGTTTAAGCCGCATTCAAAACTCATGTGGGCCCCACCAAGTGCTTTTATATTTTTTAGATGTCTTCACATAGTTTTAGATGGTATGGCCCACCTGAGTTTCGTATACGGATGATTTTTGTGATATCTCATAAGCTAAAGGGGACACATCAAATGCACGATGTTGCTGTTCGACACACATCATGATGGGCCCCACAAAACTTACTAACATCAATTTTTAGGTTCTCAAGGTGTCAATAATTTGGGTCACAATTTTGACCAAAATATTTGGCCCATTTTACATGTCTGGTCCATTCACTCTATTTTACTGATCATTACCCTCAATTTAACTAGTTACTCACTCCGATCATGCTACATATGAGAAAGATATTGAGCAAACAAGATTGATCAACAATTTGAGTGAATTTCGATTTAAACATCTGAAGTTATTTACTCTTTAATCTGGACTGATCAGATTATCCAAAAATGGTTAAAGGTTGTTCATAATATCAAAAATATATGAATGAATAGAAAACACAAACATCAGCTTGATCCAAAACTTGTATGGCCTCGAAGAAATTTTAAATGGTAGAGGTTTAATCACACTATTTCCTGTGGTGTGGTCCACTTGAGCTTTGGATATGCTTCCTTTTTGTTCTTTAGACCTCAAATTATCTATTAACATGGATGAATGGAGTGGATAAAATAAATAAATAATGGTGGACCCCACAGAGTTTACTCTGGTAAGGGTAACAAGTAACTCACCTAAATGTAGTGGAGAAGGGTTTCCTTAAAACATTCATAATCATATATTAGGCCTACTTATATGTGATTCACATATCCCACCCACTCATTATGTGTGTCCCACTTGGATGAGGGGTCAGACCAAGTTTCAACCGCATCCAAAACTCATATGGGCCCCACCAAGTGCTTTTATATTTTTTAGGATGTCTTCACATAGTTTTAGATGGTATGGTCCACTTGAATTTCGTATACAGATGATTTTTGAGATATCTCATAACCTAAAGGGGACACATCAAATCTACAGTGTTGATGTTCGACACACATCATGATGGGGCCCATAAAACTTACTAACATCAATTCTTAGGTTCTCACGAATTAGTAAGTTGGGTCACAATTTACCAGAATATTTGGCCCATTTTACATGTCTGGTCCATTCACTCTATTTTATTGATCAATACTCTCAATTTGACTAGTTACTCGCCTCAATCAGGCTACATATGAGAAAGATATTGGGCATACAAGATTGATCAACAATTTCAGTGAAATTTGATTTAAACATCTGAAGTTATTTACTCTTCAATCTGAACTGATTAGATTGTCCAAAAACGATTAAAGATTCAATTAGTGGATGTGCCTAATAATTTAGTAATTTTATTTTTCACAGATAAATTTCAATTTCCATTTAAAAATAACATTTTTTCAAAATGTATATTTTTTTCCTCTTTTAACAAAATATCATTTTTATTATAAAATATTTCAAAAAACATTTAAAATACAAATTTTCAATTTTTATTTTCAAAATCTCAAAAAATTTCTCATATTTTATTTTTTTTCTCAAAGATTTCAAAATGCAGATTTTTTTCTTTAAAAGCATCATTTTGTTCTCAAAATTTTTCCCAAACATTGTTAAAATTTCTAAACTTCTCAATATTCTTTTTCATGTGATATTACAAATCATTTAAATATTACCTTTTAATTATATATAAAAATAATTTCCACTCATATGATATAAAAACTAAATATATATATATACAAACATACTACCTTTACTGACGGTTTTTGTTTGTCAGGAATATTTATTTTTCGCGACGAAACTATTCGTCGGTAAAAGTGCTTTTACCGACGAAAACTATTTCGTCGGTACATGTAACATCCCAGATTTTTGCCAACTTGGAGTTAAACGTCCTTAGGCAATGGGTCGATCATAACACCTTATTAACTTCTCCGAACTCAATCTCAAATTCTCAAATCCCCTTTCAACCCATTTCCTTCAAAAATTCCACCTTTCACCACCGTATTCTTCAAAATTTTCTAAGTACTTTTATATTAGAGATTAATCTTAAAGTTTAAATGATGGAAAACAGTACTTAAACTAAAATTTACTATAAATAGTAAATAAATAAATAAAACAGATTTTTTGACCATTAACCTTTTAGAATCTCACGAAATAAATAGGTTATTTGGATAGAGCAACTTCTCTTACCTCAAAATTACATATTGCATGTCACATAACTCATTCCGGTTTATAAAATACACCCGTTTCAAATATCAGGTGGCGAACCACATCAAACGGACTCGTGGGGGGGGGGGGGGGGGGCAACGACACAAATCGGGGACACCCGAGGTGGGTCTCATGCATATCTGGCACCCAAGGGGGATGGCATCACCCCTGGGGCGAGGCCTTACCGTCCACCGAGCCGGGAGGCGCGTTTTCTGCCCCAATTTCTATAATTTTCGTCCAATTTCAAAAAGTCATATCTCCATCGTTATAACTTCGATGTAGGTAGTTCAAAAGTCAGATTGAAGCTCAATAAGTCTAGTTTCATATAAAAATAAGTGAAAAATATAATAAAAATTTTAATATAGTTAACTGTAGGTCATTGTGACAACTATAAAAAAATCATTAGTCTGGACAGCTGCTGCTTCTAGAATTTTTAGAAATTTTCTACAACACCAAATCTAATGAAATTTGGTAGAGATGAAGTAGACTTGATGATGAACTAGTAAAAAAATAATTAAAATTATATACTAACTAAAAGTACCAAAATGGGGCATAGAACTACCCTAAGACCTTATTCTATCGTAATTATGGTGAAATTTAATTAAGTACTAAACTAAACAATTGATGGATTTGGCTCGAACCACTTTCTATACAAGATCCAAGACCCAAAACCATTAGAATCTCTAACCCAACATTATTTAGAAATTTAAGATCAATCTCAAAACCCAGTTGCTCTCGGGAGCACCTTGAAATTCCATATCGGACCTAGACCGCGCGTCGAAAGTCTGATTACTGTAAAACTATACGGTTATTACCACCTTATTGGACTTGACAAACATCCCAGAAATCATGTGCAAATAATATCCCGAACTGCACAACTTGAGCCCAGAGCGAAGTGTGTGAGAAACGTGAATATCATTACGAAATGAGCTTAAACATAAGTGATTTGAGCCGTTAACTTGCATGCCAAATTTAAGGTTTCAGATCGTCAGATTCTGACCCAACTACGCCCTTAGATCAGGAAAATTTTTTAACACATCTCAGTGTACTTGTGGCCCTGATCGAGTGCCGATAGCCGTTGAACTGAAACTGGTCCTCCACGGTCGATCCATAAAATCAATCAAACCGAAATCTTAACCTGGCTTAGATCCATTATCAGGGAACTTGCCCCTGACCGTGTGCAGGTAATGGACCTCCAGATGAGCTCCATTTGCCCAAAGCAGATGCCTTTTGGCTAAACCTAAGTATACCATGGCCCTGGGGCCATTTGCATCAGTTTTGGGCCTATATAAGGACCTTAACCCACCCATCTCTCATTCCATACGAATTTCAAACCCTAAGAGAGAGAAGATAGGAAAAAGAGAAGGAAAGAGTGAGGAGGAGAGAGAGTGAGTGAGAGATCGTTGCTAGGATTCGATCCCACCACTCCACGTGTTGAATCGCCTCTCCCGTGTCGCTACACCGGCGATTCTGAATCCATTTATGGTTATAAAATCCTAACCCTAATCTGTTTTAGGTATCCAAGTAAATGAATCGATGAAATAGCTAACCTATTTCGTGATTCAGGTAACCGTTGTGTTGTAGATAAAGACGTAGTGTTCAAACTGAGCTCAATACGAGTTTACCGATGAAAGGTGCTAACTATAAACATTTATGTTATGGTTTTCAAGGCTTTCAATGTTAGTTAATGATTTATGACTGACTTGATTGTTATCCCATATGCTTGGATACGATGTTCCCGCATATTATACACATATATAAACAATGTTGAAAATAATGTATTCCATGTATTTGTTTAAATGTTTGTATGAATATGGAATTATGATTTGAGCTTGTTATTATTGATGTTTGAGGATACATGATTGCTATATGTGTGGCAACTCCCTTATGAAGGGATTTTCTATAATACTTGTTATAACTAATTTATTACATGTATGTGATATGTGTAGTCTATGTGTTTGATAAAATGTCTTAATGAGAAAATGCTTGTTGAAATGTATTTAATAAGGATGTTGAGATAGGATTCTCAATCACCTTATCTATAATTACTGTTTCCTTTAGGTAACCTGTCTTACTACTATGTGATTTGCGGATGAAATGCCTATGTGTGATAACATGTGTATTATTTGTTTGTTGAGATACTCAAATGAGATTTTTATTTAGATTGGTTGTCACATGCTATCTTTGACTATCACATATGAATGCTATTGTCTAGAGTGTAATTGGGGCTACGATGTAGTCCAGGCAATCGGTAATGGTTTACGATTGGTGGTCGAACTGTTTAGCCACGACGAATACGTTCGATGAATCCAAGTCGTACGCTATTTGTCGACAGTGGTTAGGCCACGAGGAGTGCTTACGCGCTCCATGTCAATTAAGTCAACATGCGCTTGTACTAGTCAAGCTTATCAAGTAACCCGATTGACCTAATGTATGTTCACCATGTATGGATGCTACTACTTGAATCTAAGGTACCAATCTACCAATGAAAAGCCCGTTTAACCTTGGTACCACGATCCGCCAAGACTCATTAGCCGGGCATGATGGTATGGGACACCATGGTCGATCTATCGGTCTACGCTGGGGCAACGAGCCTCCCCGTAGTGACCGGTGAACAAACGAAACTCATGAGCCAGATACGGTGGTATGAGACACTGTATTCAAACTGTTGGCCAACAATCAGGTGATGAGCCTCTCGTAGTGACCTCGAGTATACTTTAGGACTACACTAAGGTGACGAGCCTTTCCGTAGTTACCTCGAGTATAAAATACGCCTACCCTTGCGCAGCCTGGCTGTGGTCCTCAATCGGGTTAGTGATGAGCCTTTGAAAATATACTACCAGTTGGTAGGGCGTTGGTGGTATGACCTCGAGTATGAATTAAGTCTACGCTGAGGTGACGAGCCTCCCGTAACAATCACCAGTATAAACTCGCGAACTTGCCTATTGTATGTTACCAACTAGGACTGACGACCCTATATGGATCATTGTTTGGGTAGTGATATAAAGGAAGGTGCCTTAGCTTCCCGAACCTGCTGTATGAATAGACCTAGTTAAGAACTTGGCTAACACGACCATGCATCGCATTGCACGGTGCTTTGGCAAGGAATCGCATGTTTATCGAGAGTGTTGTATGCGCGATCGTGAGATGATGTCACTGAGGGAGTGCAAGCGAGGGCATACATCATTATCGTATATCATTCTTGCATTAACAAGAGTCATTGGGACCGATTGTTGTACTGCTTTATCATTACTGCTTGACTGAATTGATAACATGTTAACCTTTGCTTTATAGTTCCACTAAATTTGCTATTCATCCCACTTGGGACAGTGTTTTAAAACACTACCCAGACTCTGATTTAGATACAGGTGATGGTGAGGTCTATACAACATAGTTAGACTTCATAGGTGAGGAGGAAGGATTCTCCTATGTTCAACTATCGGGCAGATCTATGTAGATCTCATATCGATGTGCAGGGACTACTACGATACATGTTTAGTTGACCACATTTACTTCCTGTATTTTATATGGTTAAAAACAACACATGTATATATTTAGCCCAGTTTCATACTCATACTCCGAAATTTGTGAAACATTTTCATAATTAAATGTATATATTTCAGTCTTTCGCTTGCCAAATTATATTAACTCTGGAGTATGATATACTGTTTTAGTATAATCTTACTCATGTTTAAATGAATTAATATGGACAACATTCAATCATCATTATCTATGTTGCATAAGTAATGTGTTGGAACTTGGAAGTAGAGCTTTACTTGACCCCCGATTTTGAGGGCGTTATAAGATGGTATCAGAGCATGATTTAGATTAAACTGGACCTGGGTTATGGTAACATGACGCACTCTGACTTAGGAAGGGGGCAATGAAATTTAGAAACGACATTAGGATCCCAAGGTTTCGCCGACTGACGAGACCGAATACTGTAACTTAGTCTATAACGTATCTTCGATCACGTGAATCGACCTAGGTCACCTCTAGGCCGTCAGTCGATGGGTTGGAGTCGTTAGTTGATGAATTTCAAACCTGAAACGGATCCAAATGGCGCGAATACGGGTGCCTTGGACCACAAAAATGGACCCAAACCAAGAATTTCAGAGCGAAGTAATGAGATAACTAAGACCTTGGGAATAAGGATTATAAAAAATCCAACATTATAGGAAACCCAATAAATTAATAACGTGAACCCTAGGATCTCTCTAACTGGTATGGGCATGTGTGAAGTGCTCGAGCGCAGTTAAATTCAAGTCCAGACAACTCAATTCCAATTAGACAACTTTTGACCCTATGTGATAAAACAATCTCCTGTATTAGAAATGGTACGAAATCATCTAGCGTACAAGCATAGACTTTGGATTACAACTATTGGAATACCGCTACTTCTAAATTAAGACTAGGCTACTGGTTATACTAAGGAATGTAAAAGACTAATTATGCTAAGATAATTGAATGATAGACTTAGTTAGTCAGCTTGATTAGGTTGGACTGAGACATCATTCTTTCGTTGGATCCCCTTGATACTTGTAGGCTTCTTTAATAACTCTTAGGAAAGTTGTTTTGATTTAGAAACTAGTCACGCTTAGAGAAAACTTATATATCCCTCGGATTGAATGTTAGGTCAAGTCAACACACCCCTTAGAATTGTCTTCCCAAGGACTTATTACAATCGGGAACACGAAGTAGAGGAACTATATATAAGTGAAGTATTCGCGGTTTGAATTGAATTCTAAATCCTGGTAGTTACCAATGAACTCAATGCTTTGATCAAGCAGAAGATCGGGATCAACTAGGATTAAGAACTGATACGACAAATTTTCCATCATAACTAGGTAGAAGGTCTACATATCTAGCTCAGACTCACTACACAACTTTCCTTCCATGTGGGCCCGACCACTTACAATCAAAAGTTTATTACTTCACCTTTGAGAAGTGTTAAGAATATATAGACAATAGGGACATTTTTTTGTAAGCCCAAGAAATTTCTCAAATGGGCCACAGATAGTAAGGAATTAGGTCCTGAATCACAGACCATTCTGGCATACATATTGTGTATATGAAATTAGAAAGATAGTCTGCCTGCTAACCTATTTTGTCCAAATTCCTTATGTACTAATAATGTATAGATTATCTTACAGTGTTAAACTGGACATGACTAAAGAAGGTAAGTCGAGACCGTAGAAAAAGTCTCTCTTTGGTAGAATTAGGCATCTTGCCACAAACTCAAACCCGTCCCTAAAATCAACCATAACACCCATCATTTTTAGCTCCTTTCTATGAGCATAGGTACCAATGCCATAGTACACATCATCAATGAAAGGAAGACCAATGTATTGAGAGACCGTTTCCCATTTCATGTCAAGGATAGGACCTAAATTATACCTTGTTCCGACGTACGGATCGGGACATAAATTCTTGAACCCTGAGAGTAGAAACAATTTTTAAGGGGGATAGAAAAGTTATGAACTCAGTCGAGTTAAGTAGTTATACACGTCTATCCACTCATAGGCATAGCGGAAGTGTGGTGGGCCCATGCCCCACTGGCCCAGGATCGTCAGTTCAGGTAACACATATGGTTAAATTACTACGTAAGATCATATTTGTCCTTGAAAATGTTAGTAATAGACTCATCAAAGGGGAACAATTAGGACTCTATCACTAGACAGAGTCACGTAAGTTTATCAGATCACTAAAGAATAATAGGCTTGACAATGGGAACGAGTGGGGGTCAGTGTATCCCCAAATGTGCTCGTTAGATACGAACTTAATAGGAGCCTTAGCCAATTTCAGGGTGAAAAAATTTTAAGGGAGGTAGACTAAAATGAGCCAGACTAGTATAGATAGTGTACACCCTGCCACGCACATAAACTTGAAATCAATAAAATTTAGGCAAATGAAATAATAAAATCTATACTTATTACCCTTAGCTAATTTCGGGATGAAAATATTTTTAAGGGGGGTAGATTGTAACATCCTGAATTTTTGCCAACTTGGAGTTAAACGTCCTTTGACAATGGGTCGATCATAACACCCTATTAACTTCTCAGAACACAATCACAAAGTCTCAAATCCCCTTTCAACCCATTTCCTTTAAATATCCCACCTTTCACCACCTTATTCTTCAAAATTTTCTAAATATATTTATATTAGACACTAATCCTAAAGTTTAAATGACAGATAATAGTACTTAAACTAAAATTTGCTATAAATAGTAAATAAATAAATAAAATAGGATTTTGACCATTATTCTTTTGGAATATCATGAAATAAATAAGTTATTTGGGTATAACAACTTCTCCTACCCCAAAATCATATATTGTACATCACATAAATCAATCCGGTTTACAAAATACACCCGTTTCAAATATCGGATGGCGAAACCACATTAAATGAACTCGGGAAGCCAAATGACGCAAATCGAGGGGACGCGAGGTGGGTCCCGCGCATATCCGGCACCTCGAGAATGGGGGAGGGGGGATGACATCACCCCTAGGGTGAGCCATTGCCCCAATGTCCAATTGTCAGCGATGGCATCGCCGTGACGGCGAGGCCTTGTCGTCCAGTGGGCCGGGCGGCCCGTTTTCTACTCCATTTTCAGTAATTTTCGTCCAACTTCAAAAAGTCATATATCCCTCGTTATAACTAAGATTTAGGTGATTCAAAAGTTATATTGAAGCTCAATAAGTCTAGTTTAATATAGTTAAATATATGTCGTTGTGATAACTGTCTGAAAATCATTAGTTTGGACAACTGCTGCTTTAAGAATTTTTAGAATTTTTCTACAAAATGAAATCTAATAAAATTTAGTAAAGATGAAGTAGACTTGATGAAGAACTAGTAAAAAAATTAAAATAAAATACTAACTGAAAGTGCCAAAAAGGGGCATAGAACTACCCTAGGACCTTATTCTATCGTAATTAGGATAGAATTTAATTAAGTATAAAACTAAACAATCGATGGATTTGGCTTGAACCACTTTCTATACAAGCTGCAAGACCCAAAACTATTAGAATCGTTAACCCAGCATTACCTAGAAATATAGAATCAATATCAAAACCCGGTTGCTCTTGGGAGCATCTTGAAACTCTGTACCGAACCTGGACCACGCGTCGAAAGTCCGATTACCGCAAAACTATACGGTTATGACCTCCTTATTGGGCTTGACAACCATCCCAAAAATCAAGTTCAAATAGTATCCCAAACCGCACAACTTGAGCCCGGAGCGAAGTGTGTGAGAAACGCGAATATCTTTAGGAAATGAACTTAAACTTAAGTGATTTGAGTCATTCGCTTGCAGGTCAAATTTAAAGTTTTAGACCGTCAGATTCTGACCCAACAATGCCCTCGGATCAGGAAAAATTTTCAACACATCTTACTGTACTTGTGGCCCTGATCGAGTGACGATAGTCGTTGAACTGAAACTAGTCCTCCACGGTCGATCCACAAAACTGATCAGACTGAAATCTTAACCTAGCTTAGATCCATTGTCAGGGAACTTGCCCCTAACCGTGTGCAGGTAATGGACCTCTAGATGAGCTCTGTTGGCCCGAAACAGATGCCTTTTGGCTATAACCAAAGTATACCATGGCCCTGAAGCCATTTGCATCAGTTCTGGGCCTATATAAGGACCTTAACACACCCCTCTCTCATACCATACGAATTTCAAACCCTAGGAGAGAGAAGAGAGGAAAAAGAGAAGGAAAGAGTGAGGAGGAGAGAGAGTGAGTGAGAGATCGTTGCTAGGATTCGATCCCACCACTCCACGTGTTGAATCGCCTCTCCCGTGTCGCTACACCGGCAATTCTGAATCTATTCATGGGTAAGAAATCATAACCTTAATCTGTTTTAGGTATCCAAGTAAATAAATCGATGAAATAGCTAACCTATTTCGTGATTCAGGTAGCCGTTGTGCTGTAGACAAAGACGTAGTGTTCAAACTGAGCTCGGTACGAGTTTACCGACGAAAGGTGCTGACTATAAATGTTTAGGTTATGGTTTTCAAGGCTTTTAATGTCAGTTAATGATTTATGACTGACTTGATTGCTATCCCATATACTTGGATACAATGTTCCCGCGTATTACACATATATATAAATTATGTTGAAAATAATGCATTCCATGTATTTGTTTAAATGTTTGTATGAATATGGAATTATGATTTGAGCTTGTTATTATTGATGTTTGAGGATACATGATTGTTGTATGTGTGACAACTCCCTTATGAAGGGATTTTCTATAATACTTGTTATAACTAATTTATTACATGTATGTGATATGTGTAGTCTAAGTGTTTGATAAAATGCCTTAATGAGAAAATGCTTGTTAAAATGTATTTAATGAGGATGTTGAGATAGGATTCTCAATCCCCTTATCTATAATTACTGTTTCCTTTAGGTAACATATCTTATTACTATGTGATTTGCGGATGAAATGCCTATGTGTGATAACATGTGTATTATTTGTTTGTTGAGATGCTCAAATAAGATTTATATTTAGATTAGTTGTCACATGCTGTCTTTGACTATCACATATGAATGCTATTGTCTGGAGTGTAATTGGGCCTACGATGTAGTCCAGGCAATCGGTAATGGTTTATGATTGGTGGCCGAACTATTTTAGCCACAACGGATACATTCGATGAATCCAAGTCGTACGTTGTTTGTCGACAGTGGTTAGGCCATGAGGTGTGCTTACGCGCTCCATGTCAATTAAGTCAACGTGCGCTTGTACTAGTCGAGCTTGTCAAGTAACCCGATTGACCTAATGTATGTTCAACATGTATGGATGCTACTACTTGAATCTAAGGTACCAATCTACTAATGAAAAGCCCGTTTAACCTTAGTACCACGATCCGCCATGACTCATGAGCCAGGAATGGTGGTATGGGACATCGTGGTCGAGTTGTCGGCCTACGCTAGGACGACGAGCCTCCTCGTAGTGACCAGTGAGCAAACTAAACTCGTGCGCCGAATACGATAATATAGGACACTGTATTCGAGCAGTCGGCCTACAATCAGGTGACGAGACTCTTGTAGTAACCTCGAGTATACTCTACGACTACGCTAAGGCAATGAGCCTTTCCGTAGTTACCTCGAGTATAAAATAGACCTACCCCAGCGCAACTTAGCTGTAGTCCTCAGTCGGGTTGGTGACAAGCCTTCGAAAATAGATTGCCAGTTGGTAGGGCGTTGGTGGTGTGATCTCGAGTATGAATTAAGTCTACGTGGAGATGACGAGCCTCCTGTAACAACCACTAGTATAAACTCGCGGACTTGCCTATCGTATGTGACTAACTAGGATTGACGACCCTAGATTGATCATTGTTTGAGTAGTGATATAAAGGGAGGTGCCTTAACATTCCGAACCTTCTGTATGAATAGACCTAATTAAGAACTTGGCTAACATGACCATGCATCGTATTGCACGGTGCTTTGGCAAGGAAGCGCACGTTTACCGGGAGTGTTGCATGCGTGATCGTGAGATGATGTCACTGAGGGAGTGCAGGCGAGGGCATACATCATTATCGTATACCATTCTTGCATTAACAAGAGTAATTAGGACCTGATTATTGTACTACTTTATCATTATTGCTTGACTGAATTGATAACATGTTAACCTTTACTTTATAGTTCCACTGAATTAGCTACTCATTCCCACCTGGGACGGTGTTTTAAAATACCACCCAGACTCTGATTTAGATGCAGGTGATGGTGAGGTCTATACAGTAGAGTTGAACTTCATAGGCAAGGAGGAAGGATTCACCTACGTTCAACTATCAGGCAAATATATGTAGATGTGTAGGGGCTACTAGGATACTTGTTTAGTTGAACACATTTACTTCCTACATTTTATATGATTAGAAATAACACACATACACACAGATATATATATATATAGCCCAGTTTCATACTCATACTCCGAAATTTGTGAAACGTTTTCATAATTAAATGTATATATTTCAGTCTTCCGCTTGCCAAATTACTTCAACTCTAGAGTATGATATGTTGTTTTAGTATAATCCCACTCATGTTTAAATGCACTAAATTGGACAACATTCAATCATCATTATCTATGTTGTATAAGTGATGCGTTGGAACTCGGGAGTGGAGCTTTGCTCGACCCCCCGGTTTTCAGGGCGTTATAGTACAAGTGTCCAATTTTTGGTTTTTACCGATGATTTAGTCTGTCGGGAAAAATGCTTTTACCGACAATTTTTTTCTTTTTGTCGGTAAAAACATTATTCCTAACGACTTTGGTTCATCCGTAAAACTCTTAGCGAGAAAATTCTTATTTGAAAATTATAACATTATTCCCGAAGAAATTTTTCATCGGTAAAAACATTATTACTGACGGTTTACCGATGAAATTTCTTTTAGTAGGTAAAAACATTATTCCTGACGGCTTTGGTTCATCATTAAAACTCTTACCGCGAAAGTTTTCAAGATAGTCGGAAAATTTTCCATATTAAAAATTATAACATTATTCCTAATGAAACTTTTCGTCAGTAAAAACATTATTATTGATGGTTTTCAGCCATCGAGAAAAACATTTACCAACAAAAAAAGTTTTCATTGGTAATAGTGTTTTACCGACGAAATTTTTTTCGTTGGGAAAAACATTATTCCCGATGGTTTTAGTTCGTCGATAAAACTCTTCCACGAAAGTTTTCAAAATAGCGCGAAAATTTTCTATCTTAAAAATTATAACAATTTTATCGGTGAAAAAAAAAATCGCCGCTAAAAGTGGTGTTTTACCAACGAAAATTTTTTTCATTGGGAAAAACATTATTCCCGACGGTTTTAGTTCGTTGGTAAAACTCTTACCATGAAAGTTTTCAAAATAACTCGAAAGTTTTCTAACTTAAAAATTATAGCAATTTTGCCAATGAAAATTTTCGTCGGTAAAAACATTATTACCGACGAAAAAAAAAAATCGTCAGTAAAAGTAGGGTTTTATCGATGAAAATTTTTTTCGTCGGTAAAAAATATTATTCCCAATGGTTTTAGTTCGTCGGTAAAACTCTTACTGTGAAAGTTTTCAAAATAGTGCATTTTCTGTCTTAAAAATTATAATAGTTTAACCGACGAAAATTTTCATTGGTAAAAACATTATTATAGACAAAAAAAAAATTTGCCAGTAAAAGTAGTGTTTTACCGATGAATTTTTTTTTTCGTAGGTAAAAGTGTTATTTTACCGACGAAAAGCAATTTTGTTGGTAAAACACTACTTTTATCGACGAAATTTTTTTTCATCGACAAAAGTTTCGCCAGTAAAAGCTCTATTTCTTGTAGTGAAATTCTCTAGATAGTTGTCTTTTAAGATTTGAGATGTCCTTCATGCTCGAACCGGCCACAAGCATATCATCAACGTACAGAAGAAGGATGATGTACGACGTATCAAACTTCTTCAAATAGCAACAGTGGTCTGCATGACATCTCCTAAAACCGTTTCTTGACATGAAACTATCGAACTTCTGCTACCACTGCCTCGGGGCCTACTTCAGGACTTATAAACTCTTCTTTATTCTACACACCTTGTTCTCCTTTCCTGGTGCCACATATCCTGTCAGCTGATGCATATATATCTTTTTTTCAAGGTTCCCATGAAGAAAAGTTATCTTAACATCTAGCTACTCTAGATGTAAGTCCTGTATAGCGACTATACTCAAGACCATAGAATTATAGACATTTTCACCACTGGTGAAAATAATTTGGTGAAGTCGATACCTGCCTTTTGTTGGAACCCTTTCACAATCAATCTAGTCTTGTACCATTTCGAACCATCATGCTCCTCCTTCAGTTTGTAAACCCACTTGTTATGAAGAGCTTTCTTACATTTAGGTATTACATTTAGGTAGAGTGACTAGCTCCCATGTATGATTTGAATCAAGAGAGTTCATCTCATCATCCATGGCCTGCTCTCACTTAACCATTGTAACTCACTGTAATGCCTCTTCAAAATGTTCTGGTTCACCATTATCTATTAGCAGTAGATAATGTAAGAAGGGTGAGTATTGGACCATGGGTCTCCTCTCCCGAGTAGACCTCCTCACAATCGGTGTCTATGGCTCTGCCTCATAATGCTTTTGTGCATGATCATCCTGTGGCACTGTAATACCCGTGTCTGGTAACTCTTCCAACTCTATGAATTATTTCTTCTCGGCCTTCTTTTACTATACACTATCCTTATGCATTACTTTTTTATTAAAGATTACATCTTTGCTTCTAATGATTTTCCTGTTTTTTGTATCCCAAAATCTGTAGCCAAAATCATGCTGCCCATAGCCTATAAACTTGCACCTCCTGGACTTTGCATCTAGCTTATTTTTGTGTTCTGCATCAATGTGAATATATGAAGTGTATTTGAACACTCTAAGTTGTGCAAGGTTCACTTCTTTTCCAGTTCACGTTTCTTCTGGTAGCCCACCATCCAATGGTGTTGAGGGACTTCTATTGATGAGATATGCGGCAGTATTCACAGCATCTGCCCAAAACATCTCGGGCAACCCTGCATGTAGCCTCATGCTCCTGGCGCGTTCAAGAACGGTCCTGTTCATACGCTTAGCCACACCGTTCTGCTGCGGTGTCCCTGGAATCATTTTCTGATGTTTGATTCCATTTGCTGCACAATACTCCTCAAATCTCTTATCACAGTATTCTCCCCCATTATCTGATCTGAAACATTTTTACTGTTTTACCTGTCTCATTTTCTATCATTACTTTACACTTCTTAAATACATCAAATACATCAGATTTATTCTTTAAGAAATAGACCCATAGTTTTCTACTAGCATCATCAATAAAAGAAACAAAATAACATGAGCCACCAAGAAATAATAACTGTGCCGGTCCCCACACATCAGTCTGTACAAGCCCCAATAAGTGTGTCTTTGGAGCGCGTCCTATTTTCTTGAAACTTACCCTCTTCTGCTTACCATACACGCAGTCCTCACTGAATTCCAAATCAATAGACTTCAGCCCTGGTAGCTTCCCTTTTGACAATAGCACTTTCATCCCTTTATCATTCATATGTCTCAACCTTTGATGCATATCTGCCCATTCACTCCAGTTGATGCGATTGCAAGTGAATTATACGATTCTAAAGTCACGTATAAAGTTATAACGTCTCGGAAAAATCCGTACAAAGACCTGAGTACCAACTCGGGCAAAAATCCCTAAGGATTGTACTCTGTAGAAATTTAGGTGAAAATTGAATAAGTACTCACTGAATTAATCGGTGGATTTAACTTGAATCACTATTTATACAAATGGTAAGACCCAAAACCACCAATACCGCTAATTCAACACTACTTTAAAACCTAGGAAAAATCTTAAAAGCCTGTTGCTCTTGGCAACACATTGAAACTCTGTATCAGACCTGGACCAGACGTCGAGAGTCCGATGATCGCGAAACTATATAGTTATATCCGTCCTACTGGGCTTGACAACCATCGTGAGAATCGAGCCTAAATAGTATCTAAGAACGTATAACTTGAGCCCTGAGTAAAGTGTGTGAGAAACGCGAATACCTTTAGAAAATGTATTGAAACTTAAGTGAATTGGGTCATTCACTCACAACCAAAATTGAAGATTTCAGACTGTCAGTTTCTGACCAAACTTCACCCATGGAAAAAAGAAATTTCCTTGCTCTTATCCGTATACTTGTGGCCCCGATCGAATATGTACGACCATTGAACTGACACGGGTCCTCCACGGTCAATCAGCTAATCCGATCATGCTGAAATCACATCCTGGCATAGATCTATTGTCAGGGAACTTACCCTATGATGTATGTGAACAATGGACCTCTAGACGAGCCTCGCTTGCCCGAAATAGGCACCATTTGGATATAACCTAAGTATATCATGTCCCTGAGGCCATTTACATCACTTCTGGGCCTATATATAGCCCTTAAAACACCCCACTTCCATTCCATATGAATTTCTCTAACCCTAGGAGAGAGGAGAGAAAAGAAAAGAAAAGTGTAAGGAGAGAAGATAGAAACAGGGAGATCGTTGTTGGGATTCTTTTCCACGACTCGACGCCACGGATTCACCTTCCCACTTCACTACACAATCGTTTACGGTTACGATTTGGGTAAGAAATCCTAACCCTAATCTTGATTTAGAAATTTAAATAGAGTAATTAACGAAATAGCTGACCTATTTCATTATTTAGGTGCCCGTCGTTCCGTTTCCTGAAACGTAGTGTTGGAACCGAGTCCGAATCATGTATTCCGACGAAAGGTGCGGACTATAAACGTTTAGGTTATAGTTTCAATGCTTTCAATGTCAGCTAATGATTTATGTCTGACTTGATTGCTACCATATCGTCTTAGGCACGTTGATTTCGACGTATTATACATGTATGAGCTATGTTGGACAAATATGCATCATATGTGTTTGTTGAAATGTTTGAATGAACATGTAAACATGATTTGTGCTTGTTATGCCTACTAATCTAGGATTCATTGTTGCCACATGCATGTTGACCTCTTTGTATAAGGATTTACTAAATTATATGTTGTAACTCACCTAGTCTATATATTTGGTGAGGCGTAGCCTAAGTGTTTGATAAATTGTCTGAATAAGAAAATGTTAATGATTTGTATGTATTAAGAGTATTAAGATAGGATTCTTAATTACCTTGCTCATATCTATTGGTTCTGTATTAGTTCTTTCATGTAATCATATTCGCCGCTATGAAATCTATGAATAAAATACAGGTTTTTGGTAACATGTTCAATGTGTTTGATAAAATGCTCAAATGAGGAATTCACCTGAATTGATCGTTGAATGTTGAAGTGATTATCGCATGTACTTAACTACTGCATCTGAGTAAGATTGGGGCTATAGTGTAGCCCAGGCAATCGGTAACAGTCCATGTACAGGCAGCCGAATTAGTCTCGCCACAATTAGGTAACTCGACGAATCCGGGTCACAAGACAACTGTCGACAGTGGGTAGGCCACAAGGGGTGCTTATGCGCTCCATGTCGACTAAGTCAACGTGTGATCATACCAATCGAACTTGCCAAACAAACCGATTGGCCTATTGTGTGTTTACTATGTATGGATATCACTGCTTGAAACTAAGGTACCACTTACCAATGTAAAAGCCTGTTTTAACCACGGTACCACGATCCACTAAGAGTCATGAGCAGGGCATGGTGGTATGGAACACCGTTGTCGAGTTATCGGCCTACGGTGGGGTGACAAGCCTCCCCGTAGTGGCCAGTGAGCAACCCAAACTCATGAGTCGGGCATGTAGTATGGGACACCGTGTTCAAGCTGTCAGCTTATGCTAAGATGACGAGCCTTCCCGTAGTGACCGGGAGTATATACCTTTGAATTTGCCTATCGACTGCTTTCTATTATGGGTGATGCCCTACAACTTGCCTATCATATGTGGTTAACTAGGATTGACAACCCTAAATGGATCATTTGTTTGGGGTAATGATATAAAGGGAGGTACCTTAGCTTCCCGAACATGTTGTATGAATAAGCTTAATTAAGTACTTGGCTAACACGATCATGCACCGCATTGCATGTGCTTTGGCGAGGAAGTTCCATTTTAGGGAGTTTGTCATGCGCGAACTTGGTTGTTGAAGTCGCTTGTGAGGGAGCTTTGTGTGAGGGCATGCATCATTATTGTACTCCATTCCTACATTAACAAGAGTAGGTAGAAAGTGATTGTTGTATTGCTTTATCATTACTGCTTGATTGACTTGATAACATGTTAACCTCTACGTTATAGTACCACTGAGTTGATCACTCACTTCCACCCTAGGACGATGTTTTAAAACACCAACCAAACTATGGTTTAGATGCAGGTGACGATATAGTCTACGCAACAGAGTCAGACTTCATAGACGAGGAGGAAGAATTCTCCTATGTTCAACTTTCAGGCGGGTCTACCTAGACCTTGTACCGATACGATGGGATTAAAGGGTCTCATGGATTACGTTGGACACCTACATTTTGACATTTTGTATATTTTGAAACAAAACATGTATATATTTAACCCGGTAAGATACTCATACTATGGAGGTTGTGAAACACGTACATACTTTAATATATTTGTTTCAGTCTTTCTCTTGCTTATTACATTATCTCTGGAGTATGATATGCTGATTTAGTATAATCTCACTCATGTTTAATACCTTGATATGGACAACATTTTAATATCATTATCCATGTTGCATAAGTGATGCACTGGATCTTGGGAGTTGAGCTATGCTCGACCCTCGAAATCCGAGACATTACAAAAGTTCTTTCCTTCTTGTCTAAAGATATCACCAAAGCACCTTTTGTGATCTTCCAGAAATTACTAATGAATGTCGTCACATATCCGGTATCAGTCAACTGTCCCACTAAGATCAAATTCTGTTTCAAACTCGGTACATGTCTGACATCCTTCAATTTCATAGTCATTTCATCTTTCTGACTTATATGAACGTTTTCCTTTCCAACAATACTACATGACTCATCATCACCCAGGTAGACTCTCCTGAAGTCACCTGATACATAATCACGCAGAACTTCCTTACACGAAGTGACATGAAACGAAGCACCCGAGTCTATGACCTAAGACTCATTCCTCGCATCAAGAAACATGATCGACGCCTCTATGTCACTCTCCTCAAATAGATTCACTGAATCCTTCCCGCTTTGAGAGCTTCCTTCTTATTTCTTAAATGCTCTACAATCACGTTTCATGTGCCCCTTCTTGCTGCAATGCCAACACTCGTCTTTGTCTTTCGGTCCCTTAGACTTCTTCCTCAACTTAGAACGTCTGTGTTTATTGCCTCATTTATTCAGTGATCTTCTTCTTCCTTCAACGTTTAGAGCATGCCCTGAATCCCCTAAAACTCCTGATGGCTTTCTTCTGGATTCTTTACTGAGAATTAGATCGGTCACATCATTAGGTTTAAGCTTTGTCGACCCTGAAGAATTGCTTACAGCAATCATCAAACCATCCCAACTGTCTGGAAAATTGGATAAGATCAATAACCCCATGACCTCGTCCTAAAAAATAATGCAAACAGATTTCAATTGGCTCGTGACTGTATTGAACTCGTTTAGATATTCAGTCACGCTCCCACCATCTGACATCTTCATGTTGAATAGTTGTTTCATAAGATGAACCTTGTTGGATGCTGAGGGTTTTTTATACATTGTAACTAGGGCTTTCATTAATTCTTTTGTGGTCTTTACTTTGGATATATTGAAGGCGACGCTTTTAGACAAAGAGAGTCGGATCGTTCCTAAAGCCTTCCAATCTAATAAAGACCATTCATTATCTGTATTTTTTCTAGTTTCTTCTCTTTTCCTCCTAGAGGAACATAGAGGTCATTCTGATACAGATAATCCTCCATTTACATCTTCCAGAAGGTAAAGTTTGAACTATCAAACTTCTCAATTCTAGTATTCCCTTCTTCCGTCATCGCTCCCAATAGAACTAAACCAATAGCTCTGATACCAGTTGTTGCGCAGCACGCCAACAACGCATGAACTGAAATTCAATCTTCGGTCTCACCCACAAACGATAAACAGAAATAAATATAATCTAGAAGTATAATCAAAGCACACCAAACAAAACTACAAGACAAGATATACGTGGAAAAACTTCAAACAAGGGTAAAAAACCACGGGTGCAAACTTCCACTATGAAGAAAACGAGATTACAAACAATATACTAACCTTTTCCCTTGGATGAATATAGAAAACCCTTTACCCACACTTTAGAATAACTCCCATTACTCTAGAAAAGCACTAGGGACCCCCTATTTATAGTTTAGGAAACTTCTCTTTTGCACCTCTACGAAATCCGTTTCAAAAATCCATAGTCCATATCAAATCCAGAAACGAATCTGCGTAACCTCAACTGGTCGAGTAGGCTGCTCGACTGGTCGAGCGGACCCTCGATTGATCGAGCATCTCGGAACCAAAAAACTTATGTTCGCTAGACTTTTTTAGTCGAGCCAGCCCTCGACTGGTCGAGTGGGCCACTCGACCGGTCGAACAGTCCTGTCCAGATGTAACTCCACATCTCAACACTAAATAGAAGGCTATATTAGCTTACATATCACCAACTTTCATAAGTTGCGGTTGGCGTAAGCTTTGTGAGACCGCTGTGATGTCCATGAGAAATCTACTCCATCCTTCAGTATCGTCTGATGTCCATAAGAAATCTACTCCATCCTTCAGTTTCGCCATCCCATATAGGACATGAGTTAAAAAATGAGGCAGATTCAAGTGAAAGTGGGCACACCACTGGCATCAATGCAGATTGACAACCCACTGTTGAAACCTTCGTGGGGCCACACGAGTTTTACAATAGGCTAATGTTGTCCTTTACAATTCCCCACATCAGTATTAACTTTATGAACCATTTGGATGGCACGTCACATCATTGTTAGCCCCAGAAAGATTTCAACTGTGGGCATTTCCATCCCCAGGGTTTCCTGTCGTGGTCCCCACTTAACTATTAGCTTTGCGTATTTTTGCCTCATTTTTGTGCTCAGATCACATGGGCTGCCGAACAGTGGATTTCTCACGGATTGGCTGGAGTACCACACACCGCCCATCTGGCTGATGTGGGTACGTGTGGTGCCAAGACAAGCGCCGACTCTCCTCGAGTTCCTAGACTCATATGATGATTTATTTATTATATCCACACCATTCATGCATTTGGCGAGATCATTTTAGAGTATCAGACCATAAATGAGTTATATCAAAATTTCAAGTGGACCACACCACAAATAGCAGTGGGACAATAATTCTCACTGTTAAAACAATCCTCGCGCTGCCTACCATGACTATTCTTTTCCATCCAATCTGTTCATAAGGTCGCAGTACGTACCCGGATGAAGATGAAAAACAATATATCATATTAATCCAAAACTTCTGTGACCCGGTTTCAATGGTAGACATTCAATCCCCACTGCTTTTTGCAGTGTGGTCCAATTAATCTATGGATCTTTCTTATTTTTCAGCTCGAGCGTTAAGACGAGCTCACCAAATGAACGTACAGTCTGGATATAACCCATACCTCATGATGGGACCCACAGAAATTGGTGACATTCAACACACCAGACAGATCGGTGGTGTGTGGTACCCCAGCCAATCCGCTTCCCTTCCGCTGACAGCAAGTGGCAGAGGCAATTTGCGTCCCTGCGACAACAGCATCAACTTTTCAATACGGGGAGATCCAGCAAATTGGTAGCCCAAACAAGAAATCCTGGTTGATTCTCCCAGACATAAGGCTCACCAAATCTTTGTCGTCCAAAAGTATTTTGTCTGTACTCTCCTTAAATAATTTTCTTACCAAAAAATAAGAATACAGCCTAAGTCCTATCTTGACGGCCCCCATCTGGATTGTAAGTATATTTGTAATGTGGTGTCCGTGACTGTTGAAAAAAAAATAAAATTGCAATATACACCGCTCTGGAGCTACTTTGTTTTCTTTATTCCAGCATTTATTTCCTTTCACATTTTAGCAACTGCGGCCGTGGATTTGTAATAGTAATAAGTTATGCTAGTGATGAGAGCAGTATCCCGACAAACAAAGTCTCCACAGTCTATTTTAGATAGCTTGATTCATGTGGAATTATGTTCTGCTGATTTCAGCATGGCCTGTGAATCGTTAGATGGCCTGAAATCGTTATATAGCCTTCTTCTTTTTTTAAGGTTCTTCATGATAGGCTTCCTCTATCCTTTTTTCGGTGCGGAAGTCCGAATGTTTCCATGGTGATGTGTAATCGTTTTCGTGGAATGAATTACCCTATTCAGTGAAAATTTAAAAAAAAAAAAAAAAAAAAAAAAGATAGCCAGAAATCGCATGGAACCGTGATCTGTCGCTTTCATCATGGGCTATGAATCATTAGGGACACTGAATGCATGTGGAATCATGATCAAATCGACTCTATGATCCCAGTTGATTAATAGCATAATTGGTGATAGACCTCACGGGTGCTGCCGCAATCTATGACCATTAAACACAACATTGTCTGAATTGAGTCAAAGAGCAAGATCTTTGACGCCTCGTTAGATTATACTGATCTTTTTACTCTGGAGGATCATAACAACTATCCTGTGGACATATTCAACAGTCTACATTATTTTAAGCTTTTTGACAATTAGTATTAATTAAATTCTAAAGTAGATTTTATCATAAGATGGTCCATGATCCAACAAACAACAGTTGAATCAAATTTTTAGCTCTAACAATCCCCACAATATTAGACCGGTGAACTTCACGCCCCAATAATTAACTATCCAGATCATGTGTAGAAACTTAAAAAACCTATTTCTGAGATACCAAATAATGTAGAAGTAGTCTCTTTATAAGCTGGTCTAGTAAGCTCTAACAATACCAATTATAACGCATAAATCCCACAGTATCCGCAGAAGTTATGGGTGGCGGAGAAATAAAATTCCGAGATTGTAAGCTACGAACCTAGTGAATTTCTTAGGATTTTCTTTTATTTTGTTCCTTCTCTCTTGTTGGTAATTTAGAATGAATGTTATGTTTTGATTGGTTAGCAACTTAAAAACATATTTAATTAAGATTAGTAAACTATATTATTTTTTTGGTTAATAAAAGGAGCCATTCCCATATGAGGGCCATTGTTTTTGGAGTGTATGAAACTTACTTTCCTCTTTGTAAAGGAAAGAAAAAGGACTCCTATTCACCACCCCGAGTATAGGGTCGCGATGTGGTAATAAACTCGTTAAGACCGAGGTCGAGTCCATAGGCTATGTACCTTGTACGTAATTTGAAAGTAACTAGAACTAGAGCTAGGCGAAGATGTAATCTAAATCAAGGAATTTTAAGAGAATAATTGTGAACTATTTAATCTAAAACTTGTAAAATTCAAAGGTGGAAAACTAGGGTGCCAAAGAACCACTTGTAAAGATCAGGGAGTTCTATGCTTGATTCAAGAACGCAACTAGGATCAGAGTCCTATCTTCATCCAGTTGGAAGATATATCATTAAAATCAAATCTGAACTTTCTTTGATCCAGTTTTCAAGAGAAGTAATGTATGAGGATTAGAATTGATTCCATCACAAAACTATACCCATGAGACAAAGTAAACAACAGAATTTAACCAATCCACAACAAATCTGAGAGAGTTATGAATGTTAAGAAGGGTTCCATCATCCAACCATGTCCAAGGGGCGATGGTGAACAATAGAGCTTTCTAACTTCATAATCACAACAATAAAAAGAGCATGCTTAAAAATATCGAAGATCCATTGTAATTTGAGTCACATCAGACCATTAAAAACTAAAAATATTTATTATAATCAAACTAGAGTTAAAGATAATTCAACTAATATATATCAAAGCATAAAAATTAACCCATCACACTACAAGCTTCACCTCTTAGCCCTAGCTAAGAGGTTTAGCTTATCACAGACATGATTAAGCTAAAGATCTCTTAAAAACATAAAGGAAAGAAGAAACTAAAGAAGAAAAGGGAAGAACTCTTTGGCTGGCCCATGCTCCACGTCCAAGCCTCCTCCTCTTTGCTCCCACGTTTCCAGCTCCTTGGATGCCTCCATAGCTGCTTGATGACATGATGCTTTCTCTCTTCTCTCCTTTTATAGGCAACAAGGAGTCGGTGGCTGGAAGAACCGACCTCCTTACGCACACCCTTTCACAGAAACGAACCGCACTCCCTGTCTTACGCAGCAAAGAACGCAACAGCATCTTGCGTTTGAATTGAATCCAGGAGCGAAGGTCGTCCATTCCACGAGATCTGACAGCATAGGCACGGTCGAAATTCCCTTATATGACTTATGGACGGTCTGGATCACTGATCCGACCATGATGATGTTCGCCAAAGAGCCCGGGACGTCCGGATTGGTCGAACGCTCGACCTGCGAAAAAAAGACACTGTGATGATCGGTGGGCCCCTGCTCAGCTCTGGAAGAGAAATCCACTCCGTTCATTGAAATCCCCTCGAAAACCAGTTGGTAAGGGATGATTTTGGAGTGTTTTTGATGTATCCCACCTGATTGATCTTACGGTCGTCCGACCTGCGTTTGAATGGTTTGGGAACCTATCCTCGCTGTTTCTTGGAATTTTGTCACCTAGGATATGATAAGAGGGACCGTGGGATTCTAATGGACGGTCCGGATCAGACTTTTGAGGTAAGATGGTAGCCCACAGGGGAGGGCCGCAAGTCCCTGTTCGCGTTTTGCGTCGCGCAGCGGGAAGAAGAGAAATTTCCATCGGTCAGCGGTCTGTTGACTGGTTTGGCTAGTCTGGTGCACAGAGGGTACACTCCTGCTGTGCTCGTGCACAATGCAGGGTGTGGCCCGCTGTGAAGTTCTTGGCAAATCTATACAGTCCATCCATTTTGCCACCCCATTTAAGGGGTTGAGACCAAAATCGAAGCATATCTAGATATCAGGTGGGCCTCAGATGAGTGACTTATGAGCTGATTTATCTGTTGGGCCACTTCCACAGGGATCCACGAGCTGAATTTTGACGTGTTTAGTTAATTTAGGGTCCTCAGACCAGATGTAAACTTTCGATCCAAACGGATAGTAGGAACCCTGTGATCTTGCATTCAGGATGATTTTTAGGCCTCTTTTTCTTCAATCGCTTGATTTTCTCGGATCTTTAGCACGTGAATTCTTCGATCTCGGTCCCCTAAGATCCGACCCTTGCCTTGGTGATTTTTGAGCATTAAATCCATGTTTTTAGTACTCTTTTCCAGTCCAAGCTCTTAAATTCACCTTGCAGCACAAACATGATTAAAATAGGGCATTAAATAATATCATGTTCATAAAATCAGGTAATAACTGGGATCTAATATGTAATATTTGACTCTCAACAACTCCATATCCCTTAATTTATCTTGTTTGATACTGCCATTGTTGAGTTACTAACAGAGATATATTACTGAACCCAATCACTATCGATATACCCACTAAGTTGCTTGGCAACTTGTAGAGTTTATCTATCCATTGACAATGACCTTTGTTGATATTCACTTCATCATGGATAACTCATGTGTAGAGCTGGGCATCAAGTCGAGTCAGATTGAGTTAGGGCTGACCCAACTTGATTCGGTTTTGAAATATGCCTAACCCGAACTTGACCCGACTCGGTACCCAAGTCCAACATGCTTGACCTGTTCTGAGTCTAGTATGCCTTGTACTAATCCGTACCAAGTCTAAACTAGTCAAAAGTACTGAGTCGAGTCAAATTGGCACCGAGTCAAATTAAGAGATGAGGGAGGGAGGGAGGGAGGGAATGGAGAGGAAAGAGAGAGGAAGAGGAGGAGGAGGAGGAGGGTGGTGGGTGGCTGTCGGACTTGGAAGAGGAGGATAAGGGAGGGAGGGAGAGAGAGAGAGAGAGAGAGAGAGAGAGAGTTTGGGTTCATATTGAGGGCAGGGAGGGTTAGAGATACTCAGAAACTAGGATATATATATATATATACCCAAATTCGAGTCCAGTCGGATTTCGAATCGAGTTGAGTCTAATTGGATCGAGTCGGGTCGAGTTACTGGGTAACTCGTACTCGACTCAGTTTGAGTTCTGATTGGGTGAAGCCTACTTAGTTCGAACCGACTCACCCATTTGGTTTTGGTCGAGTCGGACGAGTCAAGTCAAGCGAGTCGAGTCATCCCATGCCCAGATCTACCCATGTGTGTCATTTTGATGATATGAGTTGTTGTCAACGAATGGAATCACACTTGGCCCCGTTTGGATACCACTAAATAAGTTACTTTTCTCTACTTACAGCCGTAGATAAGTAACTTATTTGATATGTAAGTTTGGTTTATGATCAATTATATGTAGCTTTTTTTATTTAAAGTTACTTAATCACTTCAGTTTAATAATTAGAAATCAAGATAAGCTCCTTAAGGCATAAGTAGCTTATTTTAAATAACTTACGATCCAAATGCCCCCTTAGTGTGACCGATCCATGCACCATCATCATGATCATCATCATCATATACCATCATCATTGCCATTGCTTAATACTATCAATACCATCATCATCCATTATCATCAATTCCATCTAAGTCATTCATCAAATCTTAGATGGGTTTCAGAGTTTGAGACCACAAACAACATACCCTCATTGCACAAAATGAGGAAATCAGATTCCTCTAAAGAAAATAAAGTTGTTGATGATCACGCACCAAGAAAAGCAAACTAAAGTGCTAATATGACTCAACGTAGGCCTTGCACTTAAAAAAACATCTAATATGCACGATGAAATATGAGATATTTATGAGGTTCCAAGCTTCAAAGAGGACCCTAAAGAATACATGGATTTCATTGAAAAATCAATATTCAACCAGGCACCTGAAAAATATGTATACAAGGTCATAAAATATCTAGATCTCATTGGAGATCCACCTCCACCATAGATGAGGCTGATTTTTGTGTTGTAGGCATAACACGATGTGACATATATGGTTATCAGGGTGGATTTCACATAAAAACCATGGTGGGCCCACCCAAGCCAAGGACCCTTTTTTCTTTTCTCAATGACATTTATTGCCAATAATTAATTATGGGTTTTTATGCTAGTTGGACTAAAGGAATAGTCCAACCAGTTGGAATTGAGAGAGAGAGAGAGAGAGAGAGAGAGAGAGAGAGAGAGAGAGAGAGAGCACGCACGCGCGTGCGTGTACACACACATATAAGAGTTGATGTTTACATCCATTTTTGGCACACTTAAATGGGCAAAATTCTACTCATGCCTTCCGTCATTGTTGACACCTAATTTGTCATGCCAAAATCAAGTGATCTAGAAGACACCACATGGTAGCTATGCCATATATGGTATAAATGACTTCAAGAGAAGGTAGTAGAGACATACATAGGAGAGAGAACATTAAATGCCAGAATTATATAAAAGAGTACTTTTTGTAAAATGTAAGAATCTCATTAAAACAAGTCTTTCTTAATATTAAATGCAAGAATCCCATTAAAGGAGATCTCTATTTAGCTTTAAATGCAAGAGCCTTGCCAAAAGTAATTCTCTATGGATGCCAAACTTAAGTGACGTAAGAATCATAACAAATTTCAAATGTGGGAATCCAAAAAAGTGAGGACTTTAGCCGACACACGCGAGAGGATAATTGTACACATGGTTATATGTAATAGGTCATGTTGATGTGAAAGAATCAAAGAGATTTCCACAACTAGTCATTTGAATCCTTCACGATGTTAAAAACAATGCAGGGCCATCACCTCCCAGAAGCCTATATAAGCAGCACTCTACAAAGAGCTCTAGGCCTCACACCAATACAATCAAACAACTATTAATTATTTATCCATCCACCATGGAATTTATTTATTTATTTTATTTTAATTTAGTTTCAACTTCATTACTGCTCATAGCATGGGAGCCCTAGTTTTTAATTAGTAGTTTATCTCTCCACCTTTCATCTACGCAATTCCGCTAAATTACAAGAAAGATAGCTCAATTTTTAATGGAAGGTTGTGCGTGTTTCCTGCTAGATGATTCTATCAGTCATCTCGCCACAAAGTCTGATCCACACCTGATGGCGAAAGGACAGTCGATTGATGACTGTCCTACCACCTGCTTGGTTCCTTTCAAGACCACGAATAGGTTGTCACCTCACTATCTCATCACAAACCCGGTTCCAACTGAGTAACCTGCAACATCCCAAATTTTCATGGCCAGATTTTATGCTCGTGCCTGAGAAAACTGGGTGTTAATAATTGAATGAACTAGATTCTTTAAAAATCGCACCATGTTTTTTTTTTCATTTAGGTTACATCTAGATACATTCATGAAGGTAACCATTCACGAGAATAAAATCAACTGTATTTATTATTTCATTAGAGTAAAAGAATTCAACAAATTATCAAATGCTCTCTCAATGAGAGCTTATTACATTATTGAGTTTGCAATGGAAATATAAGACTAAATCATAAAACCATCTTCTTATTCTTTCAGTATAATCTTCCATAAGGAGATGGTCCTCTAGATTTTCAATCTATGCATCACCTACATCATCTGTATGGTTGGAGAGGCTTAACGCCCCACTCATAGTTATGGTTATCCTTTAAGATCAGCAATAATTCAAGAGATTCATAAAAGTAATGTAAGGGGTCTGATACGTCTCGTATTCCACCACTACGAGAGGTATCCGTATGCGCAACCAATATATATGAATGCATGCCTAGCAATGTGTGTGCGGTTCATCATACGTAGTAATCATTATCACAATGTGAAAAGTAGTTCAAAATATTTGACTTGCCCCACATTCTCACACTACGGAGATTCGATGGGGTGTCCGACGTTAACGTAGATTTATGGGAACATCTCAAGGGGACGTAACAACACGATTAGGGGATTTACAAAACATGATGTGTTTATGGAGTGACATCCAATCCCGAAAAGTAATGTAACACACATGGCAGTTTACTTACATCGATTGTACACCACCCAACCAACCCACAGAATTACGTGCCAACAAGAGGGTCACCACCCGTAATGCATTACGTCTACCATAGAATATACGAATCACTAGAGTATGAAATATGTATGAACGGAGTAATAAAGAGAATTTTCTACTCAAATTCGAATTTACAATAAATCCAAATGAAATGGAAATAAATTGATAAAACATTCTTAGAAACATAGTTCTATCACTTAGACTTATGGAGTCTTGTCTTATATAGAATATCAAAATTGATCAAATTTCTACCTACTATTAGGATATTACTATCAGATTAGTACCATAAATGGATTCAGAATTGTGATCAAATACGAAGTCTTCTTCTTTCGTTTTCTTCTTTCTTTCTTAGGGCCTTTCTTTCTCACTAAGTGAGTGCATCCAATCCTGTCCTAAGCAACTTCCCGTTCAATTGCTGAAATATAAATATAGCATTTAGAAATGCAATATCCACGGAAAGAGGACCAAAACATGCCACTGAAAGACTCTATTGAGACAAAGATGGGTTGTCAAGAACGTAAAGGAGGTAGGATGGGCATTTGGTCAGATCTAGTATGGATCGTACATGGACGATAGTTGGAGTCGGCGGCTCTCCTAGGGTTCCCTCATCTGGGATCCCTGGGGAAGAGGATCAAGTTGGCCCTTGCGAACAGCTTGATGCACTATCCCCCTTCAACCCTTTGACCGAAATGTAGTAAAAGTAAACGTTGGTTACATTTCTTTATGTTATTTGTACCAGTAACCGGTTTATGGATGAGTGCTATTGGAGTAGTCGGTCTGGCTCTGAACCTACGTGCCTATGACTTCGTTTCCCAGGAAATCCGTGCAGCGGAAGATCCTGAATTTGAGACAATGTAAGACCTCTAACACATCACTTGCATCAAAGAGAAAATAAATTGAACCATGAAAGTTTTGGAATTTCAAGACATGCCCAAGTTGTAAAGGGAGGTAGCACAAGGCTAACATAATAAAGGAGAAGAGTAGAAATGGCTAACTCAATAAAAGAGGAGAGTAGCAATGGCTAACTCAAGAAAAGAGGAGAGTAGCAAGGGCTAACTCAACAAAATTGGTAAAAGCAAGGGCAAGGCTTGTATCTATCACCCCACATAAATTAATAAAGATCACATGTAATTAACATCATACCGTAATTCTTAAAGGATAAATAATTGTTGGTGGTAAATTAAACAATTGCAGGGAGAGAATCATAATAACATGAAAGTATTTAATAGGCGAGATAAATTATATCAACTTAAATTAATGTAAGCTTAAAGGAATCCTTCACCTTATCCTTAGATCTAAACCCTAGGTAGATATCTATATAGGAAAGCTTTTACATGAAAAGTTTCCACATGAATCATGGCATCACTTGAGTAAGAGAGAGACACCATACATATGGAGAAGGAAGAGGGTGTTTAGGCTTCTCCTTCTCTGTTTCTTTCTTTCTCTTTCTCATTCTCTTTCTTTCTTTTTCTCTCTTTCTCTTTCTTATTCTCTCTCTTTTTATATTTCTCTCTCTCTTTCTCCTTCTCCTTAGGAGGTGAGCATGTGAGTGGAGAGGGGACACACACTCCTTTTATGAAGGAGTACGAGCGTATGAGAGGGGTATGTTTCCCATCTCACGTGGATTGGGTTTCTCCAATTTACCCTTTTCTAACAATCTTTCTTTAAATCTAATTCATTCATTGTGTCAGGATCATTGAATAGAGCTAGGATATATGATTTTCTTGGTGATCCGAAATTTAGATTGACTTATCTTGAAAATTCTCCCTACAGGTGCTAAAACGAACTTGATTTCAATTAACGGTCTACACTTGATGATTAAGGTCCAATTTTGGAAAAATGTGTAGTCAAGATTGATAAACAACTGGATAAAATTTGGTTATTGATCAATGGTGGAAGATGCCTAAATCTAAAATTTCACCTTTTGTACTAAAAAAAATGAACTTGCTTCAACCTTCGACGGTGTAAGATCACAGATTGGGGCCTAAATTTTGTATAACTTCATAGTCATATGAGACCAAAGAATGGTCCAAATTTGAGTTTCAATAGACGGAAGGAAGTTGTTAAATCAGAATATCCAAATTTATAAGGAGTTGGTAAGCCTTAAAAGGATAACTTGACGCCTAAGGAAAAACCTACCAAAATGGGATCTTCATATTTCACACTTAGTCCATATGATGGAAAATCCAAGTCGTTCATATGAAGAAAAATATCCTACTATGACTACCCACGAGGTTTTTTAACTCAATGGACACCAAAATTGTAACGACTCAAAAATTTCTGTACAATGGCCCGAGTACCGCCTCGACCAGAAATCACTTAGGATTAAATCCTTTAGAAATTTGACAAAGCTAACTATTTGCTAAGCTAGATTAGCCATGAAATCCGTTTGAATCACTTTAAATATGACCTGCAAGACCCAAAACTTGTAGAATCATTGATGCTAGGTTACCCTAAAATCTAGGATCAAACTCATTACCTGACTGCTCTCGGGAGCACTTTGAAGCTCTGTATCAGATCTGGACCGCACATCGGGAGTCCGAATAATACAAAGTTATAGACTTAGGACAACCTCGTTGGGCTTGACAACCATCTCGGAAATCAAATCCAGACAGTGCCCCACGGCTGTTCGCTTGAGTCCGGAGTGAAGAGTGTAAGAACACTTATTTTTCTTTCTAAATAAATATCTCAAATAGTAATCTGAGACTTGTTACTTGAGGACATTTTGTAAGCAACCAGACCATCAGAATCTGACCCAAATACACCCTCAGATCAGGGAAAATTTCACAAACATATCCATGTACTTGGAATTTCGGATCGAGATCCGCTGACCGTTGAACTGAAACTGGTCTGCCACGCATGATCTGGGAATCCGACTGAAACGAAACCTTAACTCCATCTAAATCCAAGGTTGGTGAGCTTAAGTCCAACCTTTGGCTTAAGGGGGGCCACTAGAAGTGCTCCGTTGAGTTGGAAAAAGGTCACTTTGGTTATAACCTAAGTATACTTTGACCATAAGTCTATTTCGGTGTGTTTTTAGGCTATAGAAGGACCTTAGAACCCTCTCTCTTACAGCCATATGAATTTGAGAGAAACCCTAGTGAGAGAAGAGAGAAAAGAGAGAGGAGTGAGAGAAGTGGGAGAAACTCCATACTACTATCCCCTGCCGCTACACAAGCTGCACCACCCCATTCTCATCGCTTTCCCGGCAATTCCGACTTCGTTTCTAGGTAAGAAACCTTAATCCTAATCTATTTTGGTGTTGTAAGGGTTGTAGGTTATGAAATAGCTAACCTATTTCATTCTATAGGTTACCAAACTGCCGAATACGGAAGCTTAGCAAACCTATCGGTTTCGTTACGATTCAACGATAAAAGGTGAGGACTTTAGATGTATAGGTTACGGTTTTTAACGCTTTCAATGTCAAATAATGATAGATTCATGATCTGCATGCAATTGTACATGTACAAAGTGCGGTCTGTTTTCCGTTTCGATTAAAGATGAAAAATATGGAATTTTACATATTCTAGGTATTTGTAGAAAGTACCGTATATGTATAAATTTTGAAAATGTGTTTGCCATGATTATTTGTTGTATGAATATATTATATATGGATAAAATACTTATTTGGCGAAAGGACTTGCCCTAACACATGATTTGCTAATATACACTATGTATGTTGAAATAGTGTATTCTAGAAAGTACCGTATACGTATAAATTTTGGAAATGTGTTTGCCATGATTATTTGATGTATGAATATATTATATATGCGTAAAATACTTGCTTGGTGAAAGGACTCGCCCTAATACATGTTTTGCTAATATACACTATGTATGTTGAAATAGTGTATTCTATATGTTTGTGAAAATGCTTGTGAGAGTAAGTGGTTGGATGATAGTGCCTTAGGTAGGTGTTGAGATGGGATTCTTAACTACCTTAGAGACATGTATGATTCCTCCATGTGGTTAATTACTTTAACTGCTTACTTATGAAATATATGTGTTTGTATTTCCTATTTATATGGTGCTTTATAACATGCTTTATAACATGCTTTATGACATGCTTGTTATCATGCTTGAATTACTTTGTTTATCATACTTTACTCTACATGCTCTAAATAAGTATTGATTGAGTTTGGGACTATGATTATAGTCCAGACAATTGTTGAGGGTCAAATATTGCATATCAGACCCTAATTATTGCCTGGATTTATGAACATGATGCCGTGTAATGGCCTGCTTTAATCGTGTTGTGATGTAGAGTGTATTTGCAAGCATGGACTGAAAAAGAAAGCTTAAAGCATGGATTTAACGTTCTGAAGTCACCAGAGCAAGGGACAGATCCCAGTGGACCAAGATCAACAAATTCACACGCCAGGGATCTGAGGAAATTGAGTTATTCACGTTAAAAATGGGATGAAACTGGTCCAGAATGCGAGATCACAGGGTTACCGCCATCCGATTGACACGAGACTTCATAAATGGGATATGAGATATAAATCAACCATACATATTAAATTTCAGTCATTGAAGATCTCGAGAAGTAGGCCAACGGATAGATCAGCCCATAGATCTGTGAATTGGGGGCCCACCTGATATCTGGATTGGCTTCAAGGTTGGTCTCAACTCATTAAATAAGCTGAAAAAGCAGATGGATGGAGCAGATTTCTCACGAACATCTCAGTGGGACCTATAGGTATAGAGAATGTGCACAGTGCACAAGTGCACCGACTGTGCACCAAAACTCAAGAACGGGTCAGCGTGTGCTGACCCGAGCTTCTTCTTCAAGAAAAAGAAAAACGGAAAATTTGTTTTTGTTTCACAGCCGGACACTACGATGAGCAGTGGGCCCCACCGGTCATCTAATGGGACGATCAGGACCATCCATTATGACTCTGACGTAGGGAAAACCCTATCCATGATGAGTTTTTGGACTCATAAAGACGTACACACGTACATGAAGTCTCAACGCGGGATGGACGGCGGAGCAGAAAAATCAGTGGACCACACCTAATCTAAGCCAAACAAACCCTTTACAAACGGTTTTTCGAGGGCATTTCAATGGACGGTGTGGATTTCCTGCCTAACGTCAATTAGTGGAACACCAGCCATCACAGCGTCGACGTGCGTCGACTCTGCTTCGCAACAACAGGTTGCATTCGATTCCTGGTGGGCCACTATCATCAAATATTTAGATGATCCACACCGTTCATCAGATGCGGGAGTTTGAACCGACCCTGTCCTCATCTGTATACAGATTTCCACACCCATTTCGTAGAATCGAAGGATCCAACGGGAAGATGGACGGTAGAACGAACGTCTCAGTGGGCCACACCAAAATAGAAGAAAACCGATCATTTCCGATCGGTTTTCCCATTTTTATCCCAGTGAATGGAGTGGATTTCGTGATTTCCATTGTTCATGGGCCCCACCAACAGACAGAGTTACTCGCGTAAGCTCTGTTACGCGTCCGGAGAAAACCGGAATTTCTGCGTTGTTCTGCATCCATCAGCGTGTTCGGATCAGCGATCTGAACCGTTCAAGTGAAGCTCCAGCCAGGCTTGACCCTAGCCATGATGGCAGATACAAATAATTGGGACGATCAACGTCCTAATCTTCAGTCCAAACGCAGCTTTTGTGCGTTTCTTGCTGCGAAAAACACAGCTTGCGGATGAATTTTCTCCTGCGTAAAATCCTGTGTAAAGAGGAGGGTGGAACTCCTTCTCACAGTACAGGCCAGCAACTGACTTGCTTGCCTATAAAAGAAAAAGGAAACAGAGAGACATGGGGCAGTTGCTTGGAGGCTGAGAGCTTGGACGTGGATTGGCAGAGAGAAAGAGTTTGGATTTATTTTCTTTTTTTTTTTCTGTTTTCTTTCTATGACTTACATGGAGATCAGTCCATCCATGTCAGGCTAAAACCCCTTAGCTAGGGCTAAGGGGTGAAGCTTATAGTGTGATGGGAACTCTTTGCTTGCCTTTTGTTTAGATTGATCTAATGTTGATTTTAGTTGATGAAGGGAATGTTTTTAGTTTTTAATGGTCTGTTGTGACTGAAATTACAATGGGTCTGCAATGGCTTTGAGCATGTTCTTTTCCTCTTTATGTTCATGATGTCAGGAAGCCCTGTTGTTCACCATCGTCTCCTGGGCATGGTCGGATGACGGTACCCTTCCTCACCTTCATGGCATGTTGATTGGTTGGTAATTAGTTTAATTCTGTTGTTTACTTTGTCTCTTGGGCATGGTTTGGTGATGGAATCCATTTTAATTCATATACCTCTCATCTCTTGAAACCTATATCAACAACAGTTCAGTTAATTTTCATGATTTTTGATACAGGCATAAGATCTCCCTGATCTCTACAAGTGGATCCTCTGAATCCCTAGTTTCCTTCCTCTGAATTCTCTTAAGTTTAGATAATTATTTCACCATTATTCCTCAAATTCACTTGATTTAGATTGCATCTTTTTCTAATTCCAAGTCTAGTTAGTTTCAGATTACGTACAGGTTTCAGTCCCTGTGGATTCGACCTCGGTCTTACCGAGTTTATTACTACATCACAACCCTATACTTGGGGAGTGAACAAGTTTTTGGCGCCGTTGCTGGGGACTGACGGCTACAATTTTCTGAAATTAATTGGATTTAGAGTTAGTTTAAGATTAGGATTTTACTAATTTTAATTTTTGATTTTGTTTTCTATTTGATTCATAGAACTAACCTATTTCCTATTCTGTAGGTTGTTAAGATAGAACTTCTAATTTGGTAAACTCTTTCTGATTTTCTAGATTTTCTAACTCTTTAGATTTAGTTTGCTTTAGAAACTTCTTCTATTTAGAAACTAACTTATTTTGTTTTGTTTTGCAGGTCTTTAGCTTAGAGACTCCAATTTAGTAATTTCTTTCCAAACCTCTTTTTCTTTCTAGATTCTTATTTTCTTTCTTAGGATTAGGTTTAGGATTTGACTGAGGGCTGCGAGTGTTTCATGCCCAAGTAGGCCCGTGACGACACTCGATATCTCTTGACTGAAGGAGGATTAGTTGAGGGGTTGACCGTCCATCGCAGGATTAGACACCGCTCGAATTCCCTTAACTTAGTTGAGGTTATGGCTGCAATTCAACCTCAAGCATACGTCAACATATGGATGAGGAAGTACATGATGAGAATGAGGTGCATCAAGCACCCCCGCCTCGTACTTTACGGGATTATTTACAATCGGCGGGGGTGAATACGCCCTCATGCATGATTTTTCCTAAAAACACAGGACAGATGGACATCAAGCCAGGAGTTATCCAACTCCTTCCTAAATTTCATGGGCTTGAATCAGAAAGTCCATACTTACACTTGAAAGAGTTCGATGAGATCATAGCCACCTTATACTTTCCCAATGTATCCAAAGATACAATCAGGCTGAAACTCTTTTCTTTTTCCTTGAAAGAAAAGGCTAAGACATGGTTACATTCACTGCGTCCTAGATCCATTGGCACATGGAATGATATGCAGAGGGAATTCATAAAGAAAATTTTCCCACACCATAAAACGATTACCCTCAGAAAAGCAATCATGAACTTCGCCCAAAAGGAAGATGAAACATTCTACCAATGTTGGGAAAGGTTCAAGGATCTTGTCAGTTCATGCCCACAACACGGTTTTGAAATGTGGCACATTACAAATTTTTTCTATGATGGACTGACATCTTCTATGCGCCAACTGGTCGAGACAATGTGTAATGAAGAATTCATGAATAAAGAGGTCGATGAGGTATGGGATTACCTTGATAGACTCACCGAAAATGCACAATCATGGGACCATTACCCAAAATTAAATACCACGTTTAGGCCAACTCAATCTAAGGAGAAAGGTGGAGTATATCTCCTAAAAGAAGAGGATGATGTAAATTTTAAAGTGACTAATCTCATACGAAGAGTCGAGGCCATGGAAGGAAAGAAGGATAAGGTTAATGAAATTATTTGCGGCATCTGTGATTGCAACATTCACACAACTGAAAATTGTCCTACAATATCCGCTTTTCGAGGAGTGTTGAATGAGCAAGCTAATGCCGTAAATAACTATCAAAGACCTTTCACTGGATCTACCTCTAATACATACAATCCTGGTTAGAAAAATCATCCAAACTTCAGTTGGAGGAATGGACAAACTGCTACCCCTTAAAGTTTCTTCAATCAAAATCCAAATCAGGGGAAACCTTAAAAAGAACCGGTTCAAAATTCCATACAAGAGCTGGCTCAGGCAATGCGTGGACTTACAGACTTTATGCAAAAAATGGATTCACGTATGACGGTTATAGAAAAGGAGAAGCTTCCCGCACAACCTTTCCCCAACCCTAAACCGTAGTACGAGATAAATGATCCCAGCTCTTCAAATCAAATGGGGCACGCTAAATCCATCACCACTCTTAAAAGTAGGAAGATCATTGATAAAACCCTTTTGGTTAGGCCTGAAAAGCCTCAAGAACCAGGAGAGGACAACAATGATGGATCTGGTGATGCCCCACAAAAATTAGAACTGGAACTTTTAGAAAAGCCAGTTACTCCGTTCCCCCAACGGTTGGTTGCACCAAAACGTCTTTCTAACTCTCAGGATATTCTGGAGGTGTTGAAACAAGTGAAAGCCAATATTCCTCTACTTGATGTCGTAAAATAAATTCCTTCATATGCAAAATTTCTAAAAGACGTATGCACGACCAAAAGACGGCAGAGTATTCAAAAGAAGATTTTCTTGACTAAAAAAGTGAGTGTCATCCTGAAGCAAGACGTGCCGCAGAAATTCAAGGATCCCGATAGCCCAACCATATCATGTGTAATCGGGAACCATCGAATTGATCATGCACTTCTTGACTTAGGAGCGAGCGTCAATCTGATTCCCTACTCAGTATACAAACAGTTAGGTTTGGGTGAGTTAAAACCCACCTTAACCACACTATAACTTGCCGATCGCTCTGTTCGTGTACCAAAAGGGATTATTGAGGATGTGTTAGTCCAAGTCGATAGATTTTACTACCCTGTAGATTTTATCATCCTGGACACCGAACCCATCAATAACATGAGCACCCAGATTCCCGTCATTCTTGGTCGCCCATTCCTTGCCACGTCAAATGCAATCATCAATTGCAGGAATAGTGTCATGACTATGTCTTTTGGAAATTTGACATTGGAGTCAAACATCTTTTTCAATAACGGTAGCAACTCAGAGGATGATGACGATGTCCACGACATTAACATGATCGATACTTTCATGGAAGATAGGACACCCCTTACCTTATCCTCTGATCCTCTAGAGACGTGCCTGGCCCACTCCCATGAGTTGGATGATGACATGATTAGGGAGACGTGTGCCTTGCTGGATACTGCACCGGTACTTGAAGTTAACCAGTGGAGGCCACAATTTGAGAAATTGCCATAAACCAATGTTATGCCTCTTCCGTCTAACCTCAAGGCACCGAAGCTTGACCTAAAACCTTTGCCCTCTAATTTGAAATATGCCTATTTAGGTCAAGATGAGACATACCCGGTGGTGATCTCTGCCCACTTGGAGAAAGAACAGGAGAGTATGCTCATATTTACTCTCATTGAGCATAAACAAGCCCTAGGATGGACGATCGCGGACGTCAAGGGAATTGACCCCTCGATTTGTACTCACCGCATATATCTTGAGGATAATGTGAAGACCGCTCGGCAACCACAACGTAGACTAAATCCAAACATGAAGGAAGTGATTAAGGCCGAGGTTCTTAAACTATTGGATGTGGGTATCATATACCCTATATCTGATAGTCAATGGGTGAGTCTAACTCAGGTGGTTCCTAAGAAGTCTGGAATCACCATCGTAGCCAATGTTAATAATGAACTCGTGCCAACTAGAGTCACTACTGGTTGGAGAATATGCATTGACAATAGAAAGTTGAATACCATCACAAGGAAGGTTCACTTTCCTTTGCCCTTCATCGATTAAATCTTGGAAAGGCTAGCTGGTCATTCCTATTACTGTTTTCTTGACGGGTATTCAGGCTACAATCAAATTGAAATTGCCCCTGAGGACCAGGAAAAGACCACATTTACATGTCCCTATGGCACCTTTGCTTACCGAAGGATGCCATTTGGACTATGTAATGCCCCTGCCACCTTTCAGTGATGTATTCTGAGTATCTTTTCTGATATGGTGGGGCAATATCTAGAGGTCTTCATGGACGATTTCTCTGTCTATGGTTCATCTTTCCGCAAGTGCTTGGAAAGTCTTAAATGTGTGCTGAAAAGGTGTGAAGAAAAGAACTTGGTACTTAATTGGGACAAGTGTCATTTCATGGTTCATAAGGGAATTGTCCTTGGACATATCATCTCATCCAAGGGGATTGAGGTAGATAAGGTAAAAATCGATCTTATCTCTAACCTACCTCCACCCAAGAACATCAGGGACATGCGATCCTTCTTAGGACACGCAGGATTTTACAGGCGGTTCATAAAGGACTTTAGTCTCCTTTCTCGTCCTTTATGTAATCTTCTTTAAAAGGATGCCCCATACGAGTGAACTGAGCAATGTCAGGAAGCTTTCACCAAGCTTAAAGGCACGTTAACCACTGTACCCATCATGCAGCCACCTGACTGGAGCCTTCCTTTTGAGCTTATGTGCGACGCTTCTGATTATGCTCTTGGAACGGTTCTAGGCCAAAAAAAAGATAAGAGGCCCTACGTCATCCATTACGCGAGTAGGACTTTAAATCCTGCCCAAGTGAACTACTCGACTACGGAAAAAGAACTCTTAGCCTTAGTCTTCGCCTTGGACAAATTTAGGTCCTATTTGATTGGATCCAAGATCATTATCTATACAGATCATGCAGCACTTAAATATCTTCTTTCTAAGAATGATTCTAAGCCCCGCTTGATACGATGGATCCTTCTACTCTAAGAATTTGATTTAGAAATTAAAGATAAAAAGGGAGTAGAGAACGTAGTGGCCGATCACCTTTCTCGCCTTAACACCTCTGATTCCCTTGAGGCGACCCATATCAACGACATGTTCCCTAATGAACAGTTGTTTAGAGTCTCCCATTCACCTTGGTTAGCTGACATCGCTAATTATCTTGCCACAGGTTCCATACCGACACATTGGACTGCGCAAGATAAGAAGAAATTTTTCACCGAGGTGCGCAACTTCTTCTGAGATGATCCGTACTTGTTTAAATATTTCCCAGACCAAATCTTGAGGAGATGTGTGCCAGACGATGAGCATCAGAGTGTCATCTCCTTCTGTCACTCACAGGCCTGTGGTGGTCACTTTTCTATAAAAAAGACCACGGCTAAGATTTTGCAGTGTGGTTTCTATCGGCCCACTATGTTCAGGGACACTCATGAGTTTTGCAAAGCTTATGAGCGTTGTCAGAAATTGGGAGCATTGTCCTGTCAAAATATGATGCCCTTGAATCCCATTCTTATCATAGAGGCATTTGATTGCTGGGGCATCGATTTCATGGGGCCATTCCCCCAATCTTTTGGGAATTTATATATTTTGCTTGCCGTAGACTATGTCACTAAATGGGTTGAAGCGATTCCGTGTCGAACTAATGACCATCGCACGGTCATTAAATTCTTAAAAGAAAACATCCTTTCCCGATTCGGAACGCCTCAAGCCATTATTAGTGATGGGGGCTCACACTTTTGTAATAGGCCATTCGAGAGTTTAATGAAGAAATACGGTATCTCTCATAAGGTGAGCACCCCATACCACCCACAGACAAGTGGGCAAGCTGAGATTTCTAATAGGGAGATCAAACACATTTTGGAGAAAATGGTTAACCCTGATCGTAAAGACTGATCAATTCGATTGACCAATGCCTTATGGGCATACCGTACTGCTTTTAAAACCCCTATTGGAATGTCTCCCTTTAGACTCGTCTATGGGAAGGCTTGCCACTTGCTTGTGGAATTGGAACATAGAGCCTACTGGGCGATCAAAAATCTGAATTTCAATCTGAACAACGCTGGCTCGCTACGCAAACTTCAATTAAATGAACTTGAAGAAATCTGGAACAACGCGTACGAGAACTCGAGAATTTACAAGGACAGGATGAAGGCGTTTCATGACCAACATATTCTACGAAAATCATTCACGCCAGGTCAGAAAGTCCTTTTGTATAATTCTCGATTACATCTCTTTCTGGGTAAGCTTCGATCTCATTGGACCGGCCCTTACATTGTTGTCACTACGTATCCGCATGGGGCCGTTGAAATAAGAGATCCCGACAATGGCAAGGAATTTAAAGTAAATGGACATCGATTAAAACCATTTGTCGAGAAATTTGATTCAGAGGACATGTCCATGCCTCTGAATGATCCTGTTTACCAGGACTGATCTCCTAGTCTGATGGAGGTATAGGTAGGTTTTTCGCTTTCTTAGGACTATGGTAATTTGCTTTATTTGTCTGGCTGAAGACGGTAAACTTAGCGCTCCTGGGAGGCAACCCAGCTTTTCAATTTATTTCATTTTCCTAGTTAGTTCAATGTTTGTGGGTAACATTACTGCAAACCCTCACGAGACTACAACTCGTCCACTAGGGGCAACCTAGGGGTTTAAAGGCTTGTTGCATACGCTAAATGCAATCGAGAGCACCTGCGAAAGTGGTATAGGTAGGATTTTATTTTTTGATAGTTTGGTGTTGCTTTCTCTCTCGTACTGATTAGATTCCATGCTGCGATCTCTTGGAAAGTCTCTCACGATTCATCATCCAGGTACTATCTTCACATTTACTTTTGTTGTCCCATGTGCATTGCATTCTTATATCTTGTACATTGAGGACAATGTAGCTTTTAGGTTGGGGGTGGGAGATTAGGTTACCTAATCAGTATTTTCTTCATCTTGAGCAAAAATTTGTGGAAATTTTTAAATTTTTATGGAAATTCGAAGTGATTTTGACGGTCATCTTGGATTTAGAATTACAAGGTAAGTGATGTTGGTAATTTATGACTCTTGGATTCCGTTATTTGTTAGATTTCACAGTTAAGTCCGAACTGTTAATCCATGATTAGAAGTTTTAAACATTAATTGAGTCATGATTTCACAGGACACATCTCGCTTACACAATAAGAGTTCAGTTTCATATTGAAGGATTAACTTGGTAATCACTGAGCATGAAAGAAACCAGCCTAAAAGATTTGGCCATCAGGATATAAAAAAGAATTGCACCATGGGTTTGCTCCCTATAGGTGTGGATTCGATTTTTCATGATTAACAGTTGGAAAGAGTTGGGCGACTAGTTTCACCATAGGTTTGCTCCCTATAAATGAAAATTTGATTCCCATCTTGACATTTAAAAAAAAAAAAATTTTAAATGAAAGAATGATCTGTGAGGCAAAGTTCTGGTTTAGGTGGTGGTAGTTATGAATTTTCTGATTGGTTACCAATGATATCATGAAATCGACAATTTGATCTCTTAATGATGATAGGCCGAGATTTCACTATACACCCATGAAACTCAATGTTTAGAATTATTCTAGTTTATGGATTAATATTTGAACTTGATTATGAAATTCACCGTGCATTAGAGGCCAAGAGAAATTGATAATCAACATTCATGAATCTTAGAATTCTAGTATCTGAAAAGTTTTTTTGAAATATCACTTAAATTTATAGAGATTGTCCTATAATTCTCAATTTATTTTTCGCATACTTTGCTCGGGACTAGCAAAATGCTGGTTGGGGGTTGTGTTGAGGGTCAAATATTGCATATCATACCCTAATTATTGCCTGAATTTATGAACATGATGTCGTTTAATGGCCTGCTTTAATCGTGTGGTGATGCAGAGTGTATTTGCAAGCATGAACTGAAAAAGAGAGCTTAAAGCATGGATTTAACGTTCTGAAGTCACCAGAGCAAGGGACAGATCCCAGGGGACCAAGATCAACAAATTCACACGCCAGGGATCTGAGGAAATCGAGCTATTCACGTTAAAAATGGGATGAAACTGGTCCAGAATGCGAGATCACAGGGTTACCGCCATCCGATTGACACGGGACTTCACAAATGGGATATGAGACATAAATCAACCATACATATTAAATTTCAGTCATTGAAGATCTCGAGAAGTGGGCCAATGGATAGATCAGCCCATAGATCTGTGAATTGGGGCCCACCTGATATCTGGATTGGCTTCAAGGTTGGTCTCAACTCATTAAATAAGCTGAAAAAGCAGATGGATGGAGCAGATTTCTCACGAACATCTCAGTGGGACCTATACGTATAGAGAATGTGCACAGTGCACAAGTGCACCGACTGTGCACCAAAACTCAAGAACGGGTCAGCGTGTGCTGACCCGAGCTTCTTCTTCAAGAAAAAGAAAAAAGGAAAATTTGTTTTTGCTTCACAGCCAGACACTACGATGAGCAGTGGGCCCCACCGGTCATCTATTGGGACGATCAGGACCATCCATTATGACTCTGACGTAGGGAAGACCCTATCCATGATGAGGTTTTGGACTCATAAAGACGTACACACGTACATGAAGTCTCAACGCAGGATGGGCGGCGGAGCAGAAAAATCAGTGGACCACACCTAATCCAAGCCAAACAAACCCTTTACAAACAGTTTTTTGAGGGCATTTCAATGGACGGTGTGGATTTCCTGCCTGACGTCAATCAGTGGGACACCGGCCATCATAGCGTCGACGTGCGTCGACTCTGCTTCAAATATTTAGATGATCCACACCGTCATCAGATGCGGGAGTTCGAACCAACCGTGTCCTCATCTGTATACAGATTTCCACACCCATTTCGTATAATCGAAGGATCCAACGGGAAGATGGACGGTAGAACGAACGTCTCAGTGGGCCACACCAAAACAGAAGAAAATCGGTCATTTCTGACTAGTTTTCCATTTTTATCCCAATGAACGGAGTGGATTTCATGATTTCCATCGTTCATGGGCCCCACCAACAGACAGAGTTACTCGCGTAAGCTCTGTTACGCGTCCGGAGAAAACTGGAATTTCTGGGTTGTTCTGCATCCATCAGCGTGATCGGATCAGTGATCTGAACCGTTCAAGTGAAGCTCCAGCCAGGCTTGACCCTAGCCATGATGGAAGATATAAATAATTGGGACGATCAACATCCTGATCTTCAGTCCAAACGTAGCTTTTGTGCGTTTCTTGCTGCGAAAAACACAGCTTGCAGATGAATTTTCTCCTGCGTAAAATCCTGTGTAAAGAGGAGGGTGGAACTCCTCACAGTATAGGCCAGCAACTGACTTGCTTGCCTATAAAAGAAAAAGGAAACAGAGAGACAGGGGGCAGTTGCTTGAAGGCTGAGAGCTTGGACGTGGATTGGCAGAGAGAGAGAGTTTGGATTTATTTTCTTTTTTTTTTTGTTTTCTTTCTATGACTTACATGGAGATCAGTCCATCCATGTCAGGCTAAAACCCCTTAGCTAAAGCTAAGGGGTGAAGCTTGTAGTGTGATGGGAACTCTTTGCTTGCCTTTTGTTTAGATTGATCTGATGTTGATTTTGGTTGATGAAGGGAATGTTTTTAGTTTTTAATGGTCTGTTGTGACTGAAATTACAATGGGTCTGCGATGGCTTTGAGCATGTTCTTTTCCTCTTTATGTTCATGATGTCAGGAAGCCCTGTTGTTCACCATCGTCTCCTGGGCATGGTCGGATGACGGTACCCTTCCTCACCTTCATAACATGTTGATTGGTTGGTAATTAGTTTAATTTGTTGTTTACTTTGTCTCTTGGGCATGGTTTGGTGATGGAATCCATTTTAATTCATATACCTCTCATATCTTGAAACCTATATCAACAACAGTTCAGTTAATTTTCATGATTTTTGATACAGGCATAAGATCTCCCTGATCTCTACAAGTGGATCCTCTAAATCCCTAGTTTCCTTCCTCTGAATTCTCTTAAGTTTAGATAATTATTTCACCATTATTCCTCAAATTCACTTGATTTAGATTGCATCTTTTTCTAATTCCAAGTCTAGTTAGTTTTAGATTAGGTACAAGTTTCAGTCCCTGTGGATTCGACCTCGGTCTTACCGAGTTTAGTACTACATCATAACCCTATACTTGGGGAGTGAATAACAATCGGTACTAGACTTGAGTTCGTGGTTGAGATTCATTTTGCCATGTAAGATGTGTTTGACGAATCCGAGTCGTTTTCAGTTGGCGACAGTGGTTAGGCCACGCGAAGTGCTTATGCACTTCATGTCGTTTAGTTGATTGTGTGCTCGAGCTAGTCAGGCTCGTCAAGTAACCCGATATGTCTAATGTATGTTCACCATGTTTGGACGCTACTGCTTGAACCTAAGGTACAAAACTTACCAGTGAAATCCCGTTAACCATGGTACCTCGATCCGCTAAGACTCATGAGTCGAGCATGGTGGTATAGGATACCGTGGTCGAGCTGTCGGCCTACACTGGGGCCGCGTGTCTCCCGTAGTGACCAGTGAGCAACCAGACTCGTGAGCCGATTATGGTGGTATTGGACACTATATTCGAGCTGTCGGCCTACACTGATTGGTGACGAGCCCTTTGTAGTGACCTCGAGCATACTCTGAATTTGTGGTGAGGCGATGAGTTTTGTTGCGGTGTATAGAGTATGAACTAGGCCTGTATCAATTTATTGATGAACCGTTAAAGAGGTAATGGGGGAGTGGTGTAACCATTGTGTGTAACAGCCCTGGTAGCCTTTGCAGCGACCTAGAAACACACTATTGTATGAGATTAACTAGGACTGACGACCTTAGAATGGATCATGTTTGGGAATGATACAGGGGAGGTACCTTAGTTTCCCAATCCTGCTGTTTGAAATGAACTAATAACAACTCGGCAATTATGCTCATCATCGCATTGCATGTGCCTGGAACATGTGGAGCACTAAGGAATGCAAGCATGTCGCGAACGTAAGATGGTGTCGCACGAGGGAGTCTGTGATGAGGGCATCCATCATGACTGCATTCATACTTGCATTAATAAGAGTATTTAGATTTATTGATTGTACTGCTTTATCATTACTGCTTGACTGAGTTGATAACATGCTAACCTATACTTTATTGTTCCACTGAGTTAGCTACTCACTCCCACGTTACGGGACGGTGTTGTACACACCAACCAGACTCTGTCTTAGGTACAGATGAGCTGACGACTCAAGAGGCTGAGCCGGACTACAACGAGGACCAGGACGAGTTCTCGTATATGCAGTTTGCTGGTGGCTTTGACTAGGCTGCTGGATCGACGGGATTACAAGACTTATTTCCTTAGTTGTACTTTTGACATTTTGTTCATAAAACGGATATATGTATATGGTGACTCAGATGGGTTCATACTCTGGAGATTGAGATGGTTTTATTTTCTTTTACATACATATATATACAGTTTCAGTCATCCGCTTGCCTTTATACAATTGATCTGGAGTATGAATTACTGTTTTGGTATAATCTCACTCATGTTTATTGCACTAACTCAGACAACATTTAATCATCATTATCTATGTTGCATAAGTGATGTTTTGGAACTCGAGAGTTGAGTTGCTACTCGACCCTCGAATTTTAGGGCGTTATAAAAATCAATGGTTAAGGAGCTGATTTCTCAATTGGGTTACTTTTACAATGATACAAGGGACAAATTTTGACATGTATGGTTAATTTATGATACATAGGTATGGTATAAAATTTTGCATCAAACGGATCGTGGGAACCATGTGATCTAGAATTCAGGCTAGGTTAATGGCATTTTCATAATTATTGTTGATATGAGAGTTTTGAAAAATGTAATGGTTCTACATGGTTATAGGCACGTTTCTAAGTAATTCATATAAAAGAATTTATATCGAAATAATTATGAATAAAGAATTATTCACCAAACTAATTAAGAGAATATACATATATTAATTAACATAATGGATGGTCAGATAACATGTTAAAAATAGAAAAACTTGATGGTTAGTACTCTAATTATTTATGTAAGTGGGTGTAGGGTCAATTTTGTAAACAGATGACACAAGTGAGTTTTTTGAATGATCAAGAGGTAGAACATGTAGACTGTTAGATTCAAGTGACTTATTCACATGTGTAAGTTTCTTTGATTGTAGTTTTGATGGTGGGTTAAGCATATTCATAGGTGGTGAACAATATGAACGGATAAAAATCTCAATTCGATATGTGTACGAGCGGATGCAGAGATCAAATAACTAGTTTACTGTAGTCAGTTGGTCCAAACTTAGAGTAGATGGTTAGATATCTTTACCTAGCGGTGAATAGTCGAAGGTTGGTTATGATGGACAAGTGAGAATACTTAGGTATATGATGATCATATCTCAAAATCAATGGTCAGATGACTTGATCTATGAATGGAGATTATTCCCAACGGTCAGATTCATGTTGGAGAATAGATGTAAGGTTAGGATAGTTAGATTGGTATCATACACATGTACATAATAAGTTAAATTTCATGGTAACACTTGAGAACTTTCAATACTCGTATATTAAAAAGTTCCAGGTGTTACAATATCAACAGATTGTTGAAGATTTACCCTCCATCGGTCGTCTTGCCACGAGATTCAGTTTTTAATTGGGTAATGAATATAAGATCATCTCATTCATCATGACCGTCCCACTATAAAGCTCAATCCCAATTAAACAATGAACGGATTGTCATCCCTCAAGCTGATTGTGAGTGATATCATTGTAAAAATCATTAATAGAAGAACATTTTCGGCTTATATCTTCTTTCGTTATATTTTACCGTTGCACTACGATAGTGAATCATGCTGAAAGAACAAGTCCATAAGTCCGTAGATGCAAGTATATTGTCGCAAGGCAAAAAGAATCCATTCGGGAGGGCTAACCCCTACCCTTTCACAAATAGCTTGAATGTTAAGCGCAACCAGTAATTGAGAGGATAATTTGATCATATGTCTAGTCTATAATATGTATGCCTTAACACTGGGAACACCACCAATTCAATCAAACCTTGAGTCGAGTAGACTCTGGCACACCCACGCATCATACTCACAAATGAAATATTAATACGTGACCTCGATCATGCGTGTGGCCTCATGTTTGATTGAATTGACATCTACACCTAAGACCAAGGTTTGATACATCTCTTTCTTTGCTTTAAAAAAAATAATAAATAAATAAAATTTACATTTCTTTCTTCAATCATTTTGATCAACAACTCCAATATCTCTAGTAATTCTTCATCCTATACTTTCAATGACGATTACAATCCATTTTATCTTTTGCCCTTTGACAATCCTAGAAACATTCTTTTCTCCACTCCTCTTGAAGGTGACAATTACCACACATGGACACATGGAATAGGGTTATGTAGATAACCTTTACAACCTAGAACAAAATCAAATTTTGTAGACACCACACCCAAGATACTAAGAGATTACTTATAGGATTTCATCATTTAAAATGGGCTCTCGATCAATTCGAGGATGCATTGCAAATAGAAACGGATCAAACATAAAGAATCCATGCGGCCTCATTATACCACCTTACGGTTTAGATTGGTCTTAGGGTGGCAGGAATACAATTCTCATTGGTCATCATGGTCCACCCGAATCTACCAAATGGACCGCATGATGGTTGTTAAAACAAAATGTAGTTTTGTTTTGGTTTGGGGATTGGAATATTTTTATTTTAAACATAATAAGAAAAACTCAAATGAAAGAGTGTTCATCATCAAAGATTTCATTAATCCGAGTTCTTATTACATTCCTTACATTACTCTTGATTCTAAAACAAGATACGGTTAATTGTTTAATGTTAAAGGTCAATCGAGAAAATGATCTCGGTAGTATTTCAGCAACATTCTGCCCCTACTAAATATCCGTCGAAGTGACGAAAGAGTTGTGTGGGTTTGAAACCCTCCTTTGCGCTGATCTATAAGTTAAGAAAACTTGAATTGGGGACTTAAATCCCTAGTTGCATGGTCATATGGAAACTTCTCAGAAAGTTGCGACTTCTCAGAAAGTTGCACAGGACCTTTGCTACGCAGTCACACAACGGGCTTAGCTCCAACATCTCTTCTTTCTCTTTCTTCTTCAACTCGAAGAACATTCTTGACCTAAGAACATTCCTAACCTAAGATGTGACTAATTAAGGTCAGTGCATAACTCTAAGAATATGGTATGTTCTGTGGGTCCTCTCGATACTTAAGTTCTGTGGAGGAGTCTTCTAAGAGAACCCCAACTGTCTGAAGTGTCCAAATGAGAGGGGTGAAAGGGTATTTATAGTTATCCACACATGTGAAACCCCTTATCCGCATAACCCATCAGTGTTTCGTGGTCATTAAATCCTGATGACGTGACAACATTCATATTTCTAACTTTGGTCTATTGCGAGGTCGCCAACAGATCCCATTGCTTCCTACCCTTTTGCCACTTAACTATGCATGTAACATCATCAAGCTGTCTAAGTATTTCCTTAAGCTTTCTTACATGTTGCATGGCCACACAAAACCACTTGGTTATGCAATTGCCCAACCGATTTTATGCCTCAACAGATGCCCTCACAATCCCCTTTTTATTATTTTGAAGAGAGAATTTGAAGGTGAATCGAACACTTTTAATGCTTAAAACTTGCATATTGCGTGATTTTTGAATTTTCTCCACAACGGGTTGTTGGGCAATCAAATCCGCCCAACAACCATCAAGTCCCCTATGTCCATATATGCCCAACGCCCCTTTGTTTATTATTTATATCAAGCCTTTGGTGACGTAGCAACTCACTGCAAAAGTACTTTAGTTGGGGCATCATCAGCCTACGTACCTGTAATGCCCTGAAAATCAGGGGTCGAGTAGCAACTCAACACCTGAGTTCCAAAACATCACTTATGCAACATAAATGCTTATGATTGAATGTTGTCTGTGTTAGTGCAATAATCATGAGTGGGATTATACCAAAACAGTAATTCATACTCCAGATCAAGTTATAAAACACAAGCGGAAGACTGAAAGATGTATATAGATGTATATAAAGCCAGAAATGTCACAATCGGTCTCCAGAGTATGAACACCTTACTGAGTCACCATATACATGTATTTGTTTCAAAAATCAAAATGCCAAAAATGGTACAACTATAATGGTACACCCTGTAGCCTCGTCATCTGAATGGCCTAAGCATAGCCTTCAGAGAACTACATGTAGGAGAACTCATCCTGATCATCATAGTAATCAGGCTTAGTCTCCTGCGTCTCGTCAATACCTACATCTAAGACAAAGTCTGGTGGGTATCAAGAATACCATCTCGTAACATGGGAGTGAGTAGCTAACTCAGTGGAACAATAAAGCACGGGTTAACATGTTATCAATTCAGTCAAGCAGTAATGATAAAGCAGTACAATTAAATACTCCTAAATAGTCTTATTAATGTAAGTATGGAATGCAGTCATGATGCATGCCCTCACCAATGCTCTCCCATGTGACAACATTTTATGTCTGCGGCATGCGTTCATCCCTTAGTACTCCACATCTTCCAGGCACATGCAGTGCTATGATATGAGCGTGATTACTGAGTTATTATTAGTCCTTTTCATACAGAGTATTAGGAAACTAAGCTACCTTCTTTATATCATTCCCAAACAATGATCCATTCTAGGGTCGTCAGTCCTAGATAATCTCATACGATGATACGATTCTAAGTCGCTGTAAAGGGCTACCAGGGCTTTTACCCGCACTCGTTGCACCGCTCCCCCATCACCTTATTAATACAGGCCTAGTTTATACTCTGTTTACTAAGGGAAGGCTCGTTGCCTCTCCGCAGATTCAGAGTATGCTCGAGGTCACTACAAATGGCTCGTCACCAATCAGTATAGGCCAACAGCTCGAATACAGTGTCCCATATCACCGTATTCAGCTCACGAGTCTGGGTTGCTCACTGGTCACTACGGGGAGGCTCATGGTCCCAGCGTAGGCCGACAGCTCGACCACGGTGTCCCATACCATCATGCCCAACTCATGAGTCTTAGTGGATCGAGGTACCAAGGTTAACGGGGTTACACTGGTAAGTTTGGTACCCTAGGTTCAAGCAGTAGCATCCAAACATGGTGAACATACATTAGGCAGATCAGGTTACTTGACGAGCTCGACTAGCACGAGCGCACAACCAGCTGAATGACATAAAGTGCATAAGCACTTCGCGTGGCCTAACCACTATCGCCAATCGAAGTATGACTCGGGTTCGTCAAACACATCCTACGTGGTGAAATGAATCTCAGCCACGACTTCAAGCCTGTTACCGATTGTTTGGACTATCACATAGCCCCAACCACATTCCAGTCGTAACCAGAAAGCATGTGTAATAGTCAAGCAGAATTAACAAAGTAATTTAAACATGTTAACAAGCATGTTATAAAGAAAATTATAAATAGGAAATACGATACATACATTTCATAAGTAAGCGATTAACTTAAACAACTTACATGAAGGAAATCATATACATCACTAAGGTAGTTGAGAATCCTATCTCAACACCTACCTAAAGCACAATCATCTAAATACTTACTCATACAAGCATTTTCACAAACACTTAGAATACACTTATTAACATACATAATGTATATTAGCCAAAACATATATTAAGGCGAATCCTTTCACCAAGTAAGTATTACACATATATATATATATATAACATGTTCATACAGTAATTAATCATGGCAAACACACTTTCAAAATTTATACGTATACGGTCTTTTCTACAAATATACAGAATACACAATACGCCATAATTTACATACGTAACTGAAACGCAAAATGAACATTGCATTGTGCATGTACAATAACACCCAGATCATGAATCTATCAATATCTGACATTGAAAGCATTGAAAATCATAACTTATACATCTAAAGTCCGCATCTTACGCCATAGAAACGAGTAACGGACTCAGTTAAACACCAAACCTTAATCACTGGCAGAACGGCAACCTAAGACATGAAATAAGTTAGCTATTTCATCACTTACACTAATCGGATCTCTAGAACTGATTAGGGTTAGGATTCCTTACCTGAAAATGGAATCAGAATCGCCGAAAAAGCGATACTGTTGTGGTGGATAAACATGGAGAACAGCAGGGATTGATTTCCCAGAATAACTCTAACTTCTCTCTCACTTTCTCCCTCTTTCTTCTCTTCTCTCTCCTAGGGTTTTCTCAAATTCGTATGGTGAGAGTGAGAGAGGGTTTAAGGTCCTTATATAGGTCTAAACTTGCCAGAAATAGGCCCAGGGCCAAGGTATACTTAGGTTATGTCCAAAGTGGGTCTGTTTCATCTCAACGGAGCACTTCTGAAGCCCCCCTTGAGCCAAAGGTCGGACTTAAGCTCATTGACTATGGATCTAGGTAGAGTTAAGTTTTCATTCCAATCGGGTTTCCAGATCGCACGTAGCAGACTAGTTTCAGTTCAATGGTCACAGAAACTTGATCTGGGTTACAAGTATACAGACATGTATGGGAAATGTTTCCTGATCCGAGGGTGTATTTGGGTCAGATTCCGACGGTTAAATTGCTTATATTTGGCCCGCAAACATCAAGTCTCAGATTACTTAAATTTGATTTAATTTCTAAAGAAAACCAGGTTTTCTCACACTCTTCACTCCGGGCTCAAGCGAATAGTCGTGGGACACTATCTGGATTTGATTTCAGAGATGGTTGTCAAGCCCAGCAAGGCGGTCCCAATTTTATAACCTCGTATCATTCGGACTTTTGATGTGCGGTCCAGATCTGATACAGAGATTCAATGTGCTCCCGAGAGCAGTCAGGTAATGGGTTTGATCCTAGATTTTAGGGTAACCTAGAGTTAATGATTCTACAAGTTTTGGGTCTTGCAGATCGTATTTAAAGTGATTCAAGCGGATTTCATGGCTAATCTAGTTTAGCACTTAGTTAACTTTGTCTAATTTCTAAAGGATTTGATCCTAAGTGATTTCTGCCTAAGGTGGTACTCGGGTCTTTGTACGGGATTTTCCAAGTTGTTACAGTACCGTGGCACTACTTTGTTAGATGGGTTGTAGTATACTTCCTATTGACATATGATGAATCAGACATATCCTACACTAACTCAGATCACCTCCCACTTTAACATTACCAGCAGAGGAAAATGATCAAGAAAATGTATAGTTAGGTTGTAGAGAAGATTAAGAGGACTGAATTTATCCTATTCTTCCAATTTCTTCTTTCAAACATCTTTGAAGATAAAGATGACATGGATGATGACTCATTGCTGTCAAGTGAGCTTCATTTCTTCATATGTATAAGATCAAACAGTCTACCCTTGAGAGAGTAGAGAATTTTGGCACGAGCCATACTACCCTAGTAGGTTCACATGCCAATTTAGATACGATCAAACTATCCCAGAAACTTGTGTTGTTGATGCGCGAGTAATGAAAAGCTTTGGTGTAGGGTCCTTATAACTAGGTATTGTTCACAATCCCAAGCATAGGGTCGTGATGTAGTAATAATCACGGTAAGACCGTGGTCGAATCCGCAAGGACTAAACTCATACGTTTCTGAAAGTAACTAGAACTAAGACTAGAAGAAGATCTAAAACTAAATCTAAAATTATTTAATAGAGTAATTGTAAATTTATAATTGAAACTTGTGAATTTAAAGGTGGGAACCAAGGTGTTAAGGATTCACTTATAGCAATCAGGATGCTACCTTGCTTGATTCAGGAAATCAAATTGGGATTAGAGTCCTATCCTATCCAATTGGAAAAAGAGAGATGATTGAATCTCTGAACTTCTCATGGATCTAATCATCAATAGAGGAGAATTATGAGAGGAATTTTGTCACCCTACCATGCCCAAGGGACGATGGTGAACAACAAGATTAACCAATCCCACAATCTCAAAGAGGAAAAGAAGATATTCAAAGCTATCGCAGATCTATTATAATTTGTCACAACAAACCATTAAAAACTAAAAATATTCCCTATAATCAAACTAGAATCCAAGAGAGTTTAACAAAACATGAATCAAAGCAAAGCAAACATCCTAATCTCGCTAAAAGCTTCACCTCTTGGACCCAGCTAAGAGGTTCAGCCAACCATAGACATGATTGAACTAAAAACTATTAAGAAAAGCATAATAACAACTAAGGAAGAAGAATAAAAACTCCCGGACGTCAATTCCACCCTTTTTCTTCACTCCTTAAACCCAGAAGATGCCTAGGAAAATCCTAGGAACTTCTATTTATAGTTGTGCAACTCTAAGTTTCACATCGAGTTGGAAAAATCTGAAAACTGCCTCAAATTTACGCAGTCTGTGCGGAATTTGCGTAACCTTAGACTGGTCAATGACAGCCTTCGACTGGTCGAGAGTTACCTTCGACTGGTCGAGGATGACAGGAATTTAGAGGATTTTAATCTCTGGAGTTCGAGTCAAAGTTCCTTCGACTAGTCGAGGAAGAGCTTAGACTGGTCGACGTATTGCTTAGACTAGTCAAAGCAGGCAGAATTTTAGGGCTCTTTTTCTTTACTTCAAATTTTCAATTCTCTTCATTCCTCACTTAGTTTTCTTGGATCTTTGGCATGTGAATTTTTCTTTCTTTGTCTCATAAGATCCATCCTTGGCTTTGGTGATTCTTGAGCTTTAAATCCATGCTTTTAACATCCTTTTCAATCCAAGCTCTTAAATTCACCATGCAACACAAACATGATTAAAATAGAACATTAAGCATTATCATTTTATAAAACCAAGTAATAAATGAGGGATAATATGCAATATTTGACCCTCAACAGGTACTTATCTAGAAGCAACTTATGATAGTGTGCACAAGATCTCATTTCGTTTTACCTGGCTACAGTCATTCAGTTCAGACCTTATATAAATGGATGTATTGGTGGGTTGCATCAGTATTACTTGGTCCGTCACTACCATTATGTGAATTACCTAATAAGGATAACCCCTCCCAAGCTAAAAAAAATAAATTTATAGAGTTAAGAAAGGGATCGACTACACAGTAGAAAACGATCGCGCCCCTACACCTGGTCAGACTTGTTCAAGATTTCCTTAAAAGAGCCTATAAACTAGAGCAAACCCATAAATACTCTTGATGGATGGATTACATACGATGCTCCCTTGGATGAGAGAAGATAAGAAGAACAATTGGCTGCTAAGACAACTCCCAAATCTATAAGGCGAGGACGGTACAAAATTTGCAGACACCAGCAACCGCACTTTATATACCAACTAGGGACGCTCCTCTTGAGAAGCAATAGCTAGGACAGAGTCATCAACCACTTCTCCCATTATGCATTCTGTAAGGTAGAGTTTCTCACCACTGCTACATAATCTCAATAGTCGATTTATTCTCCTCCCGCCAGATAAACTAGAAAAAGTATCTCCTTAACCCTTATAAAGCTAAGGGCATATGCTAGTGGGGCTAGTTCTTCTGGTAAAAGCAAACAGATTATAATAAAAGAACTTGTTCGAGAGGAAGCTTATAAATAAAGTGAAGACGAAGAATCAACCAAAAATAACAATTCTAATGAAGAAGGCAATTCCACAGAAGATGGCAAAGAAGGAGAAGACGTAAATGTTAATATTGATGAAGACAACAGTGGCATTGGAAATGTTGTGGTTGCTGAAGAAAACCCTCTTAACAAAGCAACTCCCATCAGTGGGTTAAATGCTCCAATGGATATGGAAGAGGAACTGTTAGATTGTGGAGAATTTAGCTATGCACCGGGAGAAAAATGTCACTATGACTTTCATTGTTAATTATTCTACACTGCACTAATGGTTATTATGGAAGTCTCTTTATCAAGAGAAGCGAAGCTCTCTATACCATTCCTTTAGGCTTCTTTCTACTACACGGTGTACAGAGGTTGATAAACAACTAGCAGCCATTCCTTTATCAGAACCAGTCATTATAGCAACCCCTACGACGATATATTCAAGCACCACAATTGCATAACTCACTTTCAATATAGTTTGTCAAGCAAAAATTCCTAAATTTTTTGTTGCCCCATTGTCATTGGACCTTTGGATACATCTATTCCTTCATCAGCAATCCTGAAAATGTTGAGGGTCAAATATTTCATATTAGACCCCGGTTATTGCCTGATTTTACGTACATGATAATGCTTAACGTCATATTTTAATCATGTTTTTATTGCAAGGTGAATTTAGGAGCCTGGACTGAAAAAGGTTATTAAAAACATAAATTTAATGCTCATAAGTCACCAAGGCAAGGGACGTACCTTAGAGGACTGAGATCGAAGAATTTACATGCCAAAGATCCAAGAAAATAACGTGATCAACGATAAAGAGGCTTGGAAATTGTCCAAAATGCAAGATGACAGGGTTCCCACCATCCGTTCAGCTCGAAACTTTATATCTGGCCTGAGGACCCTAAATTAATCGTACATGTCAAATTTCAGCTATTAGATCCTTATGGAAGTGGCCCAACGGACAGATCAGCCCCTAAATCATCAATCTGGGGCCCACCTGATATCTAGATATGCTTCAATTTTGGTCTCAACCCCTTAAATGGGGTGACAAAATGGATGAATGGAGCAAATTTCGCATGCGCATCACAGTGGACCCCACATGAGCATGTGAGAGTGCACAAGTGGTGCACTCCCACACCACACCATGACCGTGGACTTGGTTAACACCTCCTTCCACGACCCATCTCATGCAAGCATCCAACAAACGCACCTGCCGCCGCCGGTTGTTCTCAATGGGCTACACCCATCATCTTAATAGATGATCTGGACCATCCATTGCATCCAGGGGGTGACCATGACCCTGGCCATGGTGGCCTTTTGGCCCCATGCACACGTACACACGTAGATCGCCAGAAAATGCAGGATGAACGGCGAGTTGATTTGATACAGTGGACCGCACCAAAACTCGACCAAAACCACTCCTTTCCGACTGAAATTTTGCCAGGAACCTAATGGACAAGATGAATTTTGCCGAAAACATCACTATGAGACCCACCATACATCCCAGCATAGGCTTTTTATGCAGGAAGACGCGTCCGCACGTCCGACCCTCCATGGGCCATTGTACGTGTATGATCATGGTCGGATGGGCAATTTAGACCGTTCAAACTCTTCCCCTGGGGCCCACGACCCTCACCATGGAATCAGATTCCAATCTTGGGATGATCTGACATCCCAAATCACTTCTAAATGCGGCTGCCTCTGCTGTTGCTGTGCACTTTATTGCGAAACAGAGTCAGTCCGACTCCAACCACTGTCCTCTCTGTTGCCGATAAAAAAGAGAAGAGCAAGAGAGAGAGAGGATCAACTGAGATGTGAACCAAAGGTGGGAGCAAGAGAGAGAGATAGGCTGGGATGGCTTGGGTTCCTTCTTCCTTTTCCTTCATTGCTTTCTTTATTTCTTTCCTTTTGATGTTATTTTTCAGAGATTTTAGCCTCACCATGTCTATGATGGGCTAAACCTCTTAGCTAGGGCTAAGAGGTGAAGCTTGTAATATGATGAGAGACTTTTTATTTATGCCTTTTGTTCATGTTTAAACTAAATTGATTTTTATTCTAGTTTGATTATAAGGAATGCCTTTAGTCTTTAACGGTTTGTTGTGACTTCCATTACAATAGATCTGCGATAACTTTGAGCATGTTCTTTGCATTATTGAGATTATGAAGTCAGGAGGCCCTATTGTTCACCATCGTTTCATGGGCATGGTTGAGTGATGGAACCCTTCCTAACATTCATAACTCTTTCAGATTGGTTGTGGATTGGTTAAATTCTGTTGTTTACTTTGTCTCATGGGCATGGTTTTGTGATGGATTCAATTCTAATTCTCATACCTATCTTATATTAATAACTAGATCAAAGGAAGTTCAGATGTGATTTTTGACGATATATCTTACAACTGGATGAAGATGGGACTCTAAATCTAGTTGTGTTCGTGAATCAAGCATAGATCTCCCTGATCTCTATAAGTGGATCCTTGGAAACCCTAGTTTCCTACCTTTGAATTTTACAAGTTTTAATTTAATAGCTTACCATTATTCTGTTAAAATTTTCTGATTTAGATTACATCTTCGCCTAGTTCTAGTTCAAGTTACTTTCAGATTACGTACAAGTTTCAGTCCTTATGGATTCGACCTCAGTTTTACTAAGATTATTACTACATCACAACCCTCTACTTGGGGTGTAAAGAAGTTTTGGCGCCGTTGCCGGGGACTGACGGTTACGTTTTTCTAAGATTACCTAGTTTTAAAATTAGGTTAAGATTAGGATTTTTTCTAGTTCTTAATTCTAGGTTTAAGTTTTTCTATTTGATTTCGAGAAACTAACCTAACTTTCCTGTTTTGTAGGGCCCTGACATAGACGTTCTAAATTGGTAATCTCTTTCTAGTTTTTCTGTCTTCTATTTTTAAATTAGGTTTTATTTTCTAAATCTTTAGAAACTTTCTAATATTAGGATTTCTTTTAAATTAACTCACTTTCTAATTTAGGTTTAGAACTTTCTTAATTTGTTTTTAGAAACTTTCTATTTCCCTTTTTTTAGGAACTTTCTTTCTAGTTTACTTTCTATTTCCCTTTTTTTAGGAACTTTCTTTCTAGTTTACTTTCTATTTCTTTAGGAACTTTCTATTATTAGAACCTGACTTGTTTTTTTTTGTTTTGTAGGTTTTTAACTTAGGAATTTCAAATTCGGTAACTTCTTTCTAACTTTTTTCTCTTTCTTTCTAGATTTCTATTTCCTTTCTTTCTTTTAGGTTTAGATTTAGAATCTAAATTGAGGGCTGCGAGTGTTTCATGCCCAAGTGGGTCCATGACAACACTCAACGTCTCTTAACTAAAGGAGGATTGGTTGAGGGGTTGACTATCCATCGTAGGACTAGACACCGCTTGAGATCCCCAGAGTTAATTGAAGTAATGGCTGCAAACCAACCTCTTCTATCCCAACCTAGGGTGGACATCCACGCTGAGAATGAGGTTCATCAAGCACCTTTGCCTCGTACTTTACGAGATTATTTACAACTGGAGGGGGTGAGCATGCCCTCATACATGGTTTTTCTTGAGAATACGAGACACATTGATATCAAGCCAGGGGTAACCCAACTCCTTCCTAAATTTCATGGGCTTAAGTAAGAAAATCCATATTTACACCTGAAAGAGTTTGATGAGATCATAGCCACTTTATATTTTCCAAACGTATCTGAGGACACAGTCAGGCTGAAACTTATTCCCTTTTCTTTGAAAGAGAAAGCTAAGACGTGGTTTCATTCACTACGTCTTAAATCTATTGGAACATGAAATGATATACAAAGGGAGTTCATTAAGAAATTTTTTCCACATCATAAAACGAACACCCTTAGAAAATCAATCATGAACTTCGCCCAAAAGGAGGATGAAACATTCTTCCAATGTTGGGAAAGGTTCAAGGATCTTATCAGTTCATGCCCACAACGCAGTTTTGAAACGTGGCACATTACACACTTTTTCTATGATGAATTGACATCTTCCATGTGCCAATTGGTTGAGACGATGTGCAATGCAGAATTCATGCATAAAAATGTCGATGATGTGTGGGATTACTTAGATAGGCTTGCTGAAAACGCATAATCATGGAGCACATACCCAAAATCAAGCACCATGTCTAGGCCGACTCAAACTAAGGAGAGGGGTGGAATGTATCTCCTAAAAGAGGATGATGATATCAATTCTAAAGTGACTAGTCTCATAAAGAAATTCAAGGCCATGGAATTAAAGAAGAATAAGGTTAATGAAACTGTTTACAATATTTGTGATGGCAACATTTACACAACTGAAAATTGTCCAACAATACCTACTTTTCGAGGGTTGTTGAATGAGGAATCCAATGCCGTAAACAATTATCAAGGACCTTTCAATGGTCCTACCTCCAATACATACAATCCTAGTTGGAGAAATCATCCAAACTTTAGTTGCAGGAATGGACAAACTGCTACCCCTCAAGGTTTCTTTAATTAAATTCCACAACAAGAGAAACCTTAAGAGGACTTGGTTCTAAGACATTTTCAAAAGCAAGAGCTTTACAATTAAGGTATGCTACAAGCCTTTCAAGACCTTACAAAAGTGATATAAGGACTTAAGGCTAAAAATACGATTAGGAATAAGGGGAGCCTCCTAGCTTAACCTCTTTCTAATCCAAAACCGCAATATGAAGTTAGCAACCCAAGCTCTTTAAATCAAATGGAACAAGCTAAATCTATCACCACTCTTAGGAGCGGGAAGATCATTGATAAAACCATTCCGGTTATGGTTGAAAAGTCCAAGGACCCAGAAGTGGACAAAGATGATGGATTTAGTCATGCTCCATAAGAATTAGAACCGGAACCTCAAGGGAATCCGGTTGCTCCATTTCCCCAATGGTTGGTTGCACCAAAACCTCTCTCTAACTCTAGAACATTCTAAAGGTGTTGAAAGAAGTGAAGGTCAATATTCCTCTACTTAATGTCATAAAATAAATACCTTCATATGCCAAATTCCTGAAAGACTTATATATGACCAAAAGATGGTAAAATATTTAAAAGAAAATATTTTTGACTAAGAAAGTGAGTGCCATCTTAAAGAAAGGTGTGTCCCAGAAATTCAAAGATCCCGGCAGCCCAACCGTATCATGTGTAATTAGGAACTATCGAACTGAGCACGCACTTCTTGACTTATGAGCGAGAGTCAATCTGATTCCCTACTCAGTGTATAAACAGTTAGAATTGGGTGAATTAAAACCCACCTTAACCACATTACAACTTGCTGATTGCTCTGTTCGTGTACCGAGAGGGATAATTGAGGATGTGTTGGTCCAGGTTGATAGATTCTACTACCCTGTAGATTTTATCATCCTGGATATTGAACCCATCAGTAACATGAGCACTCAAATTTTCATCATTCTTAGTCATCCATTCCTTGCCACTTCAAACGCAATTATCAATTGCAGGAATGATGTCATGAGTATGTCCTTTGGAAATATGACATTAGAGTTAAACATATTTTTCAATACAGGTAGATGGATAGAGGATGATGACGATTTCTACGACATTAACATGATTGACTCTTTCGTGGAATATAGGACACCTTTGACCTTATCCTCTGACCCTCTAGAGATGTGTCTGGCCTACTCCCATGATTTTGATGATGACATGATTAGGGAGACATGTGCCATGCTTAATGCAGTACTGGTACTTGAAGTTAACTGATGGAGGCCACAATTTGAAGAGTTGCCCCAAACCGAAGAAGTGTCTCTGCCGTCTAACCTCAAGGCACCAAAGCTTGACTTAAAACCTTTGCCCTCTGATTTGAAATATGTTTATTTAGGTCAAGATGAGACATACTCGGTAATTATTTTTTCCCACCTGGAGAAAGAACATGAGAGCATGCAGTGTAACTCCATGACTCATACGCATACGCATCATTTGTATGCTTGATGTGAGGGATGTTTGATCATAGCATAAGCCGGTTAGGCTGGGACATTTATGAGACTCCTTATGAGACAGAGTACCCCACAGGATCGCGTGGTATGCGTAAGATTGCTGCATGATTGTACGGTATGACTCATGCATCTCGCATATGTGTGACTTGATCACTGCACGCCCTAGCGACATCAGGGTTGTGGTCCCACAGACCCATCGTGGATGGCCGTATCGGATACCGAAAATACATTGTTCTAGCACTGTGGGTACTTAGGATGTCCTTGGGTGAAAGTCCCAGAACCTTTTTGGTACCAGGAGTTGCTCCAACATCTAGACCGAGTGGATACGCGAGCGCCCGAGTGTCGAATACCAGTAGGCCGCATCTCCCACTGTGTCGTGGTTGGTTGGATGGGGGTGTGGCCTTACCCACCTGAGTGAGGGGGCTATAAGCTAGGTTGAGTTTGACCAGCTTGCAAATGTGTCCGTTATCGATGAGCCGGGTAGGTATTGGTAGACTACTGGTTAGGCGGATAGTGTGGTCTCTTCCACTTTCTTGACTGTGCAGCTTGGGAGGAGGCAGTCAATGTGATGTGTATTAGACCCCGGTGATATCCAGAGAGGAACTGTACTGATATGTGTACTTGATGAGTACTGGCACGCTTGCTTTGCATCTTGCATATGACATTTGGCTACATAAGCCTCGCATCGCATGGCCTTAGTATGGCCAATCGCATTCATACCTTGCATTACATGGTTTTGGTTCAGTTGATAGCATTCATGGACTTACCGCGCATTTCCGCATTGCTCTGATGTTATACACTTGGCACTCGCCTCGCACACACACTTACACCACCCTCTAAGCTTTTGTAAGCTTATGCACGACCGTTGCGTGCAGGTAGCGTTGGACAGCAGCAGCGCTGAGGCAGGAGTGCGGACCAGATCATTTTGGAGCCTTTTGACTATACTGTATTTCCCTTCCTACATTATACTTAAAATTTTTTGTTATAGTGGATATGTGGTGTTGTTATTTTGTGACTTGGTTAGCTCCATTACAAAAAAAATTTCATACTGAAAATCCTCCTTGTAGGATCCCAGGATCGGAATCTGGCGTATGGGCGCTGGGAGCCGAGAATGGGGTACTACGGAGGCTGTCGGCACCGGATTCGGCGATCGAGAATTTTGTGAGCCCGGTTTTCGAGTTTGGGGCGTGACAGAAGTTGGTATCAGAGCATAACTTGGGAATACCTGAGATCACAACACATATCTGTTATGAACTTAGAATGAATAGGTTTCGAGTCCTGATAACTTAGCAATTTTTTGACATAGCCCTATGACATTTATGCCTTCGAGAATTCTCAAGGCTGATAGGCCCTTGTTACTTCCTGTAGGACGTAATGGCTAGAAGACCAACTCGAGCGAATCCCGCTCCACCACCTGCGACCCCCGCTCCACCACCTGCTACTCCCGCTCTACCACCTGTGACTCCCGCTTCACCACAGGATATTCTTAATTTCCAGCCTGTAGATGCCACTCCTTTACCTGAGACCGGTGCGGATCCGACCGTACCTGTGAGTGCCACTCAGGTGCAGCAGATGCTTCAGGCAATGACCGACATTCTTCTGGGGCAGATCAGGCGTCCCACTGTTACGCCGGCCGAGGCCAAGCAGGAGTATGCGAGCGCCCTTCTCAAGGACTTCCGTCAGCACGATCCTCCACGTTTCAGGGGTGAGCCAGATCCCACTGCAGCCGAGATATGGTGCTCTGAGGTGGAGAAGATATTCGACACAATGAAATGCATGACCCAGCAGCGAGTCCCACTAGCCGTATTTCTCCTTCAGGGTGAGGCTCAACATTGGTGGGCATCGGTAGCCCGATCGGTAGCAGTCGATTTCGAGTGGACCTGGGAGGACTTTACAGACCGGTTTGACCGGAAGTTCTTTCCTGAGCATGTGCGCCAGTAGTGTGCACTAGAGTTTGAGACTCTTGTCCAGGGGGACATGACTGTGTCCCAGTATGAGGCTCATTTCGTCGCACTATCTAGATTCGCGACGTACCTTGTTGATGATGAGGGGCGGAAGGCCCGCCGTTTTGAGAACGGTTTGCGTCCTGCCCTCCGGAGTCGTGTGATCGGACACATGCTTCCGACATTTGAGCAGATAGTGGAGAGAGCCCTGATATATGAGACAGATTGGGCTGGTGTACAGAGAGCCCGTGATCAGAGGGGAGATCAGAAGAGGAAGGAGCCCTCTGGGAGTTCACAGCCGTAGCAGCATCGTTCACAGTAGCGACTACGACTCGCCCAGCATTCCGAGCACCAGCAGTACCCCTAGCACCACCTTCGAGACCGTTTACAGGTACTTGCTTCGGGTGCGGTAGGACAGGACATCGTGTACATGATGTCCCCATCCACAGCGGCAGCAGCCGAGGACACCGCATCAGCCTCCACGACAGCCACCACAACAGCAGCAGCGACCACAGCACCAGCCTCTTGTACCTCCCCCGCAGTAGCAAAGACAGCAGGTTAGACCCCCACAGCGGCCACAGCAGCAGCAAAGACCTCAGAGGGGACCTACACCTCCCCAGCAGGCCCAAGGCAGGTTCTATGCTGCACAGCAGGACCCACAGTCATCAGGAGGGGTCGTTGAGGGTACTCTCCTTGTTTCTACATGCATTGCACGTGTATTATTTGATTCTGGTGCATCGCATTCCTTTGTGGCCGATGATTTCTGTCGATCGACCGGTTTGCCGATGGAGTCTGCCCGTGAGGGTTTGTCGGTATCGACACGCTTAGGGAAGACTGCAGTGTTAGGCCGATTTTGCGCATCTTGCCCCGTTCTGATTGGGGATATCTTTTTACCTGCTGACCTGTTCGTATTGCCGATGTCCGATTTTGACGTTATCCTGGGCATGGATTGGCTCACCAAATACCACGCTATATTGGACTGCTTCGCGAGGACGGTCACGTTCTGTATACCCGGGGTGCCAGAGTTCCAGTTTGTTGCCGAGCCAAGAGGAGAGCAGCTTTCTTACTTATTATTGTGTGCCATTGAGGAGTCAGTCGCTTTGAGTATTGACCAGCTACCTGTCGTTTGTGGTTTTGCCGATGTATTTTAAGAGATTCCGGGGTTACCACCTCGTCGGCACACTAAATTCCAGATTGATCTTGTGGCTGGTACCGCGCCTATTTTGAAGGCCCCGTATCGTATGGCACCGTTGGAGTTATGGGAACAGCAGAAGCAGTTGGACGAGCTACGTGAGTTAGGCCTTATCCGTCCGAGAAGTTCACCGTGGGGAGCGCCAGTACTCTTCGTGAAGAAGAAGGATGGTTCATTGAGGCTTTGCGTAGATTACCGCGAGCTCAATAAGGTCACGATCAAGAATAAGTACCTGCTCCCGAGGATCGATGGCTTGTTTGATCAGCTGCAGGAGGCGCAGTTCTTTTCAAAGATAGACTTGCAGTCCGGTTATCATCAGGTTCGGGTTCGAGATGAGGATATCCCGAAGACAGCCTGCAGGACGCGCTACGGTCATTTTGAGTTCCAGGTCATATCCTTCGGACTGACCAATGCGCCCACAGTATTCATGCAATTGATGAACAAGGTCTTTCATCCGAATCTCGACCAGTTTGTTGTGGTGTTCATCGACGACATTCTGATATATTCAAGGACCCGTGAGGAGCATGAGCGGCACCTTGAGATCACATTGCAGACCCTCCGTGCACACCAGCTGTACGCGAAGCTGGAGAAGTGCGAGTTCTGGCAGGAGGAGGTGAAATTCCTCGGTCATGTGGTGACGAGGCAGGGTGTCGCTGTAAACCCCTCGAAGATTGATGTCGTGCGTCAGTGGGGTCAGCCCACGAATGCATCCGAAATCCGCAGTTTTCTTGGTTTGGCAGGCTACTACCGACGTTTCATCGAGGGATTCTCTTGTATTACAGCCCCGTTGACCAGGTTGACCCGGAAGGGTGCCGAGTTTGTATGGAGTGACACTTGTGAGCATGCATTTATGGAGCTGAAGGACCGCCTCACGTCCGCTCCTGTCCTCACTCTTCCCTCTGGGAGTGATGGATTTGTTGTATTTACCGATGCTTCACGAGTTGGTTTGGGTGCTGTCCTGATGTAGCACGGGAAACTGGTGGCTTATGCATCTCGTCAGCTCAAGGTGCATGAGCTGAACTACCCCACGCATGATTTAGAGCTGGCGGCAGTGGTCTTCGCACTGAAGGTGTGGAGGCAGTATCTTTATGGGGTGAGGTTCGAGCTCTTCTCCGACCACAAAAGCTTGAAATATCTGTTCTCTCAGTCCGAGCTGAACATGAGGCAGAGACGTTGGATGGAGCTACTAAGGACTATGATTTTGACCTCCAGTACCACTCGGGCAAGGCGAACGTGGTGGCGGATGCCCTCAGCCGTCAGCCACGATGCCTGGTGGCGCACTTGATAATTCGGGAGTGGAGGATGCTCAAGGATATAGCAGGGTATGACTTCGAGTTTGGTCTGCAGTCTTCTATCGTTCAGCTATCCAGCCTGTCGATTCAACCCTCTCTTGTCGCAAGAGTGATTGAGGCTCAGCAGACAGACGAGTCGTTACAGGAGTACTGAGCAGAGGCAGCATCTGAGAGTCAGACAGATTGGCAGACTGGTTCTGATAGTGGACTTCGCTTCAGGGGCCGATTATGTGTCCCGGACATTCCTAAGTTGTGCCGAGATCTTATGACCGAGGCACATCGATCGCGGTTCTTTATCCACCCTGGCTCGATAAAGATGTATCGCGATATGAGGCGTCAGTATTTTTGGTCAGGGATGAAGCGTCAAATAGCCGATTTTGTGGCCGAGTGTGACACATGCCAACATGTCAAGGGTGATCATCAGAGACCCCCTGGTCTGTTGCAGCCATTGAGCATCCCGATGTGGAAGTGGGAGTACATATCTACTGATTTTGTCATGGGTTTGCCGAGGACTCAGCGCGGTCATGACGCCATCTGGGTTGTTATGGACCGTCTGACGAAGTCGGCACATTTTCTTGCGATTCATGAGACTTGGCATACGGACCGGCTCTCCAAGATGTTTATTGATGAGATCGTGAGACTACACGGTGTTCCTGTCTCGATCGTTTCAGACCGAGACTCGAGGTTCACGTCTCAGTTTTGGAGGAACTTCCAGAGAGCGATGGGCACTGATTTGCAGCTCAGCACCGCGTATCATCCGCAGACTGATGGACAGACCGAAAGGGTCAACCAGATCCTTGAGGATATGCTTCGGGCTTGCGTAATTGACTTCTCGGGTAGTTAGGACAAGCACCTGCGATTGGCTGAGTTCGCGTACAACAACAGCTATCAGGCGACCATTGGCATGGCTCCTTTTGAGGCATTATATGGCAGACCGTGCAGATCTCCGAGTTGTTGGACCGAGGTTGGAGAGCGACGTCTCCTAGGTCCTGAGCTTGTGTTGCAAACATCAGAGGCTATCGATATCATCAGGCAAAGGATGCGCACAGCTCAAAGCCGACAGAAGAGTTTTGCTGATCGTCGGCGTCGACCCTTGGAGTTTGCCATTAGAGACCATGTGTATCTCAAGGTCTCACCCATGAAGGGTGTGGTTCGATTTGGAGTGAAGGGAAAGCTTGCCCCGAGATTTATAGGACCTTTCGAGATCACCAGGCGCGTTAGCGCCATGGCCTATCGGCTTGCCTTGCCACCTCAGTTGTCTGGCGTCCACAACGTTTTCCACATCTCTATGTTGAGGAAGTGTGGGTCAGACATCGTTCCTGTTATTGCTTGGCATCCGTTGGAGGTTCGTGAGGACGCTTCTTACATTGAGCAGCCAGTTCGTATCCTCGATCGGAAGGATCAGGTCCTACGGACCAAGATCATCCCCTTAGTGAAGGTACAGTGGGGCCATCATAGTGTAAATGAGGCGTCTTGAGAGTGTGAGGTGGAGATTCGCGAGCGTTATCCCCATCTTTTCGATGTTTGATTGTATGTTGTACTATGTTGTGATTATATATGGTGATGTGTTTCCTACTCCCTCATGGGTTATGTTGAATTGTGATGGTAGTGTAAATTTCGAGGACGAAATTTTTATTAGGTGGATAGAGTTGTAAGACCCGTATCCTAGTTCGTACTGTTCCGATGAATCCTGCGATCTTTTCCGTCGAAGTCCGGCAATCCGCGACTGATAATCGACGTTGCGCACGACCGTAAATTGTATCCTGTAGATTCGAGTCGGTTTAATCCGAGACCTGTATCGTTACGACCGCACCGTCGCCGCGACTCACGCACCGATCCGATACCCTGACCAGAAGATGTGAGCTGGCGTTTATTTTGAAGAAACGCCGCGCTTTTACGATCCCGAGAGAATCTCTACACAATGTCAAATCAATCCCATCAATAAATCAATCAATCACTTCAATGTCAAGTACAAGCAACCCATGCTTCTCTCTCCAAAGTCAACTCTTTCTTACCCTCTCTCTTACACCACCATACATGTCAAGTACACATCACACATCACTCACCCTTTCACCCATCACACCCATCTCTCACATCTCCTTACAACCCTCTCTCTCTTTCTCATCTCTCACCACAATCCCAAGCAAGCAAGAGCTCCCACGTACAAGCCTTCCATGAGAGAAAAAAATGCATGTGTGAGGCCCACCTTTCCCATTCCAAATCCATCATCCTAGCCATCCTTTTCCCATCTCCACCATCAAAGAGGAGTACAAGGAGAGTGGCATTCCAACGGACCGAAGAGATCAACAGGTGGGTGCTTATTAGGCTAGGTTTTTCATGTTTTTGTGATAGACCAAGTGAGGCCTACCGATCAATGGTACGGATCTCACTTGGGACCCTAAGATATGGCCGATGGCCCACCTTGATCCTCATGATCATTCCATGATGGGGCCATTCTCCATGGACCCCATCATGATGTTTATATTTTCTTACATAAAAAGGTCATATAGACCGTTCACTTTGGGTAGAGAGGGATCTCCACCGTTGATCTTTTATTTGGAGGGCCCATATGCAATGGGACCCATTGATGTATGATCGGATGCTTGAAACGGAGGGCCCATAGTGTCAGGGTCCCTCCATCACGCGTGTCCCACTCTCTTTTTATTTTATTATTTTGTGTATGATATTATGCCCTATGGCCCACTTGGATGGACCCCCACAATGGAGCATGTTTGGATTCAAACCATCTAAAGGTGGGGCCCACTTTACATATGTATTGTAACCACACCACCTCACCATGTGGTGGCCCACCTACGAAGGGCCCACCTCCCAAACAAAAAAAAATGGAGAGAGAGTTCAGGGACTCTCTGGACGTGAAAAGCAATAAGAAAAAAATAAATATTAACCTTTTTCAAGGCATTGGAAGTGGGCCACTTGTATAGGATCCACCCTTATGATTGGATTTAATCCAAGCCACCCATCCCTTTTTTTTACCTCATTTTAGGCGTTGAGCCAAGAGATGAGATAAATCTGACCCTCAGGCGGGCCATAGCATAGCAAGAGACGATTTTCACCGTTTAAAACTTCCTCGACATTTCTGTACGCCGAAAGACGCCCAATATTGGACTTGATGGATTGGTCACGGACTGTAGAATCTATTGGGCAGGTCGGATTTTTCCGCAGCAGGCCCCATGCACGAAAATCCCTGAGAAAACAAGGTTTCAAAAAAAAAAACAAACAATGCAGCAGCAGCTACTGCTGCTGTGTCAGAGGCGGGCGGGTGGACGCCAGGGTTCCACGGCCCTCAGCCGTGGGCCTCACCATGATGTATTTATTATATCCACACCTTCCATTGGGTGGGGCCCTCCCTGAAGTGGGTTCCCTCCAAAGATGAGGCCGATCTAAAGCTTAGGTGGCCCACATCATAGGAAACAGTGTGAATGAACGTTTACCATTAAAACTCTGTGTGGGTCCGCAGAAGCTTTGGATCATGCTGAAATTTGTTTTTTCCCCTTCTTCCGGACCCGTGCAACCTTATGAACGGGTTGGATGGAAGATAAACATTATGGTGGGCCCCACATGGGACCCACAGTGATGTACGTGCCTTGCTGCCACCGTCCAGGAGGACGGTGGAAGCCCTTTGTGATGTATGCGTTTCACACCGTCCACTGCTGTGGACGGTGGGCCCCACCTGAATTTTGGCATGCACCTGGTGCTTGGTCTGAGCCCTCATGCAAGTGGGGGGCACATAAAGGATGGGCTGGATTTGCAAACCCCATCTCGATGGGCCCTCAAAATGGTTATGAATGTTTTAAAATGGTGCACAGCCCTCTCCACTGCTGCATGTGGTGTGGCCTGTACAAGTCACGGATTGACTTGATTTTTGAGACCTAAGCTTAGGATGGAATGGTGCATCTGGCTGATGGGGTAGATGTTCGAAACACATCACGGCGGGGCCCACACAACTCGACATCATGGGACGTTAAAATCAACTCTAATGCATTGTACCTTTTCCCATATATATATATATATATATATATATATATATATAATGGTGGGCTGTTTTGGGGCCCACCCATGATGCATGTGTTGCATCCAAACCGTCCACCATTTGGCAAGCCTGTCTTAAGTGTTGAGGCTAAAAATGGGGCAGATCTATAGTTCAAGTGGACCTCACCTTGGTAAATACAAAAGGCTCATGTGATTAGGCACTTTCGATGTATGGGTGGCCCGTTATTGAGGCCCACTTTGATATATATGAGGCCCATGTTACGAGGCCCATTGTGATGTATTCAAAGGCCCATGGGACATGGCCCATTGCAATGTACATAAGGCCCATTGATGTGGCCCACTTGATTTATATAAGGCCCATATGAGGCGGCCCATTTGATGTATCTAAGGCCCATGGATCGAGGCCCAATGGGTTGTCCTTAGGGTCCATTGCAATGTGTGATTTCTCCATAGTTATGGCAGGCCATGCCTTGGGAGCAATGTTGGTTTGACGTCCACATTGTAAGAATAATGTTGGTTTAATGTCCGCATTATAATCTCCCTAGGCCCATTTACAGGCCCGTGCTTGTTGTGCGTATGCCATCCAAGCCCACCTTCGTGTGAGTATAGTTCATCATCTCATAGCATGCTTAGTGTAACTCCATGACTCATACCCATACGCATCATTTGTATGCTTGATGTGAGGGATGTTTAATCATAGCATAAGCCGGTTAGGCTGGGACATTTACGGGACTCCTTATGAGACGGAGTACCCCACAGGATCGCATGGTACGCGTAAGATTACTGCATGATTGTACGGTATGACTCATGCATCTCACATATGTGTGACTTGATCACTGCACGCCCTAGCGATATCAGTGTTGTGATCCCACAGACCCATCGTGGATGGCCATATTGGATACCGAAAATACATTGTTCTAGCACTGTGGGCACTTAGGATGTCCTTGGGTGAAAGTCCCATAACCTTTTTAGTACCAGGAGTTGCTCCAAAGTCTAGACCGAGTGGATACACGAGCGCCCGAGTGCCGAATACCAGTAGGCCGCGTCTCCCACTATGTCGTGGTCAGTTGGAAGTGGGTGTGGCCTTACCCACTTGAGTGAGGGGGCTATAAGCTAGGCTGAGTTTGACCAGCTCGCAAATGTGTCCGCTATCGACGAGCCGGGTAGGTATTGGCAGACTACTGGTCCGGCGGATAGTGTGGTCTCTTCCACTTGCTTGACTGTGCAGCTAGGGAGGAGGCAGTCAGTGTGTTGTGTATTAGACCCTGGTGATATCCAGAGAGGAACTGTACTAATACGTGTACTTGATGAGTACTGACACGCTTGCTTTGCTCTCGCATATGACATTTGGCTACATAGGCCTCGCATCGCATGGCCTTGGTATGGCCAATCGCATTCATACCTTGCAATACATGGCTTTGGTTCAGTTGATAGCATTCATGGACTTACCACACATTTTCGCATTACTCTGATGTTATACACTTGGCACTCGCCTCGCGCACACACTTACACCACCCTCTAAGCTTTTGTAAGCTTATGCACGACCGTTGAGTGCAGGTAGCATTACACAACAGTAGCGCTGAGGCAGGAGTGCGGATCAGATCATTTTGGAGCCTTTTGACTAACTGTATTTTCCTTCCTGCATTATACTTAAAAGTTTTTGTTATAGTGGATATGTGGTGTTGTTGTTTTGTGACTTGGTTATGCTTGTGGTTATGCTCCATTACAAATAAAAAAATCATACTGAAAATCCTCCTTGTAGGATCCCAGGATCGGAATTTGGCATATGGGCGCTGGGAGCCGAGAATGGGGTACTATGGAGGCTGTCGGCACCGGATTCAGCAATCGAAAATTTTGTGAGCCCGGTTTCCGAGTTTGGGGCGTGACATATAGCCACCTAACTGGAGCCTTCTTTTTGAACTTATGTACGATGCATCTGATTATGCTCTTTGGGTAGTCTTAGGCCAGAGAAAAGAAAAGAAGCCCTATGTTATTCATTACGCAAGTAAGACTCTAAATCCTTCCCAAGTGAACTACTCGATTACGGAAAAAGAACTCTTAGCCATAGTGTTCGCTTTAAACAAATTTAGGTCCTACTTGATCGAATCCAAGATCATCATTTACACAGATCATGCAGCGCTCAAGTATCTTCTTACTAAGAATGATGTTAAGCCCTGCCTGATAAGATGGATCTTTCTACTCCAAGAATTTGATTTAAAAATTAAAGATAAAAAGGGAGTAGAGAACATAGTGGCTAACCATTTTTCCTGCTTAATCCCTCTGATTCCCTTGAGATAACACATATCAATGACATGTTCCCTGACGAACAATTGTTCAGAGTCTCCCATTCACCTTGGTTCGCTGATATTGCTAATTATCTTGTCACAGGATTCATAATAACATAATGGACTGCGCAGATAAGAAGAAATTTTTCACCGATGTGCGCAACTTTTTCTGGGACGATCCATATTTGTTTAAATATTGACCAGACCAAATCTTAAAGAGATGTATGTCAGACGAAGAGCATCAGAGTGTCATCTCTTTCTATCACTCATAGGCCTGTGGTGGTCATATTTTGCTAAAAAGACCACAGTCAATATTCTGCAATGTGGCTTTTATTGGCCACTATGTTCAGGAGCACTCATGAGTTTTTCAAAGCTTATGAGCGTTATCAGAAATTGGGAGCATTGTCCTGTTGAAATATGATGCCCTTGAACACCCATCCTTATCATAGAGGCATTTGACTATTGGGGCATCGATTTCATGTGACCATTCCCCCAATCCTTTGGAAATCTGTACATTTTGGTCGTCGTAGATTATGTCACTAAATGGGTCGAAGTGATTCCATGTCAGAATAATGACCAGTGCACAGTCATTAAATTCTTAAAAGAGAACATCCTTTTTCGGTTCGGAACGCCTTGAGCCATCATTAGTAATGGAGGCTCACACTTTTATAATAGACCATTTGAGAGTTTAATGAAGAAATATGGTATCTCTCATAAAGTGAGTACCCTATACCACCCATAGACAAGTGAGCAAGCTGAGATTTCCAATAGGAAGATCAAACACATTTTGTAAAAGACGGTTAATCCTGACCGTAAGGATTGGTCAATCTAATTGACCGATGCTTTATGGGCTTACCATACCGCTTTTAAAACCCCTAATGGAATGTCTCCCTTTAGAGTTGTCTATGGAAAGCTTGCTACTTACCTATGGAGTTGGAACATAAAGCCTACTGGGTGATCAAAAATCTGAATTTCAATTTGGATAACACTGGCTTATTGCACAAACTTCAGTTAAATGAACTTGAAGAAATCCAGAACGATGCGTACGAGAACTCTAGAATTTACAAGGACAAGATGAAGACATTTTATGACCAACATATTCATCAACAATAATTCACGCCAGGTCAGAAAGTCCTTTTGTATGATTCTCGGTTACATCTCTTTCCGAGTAAGCTTCGATCTCGTTGGACCGGCCCTTTCACTATTATCAATGTTTATCCTCATTGGGTGGCCGAGATTCAAAATCTAGACAATGGCAATGAGTTTAAAGTAAATGACATCGATTAAAGACATTAGTTGAGAAATTTGATTCAGAGGACATATCCATGCCTCTGAATGATCCTGTTTACCAGGATTGATCTCCTAGTCTGACAGAGGTATATGTAAGTTTACTGCTTTCATAGGACTAGGTTAGTTTGTTTTTTGACATTCTAGGATAGTCGGCTTTATGCCGTTAGGATAGTTTTCTTTCCAGTGTTTTAGGATAGTTTTCTTTTGTTGGTTAACTCTTGTGCCGAGCCGCCTTCACGCTGAAATCTCTTTGGGAAAAAGCCGCACGACTCCGTCATCAGGTACTATCTTTCCATCACTTCTCCTTCAGTTTCGTTGTCTCATGTGCATTGCATGTTTATATCTTTTACATTAAGGACAATGTAGATTTTAGGTTGGGGATGGGAGATTAGGTTACCTAATCAGTGTTTTCCCAATCTTGAGCAAAAATTGTGAAAATTTTTGAAATTTTTTTTAAAAATTCTTGTGAATTCGAGTGATTAGATAGTCTTGATTTAAGAAGTATAAGATACTTAATAGTGGTGATTTACGACTCTTGGATTCAGTCACTTGTTAGATTTCATAGTTAAGTTCGAATTATTAATCCATGATTAGAAGTTTTAAACATTGATTGAGTCATGATTTCACATGTCACATCTCGCTTACACATTAAGGTTTTAATTTGATAAGGAACCAACCTGGGGAATTTGTCCATTATGTTCAAAGAAAAAAAAAAGAATACCCAACTAAAAAAACAATTGTGTTCGAAAACGGCTACTTGTTAAAGATCTTTAAAAAGGTTAACACAGCGTGAAGCCATCGATGAAAAAATCAAAAGCTGGAAGAATAAAAAGGCTGAACTGTGAGGCAAGTTTTGGTTTAGGTTGAGTTATCCAAGAATGCTCTGTTTGATTATCAATGTTATCATGAAAATTAACTATTGAACTATTAATGAAGATAAGCCGAGGTTACACAATACGCCCATAGAACTCAATGTTTAGAATTATTCTAATCGATGGATTAAAACTTTGAACTTGACTATGAAGTTTACCGTGCGCTTGAGTACAGGAGAAAGTAATGCCCAACATTGATGTATCTTGGAATTCTATGATCTAGATTGCTTTTCAAAAATCGCTTGAGTTTATAAAAATTTGTCCTCGAATTCTCAAGTTATTTTTCGCATACTTAGCTCGGGACTAGCAAAATGCCGGTTGGGGATTGTGTTGAGGGTCAAATATTGCATGTTAGACCACAGTTATTACCTGATTTTATATACATAATACTGCTTAACGTCATATTTTAATCATGTTTTTATTACAAGGTGAATTTAGGAGCCTGGACTAAAAAAGGATATTAAAAGCATGGATTTAACGATCAGAAGTCACCAAGGCAAGGAACGGACCTTAGAGGATTGAGATCGAAGAATTTATATGTCAAAGATCCGATAAAATCAAGTGATCAACGATGAAGAGGCCAGAAAATCATCTAGAATGCAAGATCATAGGGTTCTCACCATCCGTTCAGTTCGAAACTTTATATCTGGCCAGAGGACCCTAAATTAACTATATACGTCAAATTTCAGCCATTAGATCCTTGTGGACGTAGCCCAACGGATAGATCAGCCCCTAAATCATCAATTTGGGGCCCACCTGATATCTGGATATGCTTCAATTTTGATCTCAACCCCTTAAATAGGGTAACAAAATGGATGGATGGAGCGAATTTCGCATATATATCACAATGGACCCCACATGAGCATGTGGGAGTGCACAGGCGGCGCACTCCCACATCTTGACCGTGGACTCGGTCAACACCTCCTTCCACGACCCATCTCATGCAAGAGTCTAGTGAATGCACCTGCCACCGCCGGTTGTTCTCAGTGGTCCACAATCATTGTCCAAACGAACGATCTGGACCATCCATTGCGTCCAGGGGTGGCCACGACCCTGGCCATGGTGGCCATTTGGCCCCATGCACACATACACACGTGGATCGCTAGAAAATGCATGATGAACGACGAGTTGATTTAATACAGTGGACCACACTAAAACTCAACCAAAACCACTCCTTTCTGACTGAAATTTTGCCAGGAATCTAATGAACGAGGTGAATTTTGTCGAAAACATCACTATGGAACCCATCGTGCATCCCAGTGTAGGCTTTTTACGCAGGAAGACGCGTCTGCAAGTCTGGCCCTCCGTGGGCCACTGTACGTGCATGTTCATGGTCAGATGGGTGATCCAGACCGTTCAAACTCTTCCCATAGGGCCCACAAGCCTCACTATAAAGTCAAATTCCAGTCTTGGGATGATCTGAAATCCCAAATCACTTCCAAATGCGGCTGCCTCCGCTGTCGCTGCGCACTCTGTTGCGAAACAGAGTCGATCTGACTCCAGCCACCGTCCTCCCTACTGCCTATGTAAAGAGAAGAGTAAGAGAGAGAGAGAGAGGATCATCTGGAATGTGGAACAAAGGTGGGAGCAAGAGAGAGAGAGAGATAGTGTGGGATGGCTCGAGTTCCTTCTTCCTTTTCCTTCATTACTTTCTTTATTTCTTTCCTTTTGATGTTATTTTTCAGAGATTTTAACCTCTCCATGTCTATGATGGGCTAAACCTCTTAGCTAGGGCTAAGAGGTGAATCTTGTAGTGTGATGGGAGACTTTTTATTTATGCCTTTGATTCATGTTTAAACTGGATTGATTTTTATTCTAGTTTGATTATAAGGAATGCCTTTAGTCTTTAATGGTTTATTGTGACTTCCATTACAATAGATCTGCGATAGCTTTGAGTATGTTCTTTGCATTATTGAGATTATGAAGTCAGGAGGCCCTGTTGTTCACCATTGTCTCATGGGCATGGTTGAGTGATGAAACCCTTCCTAACATTCATAACTCTTTCAAATTTGCTGTGGATTGGTTAAATTATATTGTTTACTATGTCTCATGGGAATAGTTTTGTGATGGAGTCAATTCTAATTCTCATACCCATCTTCTATTGATAACTAGATCAAAGGAAGTTCAAATGTGACTTTTAATGATACATCTTTCAACTGGATGATGATGGGACTCTAAACCCAGTTGTGTTCGTGAATCACGCATAGATCTCCCTGATCTCTACAAGTGGATCCTTGGAAACCCTAGTTTCCCACATTTGAATTTTACAAGCTTTAATTTAATATTTCACCATTATTCTCTTAAATTTCCCTAATTTAGATTACATCTTCGCCTAGTTCTAGTTCAAATTACTTTCAGATTACGTACAAGGTTCAGTCCCCATGAATTCGACCTCGGTCTTACTGAGATTATTACTACATCACAACCCTATACTTGGTGTGTGAATAGACAACGTGTATTATCATAGAATTCTAGTTTTCTTATACTAAAATTATATTGTTCTCTCTTGTCTTATATTATATTTCCTTCTTTTTTTGTAGCCACCCAAGCTCCAAGATTTTCTTCAGTTTTGAATTTTGAATTTTATTGCAACAACATCGGATGCTCTTTCTTTGGAGAACATTCCCCTCTATAAGCTCATCATATTTAAGAATGCACTCTCAGCAATTGCCTATATGTTCAAGGTTCTGGAATAATGGCTTTTGCTTGGTGATGCATTGTCAATCCTAGACAATGCCATGAAACTTTCCAAAATCATTTTCTACGATTTCATGACTCTTTATCTCAATTTTGTACTTTTCTCCAACAATTGAAATATGCTCGAAGTATAGAGATTGGGCCAAAAATATTATATCGTCAAGAAGAATTATCACTCCTTCGTAATGATATTTTCAGGCGATCTTCAATTATTTCTGGATATAAGAGGGTGTGAAGTTCTCTTCAAGAATAAGCAAGAGTTTCTGAGCAGATGTTAGTTCTATAAATGAGCATATCGCTAGTCTTAAAGCCTAGTGGCTAACTGAAGAGTTGAAGCTAAGTAAGATCTAAGCAGACATTGCCGAGAATATGATTATAATAGAGATTGAAGAATCTGAGCTTTCAAAGAAAAAGACAAATATTGTTTCCTTGGAACATGAGCTTCCAGGCATTCCGAACCCAGCCTGACTTATTACTGAAGTTAAACTTAATGTGGTTGCGACTCAAGATTTGCAAGAATATATGTCAGCTCTAGGCATTTTAGAGTGTTATGGCATATGTAAAAGAATTTTGTAATATGTAATTTAGAATAGTTTCATGGTTTAAATGATATAAATAGTTTTGTTCAATTAATATTATATTTTCTAGCATATATGGATGAATAATGTCTAGTCTTTAAGAATCTGGTTATAAGTGCATATGTGCTCCTCTTTTTAGACATCATTATGCTTTATGTTGTTATTCCTCTTGATTAACAAATATATTGATTGAACAAACCCTAAGTGCAGTGCTGCGATGAAGTAATAACTCGTTAAGATTGAGGTCGTACCCGAAGGGGCTTATGATTGTGTGATTTTTGGAACACTTTAGATTTAAAACTATAAGAAACACTACTTCTAAAATCTTATTAAAGAGTAATGATGTAATTTGAAGGAATTTGATAGAGATAAAATACTAGAGCACCAAGGATCCACTTATCACCATCCTTACTGTTTAAATTACTTGATTCAATCATAAAATTCAACCGAAATTGAAGTCCTATCCTATCTAGCCAGATAATAGAACGATTAAATTATCATTCATATAGAAACATATATTTGAACTTCAATTGGATTGGTTCCCACATTAAGCATTAAAGTATTGATCATAGGGAATTCAAAGCATCTATCGTACCCTTAATCTATGATAGATCAATAGATTTTACAGATCAATCCCTTGCAAAATAAATAAGAAATTACTCTTAGCCTTCCTAAGTATCCAATGTGCACGGAGTCGACAATGGATCAAAATAAACTAAAAATAAGTTTTTATTCAAATCGAATATCAATGAATTGTCCAAAAATCAAACTAATTACTTGAGTCAAAGTAAACTAAGCATTAAAAATCACTACAATCTTAACCTCTTAACCCTAGCTAAGATATTAACCAATCAAAGACATGATTTAACTAAAACTCAAAAGAAAAACATAAAAAGTAAAATAGAATCGAATGATTGGAGAAGATGGACTTTGTAGAAACTCCACAACTCATTGCTCTATCCCTTCTATCCTAATTCATCTCTAATAAAGTTAGAATCATCCCTTTAAATATGAAAAACCCACACTGAATTAGAACCGACTTCAAGTTTACACACTTTTGTTACACATCATTTGCACCTAATATGTCCTTTGGTTACACCAAATTTCACTTTGGTCGCACTGAATTAGTCACTCGCTTACAGCCGAATTTCTTCAATATTCATCTGAAGTCTCTGTCTCCCTTAGGTTGTACGAACTTCTCTTTGATAACACTGAACATGGCTTAGGTCGCCCCTAAGTGTCGAGTTGAATTAACTTTGAAAATTATGATTTCTTGCTAGAATGTTTTGCACACATTCGGTCGAACCAAACCAACATTAGGTGTGACCGAATAGTCTGTTATTTCTGTTATTATACTTTGTGATTTTGTGATTTTTCAATCTTTTCTCTCTTTTGCACTTGGTATTCTTGGATCGTTCACACTTGAAATCTTCATTAATCTCCTCCAAAGCTTCAATTGGTTATTCTTTGAGCATTAATTCTTCTTTTTAATAATCCTTTTTACCTTAGCTCTCTAAATCACCTCACATAATAATATACAACTAGATCAATTAAACGCATAAATACTTATAAAACCAATGAATAATAAGGGAAATATAAAATATTTTACATTCAACATAACTAGCATTTTGCTATCACTAGCAAAACAGGCGAACAACTAATCTTCAAATCCAAATTTCAAACCTTTCTTAGAAAACCAACATTCTATGCAATCTTTTACTTGGAAGTAAATTTCCAAGATAGAAGGATGAAATATGTTAGTCTAAAACCTAATATCACTTGCAAACCATTAAACTAAGTTCTCCTTCCTCAAATAAAATGCATTCAACCATCAAGTTCCTAGTGTGCTCAGTGAATTCCAACTTATAATATATAAAAGTTAGTCTTCTTTCCTTAGTGTTAACCATGATAATTACCTCAAAGTGGTCAGATCAACACAGAATACTGATTTTGAACCTATCTCATTTTTCACTTGTTATTTCTGCTTTTTTATTTTTCATCGTGGCTTTCACACTATTTCCAAAATTTTTCTCTTTTCCTTTTTTATTTATTTTTCATTGTTTTCTCATTTAAGAACGTGCAATAGGTAACCATTTTCGATTCCAACTATTTTGTAGCTGGTTCTTTTCTTCTTTTTATACCAAGGTAGATAAGGATATCCAAACTTGGTTCGTAAAACTTTTAAGTAATCATTAAGTTAAAACTAGAAGTTCAACTTATCTTTTAAAGGAATATGAGTCAAACATGAATTGTGAATTAGAGTCAATTGATGTTTAAATTTTCTTATTAATAAATTCATTAGAAAGAAGAACTTTGTTCAAAATCTACTAATCAACTAGAGTTTAGACTTTCAGAAATTATTTTGTATCTTATCATCATACAATCAAATATATTCATATGCTCAAAATATTAATCTTCAAAGACAATTTTGAAATCTGAAAATTGAAATTTTCTTTTGAAACTTTTTGCTCAAAAATCAAGAAAATACTAATTATTTCCATCTAATCTCACCCCAACCTAAAATCTATATTGTCCTCAATGTAAAGAAAAAAAAAAGAATAAAATAAAAAGAAAAAGCAATGCATCATAACATGCGACAATGAAAAGAAAAGAAAAATGAGTAAGAGAGAGTACCTGAAGAAGATCAATATAATAACATGAATTCTCCATCATCTAAAGGGGTTAGTACTAAACAAAATAAACTAAAACAAACATAAACTATTCTATCCTAATCTTAAGAAAGTAGTAAATGCATAGATGGACCTCCATAAGACTAGAAGGTCAGACATGATCATTCAGAGGGATGGACATATCATCTTACTCAAATTTCTCAACGAATGGTCTAAGGCGATGACCATTCACTTTGAAAATGTTATAATTCATCAAATTTTCTATATCGATAAGCTTGTGAGGATAAAATGCTTTGACTTTAAAGGGACCGGTCCAACAAGATCTCAATTTACCAAGAATAAGATGAATTCGCGAGTTATATAGGACTTTCTAATTTATTTTAAAAGTTTTCAGAAAAATGTTCCTGTCATAGAACACCTTCACAATGTCCGTGTATATCTGAAAGTTCACATAAGCATCATTCAAGATTTCTTCAAGTTCATTAAGTTATAACTTGTGTAGTGAGCTGGATTTGTCAATATTAAAGTTAAAATTCTTTATAGCCCAATACGCCTTGTGTTCTAACTTTATAGGAAAATGGAAAGCCTTTTCATAGACAGGTCTATAGGGCGACATACCAATAAGGGTTTTGTATGCCATACAGTAAGCCTATAGTACATCGGTCAGTCAAAGTGACCAATCCTTGCGATCTGGATTAATCATTTTATCAAGAATTTTTTTAATTTTCCTATTTGATTTTCATCTTGACCGCTCGTTTAAGGATAATATGAGGAGATCTATTTATGCAAAATACTGGATTTCTGCTTTAATGATTCGAATGGTCTATTGGAAGAGTGAGATCCTCCATCACTTATGATGGCTCAAGGTGTTCCAAACCTAAATAAAATATTTTCATTCGAAAACTTAATGACCATGCGGTGGTCATTATTCCAGCACAAAATTGCCTCAACCCATTTGGAGACATAATCTATAGAGTAGAATACAAAGTTTTTTAAAAGATGGGGGAAATGGTGTTCACAACCCCAAGTGCAGGGTTGTGCTATAGTAATAACTCGGTGAGACCGAGGTCGAAGCCATAAGGACTTAACTTGTACGTATTCTGAAAATAATTAGAACTAGGATTAGAATAAAATCTAAACTAGAATCTGGAATAAGAGAGAAATTAATTGTAAAAGAATTATCAATAATAAAAAGGAAACTAGAGCGCCAAGGATCCACTTGTAGCTATTAAGATGCTACCTCACTTAATTTAATAAACACAACTAGAATCGGAGTCCTATCATATCTAGTTGGATGATAGAGCAATTAAACCATAATATAAACTTTTCATTGAATTAGTTCCCACATAAAGAACCATTGTGATGATCGTAGGGAATTAAGCTATCCACCATGCCCAAAACACAATGGTGGATCACTAATTTTATAGATCTTTGTAAGTGTTATGGTCTCATACTCCTTTGGTTGTCAAATTTTGATGTGTCAAAACATCTATCTGTGTCCTGTGCTTATATGATGATTTATATGAATTCAAGACACTGCATAAATTCTTCAAGAAGCTACAAGTTGAACTTTTCAAGAAACTACATATTGAAGTTCAAGAAGCTACATGTTGAAGTCTCAAGAAGCTATAATGTTGATGTTCAAGTCTTAAGAAAAACTCATGACTTCAAGACTAATAAGCAATGCATGAAGTAGTTGTTATGCTGATGAAGATCTCAAGTTTGAAGCTATAACAAGTTCAAGATCTCAAGCCTGATATGGTTCAAACAATCTACATTCGTTGAATGGTTGAAGTTCAATGTCCATACGACATGATTCAGGTTTGAATGACCTTAGGTTGACCCTTTAAGTAGGTCACTTTGGATACATAAATCAAATATTTATTTTACATAAGTTTGGTCTATTCTACGACCAGTCCTAGCTCTTGTTCGACCAGTCCTGGCATTGGTTCACTAGTCCAAGAAATTCCACGACCAGTCCTAAGTTGTTGAAGATTTTTTAGAAATTTTGGTACGCCCACGACCAGTCCTGGATGTCCTTCGACCGGTCGTAGGTGTGGCTTCGACTCGTCCACGACCAATCCTGGATCTACGACTCAAAGTCCAGCAACTTTATCTATGGTCCTACGATCAGTCGTAGGGATCTACGACCAGTCGTAGGTGACCCATGACCAGTCGTAGGGTACTCACGACCAGTCGTGGAACAACTTTCAAAGATCGCGCTCAATATTTCAAAAATCTGTTAGAGCTACGACCAGTCCAAGGTTTCTAAGACCAGTCGTAGGAACGATTTTTGCTTCTATAAATTGAACACGAAATTCAGAGTTTTCACACTTCAACTCTATTCAATTCAAGAATTTTCAAGTGATCACTCTGAGATAAGTCTGTATTTATTTTAAGCTACATTGTGCTTATTTAATATTCCTTTTTGCTAGCTTATTTAATTTGATTTTGTTTCTATATTCTAATCTTATTTGAAAAGAGGAATTATCTTATTCCTTCTTCTTGGAATCAAAATCAAATATAGCTACGCCTAACGAGTTAAATCTAAAATCTATTAGAATCTAGAACCTTATGAATGTGAGTATTGGAAATTGAACTTTGACATTCAATCATCTACTCCGATTGGTTCTACCGGGCTACTAAGAAAAGGAGAAATCCAGGTATTTTCCAATTCTGTAAAATTTCTTTACTTTTGGTTTTGTTGAGGTTAAGCCAGAAAAATCTCATTGTACTGGTTTTGTTTGAGGTTGAGCCAGAAAAATCTCATTGTATTGGTTGTCTGAGGAAAACCAGAAAACTCAGAAAAGAGGGGTTTTTGAATTGTGTAAGCCCAAGTGAAAAAGACACAATTGTAAAGGTTTTTGGTGAACCTGTGAAAACCTATTTGATAGTGAATGCTAATATCCCTGTGTGAGGATATTAGGAGTGGAGTAACTATGTGTGGTCATGTTGAAAAACAGTTGGTGTACACATAGGCGAACCACTATAACTCTTTGTCTTGTGGATTGAATGCTTGCTTAATTTTCATATCTTTTATCATTCGATTGTGTGGAATGTACAAGTGGATGTGAATGTTGTAATTATTTACATTTCAAGCAAGTGTGGGGATTGTTGTAATAATTTAGATTTATATTTCTGCATTTAATTTCAATTCCTTGCTATTTCATTTACTTATATTAAAATTGAGTCCTTGATCCAAAAGAGGTTCTAGAAATAAGGTTGTCCTACCATAAGCCCTTGTGTATTATGGTGTAAGGTTGTCCTTAGAACTGAATTTGTATCAATCTCTCAATACTTATTTATCAAGGTGATTTAAAATTTAGCATTGTGAATTGATTTATATTGTAAGGCTATTGGTTTAATTTATTTTCGCTAATTTTATTTTAAATTTGGCATAGTCCTATTCACCCCCCCCCCCTCTAGGACATATAGCTTGGCCTTTTCAATCTCACAATTACGAAACAAGATAAGAAGATATCAAAAGCCTTCCAAGCATCTATTGTAATTGAAATCACAATAAACCATAGAAAACTAAAAATATTCCTCCATTCAAACTATAAATCAATAGAAGTTCAATATAAACGTAATCAAAGTAAGATAATCATCTAAATAAACTACAAGCTTCATCTCTTAGCTCTAGCTAAGAGATTAACCAACCAAAGACATGATTAAAAATAAAACTCTTAAAGAAAACATAAAAGCTAATTAAATAAGAAGATTGCGGAAGAAGGAAGGACTCATTGAAGTTCTCTAATACTTTGCTTCACTCTTCCAACCTTAATTCGTGCTTAGAAACTCCTAAAAAAACCCATATTTATAAGTTTTGCTTGGACCAACTTTGAAACTGCCTCAATCTTAAGCAAAAAGTTACACTTCGGTTGGAACAAAGTTGGGTTCGGTTGGACCCAATTAAGGTTGAAAATTCCACTTTCTCGCTGGACAATTCTGTGCGATTTCAGTCGGACCAAAGTTGAACTTCAATGGGACCGAAAATATGTTTTAGGACTTTTCTTTTTTAGAGTCAGAATTCCATAATATGATTTTTCTAGCCAAGTTGCAAGATTCCTTTTATTCACTTCAAATATTCAATTATCTTCATTTCTCACTTGGTTTCCTTAGATCTTTAGCATGTGAATTCTTCATTAATGACTTCCAAATATCAAATTCTTCATTATCTTCTTTTTAGCTCTAAATCTTTCTTTTTGCATCAATTTCACCTTAAGCTCTCGAAATCACCTCACACATGAAAGCATGCATAATTAGATCGATTAAGCATTATCATGTTTATAAAACTAAGGCATACATAGAGGGAAATATGCAATATCTCATACTCAACAAATGATCTCATGAAATAGATTCCCCAACAATCAAATGCTTAAATGATAAAAATGGGGTTCAGTTGCATCGTATTTCGATAAGATAAACTTCCTAATTTCTGACATCGCTTGTATTCTTTACAAAGTTCATTTGTATCTCTAAAAATAGTGGGTCAATAAAAGCCACACTACAAAATTTTCATGGTGATCTTCATAGTCGAAAAGTGGCCACCACACGCATATGAGTGGTAAAAGGAGATGACCCTATTTTGTTCATCGTCCAGTATACATCTCCTAATGATTTGATCTGGGCAATATTTGAAAAGATACATATCATCAAAGAAAAACTTGCATGCATCGATAAAAAAAAAAAAATTCTTCTTATCATACGTAATCAAATGAATAGGAATTGTACCTATGGCAAGGTAATTGGCAATGTCAGCATGCCAAGGTAATTTGGAGACATTAAAAAGTTATTCATCAGGCAATATGTCATTGATAGGTGTCAACCCCATGGAATTGGATGGGACAAGCCAAGAATAATGGTCAACCACTATGTTTTCTACTCCTTTCTTATCTCAGATTTGCAAGGTTGAACTCTTAAAGTAGAAGAATCCATCTTAGCAACCGAGGCTTAGTTTTTTTCTTAGAAAGAATGTACTTCAGGGTCACATGATCAGTAAATATGATGATCTTAGATCCTATCAAGTATGACCTAAGCTTGTTCAGAGTGAACACTACGAATAGGAGTTCATTTTTCATAATAAAATACTTAACTTGGGCCAAGTTTACAGTTCTACTCATATAGTATATCGTGTAAGGCTTATTCTCTTTTCTTTGGCCTAGTACCGTCCCAATTGCATAGTCGCTTATATCATATATAATTTGAAAAGGTAAACTCCAATTAGGTGGTTGCATGATTGGAATGCTAGTCAACATGCCTTTAAGCTTGGTGAAAGCCTTTTTGGCATTCCATGCTCCACTCAAAGGGAGTTTCCTTTTGAAGAAGGTTACATGAAGGACAAGAGATGAGATTAAAGTCCTTTAAGAATCTTCGGTAGAATCCGGCATGTCCTAAGATAGATCGCACATCGAGTATGCTTTTAGGTGGTGGTAGGTTAAAGATTAAGTTAATTTTAGCTTTATCCACATCAATTCCATTGGAAGATATAATGTGTCTAAGGACTATCCCTTTTTGAACCATGAAATGACATTTCTCCCAATTCAGTACAAGGTTCTTTTATTCACATCTATTTAGCACCAATTTCAAATGCTCAAGGCACTCACTGAAGGATGGATAAAAAATAGAGAAGTCGTCCAAGAAGACCTCTAAAAATTACCTTACCATGTCAGAAGAAAACCACAACATGCATTGTTGAAATATAGTGGGAGCATTATACAATCTAAATGATATCCTTTAGTAAGCGAAAGTACCCAAAGGACATGTGAATGTGGTCTTCTCTTAGTTCTCAATGGTTGTCTTTATCTAGTTTGTAGCCTGAATACCCATCAAGGAAGCAGTAATAGGAATGACCCGTTAACCTTTCTAAAATCTAATAAGAAAAGGTAAAGGAAAGTGGTAATTCCTTATGATGGTATTTAATTTTCCATAGTTAATGCACATTCTTCAACTAGTAGTGACTCTAGTTAGCACGAGTTCATTATTCGCATTGGATACAATAGTAATCCTAGACTTCTTAGGTACTACCTAAGCTGGACTCACCCATTGGCTATCGGATATAGGGTATATGATACCCATATCTAGTAGCTTTAACACATTGGCCTTAATCATTTCCTTCATCTTTGGATTTAGAAGGTGTTATGGTTGTTTGGACGTTTTCACATCCTCTTCAAGGTGAATACGGTGAGTACAAATCAAAAGATCAACTCCTTTGAGGTCCTCAATTGTCCATCCAAGAGCTCCATTATGTTTTTTTTAGAGTATAAATCAGCATACTCTCTTGACCCTCATCTAAGTGGAAAGAAATCACCACTGAATATATTTCATCTTGACCGAAATAAGCATATTTAAGATCAACAGGCAATGATTTTATGTCAATCTTCAATGCCTCGACACTAGACAATAAAGGCTTTAAGTCCAATTGAGATCATCTTTCAAATTCAAGCCTCCATCGGTTAGTTTCAAGTACCAGCATAGCATTAAGCAAAGCATCCATCTCCCTAATCATGTTATCATCTAAATTAGTGGAGCGAACCAAGCACAACTCTAAAGTGTTGGAGTATAAAGTCAAAAGTAACTTATCTTCCACAAATGAATCTATTAGGTTAATCTCATGGACATTATCACTATCCTCATGTTATTTTCACATGTTGAATACATTCAACTCAAGTGTCGTATTCCCAAAGGATAGTTTCATAATTCCAATCCTATAATTGATTATGGCATCAATAACAGGCTGTGCATCCAAAATGATAAAATCTACTAGATGGTAGAGTTTATTGACTTAGATGAGCACATCCTTTATCATCCCTCTCGGTATAAGAACTAAACGATTAGCAAGTTGGAGTGTGGTCTTGGTGGGTTTTAATTTATCTAGGCCAAATTGTTTGTAGACTGAGTATGAGATTAGATTCACGCTTGTCCCTAAATCAAGCAATGTATGTTTAATCCAATGGTCTCCAATCACATATGAGATGGTTTGGCTACAAAGATCTTTGTATTTTTAGGGCACATCTTATTTGATGATGGCACTCACTTTCTCTTTCAATAATAGTTTTTCTAGATAGTCTTGTCTCTTAGCCATACAAAGATCTTTCAAGAATTTGGCATATAATGAAATTTATTTTATGGCATCCAACAAAGGGATGTTGATTTTCACATGTTTTAGAACATCTAAAATATCCTAAGTGTTGGGTAGAGGTTTTGGTGAATTCAACCTTTGTGGGAACAGAGCAACTGGCTTGTATTCCTTTTCCAGTTATTTCTTATGGGAGCTGGGAGCCGAGAATGGAGTACTATGGAGGCTGTCACTACTAGATGCGGAGCTTGGAAATTATGTAAGCCTGTTCACCGAGTTTGGGGTGTGACAATGATACCCGAGAAAGTATAGTCAAGAATAAGGAGAAAAGACTCATTATAACTTCAGTTCGATAAGGGCTCGAGGACTTTGCCTCTTTTGCATTGTTTATAGGGAGTGGAGATACCTCCACCTTTCCAGAAATGAAATTTAAAAATAATGGCGACAAGTGGATGCCAGCCATGGCGGAGGAGATGGAATTTTTATATAAGAATTAGACATGAGAATTTATGGAACTTTCAAAAGGTCAAAGGGCTATATGGTGTAAATAAATGTATAGGAAGAAGGAAGAATTAATGGAGAAAAATGGCAAAGAGTACAAAGCAAGGCTCATAGCAAAGGAATTATCATAAAGGGAAAGAGTAGACTACAATGAGATTTTCTCTCTGATCGTGCAACATACCTGAATCGGGTGCTACTAGCGTTGGTAATGGAATCTAATTTAAAATTAGAGCAGCTCAATGTGAAGATGAATTTCCTTTATGAGAACTTAGAGGAAGTCATTTGCATGGGTCAACTTAAAAGATTCAGAACTTCGTAAGGAAGGCCACGAGTGCAGACTGAAAAAGCCATTGTATAGGCTTAAGAAGTCTCTAAGCAATGGTACATGCGTTTCAATTCCTTCATGGTAGATATTGAGTATAACGGGTGTGAGTACGATTGGTGCAAATATTACAGGGTGCTTGAGAACGGATCCTATATTATACTAATACTTTATGTAGATGATATGCTGATTACTGCAAAGAACAAGAGGGAGATACTCTCGCTTAAGTCTAAGTAGAGAGTTTAACATGAAGGATATGGGCATTACAAAGAAGATCGTAGGGATGGAGATACACAAAGATAAAGAGCCTGGGAAGTTGTGGCTTTCTTAAAAGAGTTGTGTGCAGAAGGTGCTAAAGAGGTTCCACATGAAAGGCGTTATGCCAGTTAGTACACCTCTAGCAGATCATTTCAAGTTGTTAGCCAGGTCCTGTCCAAGTATAGAAAAGGAAATTTTAAAATGTCATAGGTGTTGTATGTGAGTGCAGTGGGAATCTCTTGTATACAATTGTCACACCTCGAAATTCGGTACCTGAGTTGGCCAAGCCCGAACCCGAATTCCTGGACTGTGAGTTGTACTTAAACAAAATATACAATGCAACCCACATAGTTTCCATGCATTTTTCAAGGTAATCAGAGTCAAACTAAAAGAGAAATAAATAACAAACCATTCTTATTAATTGAAAGTTCACTAAACCATCATCAAATCTTTATTACATTGGAATAAAAATAAATTAAATAATAAATCATCATTCAAAATGCAAACTAGTTCTAAAACAAAAATAAAACTAAAGTCATGTCTAACTTACATTATTTCATCTTTATACCTACAAAACAACCTATGGACGTGTGAACGCGACGACTCGTAGGGTCAAATCATTTCCAAAATTGAAAATAATACGTTGCCATCAAGTATAGCTTGATAAAATAAATAAAGTTAACACAACTTATCATAAGTAAGCATGTTACAAAAGAGAATATACCAAAAGATAGAGTCATGGTGTATGGTATCACGGGCCAATAGGGGCCTAGCACTAAGGACTACAACTGACGTTAGTCCCATACCTAACGTGCGAAGTGATTCCAAAATGATAGACTCTCAATCCCTAATAGTCCCATACCTAGTGGGAATCGTGGCCCATAATGTTCACACCAAAACTGTATTTACGCATCTACAACTCAAATATAAGAGAACTTTAACATTTTAATAATAACAATTGAAATTCTAATAACAAAGTTAATGTTTTTGGACTTAGCTAGGGTAGAGCACCCATGTATAGATTTGCTTAATATCGCGTAAAGAAGAAAGAACTTGCATCCTGAAACACCAGCCAAGGATTGAATGTTTACATATAACATGCATCCCAACCAAACATGGCTAGGGATCCAATGTCCGCAATTGCTAAAATTAAAAATGCGGCACAAAATAAGCATCCTTTTTGGGAATGACTAGGGAAGAGCACCCGTAACAACTTGATCCTTTTTAGGCCAGAGCACCCATAACATAATAACATAATGATCCTTCTTAGGACAGAGCACCCATAACTTAATCATATTTTTATTTTTTTTTTAAAAGGCAACAATAATCAAATGAATTCATTCCACATATCAATAATCAAATAAATGCATTTTATTTTACGTACAACCAAAATAAAATAAGTTAAATCAATAATATGAAATAAATAATCAATGAAAATTAAAGTACGTACTAATGTAGAATTTTCAACCAGGAAGATCACTTACCTGATTGTGAATAAATATTTTGATGTGAAAGAATCCCACATCTGGTTATGATTACTAGCAATTGGTGGAGGTCTGGATCTTCTAATGGGTTTTAATGAACCATGCAACATATACACAATTTGTTATAATATTGCTCAACTAACTATGACATGTTCTTAATGGTTCCTGGGATTCAAATACGATCCATGGTCTGTGGTGTTAAAGTTCTTAGTTCATAAACCAATCTGTGGGAAGATAACGAATTAACTCACTAAGTCAGGGTGCAAATAGTCGAATAGCATAAGAATGCAATTGGTAAGGTCTGTAGTTCTATTCAATCAAATGGATAACACGATTTACTCACCTGGGAAGCTAAGAAGAATAACCGAAGTGAAAGACTAGCCCGAACTTGATGAAACAATGGCAAGACTCAACAATAGATTGCTTGATCTAATGGGCGAACTCCTCACTTCCTAACAACCTGTCTCTACGATCTCTTTCTCTCTCTCTCTCTATATATATATATATATTTTTATTCTTCTTATTTTCTCTCTTTTATATCTTCTTTTCCCAAGTCAGTTGTGGACAATTGGGATGGGCCAGATAGAGCTTAAGGCAACAAAAGATCGATGGTTTCGATCATATTTCCTGGTGGCTCTTAGATTGGAAGGTCGCGACACTCTAAAATGCAAAATACCAAAGTCTCGGGCTTTCTTTTGATTGATTGTTTGGTAGAATTTATGATCAAGAAGAGTAGGCCATTGGATGGAGAGATTTAATGGTTGAGATCGTGAGGACGGGCTTTGTGTGGATTTCAGAGTGGCATGGCCGCAAGTGTGAAAGGGGAGTTCTGCTTTAGGCGGACTCTATAATAGATGCGGGGTGTGGTGTGCTACGGATGCTAGGTGGGGTCCACTGTGAATTTGGAAGGAATTCATACCATTCATCAGTTTCAATGATTCAATATGGGTTAGGAGCTCGAGAATGGAGTATATTAGGAATTCTGGTGGGCTGCACAAGAGTTATTTAGGGAAAATACTTCAACGGTTAGGGTTCTGTAAGATTCCTGACCAAATGGATGGTCCCGATAATGAGGATAGGTTCCATATAGATGGATGGTGTGAGTCACAGATGGGTGCGGTTGTCTCTCTCTCTTATTTTATTTTTTCTTTATACATGATCAGGGTCGAATATTGCATATCAGACCCCAGTAATTACTTGATTTTACATACATGATAATGTTTAATGCCTGATTTTACTCGTGTTTTTGTTACAGGAGGAAATTAGGAGCGTGTATAGCAAAATGATGTTAAAAGCATGGATTTGACGCTCCGAAATTACCAGAGTATGGGATGGACTCCAGAAAACTAATAATGAAGATTTTACACGCCTGGAATTGGAGGAAAACAAGCCAAAGTGGCCTGGAACTGGTCCAGAATGCAAGATCACGGGATTCCCACCATCTGTCCGGCTCAAGACTTCATGCATGGCCTAAGGACCATAAATTAACCGTACATGACGAATCTTAGCCTAGTTCTAGATCTGGTTATTTTCAGATAACGTACAGGTTTCAGTCCCCGTGGATTCGACCTCGGTCTTACCGAGTTTATTACTACATCACAACCCTATACTTGGGGAGTAAACAAGTTTTTGGCGCCGTTGCCGGGGACTGACGGCTACGATTTTCTGAAATTAATTGGATTTAGAATTAGTTAAGATTAGGATTTTACTAATTTTAATTTTGTTTTCTATTTGATTCATAGAACTAACATATTTCTTATTCTGTAGGTTGTTAGGATAGAACTTCTAATTTGGTAAACTTTTTCTAATTTTCTAGATTTTCTAACTCTTTAGATTTAGTTTACTTCTAAAACTAACTTATTTTGTTTTGTTTTGCAGGTCTTTAGCTTAAGGACTCCAATTTGGTAATCTCCTTCCAACCCTCTTTTCTTTCTAGATTCATATTTTCTTTCTTAGGATTAGATTTAGAATTTGACTGAGGGCTGCGAGTGTTTCATGCCCAAGTGGGCCCGTGACGACACTCGATGTCTCTTGACTGAAGGAGGGTTAGTTGAGGGGTTGACTGTCCATCGCAGGATTAGACACCGCTCGAATTCCCCTGAGTTAATTGAGGTTATGGCTGAAAATCAACCTCAAGCACTACCTCAACAGATGGATGAGGAAGTACATGATGAGAATGAGGTGCTTCAAGCACCCCCGCCTCGTACCCTACGAGATTATTTACAACCGGCGGGGGTGAGCACGCCCTCATGCATGATTTTTCCTGAAAACACAGGACATATGGACATCAAGCCAGGAGTTATCCAACTCCTTCCTAAATTCCATGGGCTTGAATCAGAAAGTCTATACTTACATTTGAAAGAGTTCGATGAGATCATAGCCACCTTATACTTTCCCAATGTATCCGAGGATATAATCAGGCTGAAACTCTTTCCTTTTTCCTTGAAAGAGAAGGCTAAGACGTGGTTACATTCACTGCGTCCTAGATCCATTGGCACATGGAATGATTTGCAGAGGAAATTCATAAAGAAATTTTTCCCACACCATAAAACAATTACCCTCAGAAAGGCAATCATGAACTTCGCCCAAAAGGAAGATGAAACATTCTACCAATGTTGGGAAAGGTTCAAGGATCTTGTTAGTTCATGCCCACAACACGGTTTCGAAATGTGGCGCATTACAAATTTTTTCTATGATGGACTGACATCTTCTATGCGCCAATTGGTCGAGACAATGTGTAATGGTGAATTCATGAATAAAGAGGTTGACGAGGTATGGGATTACCTCGATAGACTTGCCGAGAATGCACAATCATGGGACCATTACCCAAAATCAAACACCACGCCTAGGCCAACTCAATCTAAGGAGAAAGGTGGAGTATATCTCCTGAAAGAAGAGGACGATGTAAATTTTAAAGTGACTAATCTCACTCGAAGAGTCGAGGCCATAGAAGGAAAGAAGGAGAAGGTTAATGAAATTGTTTGCGGCATCTGTGATTGCAACATTCACACAACTGAAAATTGTCCTACCATATCTGCCTTTCGAGGAGTGTTGAATGAGCAAGCCAATGCCGTAAATAACTATCAAAGACCTTTCAATGGATCTACCTCCAATACATACAATCCTGGTTGGAGAAATCATCCAAATTTTAGTTGGAGGAATGGACAAACTGCTACCCCTCAAAGTTTCTTCAATCAAAATCCAAATCAGGGGAAACCTCAAGAAGAACCGGTTCAAAATCCCATACAAGAGCTGACTCAGGCAGTGCGTGGACTCACAGACTTTATGCAGAAAATAGATTCACGTATGACGGTTATAGAAAAGGGGATGCTTCCTGCACAACCGCTCCCCAATCCTAAACCGCAATACGAGATAAATGATCCCAGCTCTTCAAATCAAATGGGACACGTTAAATCCATCACCACTCTTAGGAGTGGGAAGATCATTGATAAAACCCTTCCGGTTAGGCCCGAAAAGCCTCAAGAACCAGAAGAGGACAATAATGATGAATCTAGTGATGTCCCACAAAAATTGGAACCGGAACTTCTAGAGAAGCCAGTTGCTCCGTTCCCCCAACGGTTGGTTGCACCAAAACGTCTTTCTAACTCTCAGGATATTTTGGAGGTGTTGAAACAAGTAAAAGTCAATATTCCTCTACTTGATGTCGTAAAACAGATTCCTTCATATGCAAAATTTCTGAAAGACCTATGTACGACCAAAAGACGGCAGAGTATTCAAAAGAAGATCTTCTTGACTGAGAAAGTGAGTGACATCCTGAAGCAAGACGTGCCGCAGAAATTCAAGGATCTCGGTAGCCCAACCATATCATGTGTAATCGGGAACCATCGAATTGATCACGCACTTCTTGACTTGGGAGCGAGCGTCAATCTAATTCCCTACTCGGTATACAAACAGTTAGGATTGGGTGAGTTAAAACCTACCCTAACCACACTACAACTTGCCGATCGAACTGTTCGTGTACCAAGAGGGATTATTGAGGATGTGTTAGTCCAAGTCGATAGATTTTACTACCCGGTAGATTTTATCATCTTGGACACCGAACCCATCAACAACATGAGCACTCAGATTCCCGTCATTCTTGGTCGCCCATTCCTTGCCACGTCAAATGCAATCATCAATTGCAGGAATGGTGTCATGACTATGTCTTTTGGAAATTTGACATTGGAGTCAAACATCTTTTTCAATAACTAAGAAAGAACGCAGAGGATGATGACGATGTCCACGACATTAACATGATCGATACTTTCGTGGAAGATAGGACACCCCTTACCTTATACTCTGATCCTCTAGAGACGTGCTTGGCCCACTCCCATGAGTTTGATGATGATATGATTAGGGAGACGTGTGCCTTGCTTGATACTGCGCCGGTACTTGAAGTTAACCGATGGAGGCCACAATTTGAAGAATTGCCACAAACTGATGTAATGCCTCTACCGTCTAACCTCAAGGCACCGAAGCTTGACCTAAAATCTTTGCCCTCTGATTTGAAATATGCCTATTTAGGTCAAGATGAGACATACCCGGTGGTGATCTCTGCCCACCTAGAGAAAGAACAGGAGAGTATGCTCATATCTACTCTCATTGAGCATAAAAGAGCCCTAGGATGGACGATAGCGGACCTCAAAGGAATCGATCCCTCGATTTGTACTCACCACATATATCTTGAGGAAAATGCGAAAACCGCTCGGCAACCACAACGTAGACTAAATCCAAACATGAAAGAAGTGGTTAAGGCCGAGGTTCTCAAATTATTGGATGTGGGTATCATATACCCTATATCTGATAGTCAATGGGTGAGTCCAACTCAGGTGGTTCCTAAGAAGTCCGGAATCACCATCGTAGCCAATGCTAATAATGAACTCGTGCCAACCAGAGTCACTACTGGTTGGAGAATATGCATTGACTACAGAAAGTTGAATACCGTCACAAGGAAGGATCACTTTCCTCTGCCCTTCATCGATCAAATCTTGGAAAGGCTAGCTGGTCATTCCTATTACTGTTTTCTTGACGGGTACTCGGGCTACAATCAAATTGAAATCGCCCCTGAGGACCAGGAAAAGACCACATTTACATGTCCCTACGGTACCTTTGCTTACCGAAGGATGCCATTTGGACTATGTAATGCCCCTGCCACCTTTCAGCGATGTATGTTGAGTATCTTTTCTGATATGGTGGGGCAATATCTAGAGGTCTTCATGGACGATTTCTCTGTCTATGGTTCATCTTTCAGCAAGTGCTTGGAAAGTCTTAAATGTGTCTTTGAAAAGATGTGAAGAAAAGAATCGGTACTTAATTGGGAGAAGTGCCATTTCATGGTTCATAAGGGAATTGTCCTTGGACATATCATCTCGTCAAGGGAATTGAGGTAGATAAGGCAAAAATCGATCTTATCTCTAACCTACCTCCACCTAAGAACATCAGGGACGTGCGATCCTTCTTAGGACACGCAGGATTTTACAGGCGATTCATAAAGGACTTTAGTCTCCTCTCTCATCCTTTATGTAATCTTCTTCAAAAGGATGTTCCATACGAGTGGTCTGAGCAATGCCAGGAAACTTTCACCAAGCTTAAAGGCATGTTAACCACTGCACCTATCATGCAGCCACCCGACTGGAGCCTTCCTTTTGAGCTTATGTGCGACGCCTCTGATTATGCTCTTGGAGCGGTTCTAGGCCAGAGAAAAGATAAGAGGCCCTACGTCATCCATTACGCGAGTAGGACTTTAAATCCTGCCCAAGTAAACTACTCGACTACGGAAAAAGAACTCTTAGCCGTAGTGTTCGCCTTGGACAAATTTAGGTCCTACCTGATTGGATCCAAGATCATTATCTATCTGAGATCATGCGGCACTGAAGTATCTTCTTTCTAAGAATGATTCTAAGCCCCGCCTGATACGATGGATCCTTCTACTCCAAGAATTTGATTTGGAAATTAAAGATAAAAAGGGAGTAGAGAACGTAGTAGCCGATTACCTTTCTCGCCTTAATACCTCGATTCCCTTGAGGCGACCCATATCAATGACATGTTCTAGGATGAACAACTGCTCGAGTCTCCCATTCACCTTGGTTTTTTCGATATTGCTAATTATCTTGCTGGGTTCCATACCGACACATTGATCACAGAAGATAAGAAGAAATTTTTCACCGAGGTGCGCAAATTTTTCTTCGGGATGATCCATACGTGTTTAAATATTGCCCCTGGACCAAATCTTGAGGAGATGTGTGTCGACGATGAGCATTAGAGTGTCATCTCCTTTTGTCACTCACAGCTCGTGGTGGTCACTTTTCTGCAAAAAGACCGGGACCAAGATTCTCTGCAGTGTGGCTTCTATTGGCCCACTATGTTCGGGGACACTCATGAGTTTTGCAAAGCTTGTGAGCGTTGTCGAAGAAATTGGGAGCATTGTCCGTCGAAATATGATGCCCTTGAATCCCATTCTTATCATAGAGGCATTTGATTCTTTGGGGCATCGATTTCATGGGACCATTCCCCAATCTTTGGGAATTTATACATTTTGCTTCTTTGTGAGACTATGTCACTAAATGGGTCGAAGCGATTCCGTGTCGGAATAATGACCATCGCACGGTCATTAAATTCCTAAAAGAAAACATCCTTTCCCGATTTGGAACGCCTCGAGCCATTATTAGTGATGATGGGGCTCACACTTTTGTAATAGGCCATTCGAGAGCTTAATGAAGAAATATGGTATCTCTCATAAGGTGAGCACCCCATACCACCCTCGGACAAGTGGGCAAGCGAGATTTCTAATAGGGAGATCAAACACATTTTGGAGAAAATGGTTAACCCCGCCAGTAAGGATTGGTCAATTCGATTGACCGATGCCTTATGGGCGTACCATCTCGCTTTTAAAACTCCTATTGGAATGTCTCCCTTTAGACTCGTCTATGGGAAGGCTTGCCACTTGCCCGTAGAGTTGGAACATAGAGCCCTCGGGCGATCAAAAATTTAAATTTCAATCTGAACAACGCTGGCTCGCTACGCAAACTTCAATTAAATGAACTTGAAGAAATCCGGAATGACGCATACGAGAATTCGAGAATTTACAAGGACAGGATGAAGGCGTTTTATGACCAACATATTCTACGAAAATCATTCACGCCAGGCCAGAAAGTCCTTTTGTATAATTCTCGATTACATCTCTTTCCGGGTAAGCTTCAATCTCGTTGGACCGGCCCTTACATTGTTGTTACTGCATATCCTCATGGGGCCGTCGAGATAAGAGATCCCGACAATGGCAAGGAATTTAAAGTAAATGGACATCGCTTAAAGCCATTTGTCGAGAAATTTGATTCAGAGGACATGTCCATGCCTCTGACTGATCCTGTCTACCAGGACTGATCTCCTAGTCTGATGGAGGTATAGGTAGGTTTATCGCTTTCTTAGGACTAGGGTAGTTGCTGTAGTTGTCTGGCTGAAGACGTTAAACTTAGCGCTCCTGGGAGGCAACCCAGCTTTTCTTTTCCATTTATTTCATTTTCCTATATAGTTCAATGTTTGTGGGTAACATTACTGCAAACCCTCACGAGACTACAACTCATCCACTAGGGGCAACCTAGGGGTTTAAAGGCTTGTTGCATACGCTAAATGCAATCGAGAGCACCTGCGAAAGTGGTATAGATAGGATTTTTTATTAGTTTTGTGTTGCTCTCTCTCGTGCTGACTGGATTCCATGCTGCGATCTCTTGGAAAGTCTCTCACGATTCATCATTCAGGTACTATCTTCCCATCACTTCTCTTTTACTTTTGTTGTCCCATGTGCATTCCATGCTCATATCCTTTACATTGAGGACAATGTAGATTTTAGGTTGGGGGTGGGAGATTAGATTTCCTAATCAGTGTTTTCTTCGTCTTGAGCAAAATTGTGAAAATTTTTAAATTTTTGCTCAACTTTCTAGTGAATTCAATGTGATCTTGCCAAATATCCTGGATTTAGAATTTCAAAGATACGTGATGTTGGAAATTCATGACTTTTGGATTCAGTATTCGTTAGATTTCACAGTTAAGGTTGAATTATTAATCCATGATTAGAAGTTGTAAACATTGATTGAGTCATGATCTCACATGTCACATCTCACTTTCACATTAAGGTTTCAATTTGATATTGAAAGGTTGACTTGGTAATCACTAAGCATGGAAGGAACCAGCCTGAAAAATTGTCCGTCATGATCAATTGAAGAAAAAGAAAATACAAATGCCCTTGGAAAGGGGTGGGCGAATAATCTTCACCATAGGTTTGCTCCCTATAGGTATAGATTTAATTCCCCATGGATGATATGTGAAAATGGTTGGGTGTACGATTATTTTCACCATAGGTTTGCTCCCTATAAGTGAAAATTTGATTCCCAGCTTGACAATTTTAAAAAAAAAAAAAAAAAAAAAAAAAAAAAAAAAAAAAAAAAAAACCCTAGAAAATGAAAGAATGATCTGTGAGGCAAAGTACTGGTTTAGGTGATGGTTGTTATGAATTTTCTGATTGATTACTAATGATATCATGAAATTGGCAAATTGAATCTTAATGTTGACAAGCCGAGAATTCACTATACACCCATGGAACTCGATGTTTAGAATTTTTTGATGGATTAATACTTTGAACTTGATTATGAAATTACCGTGAGCTTGATTCCAAGAGACAAATTCCACACGCCAATCATGAATCTTGGAATTTTCACATCTCAGCTATCTGTTCGCTGGTCACTTGAATTTACAGAAATTGTCTTTTATTTCTGAAATTATTTTTCGCATGTTTTGCTCGGGACTAGCAAAATGCTGGTTGGGGGTTGTGATCAGGGTCGAATATTGCATATCAGACCCCAGTAATTACTTGATTTTACATACATGATAATGTTTAATGCCTGATTTTACTCGTGTTTTTGTTACAGGAGGAAATTAGGAGCGTGTATAGCAAAATGATGTTAAAAGCATGGATTTGACGCTCCGAAATTACCAGAGTACGGGATGGACTCCAGAAAACTAATAATGAAGATTTTACACGCCTGGAATTGGAGGAAAGCAAGCCAAAGTGGCCTGAAACTGGTCCAGAATGCAAGATCACGGGATTCCCACCATCCGTCCAGCTCAAGACTTCATGCATGGCCTAAGGACCATAAATTAACCGTACATGATGAATATCAGCCGTTAGATCCTGGTGGAAATGGCTTAACGGACAGATCAGCCCTCAGGATCATGATTCTGGGCCCACTTGCTATTTGGATGGGCCTCATCTTCGGTCCCTACGGGTTAAATGATATGACAAAATGGATGGATGGAGCGGATTTTTCGAAAACATCAAAGTGGGACCCACCTTGCATGCGCACGTGTACAGCCCACGCACTCCCGCGCTGCACCGAACCGACGGAATCGGTCAGAAGCCGCTGACCCGATTTCCGTTTTTAAATATGAGACAGCGTCTCTTCGTACGCAGCAGGGAGCTGCGTTCAGCTCTTGGTGGGCCACAAGCATCATCCAAATTTATGATCCAGACCGTTCATTGTACTCAGCAGGTAAAACCGACCGTACATATGGTGGATTTTCAAATTCCAGTTTGCGTACACGTGGAGACAGTGTCCACAACATCTACGGACGGTGGAACTAAAGATCAAGTGGGCCGCACCGATTTTTCTCCAAAGATATCATTTCCGACCGATTTTTCGAGAAGAATCCAATGGTCGGAATGGATTTCCTGACCGGTATCTATCCTGGGTCCCACCAATCACCAGCGGAGGGTCGGCACGAGCTCTGTTCGCAAACAGAGCCTGCGGACCGATCTTCTGGGCCACCACCGGACATCATGGACGTGATCTGGACCATCCATTGGCTTCCTAATAGACTTCTCATCACTACCTAGGTGGCAGAATTTCAGACTACAGCGGAGGATGGTTTTTCAACCGTTCAAACACGAGTTGAACGACGGGAGAGAAATCCTGTGAGTCACACCAAATTCGGTCCAAAAGTCATCCTATTTTACTAAAATTTCAAGAGGAATCCAATGAATGGATTGGATTTCCCAGGAAGTCTCGATACTGGGCCCCACTTTCAATTCAGCGTAAGAGTGTCTGCGTACTGTACAATCCAGTTCCATTACGGACTAACTGCGGAAGAGCTCGGCTGCACTGGGTGCTTATATAAGAAAGGGAGAGAGCTTGAAAAAAAATTTCATTCATGGCTGGAGGGCTGGAGCAGGGGACGTGGAGGCAGCAAGAGGGAGTAGAATTGTTTTGTTTTATTTTTATTTTTACTTTATTTTTGTTTAAGGGTTCCAGCCAAGCATGGTTGGCTAAACCTCTTAGCTAGGGCTAAGAGGTGAAGCTTGTAGCGTGATGGGAGGCCTCTTTGCTTGTGCCTTTTGTTAAGACTAATCTGATATTGATTTGGGTTTAATTAAGGGAATGTTTTCAGTCTTTAATGGTCTGTTGTGACTGAAATTACAATGGGTCTGCAATGGCTTTGAGCATGTTCTTTTCCTCTTTATGTTTATGACGTCAGGAAGCCCTGTTGTTCACCATCGTCTCCTAGGCATGGTTGGATGTCGGTACCCTTCCTAACCTTCATGACATGTTGATTGGTTGGTAATTAGATTAATTCTGTTGTTTGCTTTGTCTCCTGGGCATGGTTTGGTGATGGAATCCATCCTAATTCATACACCTTTCATCTTTTGAAATCTATATCAATGGCAGTTCAGTTAATTTCCCTGATTTTTAATCCAGGCATAAGATCTCCCTGATCTCTACAAGTGGATCCTCTGAATCCCTAGTTTCCCTTCTCTGATTTTTCCTAAAGTTTTAGATTAATATTTCATCATTATTCTTCAAATTACAATCAGTTTAGAATTCATCTTAGCCTAGTTCTAGATCTGGTTATTTTCAGATAACGTACAGGTTTCAGTCCCTGTGGATTTGACCTCGGTCTTACCGAGTTTATTACTACATCACAACCCTATACTTGGGGAGTGAACAATACAACTGGCCCCACATAGATGCCTTGGTAAATCCACTCCATCCATTAATTTTTACAAATTAAGTTAGGGCATTGGCCCAAAAATGAGGCTGATGCAAAGCTCGTGGGCCACACAATAAAGAAACAATGGAACTTACCATTGAAAAATATAGGGTGTTACAACAATGGTTTGCATGAGGCCGAATATCTCATAAGCAGTTAGTGTGTTTAGTAGATATATGGTGAATTCAAGGAAGGAGCATTGGAATATTGTTAACTGGATTCTCATGTATCTCAAGGGCATAATTGATATATGAATCATGTTTGGGAGATATGGAGCTTCAGGTAGAGTCGTAGGCTATGTGGATTCAGATTATGCAGGTGATCTAGACAACACGAAGTCCACTGCGGAATATACTTTCATATTAGCAGGTGGATTAGTATGTTGGAGATATACGCTACAGTCTACGATAGTGTTTCCTGCAACTGAGGCAGAATACATGGCTGCGATAGAGGCGTCAAAGGGGGCATTATAGTTAAAAGGTCTAATATGAAAAATCGAGTTGAAGAAAGAGGCAATTCAATTGCATTACAATAGTTAAAGTGCTATCCATCCGGAGATGAATTAGGTGTATCACATGTGAACCAAACAAATCGACGTGAGGTTCCATAAGATACAAGAAATCATTACTTCAGGGGAGATTCTATTTCAAAAGATTTATACGAATGATAATTATGTTAACATGTTAACAAAGCAGGTGACCACAAAGAAGTTTAAGCACTGCCATGAGCTCGATTAATTTCACTAGTAATTGATGAGATTGGGTAACCTTGCATAGGGGTGTGGATGCAAGGAGCAGTCTACACTTGAGGTGGAGGTCGCATGGGAAGTCTTCGATGTGACTTGATAAAATGCAAGTCAAGGTAGAAATTGTTATGTTGGATGCCTTGGATTCTGCCAATCTGTTGTGTAAAGAAGTTCATTCTCAATTCGACCGAGACCAATTTTCGTTCAACCGAAAATTGGTAGATTCTCAAGTCACATGCTATGATGTTTTGGTTTGACCGAAATTTGCATCAAGTCAATTTAGTCCGATCGAATGTTATCTTCGGTGCGACGGGATCTATTACGCAGAGTTATGCAAATCGGGCTATTTAAGCATAATCTGGGATTATAGCTTGTATTCTATTACAAACATTTTCTCTCTAAGAGCAAGAGTTTGCAAGGTGGGATGGTTTCTAACATTTGTAAAGGCTTGGAAAGGGTTTTCCAAGGATTGTGCATTGCAAGGGTAGATCGGGTAAATTTATAATTGAAGAAGGTGAGTATGTGAACTCTAAAGTTTTAATTATAGTGGAAATTTGCCACTTTGTGTCGTGCTTTTTTTTTTCTGCAAGGGTTTTCTATGTAAAATATTATTATGTTCTGTGTGTGTAATTGTTTTATTGGTTATTTTGCTTCTTCTTTTTTTTAATTGTTCTATCTCTTTGTACATGGTTCTACATATCGCGCAAATTGGCAGTGATATTATATTCGAATTTCTAATACCTAGAGTTGATATAATTTTATTGGGGGATCTGAATCTCACCATTTTCCAACTATTTTATCTTGTGAATGAGTTATAATCAATTTACCAAAAGCATGTATGGTTATGACAAGATTGAGGAATACTTGTTTTTACTTCTTTTTTTTTTTTTTAATTGTTCTATCTCTTTGTACATGGTTCTGCATATCGCGCAAATTGGCAGTGATATTATATTCGAATTTCTAATACCTAGAGTTGATATAATTTTATCGGGGGATCTGAATCTCACCATTTTCCAACTATTTTATCTTGTGAATGAGTTATAATCAATTTACCAAAAGCATGTATGGTTATGACAAGATTGAGGAATACTTACATTATTTCTAATACTTTCTTGAAATGAATGATTAAGACTAAACAATAGATAGTTAAGATTAATTATGGTTTCTTTCATTTTAAGAAAGAGTTTATAAATATAAGTTATCTTATAATTATTCAATAAAGTATATAATTATGTTCCTGTGTAGACCAAAAGCAGCCACCAGATAAGTGGTGGTAAAAGATGCCACTACCCGCATGATCAGAGCTTAGACATCTAATGTGTTGGCCCACTGAGATGTTCAAATGATATTTAATATATCCATCATGTGCACGTGTAACATCCTGGATTTTTGCCAACCTGGAGATAGTCGTCCTTAGGCAATGGGTCGATCCTAACACCTCTTTAACTTGTCAAAACTCAATCTCAAAGTCTAAAATCGCTTTTTAACCCTTTTCCTTCACAAATCTCACCTCGCGCCACCTCGTTCTTTAAAACTTTCTAAGTACTTTCACATTAGACACAAATCTTAGAGTTTAGGTGATGAAGAACAATACTCAAACTCAAAATTACTGTAAATATAAATAAAATGGGCTTTTGACCATTAACCTTATGGAATCATCGACGAATAAGTTATTTAGAAACATTAGCCTCTCTTGCCCTAGAACCTTCTTTTGTTGTAATTAGGGCATGATTTAGTTAAGTGTTAATTCTTTGAACCACCTTTTATACAAACTACCAAAGGCCCAAGTACCACCCCAGACAGAAATCTTACAGGACTGAATCCTTTAGAAATTAGACAAAGTTAACTAAGTGCTACACTAGATCACATACGAAATCTGCACTAATCACTTTAAATCCGATCTGCGAGGCCCAAAACTTGTAAAATCAGTGATGCTAGGTTACCCTAAAATCTAGGATCAATCTCATTACTCGATTGCTCTCGGGAGCATCACGAAACTCTGTATCAGATCTAGACTGCACGTCGAAAGTCTGAATAATACGAAGTTATAGAATTAGGACCGCCTTGTTGGGCATGACAACCATCTTGGAAATTAAATCCAGATAGTTTCCAGGGGCTATTCGCTTGAGCCCGGAGTGAAGAGTGTGAGAAAATGTAGATTTCTTTAGAAATTAAATCTCATTTAAGTAATCTGAGACTTGTCACTTGAGGGCCTGATATGAGTAATCAGACCGTCAGAATCTGACCCAAATACACCTTCGGATCAGGGAAAATTTCATACACATGTTCATGTACTTGTAACCCTGATCGAGTTCCAGTGATCGTTGAAATGAAACTGGTCCGCCACGTGTGATCTGGGAACCCAATGGGAATAAAACATTAACTCGACCTAGATCCAAGGTTGGTGAGCTTAAGTCCGACTGCACACAGAAAAGAGGCCGTCAGAAGTGCTCCGTTGAAACGGAACAGACCCACTTTGGTTATAACCTAAGTATACCTTAACCTTAGGTCTATTTCGGGGATATTTTAGGCTATATAAGGACCTTAAACCCTCACTCTCTCATCCCATACAAATTTGAGAAAAACCTAGGAGAGAGAAGAGAGAAAAAGAGAGAGAGTGCGAGAGAAGTGAGAGACTCTTCCTGGTGCTCTACCCTGCTATCCTACGTGATTAATCATCACGATCTAATCACTTTTCCAGGGATTCCGGTTTCGTTCGTAGGTAAGAAAACCTAACCCTAAGCTGTTTTAGAGTTTTCAAGAGTGTAGGTGATGGAATAGCTGACCTGTTTCATGATTCAGGTTGTCGTTGTGCCGTAGACAAAGGCGTTGGGTTCAAACTAGTTTCGGTTCAAGTTTACCGACAAAAGGTGCAGACTTTAGATGTATAGGTTATAGTTTTCAACTCTTTCAATGTCAGATAATGATAGATCCATGATCTAGGTGTTATTGTACATGCACAATGTGATGTTCGTTTTGCATTTCGATTGCATATGCAAATTATGGCGTATTGTGTATTATGTATATTTGTAGAAAATACCGTATACGTATAAATTCTGAAAGTATGTTTTCCATAATTAATTACTGTATGGATATGCTATATATATGTGTAATACTTACTCGACGAAAGGATTCGCCCTAATATATGTTTTTGCTAATATACGCTATACATGTTAAAATAGTATATTCTAAGTGTTTGTGAAAATGCTTGTAAGAGTAAGTGCTTAGATGATCGTGCTTTAGGTAGGTGTTGAGATAGGATTCTCAACTACCTTAGAGATGTATATGATTTCCTCCATATTGGTTGTTTAATTTAACCGCTTACTTATGAAATATATGTGTTGTATTTCCTGTTTATATTGTGCTTTATAACATGCTTGTTAACATACTTGAATTACTTTGCTTATTCTGCTTTACTCTGCATACTTCTGGTTAAGGATTGATTGTGATTGGGGCTATGATTATAGTCCAGACAATCGGTAATAGACTGGAGTTCGTGGTTGAGATTCATTCGCCACGTAGGATGTGTTTAACGAACCCGAGTCATACTTCGGTTGGTGACAGTGGTTAGGCCACGCGAAGTGCTTATGCACTTCATGTCGTTCAGCTGATTGTGTGCTCGCGCTAGTCAAGCTCGTCAAGTAACTCGATCTGTATAATGTATGTTCACCATGTTTGGACGCTACCGCTTGAACCTAAGGTACAGAACTTACTAATGCAACCTCGTTAACCTTGGTACCTCGATCCGCTAAGACTCATGAGCCGGGCATGGTGGTATGGGACACCGTGGTCGAGCTGTCAGCCTACGTTGGGGCGATGTGCCTCCTCGTAGTGACCAGTGAGTAACCCAGACTCGTGAGCCGAATACGGTGGTATGGGACACTATATTCGAGCTGTAGGCCTACACTGTTTTGATGGTTGATGGGGGAGTGGTGTAACGATTCCGTGTAACAGCCCTGGCAGCCCTGACCGTGCCCGGTGTAGTGACCTCGAGCATACTCTAAATCTGCGGTGAGGCAACGAGCCTTCCCGTAGTAAATAGAGTATAAACTAGGCCTGTATTGATAAGGTGATGGGGGAGCGGTGCAACGAGTGCATGTAACAGCCCTGGCAGCCCTTTACAGCGACCTAGAACTGCATCATCGTATGAGAGTATCTAGGACTGACGACCCTAGAATGGATCATTGTTTGGGAATGATATAAAGGAGGTACCTTAGTTTCCCAATACTGTTGTATGAAAAGGACTAATAACAACTCGGTAATCATGTTCATATTGCACTGCATGTGCCTGGAAGATGTGGAGCACTGAGGGATGAAAGCATGCCATGGATGTAAGATGGTCTCACATGAGGGAGTATATTGGCGAGGGCATGCATCATGACAGCATTTCATACTTACATTAACAAGAGTACTTAGGATTGTTGATTGTACTGCTTTATCATTACTGTTTGACTGTTTTGATAACATATTAACATATGCTTTACTATTCCACTGAGTTGATCACTCACTCCCACGTTACGGGACGGTGTTCCGGACACCCACCAGACTTTATCTGATTGCAGATGGCGACACTACTCCTGAGGCAGAGCCGGACTTTTGTGACGACGAGAATGCTTCCTCGTATATATTGTTTTCTGGCAGCTTCATGCGAGTCGTGCCTTGATCGTTGGGGTTACAGGGATGTTAACTAGATGACACTACACCTTTGGTATATTTGAAAATTGTACTTGTAATTCATTAACCTGGCAAGATTATCACACTCTGGGGACTTACCATAATATATATCTTCTATACATCTATCACAGTCTTCCGCTTGCAATTTAACTGTCTCTGGAGTATGATATGCTGTTTTGGTATAATCTCATTAATGTTTCAATGCTCTCATCATAATCATCATCATCTATGTTGCATAAGTGATGCGTTGGAACTCGGGAGTTGAGCTTTGCTCGACCCCTGATTTTCAGGGCATTACAGCACGCCCTCATGGTCTCCTTGGAGATTAAAAAAAATCAGGGTGATTTGAAACTCAAGTGGGTCAAACCATATAAAATCATGCCTACAACCTCTTGAGTTTTGAAATCCTGTAATTTTCTGGCGTTCATTCATTCTGATGGGGTGCATTTTCTTAATGGACTAGATATATAGCATGGTGTGCCGCACTTCAGTTGTGAGGTTTTAATTGTGGGCTTCCTCATAGTAAGTACGACCCACCTGTGTTTTGATAAAGGTTGAAGAGTTGCATTATGGGGAGCGGATTAGGTGCGGACCTGGCGTCACCTAACAGGGTGGGGTTCTAATCGTGTGACCCACCTTATTTCTATATCCACACTGTCCAGCCGTTTTTCTAGGGGCATGAACCCAAAACTGAAGCAGATCCAAATCTCATATGGACCACACCACAGGCAACAGTGGTGATTGAACTCTGACCATTAAAAACTTCTTAGGTCCATCTTAATGCCCACCGTGATGTTTATTTTCCATCCAACCTGCCCATAAGGTCCTAGAGACCTGGATGAATCGAAAAATAAAATATCGGCCTAATCCAAAACTTTTATAGCCCGCACAATGTTTTTAAAGGTCATCACCACTGTTTCATGTGGTGCGGTCCACCTAAGATTTTGATCTACTTCAATTTTGGGCTCATGTGCTAAAATGTGTTGGAAAGCAGATGAACAGCATGGATATATGATGTAGAGCGGGTTGCAGACACTTTCATGTCCAAGATGGATAGAGAAGTCTCGATCGAAAGCATAAGTCATCAAGTCTGTTGGAACCTTAAAACAATCATATCTTGCAAATCAGAATGAGTTATTCGACGTATCATATATGATTTTGGTGTAGGACGAGCTACTTTAGCTAACCAACCCGACCGTGCTTTGCCCACGTCGAATTTGCGAGATTTTATTATATTGATGGTCGAATTTCATGTTTAATTCCGTTTTTATTATAGATTGTAAGTTTTAGTTTGATTATAACTCCTTATCATTGGGCTTTAAGAGTTTCACCCAACATGAACAATGTTTAGAAAAATTAGGAGAATAACGTTTATAGTAAGTTACGAATTTTAGGGAGTTTTAATTATAGTTTAATTCCTAAACTTATTTTAATATTGGTATTCTTATTTAAAGGGTTGCATGCTCATTTATTTCAACTATCAATAATCAACAAATTTATTTCGACTTTTTAAAATTATTTCTACCATCTATTTTTCTATTTTTCCTTGAAGCTTATCGGATTCAAAGTAGTTACCCTTGAGGAAGATGGTGATCGGCCTCATCACGTTCATCCCAGCGTCAATATAGTATACATATATTTAAGTGGGCCCCACAGTCATTGCCGCACCATGTTGGGTGGGAAGCGGGTTCCTAGAAAGCCTTTTGCATGAAGTTCCTGCGCAAGGATTCTAGGTGGGGCCCAATGTCCCGTTTGTTAGAAATCCAACCCGTCCATCTATTTTTTGAGCTCATTTTAGGACATGAGGCCGAAAATGATTAGGATCCAAAACTCAAGTGGGCCATACTAGATGAAACAGTGGGGAAAGGAATTCCTACCGTTGAAACCTTCCCATGATCCACCTTGATGTTTATATTCCATCAAAACCGTTTATAAGGTCATTTTCACTTAGATGAAATGAAAAGGCCAAAAAATTAAATCGATACAAAACTTTTGTGGCCATATAAATGTTTCAACTGTGGTCACTAAATCCCTGCTGTCTCCTCTCGTATGGCTCACTTGAGTTTTTAATCTTCCTTATTTTTTGTCGCATGTCTTAAAATGAACTCCGAAAATGAATGTACAGAGTCGCTTTCTCACAAACATCATAATGAGCCCTGCTCGGAATGAACGTTGCGCTGGAACTTCCTGCGACTTTTCGGAAATCCGCGTCCGTTGGGGGAGGCAGCGGCGCACCTAATCTGCTAATCCGCTCCCCGTGTTGCAGGATGACGGTGGGCTAAGACACCTAGCCGTGGAATAATCATATTCTAGAATGAACCGACCACCTTTTTATTCAGTGGAAAGAAGAGTATGAATTCGCTGCAAAAGTGGGCTAAGTAGACTTTCTTGGTAAGAATAGTCGCTTACGACAGTGGATCGGATCTTGTACGGGCTTGGAAAAAAATGCTGGAATATCGTTTGAACCATCCGCGGATTCGGTGTTACCCGGGTAATACGTTAACGGGTGTTTCTCTGACCGTGGGTCCCACCTCAATGTATGTGGTGTATATCCAGGCTGTCCATCAGATTTCAGTATGTGTTGTATATCTAGGCTGTCCATCACATTTTAAGATCATTTTAGGGTATGGTTCAAAAAATATAGGAGATCCAAATTTCCAGTGGGCCACACCACAACATGATTACAAACTTCTTGAGAGCAATGGCTTTTAGTCAAACTGATATTTTTATTTTCTATTCATCTAGGTCTTTGTGACCTTATCAACAAGTTGGATCAATATTACGGTAGGACTTAAGTAGTTTTTTTATGGTGGACATTCAATGTCCACTGTATCGTGTGGTGTGATCCACATGAATCTTGAATTTGCTTTACTTTTGAGTTCATGCCCTAAAATGGGCTGGAAAAACTGATGAATGGTGTGGATATACAGCACATAATCAAGGTGGGCCGTACGGTCAGGTATACGTACACCCACTAACTTGTCACCCGGGTAACACCTAAGCTGCCCCCATGTGAACCATGCTAGATAAGTTGAGAATAAGTCACGCTAGACATGTCAGATGAGCGGCGGACCGTCCATTCATGATGACTAGTTCAGGTGGGGCATTCCAGCTGCGTCCAAATTGGTTGCAAGTGCGGTACCACGGCTCTTTTTTTCTTCTTTCTTTCTTTTTTTACCAACATTGCGAACAAATGCAAAATGGAAGCGGATTAGCCAGTGTCCCACACACCAAGAACTTGGAGATGTGTTGACGTCGCCAAGTTCTCCAGGCCTACTATAAGTTATGTTCTATATCCAAACCGTCCATTCGTTCCGTGAGATTGTTGTGAGGCTTGAGCCCAAATATAAGACAGATCCAAGAACTAAGTGAACTACACCGCAAAAAGCATGGGATATTAAATGTCTATCATTGAAACCTTCATGGGTCATAGAAGTATTGTATTAATTGTCTATTTGCTTTTTCCTTCCATCCATGTCTATGTGACATTATGAAGAGATTGGATGGAAAATAAATTTTAGGGTGGACCCTACGAATGCTTTAACGGTGGGAATCACTGTGCCACTACTATTTGTTGCGTTGTCCGCTTAAGCTTTTGATATTATTAATTTTTCAATTCATACCTTAAAATTCTATCTCCGAATGGATTGGCGGTGTGAATATAATAAATACATTATTTTGGGCCCACATAACTTTTAGATTTCATTTCCACTACGTTGCAGGACCTCTGGCGCTCGGCTTTGCACGCCCCGTACACACACCACCAAGGTCGGTGGTATATGATACACCAGCTAATCCGCTTCCGTATGTTGGATCCTCTGTACTTGGAACGGAAACGGATTGGCTACTCCCTCCCTGCCACAGCCCCGTGGCTCGTGGTTGGTGATCTGTGGGCCCAATGATGTATGTGTTTCATTCTTTCCGTTCATCCATTTTTACGGATCATTTTAGGGCTTGGTTCCAAAAAATTAGAGGGATATAAATCTTAGGTGGACCACACAACAGAAAAAAATAGTGATTGGATATCCACCATTAAAATCCTCCCAAGGCCCACTGTACTGTTTATTTGATATACAATCTGTTGATTAGGTCATACAGACACAGATTTTGGGAAAAAGCAAAGATCAGCTGGATCCAAAACTTTTATGGCCCTCAAAAAGTTTTTAATGGTCGACGTTCATTCAACTCCTTTTTCCTATAATGTGGTCCATTTGAGATTGGGATGTATCTAATTTTTTATCTCTTACTACAAAATGATCTTTAAAAAAAAAATAAATGAACGGTAGGGATGAAACACATGCATCATGGTGGGGGCAACAGAGCACCGACTATCAGCCATTGGCTGATGGCAGGGGGAGTAGCCAGTCCGTTTCCCCGATAGACAACGATAGAGAGTCACATCAATCCGGAGATCTCACCTATCTATCTCGCATTCAACAAAATAACAAAAGCACGTTGCATTGGAGGCGGCCACCGTCCATCCGATCAACGACCCGGATCAAATCTTATCCATCTCTCGGTCCCGAATTAACGGCCAAGAGCAATTCCACTTATCACCACATCTTCAGACGATACCGTACGTAATTGATTACAGCGAGGCACCAAATACAATTCGCGAGACGTAGATTGCCTGCAGCACCCGTCACCAGCCACATCCCCAGTGGCATTAGAAACGGATTGGCTGATGTACCACACACCAGCTATATACCTGCTGTAGGTACGTCTCGTGCGAAGACGAGCACTGTCGCTCCTCGAGCTCCGAGTTATACGAACGGTTCAAAGGAGATCAAAGTTACATGCCCCCACCGTGATGTATTGATTATATTTATACCGTTTATCTATTTTTAAAGATCATTTTAGAGCATTATCAAAAAAAAATGAATCATACCCAAAAAGCATATGGGCCACACCACATATAGCAGGGGGAGATAATGATTTTCAACATTAAAAATTGGTAGGGCCCACCATAACAACGTTTATTTTCCATCCAATCTTTTCATGAGGGCACAAAGACATGAATGAATAGGAAAAAAATTTTCATACTGATCCAAAACTTTTGTGACCCTAAAAAGGGTTTCAATGGTAGATGTTCAATCTCCCACCGCTTTTTTCGGTGTGGTCTACTTGATAGTTGGATCTGTCTTATTTTTCATCTAACGGCTTAAGATGAGATTGCAACGGCTTAAGATGAGATTGCAAAATGAATAGCCAGTTTGGATATAATACATACCTCATGGTAAGTCCCACAAAACTTGCTGAGGTCCATACAGTAGCTATATAGCGGGTGTGAGTTACACCAGCGTATCCACTTCCGCATTACATGGCTCTAGGTGGGATGCGTATTGCGTCCGAACCCCGCTCGGACGGTAATCCATCCGGGCAGGGCTCCGTGGGGTCCACCATGTTGTAAGCGTTTTATCCACGCTGTTAAACACTTTTTTCTGATAATTTTAATATGTGAGCCAAAAAATGAGGCAGGTCCAATGCTTAAGTGGACCATACCAAAGGAAGCTGCACTGATAATGACACCCATCGTTGCAACCCTTCTAAGGGCCAACGTGATTTAAAAAAAAAAAAAAAAAAAAAAAAAAAAAAAAAAAAAAAAAAAAACCATGCAACGTATTCATAAGGTCATTTAGACGTGGATGAAGTGAAAACACAAATATTAGCTTGATCTGAAAAGCTCCCAAGAAGTTTTTAATGGTAGACGTTCAATATTCTCCACTTTGTGGTCCACTTAAGCCTTGGACCTGCCTCATTTTTTAGCTTACACATTAAAATTATCAGAAAAAAGCATTTAATGGCGTGGATAAAACACTTACAACACAGTGGGCCCCACAGAGCCCTGATCGGACGGATTACCGTTCGGGCGGGGTTGGACGCAATCCACGTCCCTTTAGGTGGTGGGGACGCTAATTGCGTCCTACCCACGCCCAGAAGGTAATCTGTCCGGGCAAGGCTTTGTGGGGCCCACCATGATGTAAGTGTTTAATTATCCATGCCGTTCATTATTTTTCTCAGATCATTAATATATAATACAAATAATGAGCCAGGTATAGGGCTTAAGTGGACCACAAAGTGAGGATTGAACTTCTACCATTAAAAACTTCTTAAGAGCTGGAGAAGTTTTAGATCAAGCTGATATTTGTTTTTTCACTTCATCCACGTTTACATGACCTTATGAGTAGGTTGGGTGGTAAAAAAAAAAAAACAACATCACAATGGCCCTTAGATAGGTTTCAACGGTGGGTGTCATTATCACTGCAGCTTCCTTTGGTGTGGTCTATTAGAGTTGTGGAGATGCTTCATTTCTACCCTAATACTTTAAAATCATATTAGAAAAGCGATGAACGGCGTGGATAAAACACTTACATCATGGTGGGCCCCACAGAGCCCTGCCCAGATGGATTCCGTCCAGACAGGGGTATGACACAATCCGCGTTCTCTAGCTGGGGCCATGCATGTGTTTTCTCAGACTTCATCTATCCGTTTTTTCAATTATTTTTGGTGCATGAGCACGACAATGTAGTTTCAAAGCTTAAGTAGACCACATGATAAAAAATAGTGGGAATGAACGTATATCATTTTTAATAGGGCTCAAAAGTTTTCAATTAAGCTTTTTTTTTTTTTTTTTTTTTTTGGGGGGGGGTTTGCTTGTTAGTACACAGTACACACTCAATGTTAGCCACCTCCACTAGGATCGATACCAAGACCTCAGGTGTTAAAATAATGTATCTGCCTAGGAAAGTTTCAATTCCATTCTTTCCTTTGGTGGGGTTCACGTGAACTTTGTATCAGCCACGGCAAAATGAGCAGATGCAGTGGATAACGTGGGCTCTACCTAACTAATGCCTCGTCCTGACACCTGGGATATCCCTGGTCGCGGGTGCTGCGGTATGCGAACGTGGATTTACTTTCGCAGAAAGTTCCAGGGCAAGGACTCTGAATGGGCCCATTCCTGTGTGTATGAGAAAGCCATTGAAATATTTATTGCCACAGAAGTTTTGTATAGATCTTATCGGTGTTTGCAATTCATCTCAATGAAATTGATCTTATAAACGGTTTTGATAGAGTATAAACATAAGGTGGAACCTAGGAAGGTTTCAACTATAGGCATTCAATTCCCCACATGTGGCCCACTTAAGTTTTTAATCCTCCACATTTTTTTAAAAATTTTTTGTCTCATCTTAAAATATGCTCAAAAAATAAGTACACGTTGGAACATCATAGTAGGTCCCACCCACAATCCATGCACAGCAACTCACTGCAAGAGGCTTTAGCAGGAAATCCGCGTCCAACTCACTGCTGCGGGCAATCCGCCTCTCCTCGTGGATGTGGATTAGCTACTGCCTGGACCTAAATTATCTTCCACCAAAGATCCAGCTAAGTGAGTGCGACCCTTGATCTATGCATTGTATATCCATGCCGTCCATCCGTTTAAACTATGTTTTAAAAAAAAAAAGCAAATACCAATCTCAAGTGGACCATATGGTATAGGGATTGAACTCCCACCATTAAAAGATTATTAAGCCTACAAAAGTTTTGAATCAAGCTGCCATTCTCGTTTTCCATTAATTCGGTATGTGTGACAGGTTGAATGGCGAATAAACATTGCCGTGGACCCTGTAAGTTTTGACCGGTAGGTATTCATTGGCCACGATTTCTTGTAGAATGGTCGACCTGAGATTTGTATTGGTTTATTTTTGGACCATGCCCTAAATAAGCTATAAAAAACATAGATGACAGGAATATACAACGCATGTAACGAGGTTTGCAGATGGTCAGGGTCGCACCTACTTGGGAAACGGATTCTCCCCCTCCAAATGGCTAATGGTATGTGCTCTATGGACCCCAATATGATGTATGTGTTTCATCCATGTCATCAATCCATTTTTCCATATAATTTTATGCTATGAACCCAAAACTAAGGTAGATCAAAATCTCAAGTGGGCCACACAGTGTTGATTGAACTCTCACAATGAAAAATTTATTGGGGCTACAAAATTTTGGATCAAACTGATATTAGTTTTTTGCCTTCATCCATGTCTTTATGGCCTAATCTATAGGTTGGATGTCAAATAAATATTACAGTGGGCCCAGGAGGTTTTTAATGGTAGACGTTCAATCACTACTGTTTTCCCATGGTGTGTTCCACCTGAGATTAGTTTCTATCTCATTATTGGAATAGATTATTAAAATGATGTGTAAAAATGGATGAACGGTGTGGATAAAACACGTAGATCATGGTTGGGCCCACATAGCACCGACCACTAGCCAAACCGCGTCAACCTACTTGGCTGTATTCACGGACGCACATTAACTGAAATCTGGAGACAGCCGGATGGCTACGACCCAGCTGACGGTGGTACACCTCGTGTATGCGTTGTATATCCAGCCCATCCCCGTGTGAAGGGCTCATGTACAGGCCGGCAAGGACAACTATAGGTCCTCTGGTGCTTGAATTCTTTCGCGGTGGTCTACGTCCACACGCACGGAGACAAAGTGACCGCAGTGTCTGTTGCCTTATTTGAAACAATCGGGTTTATTCCTCATCATGTATGTTCCATGTGTAAAGAACAAATGGACGATCACGATAAAATAAAGTAAAACATTTAATGTTTAAAATTCAGAAATACAAACGTCTAGAATTTCCTTATTATTTATAGAGGAATCTCTATAGTGCATACCGTATGATGAGCGGGTTGGATCTCTTGGTTAAAATTCAGAAATACAAACGTCTAGAATTTCCTTATTATATATAGAGGAATCTCGATAGTGCATCCCGTATGATGAGCGGCTTGGATCTTTTCCCCATTTAGAACTTTTGCCATGGTGACAGCGAGCACCAAAAAAATATACACGCACGAGTGCAAGTGGAGTTTTATAGCATAGAAAACGTGCGCGAAAGAAAAGGGTCGTGTGATAAGTGATAACGAGAGATGGTTGACCGTTGCGTGCTGGCGTATGGTTTTTTGGACGGAAATTGCGTCCCACCACGCCCGTCTCCAGCTGAGAACGGGCAGGATCTTTGAGTGGCAACCGTGATGTATGGTTCTTATCCACACCGTCCATCTTTTTTTCTTTTTTTTTTTCATTTGAGGGTACGCGACAAAAAATTAGGCAGATGCAAGACTTAAGTGGACCTCACCATAGGAAGCAACGGAGATAATGATTCTCACCGTTGAAACTTTTCTAAGACCTATGTGATGTTTGTTTACAGTACAAACTATTCATAAGGTAACTTTTCCAGGACCTATGTAATGTATGTTTACAATACAAACTATTCATAAAGTTACATGGACCTGGATGAAGAGAAAACATATATGTCAGCTCCATCGAAACTTCGGTACCCTGAAAAGCTTTCAACCGTGTAATCCACCCTTTTTTTTTTTTTTTTTTTTTGGAAGAACACCCACTGTCAGATCACACTTCACCTAATGAATCGTTGCCAGGACAACAGTGTACTCCACTTGAGACTTATATGTGCTTCATTTTTGAGCTTATCCACTAAAATGATAGCGAAAAAAAATGGATGGACGGTGTGATAATACCCGTATGCTACACCACGGTGGCCCCTTAAAGCTCATACCCGTTCCCAGCTGGAGACTGGGAGCCGACTAGGTGAGACCCGGACTCAACCGTGTGGCCCTTACCGTGGGGTCAAGTTGATGTGTACGTATTCTGCATCCACGCTGTCCATCCGTGTTTCCAGTCCATTTTAGGGTATCATCCTCAAATATGAAGTAGATTAATTATCAGGTGGACAATACGATAAGAAAAAATGGGGATGGAGCATTAATAGGCTACGAAAGTTTTGAAGCTGATATTTTGTTTTAACATTCATTCAGGCCGGTGTGACCTTAACAACATATTAAATGAAAAATAAACACTGCATAAACATTAACGTGCCCAGTAAGGGGATTTTAATGGTAGGGCATTCAATCATGACTATTCCTATGGCATGGTCCAGTTGCTTCTTTTTTTTTTTGGGATAATGTCCTAAAGTTATCAGGAAAAACGGATGGACAGTGTGCATAAAGAATATATACATAATGGTGGGCCCCACGGTAAGTCCACAGCATTAATATTTATTTACAAAATAATAACCATTGATATTTATTTACGAAATACTACGTCATCAATATTTTATTTACATCTCGTATACCTTTTTTAATCATGATTTTATTAAATTACCTCACTAATCAACTTATTGTGGAACAAATTCCTTCTATTGGTTTCCTCTACTATCCCTACAGTTTATATATAGTATAATTTTCCTTAAAATGATGGAAATAACTACTAAAGTTAAGCATTTAACTTGAACAATGATTGTATGCGGTGCACTGTGGGCTACCACACAAAACAGAGGGATTGAACGCCCACCATTGGAAACTTTTTGGGGCCACATAAGATTTATGTCAAGATCATATTTGTGCCTACAGTTTATCTGAGTGGTAATGCTTTGGATAGCCTATAAATATCATAGTCGGCTCCAGGAAGCTTTTAACGGTGGATGTTTTCATTCCCACTGTTTAATGGAGTGTGGCCCACACGAGTTCGGATTTGCCTGATCTTTATAGTTCTGTCCAATTGTGGTCTTGCAAAAATGATAGGAGGAGTGGATTTGTGACATTCATATCTGTGAGCCCATTTCAGACTACAAGAATTTTCTGTACCTGGGAAAGGCAATCACGTCCGGCAAAAGGCAATCGCCTCCGGCGAATATACCAAAGTTATTAGCCCTACTATGATGTATGTATTTAATCCACTCCCTTTATCCATTTGCCAAATCATTTTAGGGATGAGCTAAAAAATGATGCAGATCTAAATCTCATGTGGAACATACTGCAGAAACAGTAGCGGTGAACAGCTACCACATTAAAAGTTCTTATGGACTACCCCATCCAGGTCTGTGTGACGTAATCAATATGTTGGATGAAAAATTAAAATTATGGTTATCCTAGGAAGTTTTTAATGGTGGTCATTCAATCATCACTATTTCCTTATGGCAGGTTCCACGTGAGATTTGGATCTACCTCATTTTTGGGTTTATTACCTATAATGATAAGGAAAGATGGATGGACGACCTGGATACATCAGGTGGGTCCCACATGTTGGGATGCATTGCACAAACCTTAGAATCTAGCCTCCTGAAACAAACCAGAATTATGGATAATAAAGCAATGAAATAAATCAAAGCATCAATCACACACCACACGAGATTTTTACGTGGAAAACTCTCAAAGAGGTAAAAACCACGGGACCTCGTCCAGATCAACAATCCACTATGAAGTAGAACGTTACAATCTTCTTCACTCACGCAGGAGTGGATAAACAATAAGAGAAATAGAGAAAACGGAGAGATCTAACCGATTATGAGGACATAGAAGCGCTGAGATATAGATTGCACAGTAGAAAACCTCCACGAGCAGAACCTCCCTTCTATAAGCTTCCTCTCTCTCTTTCTCCCTCTCTCCCACCTTTGATAGCCCTAAACCCTTTAGCAAATCCCTTGCAAAGCTTTAGGAAACCCTCTTGTTGTGCCTAGAAAACCCTAGGCAACCCCTTTTATAGTTTTGGGAAACTCCTTTCTACATCCCTGTTGCGAAAGGACTCAAATCCGCAGTTTCGCGCAAAATCGCGAAACAAACTGCTTAACCTTCAACTAGTCGAGACATCCCTTCGACCAGTCGTAGGCCCCCTTCGACTAGTCGAACATTCCTTCAACCAGTCCTAGCTACAGTAAAAAACAGCAAAAAAACTCACTGGACTTTGTGTCGAAGTTACGACTCGAACCTTCGACCGGTCAACCACCAGCCTTCGACCAGTCGAGCAGTGCTTTTGATCGGTCGAAGATGGGTCAAAAAAACCCATCAAACCTCCCCCTTTTTGACTCAGGAGGGATCCACCTTCTTCAAGCCAGCCAGGTTTCTACAAACCTCAAACTTGCCCTTGAGCAAAACCTTGGTCATCATGTCTGACCCATTATCGTCCGTGTGGACTTTCTCAAGTTGTAACACCTTCTGTTCCAAAGTATCTCTGATCCAGTGATACCGTATCTCAATGTGTTTCGACTTAGAATGCTGACTTAGATTCTTGCTCAAGTGTATAGCACTATGACTATCGCAATAGACACGTGCTCCTCCTGCTTTAGGCTAAGTTCCTGTAGGAACCTTTTCATCCAAAGCATCTTTTTACATGCTTCTGTGACTGCAATATATTCGGCCTCGTCGTCGACAATGCTACAACCTTCACGTAGCTTGCTGCCAAGAAACTGCTCCCTGCAAACCTGAACATGAACCCCGATGTAGACTTCCTGGAGTCTATGTCACCTGTCATATCTGCATCTGTGTAGCCCTCTAACACAGGTTTTCCGTCACCATAGCATAAGCTCAACCTGGATGAGCCTCTTAGATACTGTAGTATCCATTTCACCGCTTCCCAATGCTCTTTGCCAAGATTGGCAAGGTATCGGCTGATAACACCAACCGCATATGCTATGTCTGGGCGTGTACACATCATAGCATACATCAAACTTCTTACAGCTGATGCGTAGGGTATTTTCTGCATCTCTTCCACCTCTGCCTTCGTCTTGGGACACTGCCTGTCGCTCATTCTAAAGTGACCATCAAGTGGAGTACTGACCGGCTTCGCTGCATTCATATTGAACTGCTCTAGGACTTTCTCAATATACCGCTCTTGTGACAGCCAAAGCTTCCTGCTGCTTCTGTCACGGGTTATCTCCATTCTTAGGATCTGTCTAGCCGGGCCCAAGTCTTTCATCGCAAAAGACTTGCCCAACTCCTGTTTCAGCCTATCAATCTTCTTGATGTCTTTTCCCATGATGAGCATGTCATCAACATATAACAACAGAACTAAGAAATCACCATCTGAGAACTTGCGCGTGAACACACAGTGGTCCGACTCCGTTCTGTCATACCCATGTTTCAACATAAACGAGTCGAACTTCTTGTACCATTCGCTTGAGCTTGTTTCAGCCCATACAAGCTCTTCCTCAGTCTACACACCATATGCTCCTTGTCCTTGACTTCGAACCCCTCTGGTTGGTGCATGTAGATCTCTTCTTCCAGGTCACCATGGAGAAAGGCATTTTAACATCTAACTGCTCTATCTCTAGATCCATGCTAGCCGCCAACCCAAGCAACACCCGTATGGATGTCATCTTCACCACTGGTGAGAATATCTCCTCGAAGTCTATGCCTTTCCTCTGACCAAACCCTTTCACCACAAGTCTGGCCTTGAACCTCGTCTGTGAATTCTTCTGCTCAACCTTCTTTCTGAACACCCACTTGTTGCTCAAAGCTTTCTTACCCTTAGGCAATTTCACCATATCATAGGTGTGGTTCTTATGCAAGGATTTCATCTCCTCTCGCATAGCTTTCAACCACTCTCCCTTATGCTCGTCGGCTAGGAACTCAGAATAATCTTCTGGCTCTCCCCCATCGGTTAGCATAATGTACTCATGCGGTGAGTACCTCTTAGACGGCTGTCTGTCCCTAGATGACCTTCTCACCTATAGCTTGACAGGTGGATCAAGTGGGGGCTGCTCCCCTGGTCCATCTTCTGAAGGAACTCTCTCGTCCTCTGCACCTTGTTGTACTCCCCCGTCATCAGGCATCACGGGAGGAGTAATCAGATCCATGTCCTCTAGCTCACCCGAACTAGGCTGATTCTTCTCTGGCTTACCAATGTCTTCTATACACTGATCTTCAAAGAAAACCACATCTCTGCTCCTGACGAGCTTCTTCTCGGTCGGATCCCATAACCTGTAACTGAATTTTTCATCACCGTACCTTAAGAACACACACTGCCTGATCTTCATATCGAGCTTGGACCTCTCGTTCTTTAGTACGTGAATGGATGCCCTGCATCCAAACACCCTGAGATGACTGTACGATGGATCCTGTCCAGTCTACACCTTCTCAGGTACTTCTCCATTCAATAGGGCTGATGGAGACCTGTTTATCAAATACACCGCCGTGCGCATTGCTTCTCCCCAAAACATCTTGGGCAACTTCGCATGGGATAACATGCATCTAATTCTCTCAACAATGGTGCGATTCATTCGCTTAGTTACAACATTATGCTGGGGGGTCTTGGGAACCGTCTGTTCATGCCGTATACCTAGGGACTTGCAGTACTCATGAAAGTCGCCAATGTATTCACCACCATTGTCAGTGCGGATGCACTTCAATGGTCTACCTGTCTCTCTCTCGACCATAGCATGAAACAATTTAAACACACGAAAGACCTCGTCCTTGGATTTCAAAGCATGAACCCAAATACTCCTAGATGCATCATCTATAAAAGTGACAAAATACAATGCCTCACCCAAGGTTTTTGTCCTCATAGGACCACAAACATCAGAATAAACTAAATATAATGCATGCACTTTATTAACATGAGAAGCAGTTTTAATAAATGAAACTCTATGCTGTTTCCCTGATAAACAATCAAGATAAGTTTTGAGAGGTATACCTGTCACATCTGGAAGGAACTGCTTCCTTGCTAGTAGCTGAAGCCCTTTTTCACTCATGTGGCCTAGACGCCAGTGCCACATGTCAATAGCCGAATCTTCACTGCGTTCAATCCACCCTTGTACATACTGACACTTGCCTTGTAAAGGGTGCAACACTTCTTTCCTTTAGCCACGATCAACGAAACCCTTGATAAGCTTCCATCGCCTACCAGCAAACCGGCTTTCATAGCCATCATCACCCAACCTTCCCGTCGACATCAAGTTGAGGCGAAGGTCTGGGATATGCCTCACATCCCTGAGAACCAATGTGCAGCCTACATCGGTCTTCACACAAATATCACCAACTCCCACAATCTTTGATACTCCAGAATTTCCCATCTTCACAGTCCCATAGTCACCTGACTTGTAGCTTGTGAATGAGTCCCTGTGTGGAGTCGCATGAAAAGAAGCTCCCAAGTCTATCACCCAGTCGGTGTCCTGACTCGTAGCCGTGAGACATACGTCATGATCTGTAGAAAGAATAACTACCATGTCGCCGTCTGAAGCGACCATAGTGGAATCTGATTCATCTTCCTTCCATTTTCCTTTCTTGTCATTTTTCTTACCACGACATTCATGTTTATAGTGGCCCTTCTTGCTACAGTTCCAGCAATCAACATCTTTTCTGTTACTCAACTTGCCTCTTGATTTATCTCGGGCCTTCCTGCCCTTCCTGTTCTTTCCTCTCCCCCGTTCCTGCATCACAAGAGCCTCTTGCTGAGTAGACCCATGAGACTTCCTCCTTGTCTCCTCATTGAAGAGACAACTGGTTACCTGTTCCATGGATATCTTTCCGTCTGGTGCGGAGTTACTTAGAGACACCACCAATGTTTCCCAACTGTTAGGCAATGAACTAAGCAATAGTAAAGTCTGCAATTCATCATCCAGGAACATCTTCATAGAGGTGAGTTGGTTCACTATATTGCTGACCTCATTCATGTGCTCGGCCACAGAACCACCATCCTTGAATTTGAGATTCACAAGTCGCCTTATCAGAAAAATCTTATTACAGCCTGTCTTCCTCTCATACAGCCCTTGTAATTTTAGCCATAGGCTTGCGGCTGAGGTTTCCGTAGACACATGGTGGAACACAGAATCATCCAACCATTGTCTAATAAACCCACCGCCTTTCAGTCCATCTTCTTCCAATCATCGTCAGTTATATCCTTGGTTTTTGTTGATATGCCTAAAATTGGAGAATATAGGTCCTTGCAATAAAGCAAGTCCTCCATCTTAGCCTTCCATATGGTCCAGTTAGAACTATTGAGACTAATCATCCTTGAGCCACCTTCCATAATTCAAAACCGATCCTACCCGTTCAATGAACTTAGCTCTGATACCACTTGTTGGGATGCCTTGCACAAACCTTAGGATCTAGCCTCCCGAAACAAACCAGAATTATGGATAATAAAGCAATGAAATAAATCAAAGCATCAATCACACACCACACAAGAGATTTTTACGTGGAAAACCCTCAAAGAGGTAAAAACCACGGGACCTCGTCCAGATTAACAATCCACTATGAAGTAGAACGTTAAAATCTTCTTCACTCACGCAGGAGTGGATAAACAATAAGAGAAATAGAGAAAACGGAGAGATCTAACCGATTATGAGGACATGAAGCGCTGAGATATAGAGTGCACAGTAGAAAACCTCCACGAGCAGAACCTCCCTTCTATAAGCTTCCTCTCTCTCTTTCTCCCTCTCTCCCACCTTTGATAGCCCTAAACCCTTTAGCAAATCCCTTGCAAAGCTTTAGAAAACCCTCTTGTTGTGCCTAGAAAACCTTAGGCAACCCCTTTTATAGTTTTGGGAAACTCCTTTCTGCATCCCTGTTGTGAAAGGATTCAAATCCGCAGTTTCACGTAAAATCGCGGAACAAACTGCGTAACCTTCGACTAGTCGAGACATCCCTTCGACCAGTCGTAGGCCTCCTTCGACTAGTCGAACATTCCTTCGACCAGTCCTAACTACAGTAAAAAACAGTAAAAAAACTCGTTGGACTTTGAGTCGAAGTTACGACTCAAACCTTCGACCGGTTAACCACTAGCTTCGACCAGTCGAGCAGGGCTCTCGACCGGTCGAAGATGGGTCAAAAAAACCCATCACCACAGATCTCACGTACCTACTAATATGTAATTGGCATGTAGAGATTTTTATATCTAAGTACCTATTTAATTCTTATTAAGAAACCTTATTAATTTATGGGCAATTTCATCATTTTTTGAAATGACATACTTTAGAGAAAACTAACGAAAGCTACCAGTTTGACAACAACTTGATTAATGAGGTAGCTTAACCAAAACTTAATTAAAAAGGTACTAGGATGTAAATATCCTATCAATGAAGTACTATTTTGTAAAAAATTTTCTTTTTTACCCTTTATTTTACCGTCAAACGTCTCCATTTATAATTACAGTACTTATTCATCTAGTAATCATGTAATTAAAATTATGCAATTTTGTACATGTGAAATCTGTTGAAAATTATATAGATTAATATAATTTCTATATAATGTGGAAACCGAAAATTGCTAATAAATCTGAAATATGGATAGGTTGAAGTACATCTGAAACGTTGTCCTTAAAGCGTTATTTGCCCCTACTCAAGTGAATTGAGTAAGCTGATAGGTTACAGGCAAATCGCTTATAGGATACGACGAGCCTGGTGTGGGTCTGTGTTCAGCAAACGCGAAGGCCCACCTATTAGAACTCTATTACACTCAGTCTGACAGAAATACAATAAAAGAAACAATCCTAAAAGAAAGAAAAAGAAGAAAATTGTTATTTAGACCACTGCACTAGTCAAGTCTTTAGCTACTGGTTCAGTTGAACCGTTCTAGACCACATTGTTGGTCTATTCTTCTTGCAAAGGTTTAACCGTTGCTATCTTGCTGGAATCACTGGAGTATAGAGAGATGAGTAGTGGGTTGTCTCAATTCGTATGGTAGTGCTGGATTAGGTTGTGAGATGGATCGAAATTCCATTCAGGCCCTCCTTTTATAAGCTATGGTAGCTGGGAGTTATGGTCCAGGGAAATAAATTCCATGACCATTTTCTGGCTGTTGGAGAAAACTATCCGTTTTATGGCCGTTTTCTGACTGTTGTACATGGGCCATTAATCTGCCGCATGCTGATTGTTGTGCGACAACAATTAGCCGTTTTCTAGCTGTTGAGCTAGCCATGCAGCAGTTTCAGCTGGACCCTACACTTATGGCACAATTGTTACAGATTTTCTACAACATCTCTTTTTTCATCCCTCTATATATTCTGGAGGAATCTCATTTAGTCCTCTAGTCTTTTCTTCACCCAGCCAACTGCCTTAACCACTTAGTCGCACCGCGACTCGTACACGTCTCGCTCTGGTTCGCTCAAGGTCACGAAGGAGCGACCCTCTACGACACACTGCTCCACTAGCGCCTCTACAGCCACACTGCCTCACATGCCCACGCCCTCGCACCAAGCCCGTGCCCGTGACCGAGACCGAGACCGAGACCGAGCCCGATCCCGTGCCAGTGCCCGAGTCCGAGCCTGAGCGCGAGCACGTGCGCGGGTGTTCCAGTGCTACACACTAGAACAAGCAAGTCCCGTGGTCCATGGACTATGTGAGTAAATAATAAGGTACTCCACTGTTTTTATTTAAACCACTTTTTCTTCTCTTCCCTTTCACATGTGGGACTATTCTTAAAAACTCCTAAAAGGTGTTTTTCAAACACTTTATACATTATATTATATTTATTTTAAAATATATATTTTATATAAAATCAACAGTTTTTGTAATGATCTCCCACTTGATAAAATATTATTTTCTCGGTGAAACATTTTTGCCAGAATAATCAGCTTATATGCATAAAGAAAGATATCTTTCGATTTTAATCTTTTCTTAGTGTAAGTATCTCAAAACTTTATCGAAATGATTGGTAGCCGTAGTGTTGAACCAATTATTCCTTGATAATAGAGTCGGAGAAACCACACATATATACACTATGTGTTTATTAGAGTTCTCACAATCTTGCTCAACATAATTAATGACCATGTGCTTATCCTAATTCATGAACGATCCTGAGAGAAAACTCCTAACTCTCATGAGAGACGTCACCATCTCTACATTCATATAGGTGAAATCCTTCCAGTGTCTCCGTTAATATAAGATACTTATCTTATAGACTGGATTTTATTAAGAGTTTTAAGACTTTCTAACTTTAGGTTGGGTTACTATCACTGGTGAAACTTTGGTTAAAGAGTTTCAACCTCATCCCTTTAGATGTAGCCTTTACTATCTCTCTCGGTAGAGGTTTAGTGAAAAGATCTGCCAGGTTATTGATTGATTTTACATAGGAAATACCAATGATTCCATCTCGAATTAATTGTCTGATATAATCATGTCGAAGACTGATATGTCTAGATTTACCATTATATGTGTTGTTATAGGCTCTAGCTAATGTGTCTTCACTATCACAATGTAGTGTCATAACCGATATATGCTTTATACAGAAAGGAATTTCTAATAGAAGATCCCTAAGCTACTTAGCCTCTTTACCTGTTGCTGGGCTATAAATTTAGACTCTATAGTCGAGTGCGTTATGCAAGTCTGTTTCTTAGATCCCCATGATACAGTTGCACTTCCTATGGTGAATACTCACCCTATAGTAGACTTGTTGTCCCCTGCACTCGATATTCAACTCGCATTGGTATATCTTTCTAATATGGTAAGAAACTCTGAATAAAATAGTCTTAAGTCATTGGTTGCTTTTAAGTAACGAAAGACTTTACTGATTGCATTCCAGTGTTCAGTACTGAGGTTACTAGTAAACCTATTAAGTTTACTTACAGCATATGCGATATCAGGTCTAGTGCATTGCATAACATATATAAGACTCCCTATAGTACTCATATATTCTAATTGTGCAACTGTTCTTCTGGTATTTTCTTTTAGATTGATACTTGAATCAAATGGGGTTTTCGCTTCTTTTATATTTAGATGGTTAAACTTGTTTAGTATCTTCTCAATATAATGAGATTGACACAAAGCATAACCCCCACAATATTTTTTAACTTTGATACCTATGATGGTATCAACTTGTCGAATATCCTTCATTTTAAATACGGAAGATAGAAACTTCTTTGTTTCAGTCACACCTTCCATTTTATTACTTATTATTAACATATCATCAACATACAAACAAATAATAACGATACACTACTGTCTACTTTAGAATATATGCATTTGTCAGCTACATTATGCATGAAACTATGAGATAATATTTTGGAATCAAACTTCTCATACCACTGTTTCGGTGCTTGTTTTAATCCATACAAAGATTTGACTAATCTACATACTTTGTTTTCATTTCCTGATAGAACAAAACCTTCAGTTTGTTCCATGTATACCTCCTCATTGAGGTCATTATTCAGGAATGCGGTCTTTACATCCATTTGGTGGATGTGAAGATGATATATAGAAGCTAATGCAAATAATATCCTAATGGATGTTATCTTAGGTACAGGAGAGTATGTGTCAAAGTAATCTACTCTTTTTGTCTAAAACCATTAGCTACTAGTCGAGCTTTAAAAGTTTAGATAGTCCCATAATGTGATATTTCTTCCTAAATACCCACTTACAACCTATGGGCCTAGAACCTGGAGGTAAGTTTACTAGTTCCCATGTTTGATTTGATAGTATGGATTTATAGCTTCTATCTAGTTCTGTATTAGGAGTTTGAATTTCATTATCCTTTGACTCTAAGGATAGTGAGCTCTCAAAGAACTCAACGTCTCTTGATTCTATTATTGTATTAGACTCTATGTCTAGAAGTCTATAAGCTTTACTATTTTGTGCATACCCTACGAAGGCGCACTTAATAGCTCTTGGTCCTAACTTAGTTCTTTTTAGATCAGGAGTTCTGCAATATGCAAGACACCCCCACACTTTTAGATATCCTAGGTTAGGTTTTCTACCTCTCCATGTTTCATATGGAGATATTTTATATTTTTTTAGATGGAATTCTGTTTAGTATATGGCATGCTGCAAGCAGTGCCTCACCTCATAGATTTAGTGGCAACTCTGCTCTTATCAGCATTGAGTTGATCATTTCTACTAATGTTCTATTTTTTCTTTCAGTTATTCCATTTTGTTGAGGTGTGTATGGCACTGTACATTGATGTACCAGTCCATGTTCTTCACAAAAGTTATTGAATTCATTGGAGAAATATTCTCCTCCTCTATCGCTACGGAGAATTTTTATCTTCTTATTTAGTTAATTCTCTACTTCTGCTTTATATGTTTTAAATATGTTCAATACTTCATTTTTGCTCTTTAATAGATAAACATACACATATCTAGAGCAATAATTTACAAAGGTTATGAAGTACCATTTACCTCCACGAGTAAGAATACCGTTTAACTCACAAATATCACTGTGCATAAGATCCAATATTTGAGACGATCTTTCAACACTTGGATCGTATGCACACTTCACATTTACCAGTTTCATTATCTATGTATGAGATTAAACTATTCCTAGCCATGAACTTCAAGGTACTATACCTTATATGGGCTAGCCTATCATGCCACAATCCAATGGATTCAACCATATATGTAGAAGTGCTACTTTCATTCAGAGAAAGTTTAATCATCCCGTTACAAACGTATCCCTTTCCGACAAAATTCTCATTCTTAGACAGAATCAGTTTACCTGACTCATACACCACCCTTATACCTGGTTTTTTTAGAAAATCCCTAGAAACTAAGTTTCACCTTATGTCTGGGACGTGTAGTACATTAGTCAGTTCGACAGTTCCTTTGCCTATGACCTTCGATCGGACTTCATTACCCATTTGGACTTCTCGACCATTGGTCAATTCCGCATAGGTTTTGAAGGTTGATTTGTCGTAGCACACATGTACTGTAGCGGCAGTATCATACCACCAACCTAGAACTTTGCATTGGTCAATTCCTCATAGGTTTTGAAGGTTGATTTGTCGTAGCACACATGTACTATAGTGACAGTATCATACCACCAACCTAGAACTTTGTCTTGGATGGTATTCATCTCAGTGATCATAACCATAATATTGCCTTCTTCTACTGCACTTGCCTCTTTTTTAGATTTGCAATATTGGCATACTCGAGCGTAGTGCCTAATTTTCCCACAGACATGGCATGTGCCTCTGAACTTTCCGTTCTTCTTTTGGATATTTTTCTTGAATTTTCCTTTATTGGGTTTAAGTGAATCGTCCTTCTCGGGATTCTTGTTATTGGTGTTTTCTACTGCATGTATTTTGGACGAAGCATTCCCGTTATCATTCTTTCTGTCGCAGTTACGGGATTCTTCCTCAATCCTGAGGTATTTCTAGATTTGTTCCAATGTGTAGTCCTCAGTTTTACGCAACAACTTCTTTCTATAGTCTTTCCACATCGGTGGCAATTTAGCGATTATAGCCCCAACTTGGAATGATTCAGGAAGATCAATCTTTATCACTTTGATTTTGTTTACTATTAGCTGCAATTCTTGGATTTGCGGTAGCAGCAGTTTATTATCTACCATGCTAAAGTCAAAATACCTGGTGATGAGAAACTTATTGGTACCTTCTTCTTCAGCCATGTATTTGAACTCCAAAGCGGCCCAGATCTCCTTTGCTGATGATGTCTGTTGGTACAAATCATACAGACGGTCAGAGAACGCGTTCAGAATGTGTCCTCGATATAAGAGTTCGTCTTTAGCTCGTTTGGCTTGGGCAGCCACCTGTTCAAGTGTGTCTGTGTCGGATGCTTCAGGTAGTGCTTGCAAATTTGGATCTAATATATAATAGATTTTCAGTGCCATTAGGAGAAATTTCAGCTTGTCTTGTCATCTTGTAAATTTTGTTACATCAAACTGATCAAGGCGTATTAAGTCTTAATTCATCAACTTGATGGATGAAACACTGTCGGCTTTCATAAAATAACGCTTTAAGATTGTTGGAAATTATACAGATTAATATATATAATTTCTGTATAATGTGGAAACCGAAAATTGCTAATAAATCTAAAATATGGACAGGCTGAAGCATGTCTAAAACGCTGTCCTTAAAGCGTTATTTGCTCATACTCAAGTGAATTGAGTAAGCTGATAGGTTATAGGCAAATCGCTTCTAGGATACGACGAGCCTAGTGTGGGTCTGCGTTCAGCAAACACGAAGGCCCACCTATTGGAACTCTATTACACTCGGTCTAGCAGAAATACAATAAAAGAAACAATTTTAGAAGAAAGAAAAAGAATAAAATTGTTATTTAGACCACTGCACTGGTCAAGTCTTCAGCTACTGGTTCAGTTGAACCATTCTAGACCACACCGTTGGTCTGTTCTTCTTGCAAAGGTTTAACCGTTGCTATCTTGCTGGAATCACTGGAGTATAGAGAGATGAGTAGTGGGCTATCTCAATTCATATGGTAGTGTTGGATTGGGTTGTGAGATGGATTGAAATTCCATCTAGGCCCTCCTTTTATAAGCTATGGTGGCTGGGAGTTATGGTCCAGGGAAATAAATCCCATGACCGTTTTCTAGCTGTTGGAGAAAACTAACCATTTTCTGACTGTTGTGCATGGGCCATTAATCTGCTGCATGCTGACTGTTGTGAGACAATAGCTAGCCGTTTTTTAGCTGTTGGGTTAGCCATGCAGCAGTTTCAGCTGGACCTTGTACTTATGGCACAGCTGTTACAGATTTTCTACAACAGCTCTTTTTTCAACCCTCTATATATTCTGTAGGACTCTCATCAGTCCTCTAGTCTTTCCTTCACCTAGCCAACTGCCTTAGCCACTTAGTCGCACCACGACTCGCACACGTCTCGATCCAGTTCGCTCAAAGTTGCGAAGGAGCGACCCTCTGCAACATGATGCAGGCGTGCGAACTACAAAGTGCGCCACTAGCGCCTCTACAGCCACACTGCCTCACATGCCCATGCCCTCGCACCGAGCTCGTGCCCGTGACCGAGATTGAGACCGAGCCCAAGCCCGTGCCCATGCTCGAGCCCGAGCCTGAGCGCAAGCGCGTGCGCGTGCGCGAGTGATCCAGTCCTATGCACTGGAACACGTAAGTCCCATGGTCCATGGATTATGTGAGCAAATAATAAGGTACTCCACTATTTCATTTAAACCACTTTTTTTTCTCTTCCCTTTCCCACGTGGGACTATTCTTAAAAACCCCCAAAAGGTATTTTTCAAACACTTTATATATTATATTATATTTATTTTAAAATATATATTTATATAAAATCAACATTTTTTGTAACAAAATCCACTCCATCTACTTGGTGATAATGGTAATGTGCGCAACACAAAGGAAACACCAACATGATACAAAATTTAGCATGATAAACATTTAAAATGGACTACAGCAATGGGAACAATGTAAAATTACGCCTAAAAACTGTTTAGGTTCACACCTTGTGGCCCACCTTAGTATTGGACCAGGCTAACTTTTGTTGATTCCATTTGTCTTTGTGTGTCACGATTGATGATGGGTTCAACGAGATGTAGATGACATGGAGCCCCATGCAAACCTTTGGTTGGCATCCCATCTCATTGTTCCCTGTGACATGATCCATCAGAGTTGTGGATCTTACTTATATTTGACCCTAGGGCTTAACATCCATGACCTAAAAAGACAGGTTTCAAAGGATTCCTAACCATTTTTCAGGAGGGCAACCATGGAGGGATTGAAATCATCTGCAAGTAGTTGAGACCACAACTACTTTTTGCAATGAAAAGACTTACTTAATTTACTTGCAGAGTCGGGCATGCCTTTCATCTGATGTGAATGGAACCGCTTCATATCAAAGAGACTCATCCCAGCCATCAAGTGTGCCGACGAGCGTTTCAATCGGGCCTAAATATCATACTGATTCAAAATTCAGATGAGCTACACTGTGAAGAACAGTTGAGATGTAGAGCCACATTTGGACAGGGCCGCTTGACCAGTCGAGTGGGCTGATCAATCGGTTGAGTGGCCCACTCGATCAGTTGAGGGCCGGCTCGACTCAAAGTCCAATGAGCAACAGTTTTTTGGGTCTGAGGTGCTCGACTAGTCGAGGCCCTTGCTTGACCAGTTGAGGTTACACAAATTCGTTTCTGGATTTTACATGGACTGCATAATTTTGAGGCGGTTTTCACAGAAGTACGAAAGAGAAGATGCCTAAACTATAAATAGGGGTCCCTAGGGCTATTCTAGGGTTATGAGAGTTATTCTAAGGTGTATGTAAAGGGTTTTTTCAATACATCCAAGGGAAGAGGTTAGTATATTGCTTGTAATCTTATTTTTCTTCATAGTGGAAGTTTGCACCCATAGTTTTTTTTTAAACCCTTGTTGGGATTTTTCCATGTATATTCTATCTTATGGTTTGTTTGGAATGCTTTGATTCTACTTCTAGATTATATTTATTCTTGTTTATCGTTTGTGGGTGGACTAGAGATTGGATCTCGGTTCACTAGCATTGTTGGCATGCCGCGCAACAACTGGTATCAGAGTTATTGATTTAGTTCAAGTGGGAGCAATGACGTAAGAAGGGAAAACTAAAATTGAGAAGTTTGATGGTTCAAACTTTACCTTCTAGAAGATTCAGATGGAGGATTATCTATATTAGAAGGACCTCTATATTCCTCTAGAAGGAAAAGAGAAGAAACCAAAGAAGATGACAGATGATGAATGGTTTTTATTGGATCGAAAGGCTTTAGGAACGATCCAACTCTCTTTATCTAAGAGCGTCACCTTCAATATATCTAAGGTGAAAACCACAAAAGAATTAATATATGCCTTAGCTACGATGTATGAGAAACCCTCAACATCCAACAAGGTTCATCTTATGAAACGGCTATTCAACATGAAGATGTCAGATGATGGGAGCGTAACTGAACATCTAAACGAGTTCAATACAGTCACGAGCCAGTTGAAATCCGTTAGCATTATTTTTTAGGACGAGGTCATGACGTTATTGATCTTATCCAGTTTGCCAGACAGTTAGGATGGTTTGATGATTGCCGTGTGTAATTCTCCAGGGTTGATGAAGCTGAAGTTCGATGATGTGGCCGGTCTAATTCTCAGCGAAGAATCTAGAAGAAAGACATCAGGAGTTTCAAGGGATTCGGGGAATGGTCTAAATGTTGAAGGAGAAGAAGAAGATCACTGAACAAAGGAGGTAATAAACATGGATGTTCTAAGTCGAGGAAGAAGTCGAAGGGACTGAAAGACAAAGACGGGTGTTGGCATTACGGGAAGAAGAGGCACATGAAATGTGATTGCAGGGCACTTAAGAAACAAGAAGGAAGCTCTCAAGGCGGGAAGGATTCAGTGAATCTATCTGACGAGAGTGACACAGAGGCGTTAATCTTGTCTCTTGATGCGATGAATGAGTCTTGGGTCATAAACTCGGGTGTTTCATTTTATGCCACTTTGTGTAAGAAAGTTTTGCGTGATTATGTGTCAGGTGACTTTGGGAGAGCCTATCTGGGTGATGATGAGCCATGTAGTATTGTTGAAAAGAGAGACGTTTATATAAGTCAGAAAGATGGAACGGTTTTGAAATTAAAGGACGTCAGACATGTACCGAATTTAAAAAGGAATTTGATCTCAGTGGGGCAGTTGACCGATATCAGATATGTGACGACCTTCATTAGTGATTCCTGTAAGATCACAAAAGGTGCCTTGGTATCTTGAGGCAAGAAGGAAGGTACTTTGTACGTGACTTCAGGATCGTATAGTTCACTCGCAGTCGCATCAACTGGAGTGAATGGGTAGTTATGGCATTAGAGGTTGGGACATATGAGTGAGAAAGGGATGAAAGTGTTATTGTTAAAAGGGAAACTACCAAGGCTGAAGTCTATTAACTTGGAATTCTGTGAAGACTGCGTGTATGGTAAGTTTCAAGAAAATGGGACGCACACAAAAGATGCATCTGTTGGAGCTCGTTCACACTGATGTGTGGGGACTGGCACAGGTATCATCTCTTGGCGGCTCACGTTATTTCGTTTCTTTTATTGATGATGCTAGTAGAAAACTGTGGGTCTATTTCTTAAATCATAAATCTGATGTATTTGATGTATTTAAGAAATGAAAAGTTATGGTAGAAAATGAGACAGGTAAAACAGTAAAATGTCTCAGATAAGATAATATGGGAGAGTATTGTGATAAGAGGTTTGGGGAGTATTGTGCAGCAAATGGAATCAAACATCAGAAAACGATTCTAAGGACACTTCAGCAGAATGGTATGGTTAAGCGCATTAACAGGACCATCCTTGAGCGCGCTAGGAGCATAAGGTTGTCGAAGACGTTTTGGACAGATGCTGTGAATACCGCCACATATTTCATCAATAGAAGTCCCTCAGCACCATTGAATGGTGAATTATTAGAAGAAACGTGGATTAGGAAAGAAGTGAACCTTGCATATCTAAAAGTGTTTGGTTACACTTCATATATTCACATTGATGCAGAGCATAGAAACAAGTTGGATGCGAAGTCCAGGAGGTGCACGTTTATAGGCTACGGGCAACATGATTTTGGCTACTGTTTTTATGATACAAAAAATAGTAAAATCATCAGAAGCAAAGATGCAGTCTTCAATGAAAAGGTGATTCATAAGGACAATGTACTGCAAAATAAGGCCAATGAGAAAGAATTCATAGAGTTGGAAGAGTTACCGGACACGGATGTTACAGTGCCACAGGATGATCACACATAGGAGCATTATGAGGCAGAGCCACAAACACCAGTTGTGAGGAGGACTACTCGAGCGAAGAGACCCATGGTCCGATACTCACCCTCCTTACATTATTTACTGCTGACAGATAATGGTGAACCAGACTGTTTTGAAGAGGTATTACAGTCAGGTACATGGGTTAAGTGGGAGCAGGACATGGATGGTGAGATGGACTCTCTTGAGTCAAATCGTACATGCAAGCTAGTCACTCAACCTAAGGGTAAGAAAACTCTTCATAACAAGTGGGTTTACAGACTGAAGGAGGAGCACGATGGTTCGAAACGGTATAAGGCCAGATTACTTATGAAAGGATTTCAACAAAAGGCAAGTATCAATTTCACTGAAATATTTTCACCGGTAGTGAAAATGTCTACGATTCGCATGATCTTGAGTATAGTGGCTATAGAGGACTTACATCTAGAGTAGCTAGATGTTAAGACAGTTTTTCTTCATGGAGACCTTTAAGAAGAGATATATATGTATCAGCTGACAGGATACGTGGCACCAGAAAAGGAGAACAAGGTGTGTAGACTGAAGAAGAGTTTATATGGCCTGAAGCAAGCCCCGATGTAGTGGTACAAGAAGTTCAACAGTTTTATATTGGGAAACAGTTTTAGAAATGTCATGCAGACCACTGTTGCTACTTGAAGAAGTTTGATACGTCGTACATCATCCTTCTTATGTACGTTAATGATATACTTGTGGCCGGATCAAGCATGAAGGACATCTCAGATCTTAAAAGACAACTGTCTAGAGAATTTGCCATGAAGGATTTAGGAGCTGTAAAATAAATCTTAGGCGTGATGATAAAATATGATAGGAAAAATAAGAAACTAGTTTTATCACATGCAGAGTACATAACCAAGGTACTTGATCGATTCAGTATAGGAGGTGCTAAGCCGGTTAGCACTCCATTGGCTAACCACTTCAAACTTTATAATGAGTAAGGTGCAAAGATGTTGGAGGAACGAGACTACATGGCTAAAGTCCCATATGCGTCAGCTATTGAGAGTCTCATGTATGCTATGGTGAGCACGAGGCTAGATATTACTAAGTAGTAGGAGTTGTTAGCAGGTTTATGAACAACCCCCGGAGGGAACATCGGGAATCTGTGAAGTGGATCCTCAGATAGCTGGTAGGTACTGTGGATGTAGGGCTGTGTTATGGAGGATCAGAAATTAAGCTACAAGGCTACGTAGATTTAGATTTAGTAGGAGATATCAACAACAGAAGAAGCACTACAGGTTATGTCTTTACTCTGGGTAATGCTGCAGTCAGTTCAGTCTCTCAGTTATAGAATATAGTATCTATCAGTACAATGGAAGCAAAATATGTTGCAGCTACAGAAGCCTGCAAGGAGATGGTGTGGATGCAAGGTTTCATGGAAGAGTTGGGAAAGAAGCAAACATATTGGAAGCTGTACAGTGACATTCAGAGTGCAATACACTTAGCTAAGAATTTAACTTTTCATTCAAGGACCAAGTATATTGACATCAGATATCACTTCATACGTTCGTTACTGATGGATTGATTGCTCTAGAGAAGATTCATGCAAGTGAGAATCCTGTGGATATGCTGACCAAGGTGGTCACACAAGAGAAGCTGAAGCTCTGTTCAGTTTTGATTGGTGTTCAGGCTTGAAGATGGAGAGGTGGTGCACTTTGAATATAGAAGACAAAGGATTATGGTGATGTGTCTCCAAGTGGGAGATTGTTGAGATGTGGAGCCACATTTGGACAGGGCCGCTCGACTAGTCGAGGGCTAGCTCGACTCAAAGTCCAGCGAGCAGCAGTTTTTTGGGTTCGAGGTGCTCGACCGATCAAGGCCCTTGCTCAACCCGTCAAGGGTCTACTCGACTAGTCGAACAGCCTACTCAACCAGTTGAGGTTACGCATATTCGTTTCCAGATTTTACACGGACTGCGTAATTTTGAAGTAGTTTTCACAGAAGTGCGAAAAGGAAGTTGCTTAAACTATAAATAGGGGTCCCTAGGGCTATTATATGGTTATGAGAGTTATTCTAAAGTGTATGCAAAGGGTTTTTTCTATACATCCAAGGGAAGATGTTAGTATATTGCTTGTAATCTCATTTTCTTCATAGTGGAAGTTTGCACACGTGGTTTTTTTTATCCTTGTTGTGGTTTTTCCATGTATATTCTATCTTGTGGTTTGTTTGGGATGCTTTGATTATACTTCTAGATTATATTTCTTCTTGTTTATAGTTTGTGGGTGAGATCGGAGATTGGATCTCGGTTCACTATCGTTGTTGGCGTGCTGCGCAACAGAGCTCACTATAAAACGTGTGGGGTCCATCGTTGTGAACATATACTATCCAATTTATTCTGATGTTACCCACTAGGATGTAGAGCCGCTCCTAAAATTAGGACATTCCAACACTCATAGGCCGCACCACACAAATTTAGAGGCTTATGCATTATTTTACACAGTTACTTATGGTATGGCTCATGAAGGCCTAGATTGGACTGATTTTTAGGATGCTTGGTGAAAATGTAAGCAGGACACCTAATGGGCAGGGTGATTTGATGCATGTTCCTTCCACGCTCATTCAGCAAAAGTCATGTCTTTTGTAATTTATATGACTATGCCAAGTAAGGTTGGGATGGTATTTGTGCAGCATACAACACTCTCAAGCTCTATTAAGCCACTGTACTGATGCCTCAGTGGTGGACTCATAAGAGTTTCAACACTAGGTCATGGGATCGAGTACCCATTTGGTGAAATCCCACTGTGGTGTGAGTGCACGGGTGTTGGCCAACTATCTTGTCTGTAGGACATGTCCACTTCGTGCTATTAGGTGTGCTAATAATGGACATGATCCATAAATCAAGTGGGTCACACCACGAAGAACAATGGTAGGGAACCACAATCATAGGTATGTGTGAAGCACCTTGCTTTATATATTACATCTAACCGGTTAATTAAGTGTGACTAAACAAAAATATGAAAAATCAACTTAATCTAAAACTAAGATAGACTATGTCACATGTACTTGTCTCTAGGCCCTCATAATATCTGCAACAAGAGTTCGCCCGCCATGGAGATCATTGTGAAATGGATGGGTCCTCCCATGGCAATCCTGACCGGGAGGTAGGAGCGGCGTGTGTAGGGATCATCTAGGAAGAGTCCTTTTCGCCCTCCACCATGCTTGTGATCAGGTCTCAAACTCCATGGCAGAAACCTGAGCAATGTTGGATGGGATAAACTCTAGTTATGAGTTAGGGTTTAATAACATCATCATTGAATCTGACTCTTGTGCCTATCTAGTCCCCTTGAGCCAATTTCATGGATCATTTGATTCCATGTGGGGGCTATTGATCACTTGAGGTGGGCTATCAATTCTAGATTCTCCCACACATTAAGAGAGGGGAACTCAATAGTGGATGGTGTAGCTAAACTAGGTAGTGGTGGGCCAAATCACTTATTCAAGAATATGATAAAGCTTCCGTGGAAAATTCGGGATTTGGTAACGCGGCATGGGTGTGTTGAGAAAGAAAATAATCTCTAATCAAGGCTCCGTGGGAGAAGGTTTAACATGGTGATGGCAACTTATGGATGTTGGTGTGTCGACGATGACCGGTTTTGCATTATTTGTCTATGGCTTTTTTTTCTTTTTAGGTCCCTCCATTCATATTTATATAATTGTGGAGCTGAATTTTGTTCGGCGTTCATACGATAGGGATGACTTGGTAATTTTTATGAGCTCGCTTGAGTTTAATTTGTACCGTCTTTTTTCGAATTGAACAAAGTTATAGATGGTGTGGTTCCACCTTTTAAGAAAAAAGAGACCTCCTAATTTTTCTAATTAGGGTTTATTTTGATAAAAATAAAAACACAAAATCCTTCGTTGAATATTTTTGCTGTGTATAAAAGAAAGTATCGTAAAATTCTTGGAGTATGACAGTAATTAGAGTATCATAAAATTCTTGGTGCACACCCATAATTGGAGGATTAATAGGTTAATAACTCTAATTATAATATAACTATAGGGTTTAGATTGTAATTTTACTACCCAAGAAAATTCCACAAGGAGGTTGATACAGTCCATCACTATGCTAAGATTAATTTAAAACATAGAAAACGAAACTTCTAAATGGCTCGATAAAATCAAAGATCAACGTATCTCTGAAGTGTGTTTACTGGAACAACCCTTATTTATGGTAATACTGAGAACATGAACGGTTTATGTGACTAGACCACTGGGCCACATTAGCATGTGGACCCAATGGGGCAACACACACTGGCATGTATGAGTCAGTCGCATAAGCAAAGTAAACTCCATAGTCCTTGGAGCTAGGCGGATTGCTTACTGACGGTGTCAGTAGGGGTGTACATCAGGCCGAAGCGTGTCGAATTGGGCTCAACCCAGCCCGACCCGGTCACAAGTCAAACCAGACCGAACCTAGCCCGGCCTGGTCACCGGGCCAATATGTCCAGCCTGAACCCGGCCCGGTCAGCAATCGGGCGAGCTCGAGCCAGTTTCAGACCCACGATTTGGACGACCTTGATTTTTTTACTCTGCTCCATCTACTCCATGGGAAGGGCTTTGGCAAGTAACTTGAACGACCTTAATTTTTAGGAAGGACTTTTGTCATAGATTTTTGGGACTTTGCTCCATCTACAAAGGGACCCACTATTTGGACGGCATGGATTACTGTAAATGGTTAAGGTAAGCATTGAGGAATATATATATATATATATATATATATATATATATATATATATATATATATATATAAACGGCCGAGTTGGGCCGGGTCGGGTTTTGGGCCGAGTTGGGCCGAACTGGAACTTATTTGAACTCGGCCCGAACTTAGTTTGGGCCGAAGAAAATGGCCTGTCGCAACCCGAACTCAGTTCCGGGTCGGGCCGAGTCGAGCTTTTTCGGGCCGAGTTGAGCGAGTTAATCAGGCTAGCCCGATTCATGTACAACCCTAGGTGTCAGTAGCAAGGTGGTATGATTCTTAAAATGAGGGAGATCTAAATCTCATATGGACCACACTATAAGAAAGAGTGGTGATTAAACACCCACCGTTAAAAACTTCTTAGGGCCACAAAAGTTTTGGATTAAGCTGATATTTTTGTTTTCTTTTCATCCTAAAGTGAGTGACCTAATCAACAGGTTGGATGACAAATAAACATTACAGTCAGCCTTAGGAAGTTTTAAATGGTAGGGATTCAATAGCCACTGTTTTCTTGTGGTGTGGTCCACTTGAGATCTGTATCTCCATCGTTTGCAGTCTCATGATCTATAATGATCTACAAAAATAGGTGGACGGTTTGGATTAAAAAAAAAGTAGCCGCCTCGCTACTGTCAGTACGCAATCCGGTTCTTTGACGATACTTGCTATCGGTAAATGATAAGGTGATTCGCGCGAGGAAAGATAGGAGAGGTGAACAGTGGCACACGTGTTAAATCAGAACCATATATGACTTATAAGACTTAGGAGAGTGCAACGCCTCCAAAAGTTGGATGGCATGCCAATCAGGTGGTCGCAAGTGCTTCCACTTTTTTCTTTGGAGAAAAAACTCCTCATAATCCATTAATCAACATCATATACAGCCATTCAGGTGGTCCCTACAAAAAGAAAGAGGAGCACGCCGATCGTGTAACCACATACAGAAAACCAGAAAAGAAGGCAAGTGCTCCCACCTTTCTTTATTTAAAAAACAAAAAAAAACAAAGTGAGCTTGCGCACGGTGAATACGACGGTGGTGATTTTCTTCCTACCTGTATATATTTTTTTTTTTACGGTTGTGTAACCCCACCAGATCCGTGGATTTGACTGATTCAAGTTCGAGAGCATGGCTACGATTGATCCCACATGATAATTGGCCAGGAATTCTCACACGACTTTTCACCTATTCGATCCAACGCGACCGACCACAAACTTAGATAACCAAAATAGACCACCGACTGTACGGAGAACCTATTTCGGACGAAAATAACCCTCCTTTTTCACATGCTTCTTAACTTAACCGAGGGTATTTTGGTCCGTCCGTACCCTAAAAATCGCCTTCCGTCGTCTAAGCTTCCCGCCAGCGAAAAAAACTAATTACCTAAAAGACACTATCTACTTTGCTAATTATTTTCTTCTTTATTGTTATGTATCCAATGAAGTTATTGATATATGGACTCGCGTAATGTATCACACACTACGGAAGTCCGCACGTGTTGACATGGCAAACTTCTGTGAGCCCCACCATGATATATGTGTTATATCTATACTATCCATCCATTTTTCAACATCAATTTAGAGCATGAACCAAAAACCGAGGCAAATCTAAAGCTCAAGTGGACCACACCACAAAAAGCAGAGAGAATGACACCCACCTTTGAAACTTTCTTGAATGCCCACCACGATATTTATTTGATGTCAAAGCTGTTGATATTCAAAACTGAAATAGATCTGCGTCTCTAAGGGAAAACACAACACGAAATAGTGAGAACTGACCATTAAAATTACTCTTGGGCTAATCAGGTATGTTTGACCTCTTTTTTTTTTTTTTTTTTCACTGACATTTCACACTTTACTATCAGCCACCGCCGCTGGGGATGGATATCAAGACCTCAACGTTGAAACAAGATATCTTTCACCCGGTCTACCACTAGACTGAGTTGGAGGTTATAAACCAGTTGAATAGAAATTAAACATAAGTGGGTCCTGCGAAGTTTTTTTAATGGTAGACATTCCAGCACTACTGTATGGAAACGGATCCACTGCCCACCCTGGCTAGTGGTCGGTGCTCCGTGGGCCCCACCATGATGTGTGTTTCATCCATGCCGTCCACTCATTCTTTCATATCATTTTATTGTATGAGCCTAAAAAATGAGGTTGATCCAAATCTCAAGTGGACCGCACAGTGTTGATTGAATGCCACCATTAAAAACGTCTTAGGGTTACAAAAGTTTTGTATCAGCGCGCACACACACACACACACACACACACATATATACACACATATATATATATATATATATATATATATATATATATATATACCCTTCATCCAAGTCTGTATGACCTAGCCAAAAAGTTATGTACCGAATAACCATTACAGTGGGCCGTAGGAGGTTTTTAATGGTGGATGTTCAATCACAACTATTTACCTCATTTTTTGGGATCAAGTCCTAAAATTATCTTTCAAAATGGATGAACAGCGTGAATAAAACACATACATCATGGTGGGGGTCCACATAGCACCGACCACTAGCCACCTGGCTGGTGACGGCCTAACTAGCCAAACCGTGTCCCTACTGTATGCGATGATGTGGTTGGCCTGAGAATTATATTTGCTTCAGTTTTGAGCCAATGTTCTAAAATGTACTAGAAAAGAAGATGCATGGCATGGATATACAACATGGACATCAAAGTGGGCCCACGGTCATAACCCACCTGACTTAATCCACCGGCTTGATATACAAACAAGATTGCCTAATGACCCCAACACCACGCAGCTATATGTTGTCGGGACTATATGGACCGACCATATATCCATTTTTGCAGCTCATTTTAGGGCATGAGCCCAAAATTGAACATATTGAAACTTAAGTGACCAGGCTAAGGTTGAAATTTTTTTTTGAATAAGTGTGGTTCACTTAAGCTTTTGTATGATTCAATTTTGGATTAAAGCTGTAAAATGAGTTGGAAAAATGGATGAACGGTAGATATAACAAATACATTATAGTGGACCTACGGGTTCCTCGGTGGCCCTACAGAGTCCTCGCAACACGTAGCTACGCGGGCCTGATGTCACCACGCAATGGACGCGATATACCGTCCAGGACAAAAGATATTTGTCTTGAATTGAACAAACAGAAAATTCAACTGATACGATTTTCCCATGCATCTTTTGTATATAAACCCTGCTGCATTTTCCCAATCTTGCTCCCCTCTCTGACTTCCATCTCTCTCTCTCTCTCTCTCTCTCTCTCTCTCTCTCTCTCTCTCTCTCTCTCTCTCTCTCTCTCTCTCTCTCTCTCTCTCTCTCTCTCTCTCTCTCTCTCTCTCTGCAGTCTATGGCTCGGAGTGTTTTTGTGTCAAACTCATCTCTTTTGCAACCAACGTGCCTGCCCCAGCAAATATCAAGGCAGTTCTCTATGCTTGAGAGGGGTGTATTGTCAGATCGACAATCAGGAAAGGCTTCTATAGCGGCACCGATTGCAACAAAAAATTCCGAAATGAGATCTGGTTCTATAGTTGCACCAGTGGTGGTGACAAAGGCCACAACTAGTTTCAATTTGGCTCGCATGTGGAGAGAGATTCAAGGTTCAAATGATTGGGAAGATCTTGTTGAGCCATTGAATCCACTCCTCCGAGAAGAGATCATAAGGTATGGAGAATTTGTCGCAGCATGCTACAAGGCATTCGATCTCCACCCAAGATCGAAACGCTACTTGAATTGTAAGTATGGAAAGAATAGCATGTTGAAAGAAGTTGGCATGGAGGGTTGTGGTTACAAAGTAACCAAGTACATCTATGCAACCCCCAACATAAATATTCCCATCCATAATTGGACATCTTGTAGCCGTTGGATTGGATATGTCGCAGTCTCTTCTGATGATCAGGTCAAGAGGCTGGGAAGAAGAGATGTAGTCATAGTCTTCCGTGGAACTGTTACAAACAGTGAATGGATTGCGAATTTCATGAGTTCATTGGCTACTGCGCGGTTAGACCCTCAAAATCCACGGCTCGACGTTAAAGTGGAGTTGGGCTTTCTGAACTTGTATACTTCAGCTGATGATAGCACTTCCAAGTTCGGCCATGGAAGTTGTCGAGAACAGCTTCTATCTGAAATATCACGAATTAAAAATGAGTATAAGAATGAGCAGCTGAGCGTTACAGTGGCTGGACATAGCATGGGAAGTGCTCTAGCCTTGCTTCTTGCATATGATATTACAGAGCTTGGGTTGAACAAAACCGAATCAGACCATGGAATACCCACTACAGTTTACTCGTTTGGGGGGCCGAGGGTTGGGAATTCCAGCTTCAAGGAGAGATGCAAAGAACTTGGAGTGAAGGTTCTGAGGATAGTGAATGTGAATGACCCCATCACCAAGCTTCCTGGGGTTTTTCTCAATGAGAATTTTAGGGTTTTAGGAGGAAGATATGAGCTTCCTTGGAGTTCTTCATGTTATGCTCATGTGGGAGTTGAGATAGCTCTTGATTTTATCAAGATGCAAAACCCTTCATGTGTTCATGACATGGAGACTTACATTGACTTATTGAGATGCCCTGAAAGGGTGCCAGTTCATAGGGGTGAGCCTGATTTTCTCAACAAGGCTAGGGAATTCTTCAGTGCAGAAAAGCTGGAAAGGTGGTCATGGAAAAAATCTGCAAGAAACAAGGATAACTTGGTTTAAATATCTTAGGACTAGATTCATAACATCATAACCTAGACTACATGAACCCCTCGGCCTTCTTCTTCTTCTTCGTCTTCTTCTTTTTCATGTAACTGCTTGTTCTTGTAAATGGGTTTTCATCTTTTGAGGATGGATGTGTATGTAAATTTATATTAGTTACTAGATATTTGTAACATCTCAGAAAGAAATTATAATGGTGTTCCATTCTACTCGAGTTGAGCAGCAAACCTTGAAAGTTGAGTAAAAGATGTATGAAATTGAGCAATGTTACTCCAATCATTTTAGGAAGTTATTTTTAGACTGCTAACAAACTGTTGATTGGCAATCCCTTCAATGGAGATATGTTTTTCCTACCTTTGCTCTTTTCTTTTTTTTTTTTCTTTTTTCTTTTTTTTTAAAAAATTTTTTATAATGGAGATTGATTTGTGTGATCATTTTGAAGAATCATGGAGTTGATTGCATATGAATGAAGCTTTGTTTTGGGGCCCTAGAGTTCTCTTCTTTATTTATTTATTTTGCCTGGTGAAACAATATTAGGCACCTATCTCTTAGGTAATGAAGCAACTGATCAAGTGCCAGACCGTTGTATCGGCCCAGATTTTCTTAATTTATATACTATATTATGTGTTTGTCTTTTATTACTTTAATGATTATAAAAAGCTCACATTTTCAAGTCGATGAAGTCATTATATGCATAAACATATTTTCAAGTCCTTGTTCACACATTAGTCTTCAATTGTTATTATTAAATTAAATTTTGTTGAATTTTGTAACATAGGGTTTTTCCTAATTGGTGCATGAGAATTTCCTTTTGTCAAAATTTTTATCTGAAAACACATCCTAGAGAGAATAAATGAGAACTAGTTACATACTTAAGTCTAGTCAAATTTATGTTATTCCAAGAACAATTTGCCTCGTACACATTCAGTCATTATCTGCAAATCAATCTTCTCTTAATCTGAAAGAAGAAATAGAAAAAAGAAAATCTTTTCTTAAGCATGAGCATAGGAGCATAGATCATCAGCAATGAATTCATGAGGACTGCATTTGGATGTGCAAGCAAAGCGAATTATGGACATCCAGTTTTATCAAGACCTTCAGGTATGCTCTGCTCTCTGATTAGTGGAGATATTGATTGTTTGGGTATGAAGGTGTCAGTTTGTGTTCGGAGGTTTTTGTGGTATGTTTGTGAAGCCTTGGATATGGTGTATGGGGGATCTTGGCCTTTCGGACGTGTTTGGAGGTGCTTTTATCTTCATGGAGTTGCCTGGGTAGTTTCAGCTGGCTGTGGGAGATGTTCGAGGTCTGATCAGAAGAAGGCCGAGGAGCATCACTGCTGCAGATGGAGTGCAGTGTTGTGTGCGTCCTGGCCTTGTGCAGGTGGTATGCCTTTGTTTGGGATAGGCCAGATATATTGGATTGGATCTGTAGGGTCCAAGCTGGTATATTTTGTTTGTATGCTGCGGAGTTCCAGGATTTAACTTCCAATCCCTTCCAATCCGACCGGCCAAACGAGCCCTTAGTGTCAGTTTGGGCGGTGGGATTGGAAGGGATTAGGATGGATATACCCACCATCATTTGAAATTACCAAGAATAACACACATGGATTATATCTAAACTGTTCATTTGTTTTGTAACCTCATTTTATGGCATGGGCTTGAAAATGATGTAGATCCAAAACTTATGTAGCCCTAGAGAAGTTTTCAACGGCAAGTATTCAATCCCTGTTGCTTTTTATGGTGCGGTCCACTTGAGCTTTAGATATACCTGATTTTTTAGCCCATGCTCTAAAATAATATTGATAAATGAGTGGACAGTGTGGATATAGCCCACACATCACGGTGGGACCTACACAACTTCCCAACATTTAGTGAAATTGGCGTGGGACCTAGTGTAATTTCATTTAATGTAATTCCAAGCTTTTCCATTCTTCCCAAACATGGAGTTGAATTAGCAAAAGAGAGATGAATATCACATCCCACCTAATCTTCGGTGGGATGGGATTCAAAAAACATAATTATTACCCATGACATGAATTGTCATGACATAAGATCAATTCTATGCTTTGTTGGTAATATGGTGGTACATTGAATAAATATACCCACCATCATTTGAAATTAATGAGAATAACACACATGTGTTATATCTAAACCATTCATTTGTTTTGTAACATCATTTAATGGCATGGGCCTAAAAATGAAGTAGATCCAAAACTTATGTGGCCATAAAGAAGTTTTCAACGGTAAGTATTCAATCCCCATTGCTTTCTATGGTGGGGTCCACTTGAGCTTTAGATATACCTGATTTTTTAGCCCATGCTCTAAAATAATCTCGAAAAATGGGTGGATGGTGTGGATATAGCCCACACATCATGGTGGGACCTACACAACTTATTAAAATTGAGTAAAATTGGCACAAGACCCAATGCAATTCCATCTAACCTAATTCCAGCTTTTGCATTCTTACCAAACATGGAGTGGAATTGGCACTGGACCAGATGAATCCCATCCCACCTAATCCCTTCTAATCCCGCGGCCCAAACAGGCCCTTAGGCTGCTATCGATGTTGATTTTAAGTGCGCCAGGCAGGCGTGCATCGGTAGTAGAAGCGGTTAGGCTTCTCGCATCCCTGCTCCAGATTTTATTAGGGCCCGTTTGGCCGGGTGGATTGGAAGGGAGTGAATGGTATTAGGGTGGATGGCATGGATTTCTAGGTAATGATGGTGTTGTCAGCGGATTGTCTTGAGATCCACGGGATTGCTATATCGCTGGATTGATACATCCAGTCCGTGTGGCACGCCCGGCCAATCTGGAGATTAAAGCTTCCGATCCCCTCCAATCCGATGAACCAAACACGTCGCAGGCTAATTTGAACAGATTAAGCTGGATTGGATGGGATTTAAAGGTAATGATGGTGTTGTCAGTGGATTGTCCGAAGATCCATCGGATTTGGATCAGATCATCTACACTGTTTGGCACGCCCGGCCATTCCCGGGATTTACCATCCAATCCCTTCCACTACCATCTAATCCCTTCCAATCCAACCGGCCAAACGGGCCTTTAGCGTTGCGGGGGTAGTCCTCAGGGTTGGAGGCTGTCAAAAGTTGGTTTGGCTAGTTTTTTGTTTTTCCTTTGCTTATGTGGATGTTGTTTTGAGTTTATATGATAGGTGAGAATCGTTGGTTTTTTTTTTTTTTTTTTTTTTTAAAAAATTTTATTTTAGAGCTTTACCCAATGTTCATGTTTGTACATCCTCTTATATTCTTATCAACAAAATTACAAGTGGTGTTCTCCCACATTTATGAAAAAAAAAATAATAAATAAATAAATGACTTTAAATCACCAATGCTTCCAAAGATTTGAGGAAGAAGATGAAGTTAAGGGTCTTATCGGAAACTTGGATTTCAAATACTGGATTTTGAATCACCTTAATTCAGAATTAATAGTGATTCTGAATAATTTAGTTGTGTTTGGTAGCTTGTATTTAAAATTGTTAGGTGACCGCAAAAGTAAACCTCGAGTCCGAATCAAACATGTGAGAGATAAACTGATAAAGCATGCATAGGAACACACAATTTTGCATGGAAAATCCTTGCGAGAAAAAACCACGACACAAAGCGACAATAAAATTCACTATGAATGACAAATTACAAGAGATTGATTAATTTACGGATATGAAATCCTTCAGAAAACCCTAACTTCCCTTCAAAACTCCTTTAGAAAACCCAAATGTTGTACAGCTCTTAATCATTAGACAAAATTACAAGTGGTGTTCCCCCACATTTATGAAAATAATAATAATAAATAAATAAAATAAGTGACTTTAAATATGAATGACAAATTTGAGGAAGAAGATTGATTAAGGGTCTCACGGAACTTGATTTCAAATCTGGATTTTGAATCACCTTAAAAACCCTGGTGACTGAATAATTTAGTTGTGTTTCAAAGCTTGTATTTAAAATTGTTAGGTGACCGCAAAAGCAAATCTTTAAGCGAATCAAACTTAATCATTAGAACACACAATTTTATATGGAAAATCCCCCCCCCCTCACTGACACAAAGCGACAATAAAATTCACTATGAATGACAAATTACAAGAGATTGATTAATTTACGGATATGAAATCCTTAGAAAACCCTAACTTCCCTTCAAAACTCCTTTAGAAATGTTTAAGCCTTAATCATTACACTACACACACACACACACACACACACTCATAATAGAAAACAAATAATGCAATTACGCAAAACTGTGTGCCATTGATCTAAGCATGGATCGAGCGACCCTTGATTGATTGACAGCCAAATACGATTGCTTAAACATGCTCAAAAGGGTCCAACGAGTTTACAAGTATTATTTAACAATAATCAATTGCTCGAACCTCCCAGGTCGATCAACCGAACCTATTCAAAACAGTCCAGATACTAATCAGTATAATTTGTGTCTCACTCTCGATCGATCAAGTGGGTTGTTCGGTCGATCGAACTCTCCTATTTCTGTACAGATTTGAAGACATCTAGACAACAATCTCCACCATGGTTTCAATTATCATAAATGACAACTCGAACCTCCATATGTAATCGCCTCTATCATAGCTTCACCATTATCGTCACTTCTCATACAAACTCCGTCTTCATCAAACCTTTGCTAGACCTAGAGAAGTTAAATAAAATTTGAACTTCTTTATGGGAAGCGCATTTGTAAGCATATCCATTGGATTCACACTCGTGTAGATCTTTTCAAGAATAACTCTTCATTCCTCAAGCACCCGTCGGATAAAATGATGACGAACATCAATATGTTTAGTTCTATAATGGTAGACCAAATTCTTTGCTAAATTAATCTCATTTTTACTATCACAATTAACTGGTACGGCTTCCTACTGAAGGCTAAGCTTGTTTATCGTTTCATGCAACTAAATACCTTTCTTAAAAGCCTCTGTCATTGCCATATACTTAACTTCAATTGTGGAAATTAGAGCAACTGCAACTGAAGCTTCGACATCTAACTAATCACTCCACCCGTTCGTACAAACGTGTAACCAAAAGTTAACCTTCTATTGTCTGCGTTTCTTACATAATCAACGTCTGCATAACTTACATTTTTCTTCGATTTTTCAAATGTCAAGATGTAGTCTGTTGTACCTCATGGATAATGAAGTAGCCATTTCACTACCTCCCAATATTGCTTGCCGGGCTTTGACATGTATCTATTCACAATATCATCTACATGTGAAATATATGGTCTCATAGAGACCACGTCATACATCAAACTGCTAACTGCACTTGAATATGACATATGAGACATGAACCACTTTTCTTCATCTATAATGAGACATTATTCTAAAGAAAGCTAAAAGTGAGCAACACGGGGTGTGCCGACTAGTTTAACCTTGTCCATCCCAAACTTCACCAATACCCTCTCAAGGTATTCTTCCTGAAATAACTATAACATGCTCCTCTATCTATCTCTTTGTATATCAATGCTGAGAATCCTCCTTATAACCCTAAGATTCTTCATTTCGAATATCTCTAATAATTGAGTCTTCAATATATTGATCTTAAACATGCTATGATTGTCTATAAACATGTCATCAACATATAATACTAGTAAGATGAATTCTCCATCACTTAATGTCTTAAAGTATACACAATGATTATATTCACCTATGGTAAACCAATGACTCACCATAAAAGTATCAATTTTCTTTTACCACTACTTATGCGATTGTTTCAGGCTGTACAACAACCTCCTCAACCTACAAACCTTATTCTCTGACTCCCTCATCTTGAACCCCTCTGGTTACTTTATGTAAAATTTCTCTTTTAATTACATATGTAGAAAAGTAGTCTTTACATCCATTTGTTCCAGTTCCAGATTGTATTGGGTAGCCAACGTTAATACAAATCTAATAGATACCTACTAGACAACTGATGAGAATATCTCATTGAAGTCGACACCTTCTTTCTGTATATACCCATTCACAACAAATTTCACCTTGTATCTTTCATGTTTCTTCTTCTAAATCCGCTTACATCCGATCACTTTACACCTAATAAGAAGCTCCAACAACTTTCACATCTCATTCTCAAACAAAGAATGCATCTCATCTTGAAATCACCGGCATCTCAGTATCTGTGTCATCTAATACTTTTTGGAATGTAGACGGATCCCCTCATCTATTATAAGAGTGAATGCAATATTCAAGTCATCTCTAATCTCAACGGTTATATGTGATATCTTGGTGAATTTTTCCTCACAGGTGACTGCTCAACTTGCTCCTGTACCTCTTCTTATGTCTCGACTTCTTCCTATGACTCAGATTTTTCTAATTTGACATAAATAACCATTGATTTTTTTATTTATTTCCTTGTGTTCATCTTTATGGAAGAAGGAATTCTCATCAAAACTAATGTTATATCTAATAGTGATCTTCCGTCTGACTCGGTTATATAGGCTGTATGCCTTCATACCATCACCATAGCTAACAAAAGTGTACTACTTACCCTTTGGTCTAGTATATCTCTCTCTCAAATATTTGCAGCCTTGAGTAGTCTACATCATGACTACTCCACACTTCTTATGGAATTTTATAGTTAATCTATAACAACTACCTTTTTTATAGGTTAAAATTTTAATTTAAAAATTTGAAGGAATGATTGAATTTGTTGTAACATTCTCATTCTTATCTTATCCAAGGAATTGTTCTCTCTTCATAAAGATTGGACGTTCTCTCCATCTAGAAAAGAGAGAGAGAGAGAGAGAGAGAGAGAGAGAGAGAGAGAGAGAGAGAGAAACAATAGGGGATAGAGATAAATTAAAAGGAAGAAGGGCTTGCAAGGTCAATATTTTATTAATTTATTTATATTATTATGGTTTGAGCCTACATGATGGATGGTGTAAATTTACCATGAGCGCAAGCCATGTGCACATATATCATCAAGTGTGTATATGCATGGTGTACCTTGGAGCACCTCACGTATGAAAAATAGGGAAGAAAGGTAAAACACATAAATATAGACTTAAGAAAAACTTTTCCCAATGAAGAAAAATATGTACAACACTAGATCATTCGGGTAGCAACCAGAGACAAAAAAGCTGGCCTGCCTATCATATCTATACAAAAGTGGTACCCTCAATCTTTTTAATATAGTCCAAACCCATTTTATCCAAAAGATAACGACCCTTGACTAGTCTGGGGAGATCAGAAATGTCCTTGAAGAGCTGATTGGCTTGCGACAGACTTCCCTACTTAGCTAATCCATCAGCCGGACCTTGGCCTCTCCAGCGATATGAGAAATCCCAAAAAATGCCCTTATGACTGAGCCTCCTAATTCTGGATGGCCAGTATTTCCATTTCCATGTGCTAGAGGAATTAACGATGATGCATTCCACCACCCATTTAGAATCACATTCTATGAGAACTCTGTTTAACCCAAGAGATAAGCAGCGAGTCATGCCATTATGAACGGCCCGAAGCTCAGCTTTGTTGTTAGAAGCGATCTCATACCCATTATTGAATGAAAATATCATAAGACCTTGGCTATCTCTATAAATACCTCCTCCACCTGTAGGCCCAGGGTTCGACAGTGCAGATCCATCAACATTCAACTTAAACCAGGCCACTTTGAGTTTGATCCACCTAACAATTATAAATCTTGGGGAAGGGCGATGAGGATGGGATTGGAGCAGGTTCAAGAGATCAGAGTGGTCAACCAACAATAGGTTTGGACTATTTTGGAAGCGAGAGAACAAAGAAAGCAACCACCATTTAGCTCTACTGAGAACAACTTGGTTAGTTGTAAAGCCTGTATCCTAGTCCATACCATTTTGTAGACTCCGCGATCCTCCCCATCGAATTTGAAAATCCGCAACCAGTAATCGGCATTTACACGTGACCCTAAGTCGTATCCTATAAATTAGAGTCGACTCGACCCGAGACTTGTACCATTACGACCGCGCTGTCGCCGCGGTTCTAACGCCGCGTCTTGCGCACCAATGAGATACCTACGGCAGGAGTTGTGGGTCTGCGTTCATTTCGAGGAAAATGCCACGCATTGCTAATTCTGAGAGAATCTCTACCCAATCTATTACATCAATCAATCAATAAATTAAGTATACATCCCATCTCAACCCATGCTTTCTTTCTCCCCAAGATAAGCAACCTACCTAAGTCAAGTCTCATGTCACTCACACCCATCACTCTATCCCATCTCCCTTACAACCACCCTCTCTCTCTCTCTCTCTCTCTCTCTCTCTCTCTCTTTCTCTACCCATTTTTTCAAGCAACCAAATAGGGTGGACGTCCAAGCTTTCCAAGGAGAGAAAGAGCTTTGTGTGTGGCCTACTTCCTACCCGCAAATCTCTCATTCTAGCCCTTCAATCCTCATTATCTTCCATCAAAGAGAGAGCTAAGGAGTTTGGCATTCCATAGAACCAAGCAGATCCAACGATGGGTGTTTTATAGGCTTAGATTTTATTTTTGATGATTGGCCAAGTGGGGCCTACCGATTGATGGTAAAGATCTCACTTTGGACACTAGGTATGGTCAATGGCCCACCATGATTCATATGTTCATTCCATGATGGGGCCATTCTCCATGGACCCCATCGTGATGTTTAATTTTCTAATATGAAAAGGTCATCTAGACCTTGCATTTTGGGGGAGAAGGGATCTCCACCGTTGATTTTGATTGGTGTGCCCACATGTAATGGGACCCACTTGATATATGTTTATAATGCATGGAAGGGAGGGCTCATAGTGGCGGAGCCCTCCATCACTCGTTCTCTCTCTCTCTCTCTCTCTCTCTCTCTCTCCTTTTCCATGTCGTGGACCCCACTATGATGTACAGGTTTTATCTCCACTGTCCATATGGTGGGGTCACCCTAGCCAGGGGCCCAAGGACTGGCCAGGCCCAACGGACAGGCTGCTGTCAGTTTAAAAACAATATATATATATATATATATATATATATCTATATATTATATGATGGGCCCCACGTGGGACCCACCTTATTCTGACAGTGGATTGGCTAGTGTTCACTAGTTATATAGCTACTGTATTAACATCAGCAAGTTCTGTGGGTCTGACCATGAGGTATGGGTATATCCACACTGTGCAGATGGCTGGACGGTGGGACCCACCGTTGATGTATATGTTTGATATCCACACTGTCTATCTGTAGGGCCCACACATGCTATGTGTTGTTTCCACGCCGTCCAGCAACTGTTGGGACAGTGGGGCCCACTTGATGGGTTGCATCCCATCATTCAGCACGTGGGAAGCCCACCTTAATGTATGTATTTTATACTCACACCGTCCATCTTTGGATGGTGCAATGTGGGGCTAGTCATGATGTATGTGTCTTATCCACACCGTCCAACACTCTGGACAGTGGGACCCACCTCAATGTATGCACTGTATATTCACGTCGTCCGTCCCTTGGACATGAGGCCCACCATGATGTATGTGTTATGTACACACCGTTATCCATTTTCTGGATCACAAGTTGCCCCTTAGGCCAATGTGATGTGCATTAGGCCCATGTGATGCGGCCCATTGTGATGTGTATAAGGCCCGTGTTTGAGGCCCAATATGAGGCCCAATATAATGTATATGAGGCCCGAGTATGAGGCCCATTGTGATGCATTTGAGGCCCGGGTGATGAGGCCCATTATGATGTATATGCGGCCATGTTTGAGGCCCAATGAGATGCATTCGAGGCCTGTATATGAGGCCTAATGCGATGTATTTGAGGCCTAGGTGATGAGGCCCAATTGTGATGTGAAAGGCCCACCATGATGTGTGTGTTATATGCTCACGCTGTCAATCCATCTCCTAGATGTTTAGAGGGCCGACGACCCCGTTACGATTTCGATTTCTAAATGGACCACACCTTAGACAATGATGGTTAAATGTTCACCATTGTAGACCTCTCTAGGGCCCACTATTAAGTCCATTTCCACCCTTAGCCTAGTGGGCTAACCTAAATCGTTGGGCCCCCACTTATGTTAGTAATACCCTTTGGGCTAACCCAAACCGTTGGGCTTCCATCAATGATGGTGCTTTCCACCATGCCTTATAGTAATTATCTTAACATTGGAGTCCACCTTATGCACAGATCGGGCCCATGGAAAGGCCTGGTTCATTGCACGATTTAGGGTGAAGAAACTCACTTGTTATACGTAGTTTCACCTTGCCTATTACCCTTACTGTAGATGGAAGAATATGTAGTATCAGGTTGGTATTTCCACTGTTTAGAGCCCATCTTAGTGGTTGGGCTAGATCCGCCATCCCTCTGTGGACCCCACCATGTATTTAGGTCGATTATTGTTTTTATCTGATAACCATGCTAGTGAACTTAATCTGGAAGGATACACTGAGAACATGCTTAGTACAACATGCCCATACGCATTATTTACATGCTTGTTATGAGGATAGCATATGCCATTGGGCTGAATATTTATGGGACTCCCTGTGAGACAGAGTTGCCCCACATGATCGCATGGTACGCACGAGTTTGGTGCATGACTGGATGGTATGACTCATGCATCTCGCATTGTGTGACATGATCACTTGGCGCCCTAGCTATATTAGGGCTGTCTCCTCCATAGTCACATTGTGGATGGTTAGATTGGATACTGGAAATGTTTAGTTTTAGCATATGGGCACTTTGGATGTCCGTGAGTGAAAGCTCCTAAACCCTTATGGTACTAAGAGGTTGCTCTAAAGTCGAGATCGAGTGGATATATGAGCGCCCGAGTGCTGCATACCAGTAGGCCACGTCTCCCACTGTGTCGTGGTCGGTTGGAAGGGGGTGTGGCCTTATCCGCCCGAGGGTATAGGGCAAAGCTAGGCTCAGTTTGACCAGCTCATAAATGGGTCCACTATTAACGAGCCGGGTAGGCATTGGTAGACTACTGGTCAGGCGGGTAGTGAAGGTCTCTTCCACTCACTGAGCTATACGGCCATGGAGGCGGTGGTCAGTGTGGAGTGTACTAGACCCCAGTGATATCTCAGAGGGAAACTGTATTGACGTATACACTTGATATGAGGACTGCATACTTGTGTTGCATCTTGCATATGACATTTGGCTACGTAGACCTTGTATTGCATAGCCTTGGTATGATTGATAGCATTATGGACTTGCCAACATATTTTCGCATTACTCTGATATTACATACTTGGCACTTACCTTACGTACACACTTACACCAACATCTAAGCTTTTCGTAAGCTTATGCATGACTGTTACGTGCAGGTGACATCGAATCGCAGCAGCACTGAGGCAGGAGTGCATGGCAGATTATTTTGGAGCTTTTTGATCATCTTATATCTCCCTTTCCTCATTATACTTAAATGATCTATTACAGTGGATATGTGGTGATGTTGACTTAGTTATGCTCCATTACAAAAAGAATCAGGCTAAAAATCCTTGTAGGATCCAAGGATCGGAACCTAGCATATGGGTGATGGGAGCGGAGAATGGGGTACTACGGAGCCTGTTGGTGCCGGATTCAACAATTGGGAATTCTGTGATCTCGGTTTCTGAGTTTGGGGTGTGACAGAAGTTGGTATCAAAGCATAGCTTGGGAATACCTGAGGATCACATCACATAACTGCTATGAACTTAGAATGAATAGGTCCCGAGTCCGAATAACTTAGCGATTTTCTGATATAGACCCTTAACATGTGTGCCTTTGAGAGTTCTCAAGGCTGATAGGGCCCTTGTTCCTTCCTTTAGGACATGCCAACCAGGAGAACGAGGAGAGTGGTTCTCGCTCCCCCATCTAAGACCAATGCCGCCCCGACAGTGCCCGTGAGTGCAGATCAGCTGTAGTAGATGCTACAGGCAATGACCACTATCCTTCTAGGAGTAGGGCAGGTGGTCCATTGTTACGCCAGTCTAGGCAGAGCAGGAGCACACGAGCTCCCTTCTTCGAGACTTTTGACAGCTCAATCTCCCGCACTTCCAGGGCGACCCAGACCCGACAGCAACTGAGAGGTGGCGCTCCGATGTGAAGAAGATATTCGACATCATGAGATGTACGACCTAGCAACGAGTCCCGTTAGCTGTATTTCTTCTCCAGGACGAGGCTGAGCATTGGTAGGTATCAGTCGCCTGAGCAACAGGAGTTTATTTTGAGTGAACATGAGAGGATTTTGTTGACCGGTTTGACCGGAAGTTCTTTTCTGAGCATGTGCGGCAGCAGGGCACGTTAGAGTTTAAGACTCTGGTCCAAGGGAACATGTTTGTATCTCAATATCAGGCATGTTTCGTCACTCTATCGAGGTTTGCAACGTATCTTGTCGATGATGAGGGGCGAAAGGCTCGTCGCTTTGAAAACGGCTTGCGCATGTAGTCAGACACATGCTTCCGACGTTTGAGCAGGTAATGCATGGGGCCCAAGTTTACGAGGTACATTAGGCCGAATCCCAGCGGACCCGTGATTAGAGAGGGGACCGGAAGAGGAAGGCGCCCTCCAGTAACTCCCCCAGCAGTAGCAGCGACTACCCCAGAGGCTCATAGGCCGCTCAACCACCACCAGCAGTAGCACCAGCAACACCCCCTGCACTGCCTTTACGTCAGTTCTCAGCTGTATGCTTCAGATGTGGTGAGGCAGGCACCACAAGCAAGTGTGTCCCCACTCTCAGCAGCAGCAACAGTAGCAGTCGAGAGTGCCGCAGTAGCCTTCACCGCAATAGCAATGACCGCAGTACATGCCGCCAAGGCCCCAGCAGCAGCAGCCACACCAGTCGCTAAGGCCCCAACAACAGCCGAGGCAGTAATATAGGCCACCACAGCAGCAGCAACAGCGACTCAGAGGGGACATGCACCTCCCCAGCAGACCTAGGGTAGTTTTTACGCTGCCAGTAGGACCCTCAGTCATCAGGAGGGGTCGTCGAGGGTACCCTCCCTGTTTCTACAAGCATAACACTTGTATTGTTTGACTCGGTACATCTCATTCCTTTGTGGCTGAGGATTTGTGTCGATCGACTAGTTTACGTTAAAGTCTACTCGTGAGGGTTTGTCAGTATCAATGCCCTTAGGGAAGACTGCAGTGTTGGGCCAATTTTGCTCGCCTTGCCCCATTTTGGTCGGGGATATCTTTTTGCCTGCTGATTTGTTCGTGTTGCCAATGTCCGAGTTTGATGCCATCCTGGGCATGAATTGGCTCGCTGAGTACCATGCCATTTTAGACTACTCTATGAGGACAGTCACGTTTTGTCTACCCGGCGTGCCACAGTTCCAGTTTGTAGTAGAGCCCAGAGGAGAACAACTTTCCTTCCTGTTGTCGTGTGTCATTGATGAGTCAGTTTTTTAGAGTATCGACCAGCTACCAGTCGTCGTAGTTTTCCTGATGTGTTCCAGGAGATTTCAGGATTACTGCCTCACCAGCACACCAAGTTCCAGATTGATCCCGTACCCGGTACTACGCTTATTTCGAAGACCTTGTATTGCATGGCATCATTGGAGTTGCGGGAACTGTAGAAGCAGTTGGACGAATTGCGCGAGTTAGGTTTATCCGTCCGAGCAATTCACCGTGGGGAGCACCGATACTCTTCGTGAAGAAGAGGGATGGCTTGTTGAGGCTTTGTGTGGATTACCGCAAGCTCAACAAGGTCACAATTTAGAACAAGTACCCGCTCCTGTGGATTGATGATTTGTTTGATCAGCTCCAGGAGGCTCAGTTCTTTTCGAAGATAGACTTGCGGTTTGGTTATCATCAGATTCGGGTCCGAGAGGAGGATATCCCGAAGACAGCCTTCAGGATGTGCTATGGTCATTTTGAGTTCCAGGTCATGTCCTTCAGACTGACCAATGCGCCTGCAATATTCATGCAGTTGATAAACAAGGCTTCCATCCGTATCTCGATCAGTTTATTATAGATTCATCAATGACATTCAGATATATTCGAGGACTGTAAGGAGCATGAGCAGCATCTGGAGATTACCTTGTAGACCCTTCGTGCACATCAGCTCTATGTGAAGCTGAAAAGTTCTGGCAGGAGGACGTGAAGTTCTTCGGTCACGAGGTGATGAGGGAGGGCATCGCAGTAGACCCCTCAAAGATTGATGCAGTGCGTCAGTGTGGCCAGCCCACGAACACGTTTGAGCTTCACAGTTTCCTTATTTTGGCGGGCTACTATCGGCATTTTATTGAGGGATTCTCCCATGTTGCAGCCCCATTGACTAGGTTGACTCAAAAGGGCACTGAGTTCATTTGGAGCAACGCATGTGAGCAGACATTCGCAGAGCTGAAGGACCGTTTGACATTTACGCTTGTCTTTGCTCTTCCCTGTGGGAGTGATGGATTCGTGGTTTGCAGTCTACCATCATTCAGCTATTGAGCCTGTCGATTCAACCCTCTCTTGTCGCAATGGTGATCGAGGCTTAGCAAACAGACGAGTCATTACAGGGTTATCGAGCAGAGGCCGCATCCGAGAGGCAGTCGGATTGGCAGATTGGTTCTGATGGTGGACTTCGTTTTAGAGGCCGATTATGTGTTCCGGACGTTAAAGAGTTGTGCAGAGATCTGATGACCAAGGCACATGGGTCGAGATTCATTATCCACCCGGGCTCCACGAAGATGTACCGTGACATGAGGAGGCAGTATTTTTAGGCAGTGATGAAGTGTCAAATTACCAGTTTTTTAGCCGAGTGCGACACGTGCTAGCGTGTCAAGGCTGATCACTAGAGCCCCCAGGTCTATTGCAGCCGTTGAGCGTCCCGTTGTGGAAGTGGGAGCACGTATCCACTTGTTTTATCATGAGTTTGCAGAGGACTCAGCTCGATCATGACGCCATCTGGGTTGTCGTTGATCACCTGACAAAGTCGGCACATTTTCTTGCAATTCGTCTGACCTGAACTTTGGACTGGCTTGCTAGATTATTCATTGAGGAAATTGTGAGACTGCACGATGTTCCAGTTTCAATAGTTTCTAACTGAGACCTGAGGTTCACATCTCAGTTTTGGAGGGCTTCCACAAGGCGATGGAGTCTGCTTTGCAGCTCAGCATCGCGTATCATCCACAGACCAATGGGCAGACCAAGAGGGTCAACCAGATCCTTGAGGATATGATCAGAGCTTGCGTGATTGACTTCGCGGGTAGCTGGTATGAGCATCTGCGATTGACTGAGTTCGCGTACAACAACAGCTATCAGATGACCATTGGCATGACTCCTTTTAAGGCATTATATGGCAGACTGTGTAAATTATTGAGTTATTGGACCGAGGTTGGAGAGCAGTGTCTCCTAGGTCCTGAGCTTGTACAGCAGACGTCGAAGGCTATCGATATCATTAGGCAGAGGATGCGCACAACTGAGTGCCGATAGAAGAGTTTTGCTGATCATCGTCGGCGTTGTCCCTTTGAGTTCGCAGTTGGGGACCGCATGTATCTCAAGGTCTCACTTATGAAGGGTGTGGTTCATTTTGGAGCGAAGGGCAAGCTTGTCCTGAGATTCATTAGACATTTCGAGATCACTGGGTGCGTTGGCGTTGTGGCCTATCGGCTTGCCTTACCATCTTAGTTGTGTGGCATCCATAATATTTTCGATGTCTCTATGTTGAGGAAGTGTGGGTTAGACATCATTCCTTTTATTGATTGACAGTCATTAAAGGTTCGTGAGGACGCTTCTTACATTGAGCAGCTAGCCCGTATTCTTGATCGAAATGAGCAGGTCCTCCTGACCAAGGTCATTCCCTTGGTGAAGATTCAATGGGGTCACCATTCTGTTGTGAAGGCGTCTTGGGAGCGTGAGCGTTATCCCCATCTCTTTGATGATTGATTATATATTGTATCTTGTACGCTGTCTTTGATTTATATGATGATGCTATGTTTCCTCTTCTCTTATGAGTTATATCTATTCGCGATGTTAATGTAAATTTTGAGGATGAAATTTTTATTAGGAGAGGAGAGCTGTAAGGCCCGTATCCTAGTCCGTACCATTCCGTAGACTCCCGCGATCTTCCCCATCGAATTTCGGCAACCCCAACCAGTAATCGACGTTTGCGCGTGACTCTAAGTCGCATCATGTAAATCAGTGTCAACTCGACCCTGTGTGCTATGTGCCGTTTCCACACAGTCCAATAGCTGCTGGAACGGTGGGGCCCACCTGATGGGTTGCATCCCACCGTCCAGCACATGGGAAGCCCACCTTAATGTATGTATTTTGTATTCACATTGTCTATCTTTGGACGGTGCAATGTGAGGCTAGCCATGATGTATAGGTCTTATCCACACCGTCCAACATTTTATATGGTTGGACCCACCTTAATGTATGCATCGTATATTCATGCCGTCCGTCCCTTGGACGTGAGGCCCACCATGATGTATGTGTTCTATACACACCATTATCCATTTTCTGGATCACGGGCTGTCCCTTAGGCCAATGTGATGTGGCCCATTATGATGTGCATTAGGCCCATGTGATGCGGCCCATTATGATGTGTAGAAGGCCCGTGTTGAGGCCTAATATGGGCCTAATACAATGTATATGAGGCCCGAGTATGAGGCCCATTGTGATGCATTTGAGGCCCGGGTGATGAGGCCCATTATGATGTTTATAAGGCCTTGTTTGAGGCCTAATGAGATGCATTCGAGGCCCGTATATGAGGCTTAATGCGATGTATTTGAGGCCTAAGTGACAAGGCACAATTGTGATGTGAGAGGCCCACGATGATGTGTGTGTTATATGCTCACACTGTCTATCCATCTCCTAGATATTTGGTGGGCTGAGGGCCCTGTTCCGATTCTGATTTCCAAATGGACTGCACCTTAGACAATGATGGTTAAATGTTCACCATTGTAGACCTCTCTAGGGCCCACTGTTAAGTCCATTTCCACCTTTAACCTAGTGGGCTAACCTAAACCGTTGGAACCCCACTTATGTTAGTAATACCCTTTGGGCTAACCCAAACGCTGGGCTCCCATCGATGATGATGCTTCCCACCATGCCTTGTAGTAATTATCTTAACATCGGAGTCCACCTTATGCACAGATTGGGCCCATGGAAAGGTCTGGTTCATTGCATGATTTAGGGTGAAGAAACTCACTTGTTGTACCTAGTTTCACCTTCCCTATTACCCTTGCCGTAGATAGAAGTATATGTAGTATCAGGTTGGTATTTCCACTGCTTAGAGCCTATCTTGGTGGTTGGGCTAGATCCACCGTCCCTTTATAGACCCCCACCATGTATTTAGGCCGATTATTATTTTTATCTGATAACCATGCTAGTGTACTTAATCTGGAAGGATATACTAAGAACATGCTTATTATAACATGCCCATATGCATAATTTGCATGCTGGTTATGAGGATAGCATATGCCATTGAGCTGAGATGTTTATGGGACTCCCTGTGAGACGGAGTTGGCCCACATGATCACGCGATGTGCACGGGTTTAGTGCATAAGTGGATGGTATGACTCATGTATCTCGCATTGTGTGACATGATCAGTTGGCGCCCTTACTATATCAGGGATGTGGCCTCCACAGACACATCATGAATGGTTAGATTGGATACTGAAAATGTTTGGTTCTAGCATATGAGTACTTTATATGTCCATGGGTGAAAGCCTCTAAACCCTTATAGTACCAAGAGGTTACTCCAACGTCGAGACCGAGTGCCAAATACTAGTAGGCCGTGTCTCCCACTGTGTCGTGCTCAGTTGGAAGGGGGTGTGGCCTTATCTGCCCGAGGGTAGAGGGCAAAGTTAGGTTAAGTTTGACCAGCTCATAAATAGGTCCGCTATCGACGATCAGGTAGGCATTGGCAGACACTAGTCAGGCGGGTAGTGAGGTCTCTTTCACTTGCTGAGCTGTGCTACTAGGAAGGTGGAAGTCAGTGTAGAGTGTACTAGACCCCGATGATATCTCAGAGGGGAATTATATTGATATATATACTTGATATGAGGACTGGCATGCTTGCGTTGCATCTTGCATTTGACATTTGGCTACATAGGCCTTGCATCGCATAGCCTTGGTATGGCTGATAGCATTCATGAACTTGCGAGTATATTTTCACATTACTCTGATATTGTATACTTAGCACTTACCTTGTGCACACACTTACACTACTCTTTAAGCTTTTCGTAAGCTTATGCACGACCGTTGCGTGCAGGTGACGTTGGATCGCAGCAACGCTAAGGCAGGAGCGCGTGACAAATTATTTTGGAGCTTTTTGATCATCTTATATCTCCCTTTCTGCATTTTACTCAAATGATCTATTATAGTGGATATGTGGTGATGTTGTTCTGTGACTTGGTTATGCTTCATTACAAAAAAAAAAAAAAAAAAAATTCACACTGAAAATCTTCTTTGTAGGATCCCAGGATCGGAAACTGACATATGGGTGCCGGGAGCCGAGGATGGGGTACTACGGAGGCTGTCGGTACTAGATTCGGCGATCGAGAATTCTGTGAGCCCAGTTTTCAAGTTTGGGGCGTGACAGTAGTTATGGGATGCCCGTCATACCTTGCCTCATTTCTAGCCCTTCAAATCTTCCAAAGAAAGAAAGCAGGGGCTAATCGAGTGGGGGTAAAGAAAATTCTATGAGGAAGTGGCCTTTGCCACCGCCAAATGAGTTTGTCTTGGATCGTCGACTACTGGAATAGGGAAATCCCAAATATACTTGCAATATGAGACCAGATGCTACCAGTAAGATTGCCGTCCAGAAATAGGTGCGTTTAAGATTTAAGATGCGGCCCATGGCCCTGGACATCACCACAGCAGTTGCATTGTGAATCAAGGAGAACCCCTCTATGCTGAATGTTCTTGACGACTGGCATGGTCCCCTGCATCAGCCTCCACAGGAACATGGAGATCTTTGTAGGGATTCTAGGGTGCCACACCCACCTGGCCCAGGCTTTCTTCAGCCCTTTGTCTCTGTTGATGTACACATAGACTTGTTTTGCTTTTACTTGAATTATGTGTTCGGCTTTCTAGTGCATGTAGGGCTCAATCGATTCAGACTATTAAATTCTGAGAATCAAAATATGACAAACCTCTAAAAATTAGGGTAAATCAACATTTGGTTGGGCCATAATATCCAAAATATAATTCTGGATATATTCATCGTTGCAAAATCTATTGGGACCTTATGGACTTCGAATGAAGATAATAATTCTTTTGACCATTAAAAAATAATTAGGTGAACTAATGAATAACTCAGATCTCAGCTAGATAGTTAGGAAGGCTCGAGATAAGGGTGATATATGTTTTAATGGTAGAAGAATAGCTTGCGTTGTTCATGATAGTACTGACCACCGGAATCACGAATTCGGCTCATTTTTTACCAATGTCCTAAAACGATGTTGGTAAACTGGTGAACGAAATAGATTTAATGCACATTATGTGTGGACCATCAGAAAAAAAATATTATATATAAAGCTAAAAACTCTCCAGTGTACAAAGGTGAAATTAATGTATTTACGGAATCGAATTTTATCTGAATCCATGGGTCATCTATGTGGGGTTGTCTTGATACAAATGAGAGGTACATGCCATCCATTGATCTTGTCACAAAAGAAACTCAAAAGAAACTTGGGGTTGAAAATTTAACTCAAAAGAAACTCAGGTGGACCACAATGCCTAAAATAGTGAAAAATGAATGGCTACCATTGAGCATTCGTGTGGGCTACCACCAGCAAAAAAATGATCAAAGGCTATGAACTATGCTAGTTTTTAACTACAGATATAGACCGTAGGTACATTGCTATGGCTTAAAACTGTAGCTAAAAAAATGCCCAAACCGTAGCTAAAAGCTAACACCTCCAGACATTCATACAACCTGGGATAGCCCCATAAGGGACTCTACGAGGCCCATTAAAATGTGTTCGCTCCATCTAATATGTCTATCCGTTTTTAAAGAGCATGTTATGGCAAGAGCCCAAAAAAGGAAGTAGATCGAACGCTCAAGTGGACCACATGGTAGGAAAGAGTGGAGATTAATACCTACCATTGATCGATGGTGTGGTTCAATTAGACCTTCGATTTGCCTAGATGTTGGGGTCATTCCCTATTAAAAATTACAAAATAAATGGACGGAGTGGATATATCAAATGCATCACGATGGACCCCACAAAGCCCTTGACAGGACCATCCATCCAGAACCCGTCAAACGTGCGAACGCAGAGGGGCTATGAAAGATGGTACAATGGCTACAGTCCAGAGGGCTTTTAGCTATGGTCTAAAACCGTAGCAGGACCATAGCAGGTGAAAATGCAGAAAATCGAAATGCCTTTTTCTTTTCCCCCTCTCACAAAACTTTTCATTTCCCGCATCTGTCCCTTTCTCTCCCACGAAACGTTCATACAACTTGGGGAAAAAACCCCATTCTCTGTCACCTCTGTCCCTTTCTCTCTCTCTCGATCTCCCGCTCCCCTTTTCACTCTCTTGATCTCCTCTCTCACGAACTCCTCTTCTCTCCCTAACCATCCCCTCTCACTCGATCTCACGAAGAGTTGCCTCTCTCACGCCATAATCCACGTCCATTTTAGGTATGCAAGACCGATTTTCTTTTTTTTCTCTTTTGAATATTCATATATATTTCTGTCTTTTTTTTTTTTTTGTGGAATTGGATTGGGGGTTTCTCATGCAATCTAGTGTCCAATGAATCAATGAGCTTAATTTCATTAACAGAAAATGGTCAGGCATCCAATGGACAGGCTTATTCTGTGAAACAATGCTAGTTAGGACCATTGATCAATTGATCATCGCTATTAAATGGCCACGTCCCACCAATCAAACATATTAGTTACCTTCTAGAGACATTGCTCCGAGCTATTGGTGTCTCAAAACTAATGGTGGACCTAGAATGTTTGATTTTCTACATTTAGTGGAGAAATATTATGTATTTAGGTTATTTGTACTCTGTTTTTTGGCTATTGCTATTAAACTTCTCTAGGTGAACAAGGACCATTACAAATTTTTGTTTTCATCGTATGTAAGCATCTAACCATGATCAGATGATGAGAGAGTCTTCCAGCAATGGCCCACCCACCATGGTGACAGATCATGAGACTGATGTGCCACATTATGATGAGTGCAATGTGGTTCACCCAATGCCATTTCATTACACTAAAAATAGATTATCTCAAAGACGACTTTATTTAGACCCATCATTATGAAGTTTCTTAGTTGTAGTTTCAAATCCTTATTCATCATTTCCATTATCACAAACATTCAAAAATCGAAAGGCGAGAGCATGATCATTGCAGTTGATTTCTTCATTATTCCTTGAATTGTAAATCATTCATGTTCAGTCATGAGTAAAACTAGATTAGGACATCCTCAGAAACATTTGATAGTAAAAACTGATGAATAGCATTTTTGATTTGTGATTTTCAACCATCTACGATGAGTACATTGGTTGTACAGTTTATATGGACTGCTCCATTTGTAACATATCATGCATTAAGCCATCAATGCCATTTCTGTATCCAATTCAAATTTTCATCAATGCACTTCCCCATTTTCTTCGAAATACTTTTCATACTACAATAAAACTTCAAATACATCCATGGACACTTGTTTGTTGAAATAAGACCATTCGATATCTTTAACTTTTAGCCATCCAATAAATATCCACAAATCCAATAGTCAGTTGATGAACTGAGCTAATTTTGACCCATAATACATTTTAAACTTGCCAGAGAGTGTTTTATTTGAATTACTTGTATTCCACATGCAATTTCCAAGTGCCTGTGTATCATCCATCACACTCAAACAGAGTATCAAAGTCTTCTCTTAAACAAGGGTTGTAAATTTGCAAAGAGGACAGGTCTAGTATACAATTTTCCATACTGAAAATTGGCTATGTGTGAATCCTATCATTGGCTAACCAGGGGTGGAGAATGATGGAAAGTGTATTGGACCCAATTGGGGCCCACTTCCCACACCTGATCAATCTTAGGTATATTAATCATAACAAAATTAAATCTCTACATCCAAGCAAATAAAAATTCAAGACAGTGCACTAAATACATGTGATTTATAACCAGATTTTGGAAATAAGCTTCATTAACAAATACAATGAAAAAAGAAAAATGAAAAATCATATCTTTATATATTTATAAATGCCAATCGAGATCCAAGCCATCAATTAGGTGGCTCTCCATATAAACCATTGTGATTTCTCATCCTTGAGATAAGATTTCAAAACTCTTTGGTGTTTTAGCTGGTTTTAAATCAAGATCATAGATGCATGTGTTTAGAATTAGATTCGTGAATAAGTGAAAAATACTTATTTTTTTGGTAAGGTGTAGGTTCAAAATGGACCCTTTGGTTAATTGAGTTTCGCCTGTAATAGATAGGGAGTGGATAACACTAAGTTTTCCAGACCCATGTTTTATTTCTGGAATGAGAAGCTTTTTAAAGTTTTCACGAGACCACCTTCTTGGTAGAGAAACCATTTTGTCCATGCACCACTTGTAGATGTGCATGTTTATCGATTTCTTACGATGATTTGGAATTACATCTAATGAAAAATGGATTCGATCCAAGATATAGGGTTTGGAACATGCATGGTGAGCATGTATCACTTGAGTGTATTGAACTTGCATTAAGTTCCCAACAGTGCCATAGTGTCCCAAACTTAAATGACGTTCACAACACGATCGTTCAGGAACTTGGTATAATAACCTAGATAAAGTTTTCCAGGATGAGCCGAACGTGACCCTTATAGTTGAAGGCATATTTGGGGAAAATGAAACTAATGATTTTAAAACAAATCTACAAGATGCAATGACTGAACTATACCCTGGGGCAGAGGATTTCACCATGCTGACTTTCATTGTACAACTTTTTAAATTAAAGGTGAACCATGGATAGAGTGAAAAAATCTTTATAGAGCTCCTTCAACTACTAAAGAAGGTATTGCCTTCTGGTAACAAGGCCCCAACTAATACCTACCAAGCGAAGAAGAACATTACAAAGTTGGGTCTTGATTATGTGAAGATCCATGCTTGTCTAAATGACTGCATCTTGTACTGGGGAGAGCACGAGATGAAAACCAGTTGTTTAACTTATAAAACTTCTAGGTTCAAGATAGAGATAGATGATGAGAGAAAACAATCTCAAGTACCTACCAAGGCTACAAAGAATGTTCAGTGTGCCATGGTTGGCGAAAGAAATGTCCTGGCACTCAACCAGAAAATTACAACATGAAAAGATGGAGCATCCAGCTGATTCTATTGCATGGAGGAATCTCGATGACAAGTATATGGATTTTTCAGCTGAGCCTCGTAATGTTCAATTGGGTTTGGCTATAGATGGGTTTAACCCATTCAACACTTTTAGCACTTCATATAGTTCATGACATTATGTGTGTGACATACAACCTTCCACCAAAGCTTTGTATGAAACCTCAATTTACTATATTGCCTTTGCTCATCGAGGGACCGCGACAACCGAGAAAGGATATTGACATTTATTTACAACCATTGCTTGATGAATTTCAAGACTTATGGCAGAATGACATTTGACGCATACCATGAAAACAAATTCAACATGCGTGCAGTTCTACTTTAGACAATCCATGACTTTCCAGCATATGGTAACGTTTCCGGTTGTAGAACCAAGGTAAATATGGTTGTCCTGTATGTGGTCCCAACACAGATTCCTTGTAACTCCAATATGGAAAAAAATATGTTTGTATGGGCCATAAACGATGGTTGCCAATGTTAGACCAGGTTAGAAAGGACACAAGTGCTGGCACGTTCAATAAGAAAGTGGAGATACGATGATAACCGATCCGTCTGGATGGGATTGAGGTCGAAAGACAAACTGCGAACCTGAATATGTAGTGGGGAAGCTTGGGAAGAAGAATATAAGGGGTATTGATGGAGGTAGACAAGAGCTAGCGGATGATATTGAATCATCGTGGTTCTTCAAACGGTCTATATTATTTGATCTGGAGTATTGGAAAGATATTCCCGTGTGCTACAACCTTAATGTTATGCATGTTGAGAAAAATATATGTTAAATCCTTGTCGACTTGATATTGAACACTCTCGGCAAAACTAAGGATGATGTTAATGCGCGCAGGGACCTAAAACGATTGGGAATTAAGAAGCGTCTATGGCTGAAAAGAGGAATGGCAAGGTGATTAAGAAACAAGGTTCTTTCTGTCTAAGAAAAGAAGAGAAAAAGCTTTTCATCCAGATTTTGCATAATCTACATGTTCCTATTAGTTTTAGTGTGAACTGGAAGACCATTGTAATGGAAGATTGCATGGATTTAAAGGGAATGAAGTCTCATTCTTACCATGTGTTGATGCAACATCTACTCCTAGTTCTTATCCAGCATGCGTTCAGGGATAGGAAAGTCATTCATCCTATAATTATAAGCATTTGCACTTTCTTTAATGCCTTGTGCTCATCAATCATAGACCTTCAAACGCTCATTACTCTCGAGAGGGGCATGGCTAGGACGTTATGTCAACTTGAGATTATATGCGCTCCATCGATATTTGTCATGATGATGCATCTTACCATCTACTTGGCTTATGAGGCTCACATATGTGGTCCTGTATACTATCAATGGATATATCTATTCGAAAGGTACGCTATGAGCTTAATAAGAATAAATCATTGATTTTCTATAGTTACATGTATATGTAATGTATCGTTATTTCTGTCAAGTTCATGAAGACATTCAAGGCTTATGTCCGTAACAAGACGCGACCTGACGGTTACATTGCAGAAAATACATCCAAGAGGAGACAATTATATACTGTAACTAATACAGAGGAAAACATAAAACAAGCCTCTTGGAAAAGCTAGAAAAACATTTTGACAGAGTCATTCCAGGATCACAAAAGTTGCAAGATTTTGTGGATGATGATTCTAATGATGACAATTTTGGTCTAATAGGTTTGTAACGCCCTGAAAATCGGGGGTCAAGTAGCAACTCAACACCCGAGTTCCAAAACATCACTTATGCAACATAAATGCTTATAATTGAATGTTGTCTGTGTTAGTGAAATAATCATGAGTGGGATTATACCAAAACAGTAATTCATACCAAAACAGTAATTCATACTCTCATTGAAAGATGTATATAAATGCATATAAAGCCAGAAATGGTCACAATCGGTCTCCAGAGTATGAACACTTTACTGAGTCACCATATACATGTTTTAATTTCAAAAATTAAAATGCCAAAACATGGTGCAACTATAATGGTAAACCCTGTTGTCCCATCATCTGAATGGCCTAAGCAAAGCCTCCAGAGAACTGCACGAAGCAGAACTCATCCTAATCATCATAGTAATCAGGCTCAGCCTCCCGCGTCTCGTCGATACCTACATCTAAGACAGAGTCTGGTGGGTGTCCAGAACACCGTCCCGTAATGTGGGAGTGAGTAGCTAACTTAGCGGACCAATAAAGCATAAGTTAACATGTTATCAATTCAGTCAAGCAGTAATGATAAAGCAATACAATCAAATACTCCTAAATACTCTTATTAATGCAAGTATGAAATGCAGTCATGATGCATGCCCTCGCCAATGCTCCCTCATGCGATACCATCTTACGTCCGTGACATGCGTTCATTCCTCAGTGCTCCACATCTTCTAGGCACATGCAGTGCTATGATATGAGCGTGATTACCGAGTTATTATTAGTCCTTTTCAAACAGCAGTACTGAAAAACTAAGGTACCTTCCTTATTCATTCCCAAACAATGATCCATTCTAGGGTTGTCAGTCCTAGATAATATCATACGATGATACGATTCTAGAGTCATTTGTAAAGGGCTATCGTGAACATTACATGCACTCGTTGCCTTTGCTCCCCCATCACCTTATCAATACAGGCCTAGTTTATACTCTGTTTACTACGGGAAGGCTCGTCGCCTCTCCGCAGCTTCAGAGTATGCTCGAGGTCACTACAAAGGGCTCGTCACCAATCAGTGTAGGCCGACAACTCAAATACAGTGTCCCATACCACCGTATTCGGCTCACGAGTCTGGGTTGCTCACTGGTCACTACAGGGAGACACGTGGCCCCAGCGTAGGCCGACAGCTCGACCACGGTGTCCCATAACACCATGCCTGGCTCATGAGTCTTAGCGGATCGAGGTACCAAGGTTAACGGGGTTACACTGGTAAGTTTGGTACCCTAGGTTCAAGTAGTAGCGTCCAAACATGGTGAACATACATTAGATAGATCGGGTTGCTTGACGAGCTCGACTAGCACGAGCGCACATTGCATCAATTGACATGAAGTGCATAAGCACTCCATGTAGCCTAACTACTGCCGATGACTAACATACGACTTGGGTTCGTCAAACACATCCTACGTGGCGAAGGAATCTCAACCACGAACTCAAGTTTGTTACTGATCGCCTGGACTATAATCATAGCCCCAATCACATTCAATCCTCAACCAGAAGCATGTAGAGTAAAGCAGAATAAATAAAGTAATTCAAGCATGTTAACAAGCATGTTATAAAGCACAATATAAATAGGAAATACAGACATATACATTTCATAAGAAAGCAATTAAGTTAAACAACTAACATGGAGGAAATCATATACATCTCTAAGTTAGTTGAGAATCCTATCCCAACACTTACCTAAAGCACAATTATCTAAGCACTTACTCTTATAAGCATTTTCACAAACACTTAGAATACAGTTATTAACATACATAACGTATATTAGAAAAAACATGTATTAGGGCAAATTCTTTCACCGAGTAAGTATTGTACTTATATATAACATATACATACAGTAATTTATCATGACAAATATACTTTCAAACTTTATACGTATACGATATTTTCTACAAATATACAGAATACACTATACTCCATAATTTGCATACATAATTGAATCACAAAATGAACAACGCATTGTACATGTGATACGGCATCCAGATCATGAATCTATCATTATCTGGCATTGAAATCCTTGAAAATCATAACCTATACGTCTAAAGTCCGCACCTTATGCTGTAGAAATAAGTAACAAACTCAGTTAAACACCAAGCCTTAATCACTGGCAGAACGGTAACCTAAGACATGAAATAGGTTGGCTATTTCATCACTTGTAACAATCATAACCTTAGAATAGATTAGGGTTAGGGTTTCTTACCTAGAAACGAAACTGAAATCATCGGAAAAGCAATTAGATCGGGGTGGTTAAACACGGAGAACAGCAGGGTAGAGTATCAGGAAGAATCCCTTACTTGTCTCACACTTTCTCTCTCTTTTCTCTCTTCTCTCTCTAGGTTTTCTCAAATTCATATGGTGAGAATGAGAGAGGGTTTAAGGTCCTTATATAGGCCTAAAACACACTAAACTAGACTCAGGGTCAAGGTATACTTAGGTTATGTCCAAAGCGAGTTTGTTCCATCTTAACGGAGCACTTCCGGAGCCCCCCCTTGAGCCAAAGGTTGGACTTAAGCTCATTGACCTTGGATCTAGGTCGAGTTAAGGTTTTCATTCCAATCGGGTTCCCAGATTACACGTGGCGGACCAGTTTCAGTTCAACGGTCACAGAAACTCGATCAGGGTTACAAGTACATGGACATGTGTATGAAATTTCCCTTGATCCGAGGGTGTATTTGAGTCAGATTCTGACGGTCTGATTGCTTATATTTGGCCCGCAAACGTCAAGTCTCAGATTACTTAAATTAAGTTTAATATCTAAAGAAATCTTCGTTTTCTCACACTCCTCGCTCTGGGCTCAAGCGAATAGCCCCAGAATACTATCTGGTTTTAACTTCCGAGATAGTTGTCAAGCTCAGCAAGGCGGTCCTAATTCTATAACCTCGTATCATTTGGACTTTCGATGTGCGGTCCAGATCTGATACAGAGATTCAATGTGCTCCCGAGAGCAGTTAGGTAATGAGTTTGATCCTAGATTTTAGGGTAACCTAGCGTCAAAGATTCTACAAGTTTTGGGTCTTACAGATTGTATTTAAAGCGATTCAAGCGGATTTCATAGCTAATCTAGTTTAACATTTAGTTAACTTTGTCTAATTTCTAAAGGATTTGATCCTAAGTGATTTCTGCCTGAGGTGGTACTCGGGCCTTTGTACAGAATTTTCTGAGTCGTTACAAGTTTCGAGTCAAAGTGTCATCCTATTGGGTATCGAATATAAATAAGCTCGTACTTGGGTCATGAAGAGTCATCCCAGCTACAATGCGTGGGTAGGGTATCTACTTTTTGCTCATATGTATATATCTTCTTTACTTTATGCAATTTCAATATAACAATGGTATCGAATAACCCACAGGAAGTACAAAGATTTCTTGCAACAATGCTATAAGAGGACCAACAGGGTGCCTAACAAGGATAAATTCATACCTTGGTTGAAGAGAAACAAAGTTTAGCAAATCTAACGAAAAAGAATTCAAAGATATAGTGAGAGGACCTCTAGCTTTTTCTACGCAATACAATAAGTATTGTATTAATGGTTTTCTCTTCGTCACTAAGGAATATGAGGAGAATAAAACGAACCAAAACAGTGGGGTTATGACAGAGGGTATGGCCACCTTTCGATCTAGTGCTAGTGCTAAGGATAAAAATACAGTAGATGAAAATCTACCTTACTACGGAGTCCTTCATAGAATTATCCAATTGGAGTACCATATAGGGTACAAGCCCATCCTATTTAAGTGTCATTGGGTGAAGGTGATACATCATGGTGTTTCTATTGATGTCGAAGCGAATCTGAGATTAGTAAATTTGTCTAGTTTTTATAGTTCAGATAAAGTGGGTGACGAGCCGTTCATTCTCGCGGAGCATGCTGTACAAGTTTTCTACTCCAAAGATCATAAAAATCCTTAATGGCACATGATCTTGGAGGTTCCAAAAAACATTTTTGTCAAAGAGGAGACATGCCTTCTATTGGAACATTGAAGGCTGTAACTAATGCTGATGCAGGACCTAATCTCACCTCATTAGCAAATGTCGATGAGTAGATATTTAATGAACCTGAAGAAGTTAGCGTTGTAGTTGAGAAAACAAAGAAAAGAAAGCGATCAAGGAGAATCTAAATGTAGTAAATTATTTGTACTTTATCTGTTATCTAAATTATTTCTTAACCATTAGTGTTTTTTTCTATTAGCAAATAAATAAGCACATGGATTCACAACCAGAGGCATTGGGTGCGCACTTTCTTGGGAGTACAAATGCGAGCAACAACAAAGGTAATAAGATAGTTCTTATTAATTAGATATGTAGATTTCATTTTTCTTATATATTGGCAGTAATCAATGATGTGTATATATAATTGTTATTCTTTTTTATGTAGATGTGCCAATTTCTTCTTCATTTAGAAAGAGAGGCCCTGCTGAGGGTGCTTCTTTACATGTGCAACCTGAGGGGAAAAAAAATCCTTAAGACGAATGAATTTGGGCAACCGAATGAGGACAGTCCCAATCACAGAGACTTTGCATCACATATCAGTGTCCTAACTCGTGCTCATATCCCGATCATATACCAGGACTTTCGTTGAGTGCCTCATGCACACATTCAAAAGGTCATAGAGACATTGTCATTGTTTTATGAATTTGAGGGGTGAAAGTTGGGATGTGGGTCTTTGGTATGTAACACAACACATCAATGAAACATGGAGAAATTATAAGAAAGGTTGACTATAAAATATATAAAAAACAACGATCCTATAAAAAACAACGATCCTATAAAACACCAATTATAGTTTAAAATTAAATTTAATTTTAAATTATCAGACATCTAATTAATTCTATTAATGATGTGTATTTGAACAATATGTTATGTGCCAAAGGCGATGGAGAGGAATCTTACCTCTGATGCTAAGATAGGTAGAGGTGATGTCTACTTAAGAGCCCGTACGAGCAAGGACAAAGTCGTTTAGTATCCTGACCTTGTTGTAAGTGCACCCCTCCTACCACTAACTGGTACCATTATGAAATGTCATTATATAACTTTGAATTATTTTACATTCATTTGTATTAATGTTGTCACAACAAAAACTAGATGAGCTTTATAGTAGCAATCCTGCTTCTAAGATGACCGACATTAACGATGCCCTTACACAGGTACTAATAAAGTTTAAAAATTACTTGAGTTTCACAGTAATTATGAATTTCCTAATAACTTGATTTGCAATGTTTTACAGTTAGTTGGTTCTAACAGTAGAGGGCGAATGCGTGGTCCGGGTTGCTCCATAAGCAAAAAAGGACTGAAGAAGTCAACCCCTGCCTGTTTAAAGCTAGATAATATGATAAAATAAAAAGAAGGCATAACGCAAGAGATATTAGAGATAAGGAAAACATTGGTCGATATAAAGGCCTGGGTGGGTATGCATCAAGAGGCACAGTTTGGTCAAAACCTCTCATCACCGCCAGCGGCTAGATCTACTCAGGCATTATTAGTATGCAATTATAATTTCACTAATGTAATAAGCTTATAATTATATTGTAAATGCTAATAATACCAATGCCATTTTATATGTGTACATGTAGCCGGATATGATATATATCGGTAAGAGATGCGAATTGCTTGGTTGGAGCTTACGTGGTGTTGTTGCTGGTGGTCAAGTACACGAAGTTAGTCCAAATGCACTTATCCATTACGAGCCAATAGCAGAGGGAGCTTTTGTTGTTATCTTGACTGAGATTATACACCCTGATGCTCCTTTGTGGAAAGAAGATAGATTCGCAACTACACTTGGAGAGGCCGGTCTGGGATCATTTGTGCAATGGGGGAAGGAATCATTGAGATTTCAATAATTTAAACAAACATAGTACTATATAATTGAACATATAGTAATTTGGCATAAGTGGGGTTTGGTTGGGGCTTACGTGGTGCTTTTTTTTTCTAATTTTTCTAGTTACTCTATATGATGTTTGCTTGTTCCTTTTCTAATTCTGAACTAATTTGGTACTCTATAGTTCAACATATTTCTAGTCTGCATGTTTTTTCTAGTTACTTTATATGATGTTTGACTTGTTTTTTTTTTGGTACTTTGTAGTTCATCGATATTTATAGTCTGCATGAATTTTGTACTATATAATTGAACATATTTATAGTCACATTGGTGTTTATGAATGTAAATTTATCTCAAACCAAATGGAGCTTAAACCCTTTTTTAACTCCGCCAACGCAACTCCTTGCATTACCAGTCCTAAGCCCGGGTAAAAGTGGAGGGTGAAGGGCTTTAAGGTGAGCTTAAGCCCTTTTTTATTGTACGTTTTCCCTTAACATTAGAAATTTTATTCGATATTTACTTTTGTTCATGTTGTGGGCTTTACAACAAAACTTGGAAAGCTTAAAGATCATCTCAGACAACTTTTGGATGAATTTGTTAATTCTGGAGGATGTTGCATCACTTACATCATCAGAATATGTTATACTACATCTGTTGCTTTCTGTTTTGAAGACCTGTAAAGAGGCCGGGTGTATTGCTACTAGTGAATCTCTTTCTGTTGCAAAAGAAAGAACTCTAGAACTTAAGAAAATTGTGCAAGATCAATGGTCTAGGAGGGACGAATATTCAACAATTATATCTCAACAATTGTTGGGTAAGTTCTTCTTCTTCTTCTTTTCTAAGTTATGCATGCTCTTTGCTTCGATCTTCCTTGAATACGTATGGATAAATTGTTCTAATATTTTCCATGAGCTTTTGCTATGACTTATCACATGGTTACATAAAGGGCCATTTTAGCTCCTTGTTCTAATTACCAGCTGTATTGATTTTGAGTGCATTTTTGAAGCTAGGAGGTTGTGTTTAAGGATCTCTACAAGTTCTATATTTCTTCAGATATTTTTAGCGTTGGTCTGAGTTTTTAGTATTTGTGGGGTTTCAATGGGTGGGGAATCTTAGCATAAGAGGTTTATGCAATTGGGGTTCTTGTATGACACCTTGATAGTCAAAATGGGTAAACTTCCCAAATAATAGTTTGTTTAGGCTTGTTAGGGTTTGGGAGAAGTTGTGTAGCGCCTAGCAATACATGGCGTGTTGTCAAGGCTAGCTTGTTAGGAACATGTTGTTGCTTAGAAGATTGAGGCATCATCACTTAGAAGATCTAGAAAAATAGAATAATCAAGATATCAAATTATGTATGAGAATTCAATGTCATGAATCTAATGGGCCCTAGCCCTACAAGGTGGCCCTGATGAGTTACTCGGTATGGAATTTGCGTTTGAGAAAAAGGTCATTCCAAGGTGGATCCCGATGGACTAATGGCCTGGGATAACTGAACCATGGGCCCAAACAGAGAAATCTGAAAACCCAAAGTATTTTGTGCATGTTTAGGTTCCTGAGATGTTCCAGTGCTCTCAACGCACTATAACTCATAATGCTTTTAGCAGGATTAGGTCCATTTGAACAGTTCAATCAACCAATCTTAACCATTTATTAAGTCTAAAATGCAATTCATGAATTAATACAATTGATCGATGGCCCATCCATGACATGTCCTGCCAAATGAGCAGTCTGGTTCTTGTACATGTCTGCTACATGTTCCTGTGGGAACTTGTGTGCAAGAACCCATATACAATTAGCACTCTTATTAAAGGAGTGTACAACTTTTTTTCTTCTTTTTGGAGTGATAGAAAAAGGATTGAGCGTACATGTTAGACATAGTTTATCCGAAACCCACAATCAGCTTGCTAACAAGAACACAAAATTCGAGTTTTTCATTGAAAACTTCATTGAGAATCAGATTCCGCCTGACAAACAGGGTGGTAGTATGTATCTATCTACCGGTATTTCTGCTTCATCCACACTTCCTCTCCCAAGCAATCTTTATAACAGGTAAAGGAATGAACTGTGTGGAGTAACCTGAATTCCCTAGTTCCAGAGAAACTAGTTGACAGTACACCATATGGAAAAAGGCATTACCTCCACAAAGGCCATTGAAGAATGAATAGATCCCACCAGGCTTTAACAGCTTAGGAAGATGCTAGTGGAACTCCCTCAGATCTTCGTAATACTCTCCATAAGTGTTGAAGAATATCCCTGTACAATTGCACAAATAGATATTAAACTGCATCAAAGTTGGAAAATAATGATGTCTGAAAATTGCTGCCTGATATTAGTAGCAGAAAGATTCTGAATTTTTACTTGAATGAAACTCTCATACAAGTGGTTGGAAAATGATGATCCATACATATGGCGGAGTCTTTCTCACAATCCATACATACAAATACATACAAATACAGCCTGATATTAGTAGTAGAAAGATTCTGCATTTCATGGTCTCTAACGTTTGGCAAAAGGATTGTTGGAGTCTTTCTCACAATCCATACATACAAATACATGGTATTATTGATAGATAACAATTTTACAAAATTACAAACATATTATAATTATTTAATAACAAAAAAGAAGAAGATAAACTAATTTTTTCCTCAATAGTTGTTTACATGTCCGATGTGTGTCTAATTAACATGGCCATATTTATTTGAAATGGAGGGTTTCTTATATAGATAACTAGGTGGGGCTGATATTCCGTTTCTTCTAATGACAAGCTGCTTGAGTGTATGTGAAATCCAGTTAAGAGTCATCCTACATAAATTAATTGCATTTAGATGATCAGATGTAAAGCTATCTACAATAAGGCCAAGCTGGAAGTTAAGTCAATGCCGGTTATAAACTGATAGTATGAAGAAACTGTTTTGTCTAGCTTTATCTTGCTTAAAACCATCTTTCTTACTTTGTTGATTTTTTCCTTCTATTTTCTTCTTCTTTCTATTGATACTTGACACCAATGGAGAGAACAATGTATGCTAAGATTGTTTACACAATGCAGGTATTCTTGCTTCATCATGGAAAACAATGAATTTCCAGGTTCATCAAAGCAGGATTCCCCTGAAGAACTTCCATCTCTTTTCCAGAATATAACATCCCATTCAATGCCCGGCTTCGATAATATTGGAAACAGTGGTGGCCTGAATTTTCCATATCAACCAACTATGACTCCAACAAACAATCCTTCACCCAATCATACATCGGTTAAAGTAAGCCAATTTTTCAAAGATCATTACAATTATCAGATCTTAAATGAATTTGATATGATAATTATACTATGTGAAAAAGGATATTGGTTCTTAAATTTGTTACTGTCTGCATAACATGTTGGCAGTGCACATGCTTGTTTCGATGTGTTTGCTACCGATGCATGGTGTGCTAAGAATGACTTTGGTGTTAGGCCTATCTTTATTTAAATTTGTTGTTGTTCCTCTTCTTTTCATGTATTTATTAATTTATTTATGTCATTTACAACAGGTAACAGAAGCATCAGCCTATCCAAGCTGTACGCATATTCATCAACAGACTCAGATTGGGGTTGGAATTGGAATTACATTACTGTCAAGCATAATTCAAAAGCCTACAAGCTCAGCTTGACTTCATGATTTAACATTTAAGTTAGATAATTGGAAAATGTTTGGGGTAACATGTGTAGATCCTGGTTGAAGGCATTACTCTCCCCACCAGAGGTGGGAGTTTTGAAGAGCCCTAACTTTTACTAATGGGCACCTTGACCATGTGAATGACTCTACCCAATTCATTGGCTAAGTTTAGCTGAAATGGTTGATCTATTCTATTTTTGCAAATTTAGTTGGTATTGCTATACCTATATTAGTGGTATTTTGAATAGCTAAATGTTTATTATTTTGGCTGTTGCAGATTTTTCTTGTTCATAAATGAGAAGATCAGTGTATTCTCCCGAGTATTGTCTTTCTTTTTTATGTCATCTTGTCGTCGTCTTTCTCTATAATTTAGTTCTTTAGTTTCGGGGCATACCTTTTTCATATGATTACATTGTTTGTATGATGAAATTGATTTTCAGCCATGTGCAGTAAGCTTTCGGATCAAAGCGAAGCAGAGAATAGGGTGTTAGTTGATGGAAAATTGATAACCAGTATAGGCACATCCATGGAATTCTCGCTTGCGATTGTTGAGAAGTTATTTGGCTACAAGAAGGCATTGGATCTTGCTGTCAATGAGAACTTTAAATAGACATATAACTATTATGTTGGCATTGTACTTTTGTGAATGAATTAAAATGAATGATTATATTTGATTGAATGAATGAATGATTGTGTTTGATTGAATGAATGAATGATTTAGCCATGAAGTATTTATCTATATTAGCTTATATGAGTTGATCTATTAGGGCATGTACTACAATGGTAAGAGATGCCATTATTATATTATATTTATTTTCTTTTTAAAAAATAGGTATTAGCTACAACTATTTTTTTTTTTCAAAAAGGAGTGTTGTATTCATATCTGGACAAAATTACAGATCTTCGGGTCTTCCTTGGAAAAAAAGGACCTAAGGAAGACCTATCGTAAAGGCCGAAAAGAGAAACAACCAGAAAAATTACGGAAAATTGAAGGGAATCTTCCTCTCCCTTATCGAACCTAACCCCACTTTGTCCAGGAAAAGGACTCCCCTCACCTGTCTAGGAAGGTTAGCAGAAGTCAGGAAATATAACCGAGATTGTGAAAACTTTCCCATCGCGAGCGTCAGTCGTGCCGTTTCCTTCCCTAAAGATGTGCAAGAAATTCACCGTTGCGAGACCTCTGAACTTCTATAAGGGTTCTCTACCCTTTCCATACCCAGCCGGTCTGAACCCCATGATTAAAAATCTTAATCACCATATTTGAATCAGACTCGACAATGATTTGTGAGAAGCCTCTCTCCAAACACGAGAATTCCATCATAAACCGCTCTGAACTCGGCGCCAAAGTTCGACATTGAATTACCATACCCATTAGCTACAACTATTAACTGTAGCTGCTGCTAATTTCATCGTATTACTATGGTCTCGCTCTGCTTTTAGCTACAAATATAATTCGTAGCTGTATATACTTTAGAGCTACGAATTTAATCTGTACCTATTGTTTCTATAGCTACGGATTAAATCCATAGCCATAACTTTAAGACCTATTGCTATAGTACCAATGACTACGGTCACGCTATAGACTTTAACTGTAGCCATAAGCCTTTAGCTATGGCTTTTATTCGTAACCTTTGTCCAATTTTCTGGTAGTGTACAGAAGTATTGTTTCAAGGATATGTTTAGGCTCACCTCTCATGTGAGGATTTCCCATCTCACATGCTCAGATCATCATGGGACACATTCATGAAATAGCGGTGAAAACTGCTTTAGTTGAAGTAAGAATACGCCAATATGTCCTAGAGGGGGGTGAATAGGAATTTTAAAGTTTTTATGGTTTATTTAAAATTCTATTACACTAATCCTAATCAGCTAGCACATATTAGGATTACTCAAAAATAACTCGACTGGCTTCTAAGCCCGGTAGAGGATCCAATCACAAACTATTTAAGAAGTGTATCATATGCAAACTAGTTTATGATGGATATGACTATGTATGTGTGTGAGGTGTGATCTCAGATATTCAGATATGGAAGTATGAAAGTAAATCACACATTCAGAAAAATAGCAATCTCAAACACAATCATTTTTATAGTGGTTCGACGATCAGTCTACTCCACTCTTGGCAGACGCACTCAACCCTTGAGTGTGCCGGATTTCACTAAGGAGGTTTCACAGCGGTTCACCTCAAATCTAAGGTTTTAAATCAGGTTCACCTTCAACCTTTACAACTTACACTGAGGTTGACTGTTTATGCTCTCACGAGCAAGGGTTAACACAACACACCCACTTTTAGGCACACTGGCCAAGAATCTTCTATAAGACCCTACCGGAGGTTTTACGCGGTTTACCTCAAACCCGAGGTTTCATACGGTTCACCTCAAACCTAAGGTTTTGACTGGTTCACCTTCAACTAGATGTTTATGCTCTCCATAGAGCAAGGGTCCATACAATGCACCCACCACGTACACTCCCGCCAGAGGCCTCCTACGAGGGCTTTAAAGGGTGAGAAACACCTAAGACCTAGTCCTAAAAAGGAATGATCACAAGTGTCCTCTAGACTTTAAATACTTACAAATAAGCTGATGAGTTTCATTAAGCATGTTGACGAATGTCTCATCCTTTGTTGACGAAGACACTTCAATCACCTTGATCCGCAACTCAAAAGATATACCAATGTATGGCGATGGGTTGGGTCAAGATTATGATAAAATCCTACTCTCAAAAGATTTTCCTATAAGGAAGATAGAGCGATTTCAATCATCTAAGCATTCAAGGCATACTAGCTTAATGATTTGCCATTAAGATGGTAGCTAGAGGATCCTTGAATGCGGAAGTTCATTCCCCAATCCACTCTATTGAATATCAATGGTGAGGGTGGATTGGAGGATGAACTCCCTTGAGAGAAAGGGCTTTAGATATAAGATCTAAAGTTAAACACTCAGAAGCTCTCTCTTCTTTCTTTCACAGCAACAATAGACAAGTCCTCTTTATATAGGCAAAAGGTTCCAACAGATATAAAACGGTCACATTTATGACAGAGTTCGATATCATCGAGCAGATTCGATATCATCAATCGTATACTCTCGATAGCATCGATGGTCCGCTCGATGACTCGAACTTAATGTCATACATTTTTGAAATCTTTTGCCAGATGGTCGATGAATCGAAACTATTATAAATGTCATTGGATTTCGAACTTCGATTTTATCGATGAGAGGTTCAATCCATCGACACTTGAAAAGCGAGAGAGACTTGCCTGGAAATATTTCAGGTTTTCATGAGAGATCAAGGGACCTTCGAGATCATCGGAATTTGGATATCGATGATATCGATAGTTGTGTCGATGCATTGGTAAATCAAAGGGATTTTCCATAAAGCTTGCTGGACAATTTATGTCCATGTTCGATGCAATCGATACGGCATCGATATCATCAATATTTAAATATCGATTCTATCGAGTGAACCCCAATTATAGATAAAACACCCTGAAATATGTTGCTGGAGAACTTGGCGCCCAAGATCGATATCATCGAGGGCCTATTGATATCATCAAGGTTTGAACTTTGATGGTATCGAGGAGGCTTTAATATATCGAAGCTTATATGATATTCTTAAGAAAAATAGTGGCACTGGAATTCTGTCTGTCGATACTATTGAGTCACTTCCGATAGACTCAAAATTTGAATATCGATGATATCGATAGGTGTATCGATACATCGATAATTTCATCAAGATTTGTATAAGGTTGCTAGACATATTTGGTCCTCTTTTCGATGATATTCATGGAGCATCGAGGATTCGACAACGCAGGTCAATCATATCGAGATGTGTATCGATAAAATCTACAGGGCAAGAAAACTTAGAGAAATTTTCTATTTTGAAAAATGTTTTCTTACCCTAAAAACTCTATGAAATTCTAACATTTTTAAAGGGTTTTAATATAGCTGGTGATTTGGGACAAAGGATATGGGGCTCAGATTTACCTGTGGCTAGCTTGCATACATTCGGTTGAGGCAGACGCTTGAAATAATCTTCCTATCAGGCTCTGTAGGCTAACTGACTCAACACTCACGCTAATTGACAAATCAGGGCACTTTCAATCTCTCGCTTTGTCAATTATGTGACAAAATCCCAAAACACCCTAGAGTACTGGACAAACACATCCTAAATTGTGTGTACATGCATTTTACACAATTTTACAATTTCGATTTAACCCATGTACATAGCTCAGTAACTGCTCCCCTTAATTGTAAACTCCCCCTCGCTTGATGCAGCTGCTCCCCCTAACACCTGCAACATCATCCAAACAGATATACAATTTTCCGTACGAGGTGTTTTGGACTGTTCTCCTCCTTTTTGTCAGTCATTGACAAAGATATAACAGTTGATATTGACTGAAGCTTGAAGTATTTGGGAGAACCGGGCAGATATAGATGTATCAAGATTATACCATTGTTAAGCATACATCATTTTCAGATAGTATGGAAGCATATTAGATTAGATAACGTAATGATAAAAGCAGATAGGATAATCAGTAAAGATAGTATATGCATTCCATATCAGATAGACCGGGGGATCTTAAAATATAATCATGGCAGTAAAGATATGAATTATATTCAGCCATATTCAAAAATATTATCCAACTATCCAAACCACGTACTGCCATAGATAGCAGTAGATGAACAGTATTTTCCAATAGAACCAAGCCAAAAAAAATATGTTCAGTCCAACCATGGACATATACATTTACCAAAAAGAAACATCAGATTCTCTAGATTAGTTAGTTATCACATACACTCATGAAGACGTAGAATATTAAAAAAGATACTAATATTTGTAAGCAAAATTAAGAGTGGGGGGTATGTAATAGCATGCGGGGATCAGCATCATGGAGCGGAGTGGGATGGTGCCGTGTCATCCCGTCGACAAGTCATCGGATCCACCAAATGTTGCACATTCTGTTGTACTCCATGGACTAGCCGCTCCAAGACTGTAAGCCACTCATATATTGAGTGGACATCCCTCTGAAGTGCCCCGATTCTGTCCAGCTTAAACCTTTTGGCATATTTGGGCGTTGATGTGGCTGGATCGGGTGCAGATGGTTCATCTCTGACCATCTTAATTTCTTCTGTGCGAGGGTCACCATCTTCTGCTCCCCCTTCTTAGATGCCTTCTTCTTCGTCCACTGGGTACTTGTGGAACCTCAGGTCCATTTTTCGAATGTTCTTTACATTGAAAACTTGAAGCACAAGTACCGGATCAGTGGTAGATGGAAAACTAATTGCTTCGTATATCTTGCTTATGATCCAGGGATATGGCAGATGAAGATCCCTGGAGGTATGAACAGCATATACCAACTGATTAACCAGCAGAGTCAGAAGGCATATCCTTGTCCCCCTGGCGAGTGAGTATACTATCATGGCTATAAAACCCGTGAGATCGGATCGATTGGTACTTCTACGATATAGATTTGTGGTGAAGATACCATGCAGAAGCCGAAATCGGGGTTCCATATACCTGGCTTTCAGCGCGTTCTCTTGATGCCAAGGGATGTCACGACCATTACATAGATACTTAATTACGATGGATCGAACGTCAGGAAGGTCAAGATCCATTTCGGGAAGGCCTTCTGGAGCCATTTGCAGATTGAGGATATTATCCATTATGGTAGGGTGATTAATACATCATCACCATCCAGACAGACCATGATTGAAGGAGGATTAGATACAGGAGAGTGACACGTAGCTAGGAAGTTGCGTGCTCGTTCAAGTTGGCATGACCCTCCGAAGTCTAGGACAGGCAGCCAACCGATTGCAGCAAACAAGGGTTCAAGATTGTAAGGTGCTAAGTAGTCCCTGTTGACTTTTCTCTCATGGATCAGCTTCCTACCGGTGTATTTCGCTGGGCGTTGGTTAGCCGGAGGAGGAGATGTCAGTTGTTCAAGCTGGGACCCACCACGTGAGGTCTGTCATGATCTTTGCCGAGTGGGGGTACCACGTTCTAAAGCCCTTGCCCTTTCCCTTGAGGTAAGCACTTTTTGTCAGGTAGTTCTTGATAATTCCCCGGGACTGGATGCTACCCCTTTGTCTTTTCCCATGTGAACAAATGGATTTTGAAAGATTCAGGAAAGATGATAAAAAACTGACAAACCAAAAATACCCAAAAGGAATGGACTCTTGACATGTTAGAAGGGTATTACCCGATTTGTGGAATGATTTGAGTAGTCTGACATGGCTCCTAGTGGTTTGGTAGAGAGGATCGAGCAGACAAGATGACCAAAATCCTTAAAAATAAACCCCCTTTTTCGCTCCGCTGACTTTTATCGAGCGCCATCTATCGATCTTATCGATCATTGTTTCAATGATATCGAGACGCTGCTTGATCGATTATATCGAGTCTGTCTTTGATGACATCCACAGTCACATGAATATTCATATTCTATAGGGACATTGATGATATCGATCCTTTATTGATTGATCGAGAATGAGACATTGATTCTAAACATTGTTCAATCACTCTCAGACTGACAGCCAATCAAGGATGGAAGGTTCCATCCTTGTATTTACAGTACTCATACCAAAATTTTGTACAGACTTTGTACAACTCCAAAATTTATAAATATAATAATGTTTATATACAAAAAGTTCGAGGTGATGAACCTCAGATGTAACATTGAGAGCTCAAAAAAAAAAATCCTCATTTTAGCACATGTTTAGATCTTGATGCATGATCTGAACTATTTCTTCCTTATCCATTTCACTTTGTTAATCGATTTGGGTGGTGGTGCAAGGGCATTGCTTCTATCCTTATCCTTAAGAGGACTTTTGAAGTTCTGTATTTCTCTGGTTAATAATTCGTTAACATGATTCTGACTAGAGCTAGGTTGAGTCCTCCTAGGTGTTATGCATTCAAACTTATAATGACCTGAATAACCACACAAATGACATACTGGAGTTGTTTTGGTTTACTTCCAGAGGCAACAGATTTTTCAGTTCTAGGTGCTGCATTTCTAGCCTTTGGCTTAAATTTTTCATATCCTAGGCCACTTTTATCCTTTTCAGGTCTTCCCATTCCTAACAATTTTTCTAGCTTTTCGCCACTTTGGGAAAACTTGTAGTTTATCTTGGCCATCTTTTTAGATTCTTCTAGATCAAACAAGATTGTATGATTTTCATTTTGAAGAAGCACAATTTTGTCTTTTAAGATCTTGACCTGTTTGTTCAATTTCTCAGACTCGTTTTTGATAAGGATAATAATTTGTTCAAGTCTATCATTATCCGTATGATATTGTTGTAGATCATTTATTAATTATGTGTTGATTTCCAATGTTTTATCTAAATCTTTTTGCAGCGACTTACTTTTGTTTTCCGCTATTCCGAGTCTTTTGAGGATATTTATGCTATGAATGTAGAGTTGATTATAAGCATTTTATAATTTATCCTTTTCTTCTTCTTCTTCTCCAGTTTCCTCATTATCAGATGAAAATGATTCAGTGGCTTGCTGTTATTTCTCGTTCTCAGATTCAGTGGGAATGATTGAAGCAGTGGAGACCATGAGGATTTTCAAAGATTTCTAATCTCCATCGCTTTCTAAGTCACCAGATTCTGAATTTGACTCTTCAGTATCATCCCACGTGACAGCCATTGCATTGCCCTTAGTTTTTCTGTTTGGGCAATTGGTTGATAGGTGTCCATACTCCTGACCGGCATAGCATTGTAGTTCTTTGGTCCTTTTACCAAATTTGCCTGTAGAAGGTTTGTTATTCACATTTCTTCCTCTAGAAGGCCGGCCACGATTTTTTTGAAAGAACTTCCTGAATTGTTGTGCCAGCAAAGCCACTTCCTCATCTTCATCTTCCTTGTCGCTCTCACTGTCCTCATGTATTGTTTTCTTAGAAGTTTTTAGGACAGTTGTTTTGGATTTTTGGGTTTGTTTGAAGTGTAATTCAAAAGTTTGTACGAAACCTACCAGTTCTTCTACTTTCATTTCATCTATGTTCCTACACTCTTCAATTGTTGTTACCTTGGGATTAAACCGTTCCGGCAGTGATCTAAGTATTTTCTTACAGATTTTTGAAACCAGAACTTTTTCTCCCAATCCATCCATGAAGTTACAGATGATATTCAACTTTGTGAAAAACTCCATAAAGGTCTCATGCTCTTCCATTCTAAGACTTTCGAATTGTGAGATCAATAATTGCAGTTTGGACCTCTTCACAGTACTTGTGCCTTCATGGGTTGTTTCCAGTAAATCTCATGCTTCTTTAGATGTCCCACACATGCTTATTTGATTGAAAATATCTTGGGACATGGCATAGTAGATGGTGTTCATAGCTTTTTCTTCAGCAATCTATTTTTCTTTATCAAACGCTGTCCACTTTTCTTTGGATTTGGGTTTCGTGATTGTTGTGCCACTGTCAAGTACAATTTGTTCAGTTGGTGGCATGTATCCGCTTTTAACTATATCCTAAACATCATGATCCAAAGATCTCATAAAGTAATGCATCCTAGCCTTCCATTATGCATAATTTGAGCCATCAAATACTGAAGGCCTAGTGACCGATGACCCCTCTCCTTTGGCCATATTCTGAACTTCAATCAAGATCACTCTCTAGGCGGTGAAGCCTTTAAAGAGAGACCCGCTTTGATACCAATTGAAATAGCGGTGAAGACCGCTTTAGTTGAAGTAAGAATATGCCTATATGTCCTAGAGGGGGGTAAATAGGACTTTTATAGTTTTTATGGTTTATTTAAAATCCTATTACACTAATCCTAATCAGCTAACACATATTAGGATTACTCAAAAATAACTCTACTGGCTTCCAAGCCCGGTAGAGGATCCAATCACAAACTATTTAAGAAGTTTATCATATGCAAACTAGTTTATGATGGATATGACTGTGTATGTATGTGAGGTGTGATCTCATATATTCAGATATGGAAGTATGAAAGTAAATCACACATTCAGAAAAATAGAAATCTCAAACACAATCATTTTTATAGTGGTTCGACGATCAGTCTACTCCACTCTCGGCAAACACACTCAACCCTTGAGTGTGCCGGATTTCATTAAGAAAGTTTCACAGCGGTTTCCCTCAAACCTAAGGTTTTAAATCAGGTTCACCTTCAACCTTTACAACCTACACTGAGGTTGACTGTTTATGCTCTCACGAGCAAGGGTCAACACAATGCACCCACTTTTAGGCACACTGGCCAAGGATCTTCCATAAGACCCTACTGGAGGTTTTACGCGGTTTACCCCAAACCCGAGGTATCACACGGTTCACCTCAAACCTAAGGTTTTGACTGGTTCAACTTCAACTAGATGTTTATGCTTTCCACAGAGCAAGGGTCCACACAACGCACCCACCACGTATACTCCCGCCGGAGGCCTCCTACGAGGGCTTCAAAGGGTGAGAAACACCTAAGACCCAATCCTAAAAATGAATGATCACAAGTGTCCTCTGGACTCTAGATACTTACAGATAAGCTGATGAGTCCCGTTAAGCACGTTGACGAAGGTCTCCTCCTTTATTGACAAAGACACTTCGATCTCCTTGATCCACAATTAAAAAGATATACCAATGCATGGTGACGGGTTGGGTCAAGGTTATGATGAAATTATACTCTCAAAAGATTTTCCTATAAGGAAGATAGAGCGATTTCAATCATCTAAGCATTCAAGGCATCCTAGCTTAATGATTTACCATTAAGATGGTAGCTGGAGGATCCTTGAATGCGAAAGTTCATTCCCCAATCCACTCTATTGAATATCAATGGTGAGGGTGGATTGGAGGATGAACTCCCTTGAGAGAAAGGACTTTAGATATAAGATCTAAAGTTAAACACTCAAAAGCTCTCTCTTCTTTCTTTCACAACAACAATAGACAAGTCTTCTTTATACAGGCAAAAGGTTCCAATGGATATAAAATGGTCACATTTATGACAGAGTTCAATATCATCGAGTGTATACTCTCGATAGCATCGATGGTTTGCTCGATGACTCGAACTCAATGCCATACGCTTTTAAAACCTTTTGCCAAATGGTCGATGAATCGAAATGATTATCAATGTCATCGGATTTTGAACTCCGATTTCATCGATGAGAGGCTCGATCCATCGACACTTGAAAAATGAGAGAGACTTGCCTGGAAATATTTCAGGTTTTCATGAGAGATCGAGGGACATTCGAGATCATCAGAATTTGGATATTGATGATATTGATGACTGTGTCGATGCATCGGTAAATCAAAGGGATTTTCCATAAAGCTTGCTGGACAATTTATGTCCATGTTCGATGTAATCGATACGGCATCGATATCATCGATATTTAAATATCGATTCTATCGAGTGACCCCCGATCATAGATAAAACACCCTGAAATATGTTGCTGGAGAACTTGGCACCTAAGATCGATATCATCGAGGGCCTATCGATATCATCGAGGTTTGAACTTTGATGGTATCGAGGAGGCTTCGATATATCGAAGCTTATATGATATTCTTAAGAAAAATGGGGGCGCCAGAATTCTGCCTGTCGATACTATCGAGTCACTTCTGATAGACTCGAAATTTGAATATCGATGATATCGATAGGTGTATCGATACATCTATAATTCCATCCAGATGTGTATAAGGTTGCTAGACATATTTGGTCCTCTTTTCAATGATATCGATGGAGCATTGAGGACTCGACAGCGCAGGTCGATCATATTGAGATGTGTATCGATAAAATCGACAGGGCAAGAAAACTTGGAGAATTTTTCTATTTTGAAAAATATTTTCTTACCCTAAAAACCCTATGAAATTCTAACATTTTAAAAGGGTTTTAGTATACCTGGTGATTTGGGATAAGGGATGTGAGGCTCAGATTTACCTATGCGGAGCTTGCACACATCTGGTTGAGGTAGACACTTGAAATGATCTTCCTATCAGGCTCTATAGGCTAACTGAGTCAACGCTCACGCTAATTGATAAACCAGGGCACTTTCAATTCATACATACACACACACACACACACACACATATATATATTTGGTTTCATTGTTAGAAATCGAGTGCAGTTTCTAGACGTTAGAGACCATCTTGGGCCATGAGATTGTGGACCCCATAGTGATATATTTGTTGTATCCACCCTGTCCATTTGGTTTGGAAAGCCACTTTGGGCTTGGGTTGTAAATTTAGGATATATCCAAAATTTGTGTCGCTCATACCATAGGAAAATAGTGGTGGTTGTACGATAATCTTCTAGGTTATTGTGGCTCCCACATATTTTAGATTGGACTAAAATTTCTTCTCAAGGTTCATCATAGTGGTGGTAACTACGTAATCGGTTCATATCCTTGTAGTAGGACCCATGTTGGAAAAAGTGTTATATATACATAATATAATATATTTTTACCATATGCATTATAGAAGGAGATGTGGATGTATGGTAAAATTGATCCAGGTCACAGGTGTGTTTAGATAATACATCCATATGATATAATATGTGTCATCATACAATGCTATTATAAGTTCTAAGTCATCTATGTGGTGTGTCATCTTATAAGATATCTAGTCCACCTTTTTGGCTGGAATAAATAAGATAAACCCTATCCATTAGGTACACTACCTTATAAAACCTAAGAATCACTCCTATTTATGGCCTTAGTGATCAAAACAAATAAAGGGCTTTATGAACTTGATCTTTTGTCATCTTTTCACTGTTAATATCGTGGTGCATTGTATATGGATTATAAGTATTCTCTAATTTGCTCCATCAGATTTCTCTCTAACTTTCCTCACCAAATCATTAGGTGAGTGATCCCAACATGTTTCCTCTTCGTATGATTAAAATAAGTTATTGTATTGTTATGATTTTTTTTTTCTTTTTTCTTTTTTAATAAGGAGAGATTGTATTGCATATCAATGAAAGCCCAAGGCTATATTGTTCACTCCCCAAGTATAGGGTTGTGATGTAGTAATAAACTCGGTAAGACCGAGGTCGAATCCACAGGGACTGAAACCTGTACGCTTTCTAAAAATAACCAGATCTAGAACTAGGCTAAGATGAAATCTAAACCAATTATGATTTGAGGAATAATGGTGAAATAATTAATCTAAAACTTTAGGAAAAATCAGAGAAGGGAAACTAGGGATTCAGAGGATCCACTTGTAGAGATCAGGGAGATCTTATGCCTGGATTAAAAATCAGGGAAGTTAACTGAACTTCCTTTAATGTAATTTTGAAAAGATGAAAGGTATATGAATTAGAATGGATTCCATCACCAAACCATGCCCAGGAGACAAAGCAAACAACAGAATTAAACTAATTACCAACCAATCAATGTATGAAGGTTAGGAAGGGTACCGACATCCAACCATGCCCGGAGACGATGGTGAACAATAGGGCTTCGACGTCATAAACATAAAAGAAAAAGAACATGCTCAAAGCCATTGCAGACCCATTGTAATTTCAGTCACAACAGACCATTAAAGACTGAAAACATTCCCTTAATAAAATTAAATCAATAATCAGATCAGTCTAAACAAAAGGCAAGCAAAGAGGCCTCCCATCACGCTACAAGCTTCACCTCTTAGCCCTAGCTAAGAGGTTTAGCCTGACATGGACGAACTAGATCTCTCCATAATCAGGAAAAACAAATAAACAATTAAAGAAAAACTTCTCTAATTTCTCTCTCCCTGGTGCTCCACAACCAAGCCTCAAGCCAAACTGCTCCAGCTCTCCTGCTGCTATCTCCCCTCCTTTTCTTCCCCCCTCAGCCGTGAGATCTCTCTCTCTTTTTATAGCTTCCAATGAGACGGTCGCTGGAAGTTTACGCACTCCCCGAAACAGAATATTGCATGTGGGTTGGGCTTTGGAGTCAGTGACATTTGTGGGCCCACTTATAGTGATCTTTTAGTGAATCTGCATCGACCATCGTCTTAGTAGGGTCCACTTATGCCAAAATCCAAATTTTGGAATAGATCCGAGATTTTGATGGGCCACCAAGTGGATCAACGCTTGGCGAAAGACCCAGACCTGACGATCTTATCTGTATACATGGCTGCAAGGGAATAGAAGGTTTTGGTCGGCACCCTCCTCTGGACACTCTGGTCGGTTGGGATCAGACGTCTGATGATGAAAGTGGGCCGCTGATGGAGCAGCGGACGGTCCGCGTGCGAACAGAGAGTTTCCTTCTCTGTTTAGGAAACCCGACTGGCGCAAATCGGGTTTGATTCCCTGTCGCCAATGAAGGTAAAAGATCCAGTGTCCGGTCGGTTTTGAGCTAGCTTCAAGATGGACGGTGTGGATCTGAGATTTGATTAGTGATGGTGGGCCACCAAGATCAACCGCAGGTCTGCTGCGGGACAGAGCTTCCGCGGTTGCACTGTGAAAGTCGGTGGGCCCCAGTTTGACGTCTTTTGGAGAATCAAAGCCGTCCATCAGATTCAGGACGAAAAACCGTCCGGGAAGGACGAGTTCTTTTTGATTTAAGTGTGGCCCACTTGATCTTTTCGTTCTGCCATCTACCCTCCGTTTGAACAGCCAGAGTTCGATCCTCGTGATCTTCTGCGAATATACCACCTAGGCAGTGATAAGAAATTCGATGGGCGACCAAGGGACGGTCTGGATCGGTTATGTAGATCAAGGCCGGGGCCCACAAGAAAGGACCGCGGGTCCCTGTTTCGTCTGCGAACTTTGGATTGAAGCCGCCTGGCGTCGGGTCGCCTTTAGCCGACCAACTCTAATTGGTACATGGCGAGATGCACACCGCTCTGTACACCATCTACACGAAGTGGGGCCCACATTAATGTTTTGAGAAATTCGTTTCCCTCGCATATGTTCTATCTTATCATTTTAGGCGTTGATTCCAAAATGACGCAAATCCGAGAGATCCAGGTGGCCCCGAATCAAGATTTTACGGCTGATATGTCAGTTTAGCCACTTCCACAGGGATCCGGGAGCTGAAATTCGACGTGTACGGTTCATTTATGGTCCTCCGATGATGTATGAAGTTTCGAGCCAAATGGATGATGGAAACCTTGTGATCTTGCATTCTGGCTGACTTTTAGGCCACTTGAGCTTCAGTTTCTTAATCTTCTCGGACCTCTGGCATGTAAATCCACTGATCTTAGTCCCCTGGAGTCCATCCCTTGCCTTTGGTGACTTCTGTGCATTAAATCCATGCCTTTAGCATTCTTTTCAGTCCACGCTCATACATACACCCTACATCACAAACACGATTAAATGGGTCCATTAAACAGTATAAGTTCGTAAATCCGGACAATAAATGAGGTCTAATATGTAATATTTGACCCTCAACACAACCCCCAACCAGCATTTTGCTAGTCCCGAGCAAAATATGCGAAAATTAAGTTGCGAATTACGAGACAATTCTTATGAAACCGAGTGATGTTTTGAAAAACAATCCAGAATGAGAAATCTTAAGATTCATGAATGTTGATTATCAATTTCTCCTGGCCTCTTATGCACGGTGAATTTCATAATGAAGTTCAAAGATTAATCCATAAACTAGAATAATTTTAAACATTAAGTTCCATGGGTGTAGCGTATAATCCCGACTTTCAACATTAATATTCAATTCTTTATTTCAGGATTTCGTTGGTAATCAACAAGAGAATTCATGAAAACCAAAACTTGCCTAACAGATCATTCTTTCATTTTTCTAGTTTCTTTTTTTTTTTTTTTTTTATTTTATTTAAATGTCAAGATGGGAATCAAATTTTCACTTATAGGGAGCAAACCTATGGTGAAACTAGTTGTCCAACTCTTTTCAATTGTTAATCCTGAAAAATCGAATCCACACCTATAGGGAGCAAACCCATGGTGCAACTCTTTTATACCCTGATGGACAAATCTTTTAAGTTTGGTTTCTTTCATGCTCAGTGATTACCAAGTTAATCATTCAATATCAAACTGAAATCTCAATGTGTAAGTGAGATGTGATATGTGAAATCATGACTCAATCAATGTTTACAACTTCTAATCATGGATTAACAATTCAAACTTAACTGTGAAATCTACAGATAACTGAATCCAAAAGTCATGAATTACCAACAATACGTATCTTGAAATTCTAAATCTAGGATATCTGTCAAAATCACTTCAAATTCACAAGGATTTCCAGAAAAAATTTAAAAATTTTCACAATTTTTGCTCAAGACGAAGAAAACACTGATTAGGTAACCTAATCTCCTACCCCCAACCTAAAATCTACATTGTCCTCAATGTAAAAGATATGAGCATGGAATGCACATGGGACAACAAAAGTAAATGTGAAGTGATGGGAAGATAGTACCTGGATGATGAATCGTAAGAGACTTTCCAAGAGATCGCAGCATGGAATCCAGTCAGCACGAGAGAGAAAGCAGAATAACAAAAATAAAATCCTATCTATACCACTTTCGTAGGTGCTCTCGATTGCATTTAGCGTATGCAACAAGCCTTTAAACCCCTAGGTTGCCCCTAGTGGACGAGTTGTAGTCTCGTAAGGGTTTGCAGTAATGTTACCCACAAACATTGAACTATCTAGAAAAATGAAAGAAATGGAAAAAAGCTGGGTTGCCTCCCAGGAGCGCTAAGTTTAACGTCTTCAGCCAGACCAAAGCAACTAGTCTAGTCCTATGAAAGCAATAAACCTACCTATACCTCCATCGGACTAGGAGATCATCCCTGTAAACAGGATCGGTCGAGGCATGGACATATCCTCCGAATCAAATTTCTCGACAAATGGCTTTAAGCGATGTCCATTTACTTTAAACTCCTTGCCATTGTCGGGTCTCTTATCTCGACAAACCCCATGAGGATATGCAGTAACAACAATGTAAGGGCCGGTCCAACGAGATCGAAGCTTACAGGAAAAAGATGCAATCGAGAATTATACAAAAGGACTTTTCGGCACAGCGTGAATGATTTTCGTAGAATATTTTGGTCATGAAACGCCTTCATCCTGTCCTTGTAAATTCTCGAATTCTCGTATGCGTCGTTCGGATTTCTTCAAGTTCATTTAATTGAAGTTTGCGTAGCGAGCCAGCGTTGTTCAGATTGAAATTTAAATTTTTGATCGCCCAGTAGGCTCTATGTTCCAACTCCACAGGCAAGTGGCAAGCCTTCCCATAGACGAGTCTAAAGGGAGACATTCCAATAGGAGTTTTAAAAGCAGTACGGTACGCCCATAAGGCATCGGTCAATCGAATTGACCAATCCTTACGGTCAGGGTTAACCGTTTTCTCCAAAATGTGTTTGATCTCCCTATTAGAAATCTCAGCTTGCCCACTTGTCTGTGGGTGGTATGGGGTGCTCACCTTATGAGAGATACCATATTTCTTCATTAAACTCTCGAATGGCCTATTACAAAAGTGTGAGCCCCCATCACTAATAATGGCTCGAGGCGTTCCAAATCGGGAAAGGATGTTTTCTTTTAGGAATTTAATGACCGTGCGATGGTCATTATTCCGACACGGAATCGCTTCGACCCATTTAGTGACATAGTCTACAGCAAGCAAAATATATAAATTCCCAAAAGATTGGGGGAATGGTCCCATGAAATCGATGCCCCAGAATCAAATGCCTCTATGATAAGAATGGGATTCAAGGGCATCATATTTCGACGGGACAATGCTCCCAATTTCTGACAACGCTCACAAGCTTTGCAAAACTCATGAGTGTCCCTGAACATAGTGGGCCAATAGAAGCCACACTGCAGAATCTTGGCCGTGGTCTTTTTTGCAGAAAAGTGACCACCACAGGCCTGTGAGTGACAAAAGGAGATGACACTCTGATGCTCATCATCTGGCACACATCTCCTCAAGATTTGGTCTGGGCAATATTTAAACAAGTATGGATCATCCCAGAAGAATTTGCGCACCTCGGTGAAAAATTTCTTCTTATCTTGCGCAGTCCAATGTGTCGGTATGGAACCTGTAGCAAGATAATTAGCAATATCAGCGAACCAAGGTGAATGGGAGACTCTGAACAGTTGTTCATCAGGGAACATGTCATTGATATGGGTCGCCTCAAGGGAATCAGAGGTATTAAGGCGAGAAAGGTGATCGGCCACTACGTTCTCTACTCCCTTTTTATCTTTAATTTCCAAATCAAATTCTTGGAGTAGAAGGATCCATCGTATCAAGCGGGGCTTAGAATCATTCTTAGAAAGAAGATACTTCAGTGCCGCATGATCTGTATAGATAATGATCTTGGATCCGATCAGGTAGGACCTAAATTTGTCCAAGGCGAACACTACGGCTAAAAGTTCCTTTTCTGTAGTCGAGTAGTTCACTTGGGCGGGATTTAAAGTCTACTCGCGTAATGGATGACGTAGGGCCTCTTATCTTTCTCGGCCTAGAACCGCTCCAAGAGCATAATCAGAGGCGTCGCACATAAGCTCAAAAGGAAGGCTCCAGTCGGGTGGCTGCATGATAGGTGCAGTGGTTAACATGCCTTTAAGCTTGGTGAAAGCTTCTCCGGCATTGCTCGACCACTCGTATGGAACATCCTTTTGAAGAAGATTACATAAAGGACGAGAGAGGAGACTAAAGTCCTTTATGAATCGTCTGTAAAATCCTGCGTGCCCTAAGAAGGATCGCACGTCCCTGATGTTCTTAGGTGGAGGTAGGTTAGAGATAAGATCGATTTTTGCCTTATCTACCTCAATTCCCTTGGACGAAATGATATGTCCAAGGACAATCCCCTTATGAACCATGAAATGGCACTTCTCCCAATTAAGTACCAAGTTCTTTTCTTCACATCTTTTCAGCACACATTTAAGACTTTCCAAGCACTTGCTGAAAGATGAGCCATAGACAGAGAAATCGTCCATGAAGACCTCTAGATATTGCCCTACCATATCAGAAAAGATACTCAACATACATCGCTGAAAGGTGGCAGGGGCATTACATAGTCCAAATGGCATCCTTCGGTAAGCAAAGGTGCCGTAGGGACATGTAAATGTGGTCTTTTCCTGGTCCTCAGGGGCAATTTCAATCTGATTATAGCCCGAATACCCGTCAAGAAAACAGATAATAGGAATGACCACTAGCCTTTCCAAGATTTGATCGATGAAGGGCAAGAGGAAAGTGATCCTTCCTTGTGACGGTATTCAACTTTCTGTAGTCAATGCACATTCTCCAACCAGTAGTGACTCTAGTTGGCACGAGTTCATTATTAGCATTGGCTACGATGGTGATTCCTGGGACTTCTTAGGAACCACCTGAGTTGGACTCACCCATTGACTATCAGATATAGGGTATATGATACCCACATCCAATAGTTTGAGGACCTCGGCCTTAACCACTTCCTTCATGTTTGGATTTAGTCTACGTTGTGGTTGTCGAGCAGTCTTTGCATTTTCCTCAAGATATATGTGGTGAGTACAAATCGAGGGATCGATTCCTTTGAGGTCCGCTATCGTCCATCCTAGGGCTCTTTTATGCTCAATGAGAGTAGAGATGAGCATACTCTCCTGTTCTTTCTCCAGGTGGGCAGAGATCACCACCGGGTATGTCTCATCTTGACCTAAATAGGCATATTTCAAATCAGAGGGCAAAGGTTTTAGGTCAAGCTTCGGTGCCTTGAGGTTAGACGGTAGAGGCACTACATCAGTTTGTGGCAATTCTTCAAATTGTGGCCTCCAGGTTAACTTCCAATACTCGGTGCAGTATCAAGTAAGGCACACATCTCCCCAATCATATCATCATCAAACTCATGGGAGTGGGCCAAGCACGTCTCTAGAGGATCAGAGGATAAGGTAAGGGGTGTCCTATCTTCCACGAAAGTATCGATCATGTTAATGTCGTGGACATCGTCATCATCCTCTGCATTCCGTAGTTATTGAAAAAGATGTTCGACTCCAATGTCAAATTTCCAAAGACATAGTCATGACACCATTCCCGCAATTGATGATTGCATTTGATGTGGCAAGGAATGGGCGACCAAGAATGACGGGAATCTGAGTGCTCATGTTGTTGATGGGTTCGGTGTCCAAGATGATAAAATCTACAGGGTAGTAAAATCTATCGACTTGGACTAACACATCCTCAATAATCCCTCTTGGTACACGAACAGTTCGATCGGCAAGTTGTAGTGTGGTTAGGGTAGGTTTTAACTCACCCAATCCTAACTGTTTGTATACCGAGTAGGGGATTAGATTGACGCTCGCTCCCAAGTCAAGAAGTGCGTGATCAATTCGATGGTTCCCGATTACACATGATATGGTTGGGCTACCGGGATCCTTGAATTTCTGCGGCACGTCTTGCTTTAGGATGGCACTCACTTTCTCAGTCAAGAAGATTTTCTTTTGAATGCTTTGCCGTCTTTTGGTCGTACATAGGTCTTTCAGAAATTTGGCATATGAAGGAATCTGTTTTACGACATCAAGTAGAGGAATGTTGACTTTCACTTGTTTCAACACCTCCAGAATATCCTGAGAGTTAGAAAGACGTTTTGGTGCAACCAACCGTTGGGGGAATGGAGCAACTGGCTTCTCTAGAAGTTCCGGTTCTAAATTTTGTGGGACATCACGAGATCCATCATTATTGTCCTCTTCTGGTTCTTGAGATTTTTCAGCCTAACTTAGGAAGGGTTTTATCAATGATCTTCCCACTCCTAAGAGTGGTGATGGATTTAGCGTGTCCCATTTGATTTGAAGAGCTGGGATCATTTATCTCGTATTGCGGTTTAGGATTGGGGAGCGGTTGTGCAGGAAGCATCCCCTTTTCTATAACCGTCATACGCGAATCTATTTTCTGCATAAAGTCACGCATTGCCTGAGTCAGCTCTTGTATGGGATTTGGAGCCGGTTCTTCTTGAGGTTTCCCCTGATTTTGGTTTTGATTGAAGAAATTTTGAGGGGTAGCAGTTTGTCCATTCCTCCAACTAAGATTTGGATGATTTCTCCAACCAGGATTGTATGTATTGGAGGTAGATCCATTGAAAGGTCTTTGATAGTTATTTACGGCATTAGCTTGCTCATTCAACACTCCTCGAAAGGCAGATATGGTAGGACAATTTTCAGTTGTGTGAATGTTGCAATCACAGATGCCACAAACAATTTCATTAACCTTCTCCTTCTTTCCTTCCATGGCCTCGACTCTTCGAGTGAGATTAGTCACTTTAAAATTTACATCGTCCTCTTCTTTCAGGAGATATACTCCACCTTTCTCCTTAGATTGAGTTGGCTTAGGTGTGGTGTTTGATTTTGGGTAATGGTCCCATGATTGTGCATTCTCAGCAAGTCTATCGAGGTAATCCCATACCTCATCGACCTCTTTATTCATGAATTCACCATTACACATTGTCTCGACCAGTTGGCGCATGGAAGATGTCGGTCCATCATAGAAGAAATTTGTAATGCGCCACATTTCAAAACCGTGTTGTGGGCGAGGAACCGACAAGATCCTTGAACCTTTCCCAACATTGGTAGAATGTTTCATCTTCCTTTTGGGAGAAGTTCATGATTGCTTTCGAGGGTAATCGTTTTATGGTGTGGGAAAAATTTCTTTATGAATTCCCTCGCAAATCATTCCATGTGCCAATGGATCTAGGACGCGATGAATGTAACCACGTCTTAGCCTTTTCTTTCAGGAAAAAGGAAAGAGTTTCACTGATTGTATCCTCGGATACATTGGGAAAGTATAAGGTGGCTATGATCTCATCGAACTCTTTCAAATGTAAGTATGGACTTTCGATTCAAGCCCATGGAATTTAGGAAGGAGTTGGATAACTCGGCTTGATGTCCATATGTCCTGTGTTTTCGGGAAAAATCATGCATGAGGGCGTGCTCACCCCCGCCGGTTGTAAATAATCTCGTAAGGTACGAGGCGGGGGTGCTTGAAGCACCTCATTCTCATCATGTATTTCCTCATCCATTTGTTGAGGTAGTGCTTGAGGTTGATTTTCAGCCATAACCTCAATTAACTCAGGGGAATCCGAGCGGTGTCTAATCCTGCGATGGACAGTCAACCCCTCAACTAACCCTCCTTCAGTCAGGAGACGTCGAGTGTCGTCACGGGCCCACTTGGGCATAAAACACTCGCAGCCCTCAGTTAAATTCTAAACCTAATCCTAAGAAAGAAAATGAAAATCTAGAAAGAAAGAGGAAGTTGGAAAGAGATTACCAACTTGAAGTCCCTAAGCTAAAGACCTGCAAAACAAAACAAAATAAGTTAGTTTTAAAATAGAAGAAATATCTAAAGCAAACCAAATCTAAAGAGTTAGAAAATCTAGAAAATCAGAAAGAGTTTACCAAATTGGAAGTTCTATCTTAACAACCTACAAAATAGAAAATAAGTTAGTTCTATGAATCAAAAAAAAAAAAAATAGAAAACAAAATTAAAAATTAAAATTAGTAAAATCCTAATCTTAAACTAACTCTAAATCCAATTAATTTCAGAAAATCGTAGCAGTGAGTCGGCAACGGCGCCAAAACTTGTTCACTCCCCAAGTATAGGGTTGTGATGTAGTAATAAACTCGGTAAGACCGAGGTCGAATCCACAGGGACTGAAACCTGTACGCTTTCTAAAAATAACCAGATCTAGAACTAGGCTAAGATGAAATCTAAACCAATTATGATTTGAGGAATAATGGTGAAATAATTAATCTAAAACTTTAGGAAAAATCGAGAGAAGGGAAACTAGGGATTCGGAGGATCCACTTGTAGAGATCGGGAGATCTTATGCCCGGATTAAAAATCGGGAAGTTAAGCGAACTTCCTTTAATGTAATTTTGAAAAGATGAAAGGTATATGAATTAGAATGGATTCCATCACCAAACCATGCCCGGGAGACAAAGCAAACAATGTAATTAAACTAATTACCAACCAATCAATGTATGAAGGTTAGGAAGGGTACCGACATCCAACCATGCCCAGGAGACGATGGTGAACAACAGGGCTTCCTGACGTCATAAACATAAAAGAAAAAGAACATGCTCAAAGCCATTGCAGACCCATTGTAATTTCAGTCACAACAGACCATTAAAGACTGAAAACATTCCCTTAATAAAATTAAATCAATAATCAGATCAGTCTAAACAAAAGGCAAGCAAAGAGGCCTCCCATCACGCTACAAGCTTCACCTCTTAGCCCTAGCTAAGAGGTTTAGCCTGACATGGACGAACTAGATCTCTCCATAATCAGGAAAAACAAATAAACAATTAAAGAAAAACTTCTCTAATTTCTCTCTCCCTGGTGCTCCACAACCAAGCCTCAAGCCAAACTGCTCCAGCTCTCCTGCTGCTATCTCCCCTCCTTTTCTTCTAGCCGTGATCTCTCTCTCTTTTTTAGCTTCCAATGAGACGGTCTCTGGAAGTTTACGCACTCCCCGAAACAGAATACTGCATGTGGGTTGGGCTTTGGAGTCAGTGACATTTGTGGGCCCACTTATAGTGATCTTTTTGTGAATCTGCATCGACCATCGTCTTAGTAGGGTCCACTTATGCCAAAATCCAAATTTTGGAATAGATCCGAGATTTTGATGGGCCACCAAGTGGATCAACGCTTGGCGAAAGACCCAGACCTGACGATCTTATCTGTATACATGGCTGCAAGGGAATAGAAGGTTTTGGTCGGCACCCTCCTCTGGACACTCTGGTCGGTTGGGATCAGACGTCTGATGATGAAAGTGGGCCGCTGATGGAGCAGCGGACGGTCCGCGTGCGAACAGAGAGTTTCCTTCTCTGTTTAGGAAACCCGACTGGCGCAAATCGGGTTTGATTCCCTGTCGCCAATGAAGGTAAAAGATCCAGTGTCCGGTCGGTTTTGAGCTAGCTTCAAGATGGACGGTGTGGATCTGAGATTTGATTAGTGATGGTGGGCCACCAAGATCAACCGCAGGTCTGCTGCGGGACAGAGCTTCCGCGGTTGCACTGTGAAAGTCGGTGGGCCCCAGTTTGACGTCTTTTGGAGAATCAAAGCCGTCCATCAGATTCAGGACGAAAAACCGTCCGGGAAGGACGAGTTCTTTTTGATTTAAGTGTGGCCCACTTGATCTTTTCGTTCTGCCATCTACCCTCCGTTTGAACAGCCAGAGTTCGATCCTCGTGATCTTCTGCGAATATACCACCTAGGCAGTGATAAGAAATTCGATGGGCGACCAAGGGACGGTCTGGATCGGTTATGTAGATCAAGGCCGGGGCCCACAAGAAAGGACCGCGGGTCCCTGTTTCGTCTGCGAACTTTGGATTGAAGCCAGCGTCGGGTCAGTTTTAGCTGACCGGCTCTGCTAATTCAGTACATGGCAGATGCACACCTGCTCTGTACACCATCTACACGAAGTGGGGCCCACATTAATGTTTTGAGAAATCCGTTCCCTGCATATGTTCTATCTTATCATTTTAGGCGTTGATTCCAAAATAGACGCAAATCCAGAGATCCGGTGGGCCCTGAATCAAGATTTTACGGCTGATATGTCAGTTTAGCCACTTCGACAGGGATCCGGGAGCTGAAATTCGACGTGTACGGTTCATTTATGGTCCTCCGATGATGTATGAAGTTTCGAGCCAAATGGATGATGGAAACCTTGTGATCTTGCATTCTGGCTGACTTTTAGGCCACTTGAGCTTCAGTTCCTTAATCTTCTCGGACCTCTGGCATGTAAATCCACTGATCTTGGTCCCCTGGAGTCCATCCCTTGCCTTTGGTGACTTCTGTGCATTAAATCCATGCCTTTAGCATTCTTTTCAGTCCACGCTCATACATACACCCTACATCACAAACACGATTAAATGGGTCCATTAAACAGTATAAGTTCGTAAATCCGGACAATAAATGAGGTCTAATATGTAATATTTGACCCTCAACATATATGGAGCTAGATCTAATTTGGGCTAGGCCATCGATAAAAAGGAGAAGGCCCGCCTATCCTATGAACAAATGAAAGAAATAACAACCTGAGAGGACTAGACCTCCCTTAGGTAGCCCAAACCTACTCTATCTAAAAACATGTTACCCTTGAAGGTAGTGGGCAGGGACTCCTTGGATCCAAAAATTGTCCCTACTCTATCTAGTTATTGTATTGTTATGATTGGTTGTATTATGATTATGATTGTGAATGATTGGATTGAATTGACTATGGATTTATTAGTGTTGAGATATTCTTGGAATTATGAACATGTGAAATGCCTCTCATATAGAGAAATGTATGTGATAGTTTATATGATTACCGATACATTAAATATCCATGCCTTGCATCGTTAACACTCTTGTACAGTTACCTACGGGACAACACATTGTACCCACTAAAAGCCCACTATATGTGGAAGCCTGTCCAATGGGGGAGATGTGGGCCTTGCCCATGCCTATTAACGGTAGAAGCCTGTCGAGTGCAAAAGCAAGTTGTCTATATCCAGCCCAAGCAAGTGGATGGTTTCTATTTATACCCATTTGATGCATCATTATTCACAACATTTGCATTAATTACATTATTTGTGTTGTATTTCTGATTTTTATGCTTGACTATTATGCTTTACTTGTATGTATTATTTTAATTATATCGCGCATAAACCATGATGGGTTCACTCACTAGGCTTGGCCATTTGACGATGTATTGATGGAAAGACTGTACAGATGGAATTAAAGCAGATATAATAACTTGAGAGCAAAAATATGAGGCCAAACCAGTGGATAATCTACATGAACAGTGACTATATTTACCCAAAGGCGAGCATATCGCGGCGGATCAGTAGAATGATTAAATGGGACGTGTGTTTCTTTTTTATTATTCCCATTTCTATTTCGAAATGGCTTCGTATTTAGATTTTGTAATTTTTGAATACTTTGATGATTATGAACAATGACTTAATAGAAGTCTTAAATGGATGGACATAAATGTTTTAGTTAGTGTTCTTGATTATTATTGATGTGTGGTGGTGAATGTTTATGAATGGATTAGTGGTTGATATGAGTGTATTGATGGATGTTAATGTAGTCTGAGAAGATCATAGGTGGGTGATTTTTATGTGATTTTGATGATTAGAGGGGCCACATATGGTGGGACCCATCTTGATGTATGCATTATTTAATGAGGGACCCATAGTGGCGGGGTCCCTCCGCTACTCACGTCTCTCCATCTCATCTCTCTCTCTCTCTCCTTCTCTCTCTCTCTCTCTCTCTCCCTCTCTTTGATGGTGATGATGGTGTATATATGTGTGTGTGTGTGGCCCACCCAATGTAAACAAATGTAGACTGCCCAGAATTTTTTTTTGTGCATCCTGTTGGTGGAGTCCACCTTGCTGTTCACTGCTGGACTAGCCTGGATGAAAAAAGACCACAAATATCAGCCTTGTCCCAAGCTGCTGGTGGGTCCCACGTGTGTGGACCCACCTTATACATGTGGTAGACCTGGGCCGTCCATCAGGGGGACAGCCAGCAGCTGGACGTTGCTGCTGTTGTAACGTCACCAAGCTCTGTGGGAGCCAACCATTGATGCATGTGGTGTATCCACCCTATCCTCCAGTAAGTGGCCCAGCCCACACGTGTGGGTGGGACCCACCTTCATATATGTATCATATATCCACACCGTCCATTTCTGCATGGTGCAGAGAGGGGCCACCAAGCCGTTGGCAACCACTGTGGCACCAACATGATGTATATGTTTTATATACAAACCGTCCTTCCATTTGGAGGTATGGCCCACCCACACATGTCGCACGTGTGCGGGCGGGACCCACCTTGGTGAATGTATTGTATATCCACTACCATCCATCCATATTGAAGTGGCTGCCAAGAGGCACGTGAGATCCACACCATCCAGTCATGTGGACAGTGGATACCACCATGAGGTATTGTTATATCAAAACCGTTCATCCACGTGTGAATTCCACACGTGTCTATGGGTATGAACATAAAGTATGTATTTTATCTTACATCTTTCGTCCGTTATGGACCCACTCCACAAGTGCAATACGTGTGGAGATAGGCCACATTGATGTATGCACTCTATCATCCTCACCGTCCCGTGGTCTGGACAGTGGACCACCTTTAATGTATATGATGTATACTCATCGTCCAAACGTATCTGGACGGTGGGGATTCACTAGATGCACGTGCTCGAAGCATGTGGCCCACCATAATGTTATTATTTTATCTACACAGCCCACCCATGCAGCCTACCTTCGTGTATGTATTTTAAATCCACACCGTTCATCTGTTCCATCTAGCCGTCCATCGGGACATTTTGCTGGGTGGGGCCCTCTTTGATGTATGTGCTGTAAATTCAGCCATCCGTCCATCCTTTGGACGGTGAGGCCCACCACATGATGTATGTGTTTTCGGCTTCGCCGTCCATCTGAATTCTGGACAGGTAGGGCCCACCTTGAGGTATGTGATGTATTCACACTGTCCATTGGGTTGGACGTGGGCCTACCATATTGTACGTATTTTATTTAGGCTGTCTATCCTTGGACGTGGACCCCACCTGATATGTGTGCTGTCCACACACGTGGGCCCACACATGATGTATATGTTTCATATCCACACCGTCCATCGTCCAGCCATGGACGGTGGAGCCCATTGATGTAATGTTTTACCCCCCGCTGTCCATCTGTTTCACCCACGCAGTCTATCTTTTCCACCCACGCCGTCCGTTTTTTGGGACGTGTAACCCCCACTAGATGTATGTGTTGTATCTGCACACTGTCCATCCATGATGGGGCCAACCTTGATGATATGTTGTATATCCATACCGTCCAGACCTTGGACGGTGGGGATTGGATTGACTGGTGTACCTCACTCCAGCTATGTAGCTGTTGTACCACATCAGCAAGTTCTGAGGGCCACTGTGATGTATTTGTTTCATGGCCCATTGGTGCGGCCCATTGATGCGGCCTACTTGATGTATATGAGGCCTATATGATGAGGCCCGATGTGATGAATATGAGGCCATGAGTGAGGCCCATTGTTATGCATATGTAGCCTATGGGTTGTGGACCATTGTGATGTATTCGAGGCCCATGGGCAAGGCCATGTGATGTGTTTATGGCCCATATGATGAGGCCCATTTAGATGTATTTCTGGCCCATGTGATGCGGCCCACTTGATGTATGAGGCCCTTGTGTGAGGCCATGGGCCCACAATACGTTTGGCTCTATGCAGGCCACTTCTTGGGAGCAATGTTAGTTAAACGTCCACATTGACGGACAATGATGGTTGAATGTCCACATCGTGACCTTCCCTTAGGCCTTGTTAGGCCCATTCTCATCGATTCCTATTGTCAAGGCTGACTATCGAGGCCGATTCCGATTGTTGAGGCGAATTGTCGAGATCGATTCTGATTGTCAAGGACGACTATCGAGGCCGATTTCGATTGTCGAGGCCGATTCCAATTGTCAAGGTAAATTTTCGAGGCCGATTTCGATTGTCAAGGCAGATTGTCAAGGCCGATTACGATTGTCGAGGACGATTGTCGAGGTCGATTCTGATTGTCAAGGTTGATTGTTGAGGTCGATTCCGATTGTCGAAGTCGATTGTCGAGGCTGATTACCGAGGCCGGTCATCGAGGTCGATTGCCGAGGCCGATTGTCAAGGCCGATCATCCGAGGCCGATTGTCGAGGCCGATCATCGAGGTCGATTGCCTAGGCCGATTGTCAAGACCGATCATCCGAGGCCGATTGTCGAGGCCGATTGCTAACGTCGATCATTCAAGGCCAATTGTCGAGGCCGATTGCCGAGGCCGATTATCGATACCGATTATGAGTATGTGATAGCATAACATCATGATACATGCCAATACGCGTCATCTGCATGTTTATTTGACCATTACATATGCCATAATGCAGGTGGTTTATGGGACTCCCTGATAGGCGGAGATTGTCTCACATGAGCGCATGATATGCGTAGGATAGATGCATGACTGAATTGTATGACTCATGCATCTTGCATTGTGTGTTTTGATTACTATACACCCTAGTGACATCAGGGTCGTAGCCTCCACAATCATGTCGTGGATGGCCAGATGGGACACTAAAAATCTATTACTAGCATTGGGCCGCCGTAGATGGCCCTGGGTGAAAATCCCTAAACCCTCTTGGTACTAGAGGATGCCCCAACTATTGGCATGAGTTGTCAATTAAGAGATTGTAGGAAAAAAAATCAAATCAAATATATTCTAGTCCTGAAAATCTATATAGCGTAATCTGTATGGCTAAAAATAGCGTAACAAATCTCTCTATAAATGTATACAATACCTTTGTAAATCATGAAAGAGAAATACACTGAAAAGGAATTGTGACATGGTATCAGAGCTAGACACGATCTGGCCCCTGTTCACGCCTACCCATTACTAGCATCTAAACCTCCTTTCGCCCACCACCCTCTACTATGGCATCCAACGTAACACCAACCCAGACGGATGAATCTCCCACCTACCAGATTCTTCCTGAATTAGTCACCTCCAAGATGGTCGAAGCTCTGTCTAAAGCTCAGGCCCCAACCGGGACCTCTGAACCCGTGGCTCTACCGATTGGCATCAAGTTGAATGGTTCCAACTATGGCTTATGGTCCCAAGTTGTTGAGATGTACATCTTTGGCAAAGATAAGTTAGGCTACATCAATGGCGAACTGACCTCGCCATCTCCTACTGATCCGTCCTTCCGCAAATGGCGCACCGACAATGCCATTGTCAAAGGATGGCTAATCAACTCCATGGATCTAACTTTAATCGGAAATTTTATTCGTTTTTCCATGGCTAAACAAGTGTGGGACTCTGCTGCCACCACTTATTTTGATGGTGGTGATACATCCCAGGTTTATGATCTCCAGCGTCGTGTCTCATGTCTCTGCCAAGCAGGTGGATCCCTGGAAAAATACTACACTGACTTGGAAGGTCTTTGACATGAGATTGATTTTTGACGTCTAAATCCAATGGTGTGCCCTGCTGACATTCAAAGGTATAATAATCTCCTCCAAGAAGATCAGGTCTATGTCTTCTTGGATGGTCTTGACGACAAGTTGGACAACATCCGCAGTGATGTGTTGCTGCTGCGCCCATTTCCCACCGTGGACCAAGCTTATGCTCATGTCCGTAGAGAGGCCCTTCGTCAGGTGGTGATGAATGTAGGTGATCATGAACCTCCAGGAGCTATGCTTGCTTCGAGAGGCCTTAAGCTTGGGTTCTTTGGATCGACTCCCCAGCATCATGGAAAATTTGTCTTTAAAGGCCGATCCTCATCTGACAATCTCAAATGCTCTCACTGTGGCAATATGAAGCACACACGTGACAACTGTTTCCAGTTGCATGGATACCTTGATTGGTGGTACGAACTCCAAGCTAAGAAAAAACGGGATACTACTGGTACGGTTGAAGGCACGGGCAAGGCTGCTATAGCGGCAGCCGAACCTTGTCTTTCTTTAATCCCACCCACCGTCTCCTCCTAATAGGAGTTCTCCCTTGTGGATCAAGGTAATCTCTGTCATGCCTTGCTTAGTCATCGCCAAGATGTCGACCGTGGTGATTGGCTTCTCGACTCTGGAGCCACGAACCATATGACTTTTGATCCAGCGGATCTCTCTCACTCCTCATCTCCACGACGCACTAGCATTGCAAATGCCAATGGGGTGATCTCACCGGTAATAGGGGCTGGATCTGTGACCCTATCACCCTCTCTTCATTTATCCCATACTTATTCCCTCCTTGTCCCACAAGTTATTGTCTGTTAGCCAACTTACTACAGAGCTACATTATGTGGTGTTAATGTTTTCCGATTTTTGTTTTATTCAGGATATTCTTACCAATGAGATAATTGGGCGTGGTACTAAGAAGGGGGGATTATACTATATGAAAGATTTCAGTTCGGGTTGAGCACATCATGTATCTTCTTCGCCTGGCTCCAAGACTTGGCAGATTTGGTTGTGGCATCGTCGTTTGGGACACCCCTCATTTGGGTATCTGCAGCATTTGTTTCCTGATTTATTTTCCAATGTTGAGACCTCTAAATTTACTTGTGATACTTGTATTTTAGCCAAGAGTCATAGAGCTACTTATCCGTTAAGCATGAATAAAAGTAATACCCCTTTTGCTTTAATCCATTCGGATGTATGGGGATCATCTCCCTTATCTATTGTCTCTGATATATGCTGGTTTGTGATATTTGTTAATGACTGCACCCGCATGACCTGGCTATACTTGTTAAAACATAAGGATGAAGTTTTCCAAATCTTTCAGTCTTTTCATGCTATGATTAAGACCCAATTTTTTGCTTAGATCCGGATTCTCCGTTCTGACAATGGTGGCGAATATGTTAATCACCACTTTCATGCCTATTTCCAGCATCATGGCCTTATCCACAAGACCTCATGTCCTCAGACCCCACAACAGAATGGGGTCACTGAGCAAAAAAATCTCCATATTCTTGAGATTGCCAGGGCTCTCCTCCTCGACGCATCTGTCCCCACACAACATTAGCCTGATGTTGTTACTACTGTTGTCCATTTGATCAACCGCCTTCCCTCAAAAATCTTAAAATTTCAAACTCCATTATAGTCCCTGACAGCCTCGGTCCCTTTACCTACAGCCTTAATGCTCCCTCCTCACATATTTTGATGTGTGGCCTATGTACACCTTCCTAAGAACCAACACACCAAACTTGACCCATGTGCTCTTTGGTGCCTCTTCTTGGGCTATGTTGCGCATCAAAAAGGCTACCGCTGCTATAACCCTACTACTCGGCGTACCTATGTAACTATGGATGCCACTTTTCTGGAATCTGCATCATTCTCCCCTTCCTCGGCCTCCACTTTAGAGGGAGATGAAGAGTTGAAGTGGCTAACATTTGATTAGCTTGAATATCGGGATGACACATCAATAATTGGTGAGGAATCAACGGATACATCTTCAAGGCCAGACATATCCTCTGAATATAGATGACCTCCAAAAACTGAGCCTACACCATCAGGAGAAGCACCAGAATCCCCCCGTCTCTTAGTACCTGCAGGTCCATCTCCTGAGAATACTCCTAAGGTAAGTAATATTGGAACACCCTCATTTATAAATAACACAGATACTTCTGCTGGGTATAACTTACCTTTCAGGCATAACCGGGGCAAGCCACCAAATAGATATTCTCCAGACATTGAGGAAAGAAGGGCGAGATATCTAATTGTCAACTATGTTTCCACCGAAAAGTTACCTAAGCCTCTCAAGACATTCTCACATGAGCTTTCCTCATGTCATATTCCCACTACAGTTCAAGAAGAATTAATGGATCTCAAGTGGACCAAAGCAATGGAGGAAGAAATGGGGGCACTACTAAAAAATCAAACATGGACCTTGGTTCCACTACCCCAAGGGAAGAAGACAGTCGGGTGTAGGTGGGTCTTCTCTATTAAATACAAGGCAGATGGATCTATAGAACGATACAAGGTGAGGCTAGTTACAAAAGGATACACTTAGACATATGGTGTAGATTATCAAGAAACCTTTTCACCGGTAGCTAAACTAAATACAATCAGGGTTCTGTTATCTCTAGCAACCAACCTGGATTGGCCATTGCATTAGCTTGATGTAAAGAATGCATTTTTTCATGGTGACCTTGAAGAGGAAGTCTATGTGGATACTCCCCCAGGCTACACAACATCCTCAAAACTAAAGTTGTGTGCAAATTGCAGCATGCACTGTATGGACTAAAACAATCACCTCGAGCCTGGTTTGGGCGGTTCAGTCAAGCAATGAAGAAGTATGGCTTCTGTCAAAGTAATTCGGATCATACATTATTTCTGAAGCACCAACAGGGCAAGGTAACAACTTTAATCGTATATGTCGATGATATGATCATCACAGGGGATGATACAGAGGAAATCGCTAAGCTTCAGAAACAATAGGCAACCTAATTTGAGATGAAAAATTTAGAAGGACTTAAATATTTTATGGGAATAGAGGTGGCTAGATCAAAGCAAGGTATATTTCTTTCCCAGCAAAAATATATATTGGATTTACTATGCGATGTTGGAATGTTGGATTGTAAGCTAGCAGACACTCCAATTGTTCAGAATCACAAGCTCGGAGAATATCCAAGCCAAATGCCAATAGACCAAGGAAGATATCAGAGGTTAGTTGAGAAACTTATTTACCTCTCACATACTCACCCTGATATTGCTTATGCAGTAAGTGTTGTAAGTCAATTTGTGCACCAACCTAGTAAGGATCATATGGAAGCAGTGGTCCGGATTTTGCGATACTTAAAATCCTCCTCGGAAAAAGGGCTTATGTTTTCAAAAAATAACCATCTCAGAGTTAATGGTTATACAGATGCAGATTGGGCGGGAAGCACTACAGACAAAAGATCCACCTTCAGCTATTTCATATTTGTTGGGGGGAATCTTGTTACATGGAGGAGTAAGAAACAAACTGTTGTGGCATTATCAAGTGCGGAAGAAGAGTTCCTTGGAATGGCTAAAGGACTCTGTGAACTTCTATGGCTTAGAAGACTTCTAACGGAAATTGGATTTGCTCCTACGTCTGAGATGAACCTTTTTTGCGATAACAAGGCAGCTATCACAATTGGTCACAATCCTATCCAGCATGATCGCACTAAACATGTGGAGATTGACAGACATTTTATTAAAGAAAATCTCAAAACTAAAATAATTCGATTTCCATTCTTGAAGTCTGAAGATCAACTGGCGGATATTCTTACAAAGGCTGTATCAAGCAAAGAGCTTTACAAGTCACTAGACAAGTTGCGCATTAAAGATTTGGATGCTTCTACTTGAGGGAGAGTGTTGGCGTGAGTTGTTAATTAAGAGTGTGTAGGAAAAAAATCAAATCAAATATATTTTAGTCCTAAAAATCTGTATAGCATAATCTGTATAGCTAAGAATAGCATAGCAAAATCTCTCTATAAATGTATACAATACCTTTGTAAATCATGAAAGAGAAATACACTGAAAAGCAATTGTGACACCAACGTCGAGATCGAGTGGATATATATGAGCGCATGATGACTATATACCAGTAGGTCACATCTCCCACTATGTCGTGGTCGGTTGGGAGGGGGTGTGGCTTTACCCACCTGAGGGAGTAGGCAATGCTAGGCTGAGTTAGACCAGCTCATAAATGGGTCCACTATCGACAAGCTGGGCCGATATTGGTAGGCGGATAGTGAGGTCTCTTTCACTTACCCAGTTGTGCGCTTGATCGGGCGGCAAGCTGGTGTTGAGTGTACTAGACCTCGGTGATGATCCTAGAGATGTACGGTACTGATATGTGGAGTTATTGAGCAGGAGTTACATACTCATTTATTCACTATCCACTCAGGCTGGTGGTGTGCAACTAATTGTTATGTGTACCTTTGCAATGACCTGGATTTCGGTTGAGGCACGTGACTAACCTGAGATCAAGAGTTTATCGCATTGAGTCTGACTATACAAATTTAGGTATAGGACTGGTTTGGATAGAAGTCCTTTGTGGTGGACCCCGTAGCCTGCGATATTACGTAATATCATCCAAACTTCACACTCCAGCTTAGTCATTTCATTCGCATCGCATATTGCATTGCATCCTTAGCACATAGTATTTGGCTTACTATCTCCGCATTGCATAGCTAATCTACATTGCTTCCTCAGTATATGATATTAGTTTATTATAGTTTTGCATCGCATTGCCTGGATAAGGCTGATGGTATTTATGGGTCTATCAACATGTTTTTGCATTATTCTGATATTGTATGATTTATGGGCTTGTCAGTATTTCCGCTTACTCTGATTACTCTGATATTGCTTACTTGGCACTTACCTTATGCACACAGTTTCACAACCTCCTAGGCTTTCTATAAGTTTATGCACGATAAATGGGTGCAGGTGGCGTTAGGTTGCAGCAACGTTGAGCTTGAAGCATGCAGCAGACCTCTGGAGCTTTGATTTTCGATATATGTATTTCCCTTTCTGCATCGTATTCAAATGATTATATTAATGGATATGTGATGACGATGTTGCCTTTGTGATTTGGGTAAACTTGTGGTCATACTTCTTACGAGATAAATGTATGTTGAAAAATCCTCCTTGTAGGATCCCAGGATCGGAATCTGGCATATGGGCACTGGGAGCCGAGAATGGGGTACTACGAAGGTTGTCGGTACCTGATTCGACGATCGGGATTCTTATGAGTCCGATCTCCGGGTTTGGGGCGTGACACTAACTCAAGCTCAAGTTCAAAAGATCAAACTCAAGCTTCACGTATCACAAGAATTCAACGTTCTGAAGCAAATGATGTTTCAATTGTTCCAACTCACAAACAAGGTATGGATGACCCTAGATTGACCATAGGTTAAGTAATATTCATTGCATATTTTATGTGGGTCATTTCATATATTTATAGGTTATTTTCTCGACTAGACTTAGTCATTGTTCGACTAGTTCAAGTACTGGCTCGACCAGTGTAAGAGTTTTCTCGACCAGTCCAAGGTTTGTTGCAAATTTTTTGAATTTTTAATTGGATTCTTGACCAGTCCTGGAGATTGCTTGATCAGTCGAGTGAACAGTGCTCGACCGGTCGTGCAGGCTTGACTCAAAGTCCAGGAAACTTTCCTGGTCTCACTCGACCAGTCGAGTGCACTGCTAGAGCAGGTCACTCGACCAGTCGAGTAACGATCTTATCTTATCATGCTAAAAAATTTGAAATTTTGTTGGTCCTTCGTCCAGGCGAACCGACCCTTAGACCAGTCAAGTGAACAATATTTTTACCTATAAATAGAGCACGAATTTCAGAGTTTATTCATTCATTCTAAGAAAAATCAAGATACCAATCTGGGAGATAAGTTTGTGAATTTATTAAGCTATATTGTGATCATTTTAGATTCTCTTTATTAGCATTTGTAATTTGATTTTGAGATCTTCATTCCAATCTTATATTAAGAAGGGATTTGTGTTTTACCCTTTCTTAAGATTAAAATCAAATCAAGCTAGCCCAGGTTAATTTAATTAAAAATCATTTAGAACTAGAAAATTTTCATCTGTGAGACTAGGCATTGAACATCTTCATCTACATCGGATTGGTTCTACCGGGCTTCTTCAGAAGGAGAAATTTCAGATAAGTATCATTTACATTTTGTATCTTTTATGGTTTGATTTGTGAGGTTGTGCCAGGAAAAATCTCATTTTAGTTTTGTCTGAGATAATCCAGAAAATCTTAGAGTGTGGGGTTTTTATAATTGTGTAAGCCTAACTAAAGACACAATTGTGAAGGTTTTAAGGTGAACTTTAGAAAACCTTTTTCATAATGAACGCTAATATCCCGAGGGAGTGGATATTAGGAGTGGAGTAGTTATGTGGCTGTTTTCTAACAGTTAGTGTACACACAAACGAACCACTATAATTCCTAGAGTTGTTGTGGATGATTGAATGTGCATATGTGTGTGAATGTTATAATTTACTTTTAAGCATTTGTGGTGAACGTTGTAATTTGTTTTATGCACTTGTGGGAGTGTTGTAATAATTTAGTTTATTTTCTTTGCCTCTTTATTAGTTTGGGTTTTTGATACTTACAAGCGTTCTAGTAAGTTTGTCCTGCCATAAGCCTTTGATTTTTGGTGTTAGGTTGTCCTTAGAACTAAGTTTGTATCAACCTCTCAAGACTAGTACATTTGAAGTTGCTATTTACTTGTCCTTCTTTCCTTTTTGATTGTGCTATTTATCTTTCAATTCCGCATTCATTTTTTTTTTAATTTGGCATAGTCCTATTCAACCCCCCCCCCTCTTCAAGACATTTACCTTGGCCTTTTCAGAACCTCCTGGTAAATTAAAGCTTTAGTGAATTCGCAGAAGCTATCAACCAAGCTGGCCTGATTGATGCAAGATTTAGTGCAATTCCTTCACCGGGTGTAACAACCAGGCAGGCAGGAACTGCAAGTGGGCCAGACTCAATAGGGCCCTTTGTTCAGTAGAATGGATGCAAACCTTTCCCTACTTCTAGGTGCAGCACCTCCTTAGGATTAACTCAGATCACTCTCCCCTCCTCCTAACATTTCCACTGCCTTCTCCATCATCCCCTCGCCCCTTTCACTTCTAATGAATGTGGACGATGCATAAGGAAATCCGCCAAGTGGTCTCGTCGTCCTGGACATCAAACGTCAACAATAACCCCATGATATCCCTACTTTGCAAAATGAAGAAAATTAAAGCATCTCTGAAAGCCTGGAATAAGGACTTATTCGGCAACATCTTCACCAACATCAAACAAGCTGAAGAATCCCTGAACCTTTTAGAAGAAGAATCAATTTCCTACCCTCATGGCCAGACCTTGGAAAGGTTATTTGAAGACAAAGATACTTTGAGATGCCTAAAAAATATAGATGAAGTCTTCTAGAAGAAGAAGAAGAAAAAAAAAAGCTAGGAACATGTGGCTTCAAGAAGGTGATAGAAATATAAAATATTTTCACTCAATTGGTAATGAGAAGTCAAGGAAGGACTTCATCAGTGAAATTGAGTCCCACGATGGAGATTGCTTAACAGCTCAAACAGAAATGAAAGAAAAGGCGATTCTTTTCTTCTCACAGATCTTCTTAGCTACAGCCACAGACCCTATTGGAGACTTCATTAGCCCCATCCCTGAAACAATGATGTTAGATGACAATTCAACCCTTCTAGCCGACCCAACGATTGAAGAGGTCAAAAGAGCAGTTGCAAACATCCCTGTAGATGGAGCCCTAGGTCTAGACGACTTCTCAAGGGAATTCTTCTCCTCCTGTTGGGAGAGAGTGGGCCACGATATCGTGAACGTAGTCAAGTTTCTCTTCAAAGGTGGTACGATCCCTTGAGCCATTTCAGCTTCCCTTATTTGCCTCATCCCGAAAAATTCTGCTCCAAAAAAGTTTTCTGATTTCCATCCCATAAGTCTTTGTAATTGCATATACAAAGTCTTCTCTAAAGTGATTGCAACTAGGCTCAACTTCTTGCTGCCTAAGCTAATTTCTAGGAAGCAATTGGCCTTTATACAAGGCAGGCCAATCATGAAAGCATTGCTTTGGCTCATGAGCTTCTTCGAGACATCAATAAAAAGGTACGAGGAAGTAACATGTAACGCCCCGACTTTTCAGGACTCAAGTACATGACCCATTTCCTAAAAACCCGAGTGTTAACCTTAAAGGATGGTCAAATTTGAGTTTATATTATTTTTTTCAACTATCAGATTAAGCAAATGAGCGTAGAATGGACAAATCATACAGAATGAAAAATTTCATTTACGTTTAGGATGTACAAGAAGTTTCCCATAATGACTTATACAAACCAGTGTCTCGATATAACAAATACAAGAATTCACATAATTTAGTACATGAAAAGTAACAGAAATATGTAAACATAAGCCGCAAGACCGCATAGCTCCTCTTAGCATTATGGCCATGCATCCCTGGCACTTGTACCTAGCTCCTCATCAATCTGAACCTGAAAATCACTTAAGCCACTTGTGCTACCTGTATGGTTATATATTTGATGGATGAGTGACCAACTCAGTGTTAACTCCCCTCAAGATTACACACCGCCGCATTAGGAAAGCATAGTTATAAAGTAAAGCATATAAAATAATACACGATGCAAGTCTTATTAGATGCATGGATGTGTGAAATATGCAAGCATCATCCCGGGGATGATCATCCGTGCGGACAGTGAGCTCGTCACCCATGCAATCATCAACTTGGGAAAAACATCTAGTCAAACATCATCGACCTAGGAAAAGCATCCAGTCGGACAAATACGTACATCACGTACAATAGTAATAGATGTTGGTCTATGCCATGTATGCATGATTAGTCAACCCATTATTAGTCCAATTACAACCAACCATTTTAAATAAGCTCAAAGGTCACTACGGGGGCTTGTCACCAACGTAGGCCGACAGCTCGGGTATAGGTCCCATACCACCATCTCCAGCTCATGAGACTACCATCTTCAAATGTTTAATGGAAATCTGTTGACTAGTGGCCAATCATATTACAGTATATAGGGTTTACTATCACATGGTTGTACAGTATAAAACATCAAACCCATATAGAAAAAATACCAGGACAAAGCCACATCGGGTGATATCAAAAAAATGCGATAAAAGACCATCCTTGGAAACCATTGGACACGACAACCCTAGATGGTAGGCCCACATCAATGGTCAATTTAAACCACCATTCAATAACCACTAAGCCGAAGGTCCATTACTATCGCAACCAGTCAGGTTACATCCCAAGTACGGGTGTACATTTATAGGTGGGGGTTTCCCACTAATGTACCAATTTAAATTTCATAAGCAATCCACAAATAATCCACAAGCATGAATAAATATGCAGGATGAACATTAAGCATGTAATATATCAATTCAATTTCCACCAGCTAACACATGTGATTATAAAGGGAGATATCAATTATAAATTAAAATAAGAACTATAACTTAAGCTAATGAGAAAATGGAAAACTCAAGGGGAAGAATATCACCTTATGTATCGAATTGCCAACTGACATTACTAGGAAGCGCATGCACCCTTTAGAATTGAATCCTACCATGGATTGTGAAGTTGTATATGAGATCAATATTTCTACAAGGTGTATATGGTCAAGATTAATACAACCTAGGGTTTGAATTACTTATTTTCAAGGTTTTGATTTATAATTAGGGCTTCGTCCTATGGTTAGGTCTTAAACTTAGATTCTAGGATTTGAACTCTAAATTATTATTATTACTACTACTATTATATAATGGATCAAGTAATATTCATAATGGGAGTATTAATCAATCAATACTGATAATGATGATTCACAAGTTCATAATTAAAGATACCAACACTATTTAATATTCCTATAACGGCTAATAGTCTATTAAATAATACGAGTAATAGTACTAAATTTTTTTACTAAAAATCATGATGATAGTGACTAATACTAACAATCATATTAACGAGTATTATCCTAATCCGGTAATGAAAATGGTAATATTTTCTCATGATAATAACAATAGCTATCGATAATCCATTTAGTCCTAATAATCGATACAATGATCATGAACTAGGTCCAAACCTAACCCACTATCTAGGTTTAGGGTATTGGTCTAGAGTTTAGATTACTTAGACTTTAGGGTTTTGCCCACTAATCTAATTTTTAGCTTTGGTTTGGAGTTTGAAATTCTACTCCTATAATTAGTCTATAATAATAGAATGAAGTAGAAATAAGTAATAATTGTCTACTAATACTAACAACACTATTCTACAAATGTCAAAATAGGAATAGCATGATAATTGTTAATATCTAATACCTTTAATAACTAACACTAGCTAAATTAACTTAACCATGGTTAGCCACATCTAATGATATTATCCCTCATGAAAGCAAGGTAACAACAATAATAATATACTAAGATGAGTCTAGAGTGGGTTTGAAAGGGCCCCATGAATAAGATGATTTGGGCCCACATTAGCGTGAACAGGCCCACCCAATTTGTGTCCCAACAATGGCAAAAACTAGGCCTAGTCCAGGCCCTTTATGCAGTTTTGGCCCGATTTTTGGCCTAGACTTGGGTTGATTTCAGCCTGCCATATGGCTCGAATTAGTGGCTGCCCTCGGCCCAAACCACGCCTCAAACTTGGACTGATCTCGGCCCAATGAGATTTATGGTGCGGCCCACCTGCATTATTTCATGTGAGGCCCACTGAGATCTCGATTCGGTGGGGCCCACAGGGTTGACCGGGCTGGCTGTTCTGGCCCAGCAGCAATCCCCATATATGGCACAAGGACTGGGCCCGAATGTTTTTGGTTTCGGTCCAACTCTGCTGCCACCATGCAACTCGGCCTACTGGGCGTGATCGGTTTGGCCCCAAATAGTTGTGGCAGGGCCGACAGTTTGGCCCATCCACTGCCTCACCATGTGGCCCTTGTGCATCCCACCGAAACTGGCCCAGGCGTGATGCTGGGACCTTGAACAATGGCTGAGCGTGGCCTAGATTTTGGACCGATTCTGACCCTGATCTGGGGCTGGTTTCAGCCTATGCATCTTAAAAGCTGAACTTCCAACTTCGTCTGCCATTCTCACAGGGCTAGACCTGGCTGGTGCTTACCCAAACTCACCCCATCTTACTGTGACTCGGGGTGGTGCAGTTCAACTTTGACCAAGGAAGAAGGTATGGATGCTAATGGCGGATTGTAAATGGACACTTCTTCCCCTAATCTGCTTCTTTCAGATGGTTCGTATGGATCTTAGAAGGCTCCCAGACAAGCTTTTTCAAAACTTAAGGAAGGTTAATTAGAGTGGTGGGTTTGGAAGGAGAAGAAAATGGCTGGTTTTCATGGTGTTTAGTAGGAGGATAGGAGAAGAGATGTTTTCTCCTCTTCTTGTAGGAAGACTTAGCTTCTTTAGGCCATTGGATGAAGAATGGGTGGCCCAGATCACCCCGGCTTGAAGCCATTTGAAATGCGCCTTATAAGGCTGAAACCAGCGACGGTTTTGGCTTCCTGTGGGCGAAAATCCGCTCCTACGTGGAGAGCCCTTGGACGATTGGGGTTTACCTCAATGAAAGGCTAAGATTTGAGGATGAGGGGCGTTACACGGATCGCACCTGACAACAACAGATTTCTGCTTTTGGAAAGTTATGTTTTTGGGTCCTGTTTGTGTCGGATCTCGTGCACACACCTGCACATGATACCTGGTGGAACGACCATGGTTTTGGTCGACGCTCCCCACCCAACAGGATGGACGGTTTGGATCATGCACGTGGGCACAATGGTGGGCCACGTTTGCAACAACAAGCACCCTCTATTTTTTTCAAAAACACCTACAGGCGGGAAGGCAGGGGAGACCCTTTACCTCTTTTGGCTAGGCACGGATCAACAGCTGCTGACTGAGCTGGCATGCCTAATGTACACCGGGTGCGGGTGCACTAGGTGCACTCGCAGCTTGTGTGGGGCCCACCATGATGTTTGCGATAAATTCATACCGTCCATTCATCTTGGGAGGCCCTACTAAGGGCCCCTGACCGAAGATTGGTTAGATCCAAAGCTGAGGTGGGCCATAAGGGCTAATCCCTACGAAAAAAAGAATTATGTCAGGAAATCTACTGGAAACAGAAGTCCAGGATCAGTTGGCTGGAAGAGGGTGATAGAAACACTAGTTTCTTCCATGCGGCAGCATCGACGAGACATAAGAAAGCAGGCATTCACAGCATTACGCTCAACTCAGGTCAGGTTCTAACAGATCAAGTGCAGATCAGAGAAGAAGCGGTCCAATATTTTACAACTCTTTACACGTCAGCCACCTGCGACACCCCTTCAAATATCCTTGATGTCATCCCCTCCCTAGTCTCGTAGGAGGAAAATGAGATGCTGCTTTCCTTTCCCTCCCTAGTTGAGGTCCAAGCTACGGTTAAGACCATCCCAGTTGATGGGGCCCCGGGTCCAGACAGTTTCTCTGGTGGTTTTTTCTCCGCCTGCTGGGAAGTGGTGGGCAAAGACCTGCTCAAGGCTACTACCTTTCTCTTCCAAGGTGGAAATCTCCGTAGGGCTGTCTCAGCCTCCCTCATCTGCCTCATCCCAAAATCAGCCTCCCCAGCGAAGTTCGTTGATTTCCATCTGATCAGTCTATGGAATTACTTATATAAAATCATGGCGAACGTTATTGCAGTTAGGCTGAGTCGAGTTCTCCCCTCCATCATCTCGCCTGAGCAGGGGGCATTTATTCAAGGAAGGCCCATCTCGGAAAGCAATGCTCTAGCTCAAGAGCTTTTCCGTGACATCAATAGAAAGGTTCGCAGAGGAAATATGGTGATCAAGCTTGATATGGAGAAGGCCTACGACAGAGTAGAATGGCCTTTCCTCAAGCAGGTTTTACTCCATTTTGGCTTCAGTTCCAGGTGGATCTAGATGATTGAGGGCTGTTGGGCTACAGTCTGGTTCTCTATCCTAGTAAATGGTTCCCCAGTGGGTTTCTTCAAGCCCTCAAGAGGTCTTTGGCAATGAGACCCTCTCTCCCCTGGCCTCTTTATCATTGCTTCTGAAGTCCTAAGTAGGGGTTTAACGGGCTTATTGGACCGTGGTCTTTGTCAGCCTTTCAGAGTGGCCAGAGAGTGTTTTCGGGTCTCCCATCTGTTGTATGCTGACGATACCCTCTTGTTTGCCAACGGAGGCAAAGCCTCCCTTTGTAGGTTGAAGGCTTTCCTTGATGACTATCAAGTGGCCTCGGGCCAAGCCATAAATTATCAAAAGAGCTCCTTCTATGTTAACTCTAAGCTCCTGCCATCCAGAGTCAGAGTAACCAAGAGTCTGTTAGGGATCTCAAAGGCGATATCCCACCTAGTCTATCTAGGTGTTCCGTTGGTAGTTAGAAGAGTAAAGACCAGCCACTTCCAGCCTCTCCTCGACAAGATTGAAGGTCATATAAATGGGTGGCAGGCCAGATGTCTTTCTCAAGCAGGCAGACTTGTCTTACTTAACCATGTCCTTGGTAGCATCCCGATTCATACTCTCGCTGCTACGCATGTCCCAACTCAGCTTCTGACTGCCCTCGAAAGGCGTTTTGCTGACTTTCTATGGGGATGGGCTGAAGGTAAAAAGAAACTTCATTGGCATAGCTGGAGAGGTATATCTTGCATCAAGATGGAAGGTGGTTTGGGAGTTCGGAAGCTATCAGATTCCATGAAAGCTTTCCGCATCAAAATGGCTTGGACCATCCAATTCAAAGTGAGTTCAACCATGTGGGCAACTTACATGGCAGCAAAATATAGCTCCGACTTGACAGATCACTCCAGCGTGAGATCTGTTAGTGCTCAGTCACTGATGTGGAAAAAAATTAAAAATCTCCTCCCCTTCGTCGACTCTGTGGTCCAGTGGAAAATCGGTGCTGGCAATTGCAATCTCTGGAGTGTAAATTGGACGGGCTTGGGCCCTCTCCAACGCCTGGTCTCGGCTCCAATTCCTGTCCATCTGCAAAATTTACAGGTTCATAACTTGCTGGGACTAAATGGCCCTCTTCCTCCCTCTGTGGTCTTTTGCTTTTTGCCTCAGGACTCGATAGATTATATCTTCCAGCTGGGATTCTGTATTTTCGAGGGCCCTGAGCTCCCGATCTGGCCTCTCACCCCATCGGGTGGCTTCTCGGTTAGCTCGGCTTGGTCTGTTAGTAGAGCTAGTAGCGTCAGGAAAGATTGGGCTGCCTGGGTGTGACACGCGAAGATGCCACCAAGAATCTCTATTTTCCTTTGGAGACTCTTGAATGGGGCCATTCCAGTCGATGCGTTAATCCAAACCTGGGGCATTCAACTAGCGTCCAGATGCGACTGCTACTCGCATGCTTCTGATGGTGGTGCAGTGGTGAAGTCCATTCATCACATTTTTCTCGACAGTAAGATGGCTAAGCTCGCCTGGCTCAGTTTGGGAAATCAGTTTCAGATCAGCGTCCAACCAGCCTTGTCAGTGGAATCTAGATTGGCTCAATGGTGGACCGCCATGGCAGTTTCGAGAAGCTCCCCGCTGATCGGCAAGCTCATTCCTGGCTGTTTGTTATGGGAGCTTTGGAAAGCGAGAAACTTAGCTCAGTTTGAGGGGAAGATAGTTCCGCTTAGAGTGCTAATGGCGAGAGTTCCTTGGTGGGAGTCCACCATCCACGACTCTCTGCTCAGCGCCCACAAGGTAGGTTCGGCGTCCTAGTCCACGACTCGCCCTTCCCAGGTGCGTCTCACATCTCGAGGTGTCCTGTGGTGGTCAAGTGGATCAGGCCTTGTTTTAATTGGGTCAAAATGAATGTTGACGGCTCCTCTAGAGGCAACCCGGGCTTAGCTGGTGGAGGAGGAATTTGCAGGGGTGATAAGGGCCAATTCATTTGTGCCTTCTCTTCGGGCTATGGTATTGGTTCTAATTCCCATACCGAGCTTCGTGCAGTGTACGAGGGCTTACTCCTAGTCCTCACTTTGGGGTTCCATCATATCATCCTGGAGTCCGACTCCTTGCAGGTGGTGAAGATGTTGAATGGGATAAGTCAGGTGAACTGGAAATGGAAATTTTTGTTGGGGCGGATTTTCTTATTGAAGAGCAGAGGTCGTATTGAATTCGCGCATATTTTCAGGGAGGGGAATGCCCCGGCTGATGCTTTAGCCCGCCTGGGAAGCGAAAGTCAGTCCTCTACTTCGTTTGATCGGCTCTATGATCTCCCGCCTAGAATCCGTGGTCTCCTCTTCCTAGACAAGGTCAATCTAGGGTCGATTAGAGGAATTTAGCCCGTCGGTGATTCTATTTTTGCGTTTTGTTTGGCGCCTCCTGCTCTATTTTCTTTTCACATGATAGGTCTCCCTAGGTCCTTTTTTCCAAGGGAGGCCCGAAATCTGTCTCTGTAATCTCCTGCTTCTTCAATGAAAATTTCTCCCTTAAAAAATAAAATAAATAAATTCCTAGCTCTAACAGTGGCTCCTTGTTGATCTAACGGTTGGGTCATCTCGAGATTGGACGGCAATGGTTAAAAGTCCCTGATGGGTCATTCCTCCATGGGTTGTTAACCCATTAACCAGTATTAATATTAATTCTATTATTATCATCCACTACTTTCATTATTTTATAAAATTTCATTAATAAAAGTAATAATGTAATTTGTTATATATATATATAATTTATATTATTACAGATTGTTAATTGTATAAATATTAGTGGAAGGAAACAAGGATCAACACATATTATTTGTGTATTATTTGTATGATTATATATGTTTTAGGTTTTAATTTTATATAAAATCTTAAATTGCTTGGAATATATTATCTACTATAGATTTTATTAATTAATGTAGTATCGATTTTTATTATTGAGATTCATATAAATAATGCCACAAGTGTATAATTTTAATGTGGATTGTCATTACATATCAACGTATTATGAAGTTTTAATATTTATGAAGTGTACAAGTAGCATTTCGTAGTGTATGTATTTAAATTGTATTATAGTATTTATTTACGTGGTTAGGTCATATAACATATATATACTAAGCTATATATATATATATATATATATATATATATATATATATATATATATATATGGTAATTATTTCATCTATATGTTCTGAATTGGATAACTAATCTGATGACCGGATAATTCCAATATTAATCCCGGGCGCGTCCAATTGCTTCCCGATATTATCATCGATGCTTCTAAGCTATCATGGATGGACTTTAACCATTTCTTTTAGGATTGGGTGGCTATGCTGTGTAGGCCAGCGTTGAATAATCATCCCACGGGAAGCTGCGGGCTTGACGAACGGTGGATTTTGTGATCCAGACTTTAGGATGTAGGACGGATGGTTTGATTGGCTTTCTCTGTGAACGAAGACAGTTCCTAACGTGTGGATTCGTTGGCCCATGTTCTGAAGATATGATGGACTAATTTGAGAATCAAATGGGTAGATGGCTTGTTATGCGGATGAATGTTGTACAAGACGGTTGAGATGAATAGATCGAGAATCACTTAATGACCAAGTTACTCGTGTTCCCACACACATGTTAGTTAACTCAAATTTTCATGGTGACACCCGAGTATTGAAAGTACAGGGCGTTACACAACATCATCATGAAAATTGACCTTGAGAAGGTGTACAACAGGGTGGACTGGGTTTTCCTGAAATCAGTGTTACTCAAGTATGGATTCAGCCACCAATGGATCAATTTGGAAGAGAAATGTTGGTTAGGGGTTTGGTTGTCAATTATTTTCAATGGAGAAGCTTACGGATTCTTCAAATCTGGGTGGGGGTTGCACCAAGGTGACCCAATTTCTTTAAGCCTTTTCATCCTCTTGATGGAAGCTCTTAGCGGAGCCATTTCCAAAATGGTGGAGAGGGGCACGTCCTACAAGACCTCAAGAGGTATCTAAATATCACACCTCCTCGTCGCGGATGACACCATCATATTCACAAATGGAGGCAGCAGCTCCCTCAATGGATGCTCAACTTTTTGAACAAGTTCTTAGCTATCTCAGGCCTAAAGATTAACAAAAGCAAAAGAAACTTACTCCGTCCCTCCGAGACGATGGAAGCACAAGTAATAGCAGTTGAGAGGCACACAGGGATATCCAGAGCGACATCTTCCTTCACTTACCTAGGGACCCCCCCATCCAGAGACAGGCAAATAAGAGCTCTCTATCAGCCTTTGCAAGAGAAAAATTTTAACAGAAGTTTTGACTGGAAGGGGCGATTCCTCAACTAGGTAGGGAAATTAATCATCATCAAGCATGTTCTCAGCAACGTCCCGATCGACTCTCTAGCGGCGACGGTAGTGTCGAAAGGCACGATAGATGCCATTGAAAAGGGATTCTCAGACTTCTTTTGGGGGTGGACAAAGGGTAAGAAATAAATGCCATTGGGTCGGCTAGAAAAGGATTACTACCCCAAAGAAGAAGGAGGTTTGAGAATCAAACTTCTCAGGGATGTAATGAAGGCCTTGAGAATGAAGATGGCCTGGACGACCCTATTCAGGTACAAAAATAGCCTGTGGGCCAACTTCATGCACTCTAAGTATGATGTAGACAATAATCTCCCTCACTTCCCCCTTGCCAGCCAAGCGGGCTCCCCCTGCTGGAAAGAAATCAACCTACTCACGAACCTGGTGAAGGTCAACTCATGGCTACTGCTGGGGGAAGGAGCCTACAATCTCTGGACATCGAACTAGTCCGGGCTAGGACCCTTACGAAATTTCATCTAAGGAAAAATCTCACTCGAGCTTCAACAATTGAGAGTGAAAGACATGATCAGCCCCCAAGCCAATGCTTCTATTTACCCTCTCCTTCCTCCCCATATCCTTCAACACATCCATAAGGAAGGAATTTCAACCTAATCAGAGGAGGATCGTTTCATCTGGATCAAAGAGTCCTCTAGGAAGTTCACGGTCAAATCTGCGTGGAAGGAAGTTCACATGCCAGGCTGTGGAAGACAATGGGCTAAATGGGCGTGGCATGCTAGCTTGGCGCCCCCCCCCCCCCCAATCATGATTTTTGTGTGGAAAATTCCCCCCCAATCATGATTTATGTGTGGAAAATTCTCAATGGGGTCATACCAATAGATACCAACACCTAGAAAAGAGGGGCGATCCTTGCATCTTGTTGCGCTTACTGCAAGCAAGAGGGCAATTGCAACGAGGAAACTCAGGACCACCTCTTTGCTCGAGGCAAGTTAGCTAACAACATCTGGTCCTACTTCTCCTCCATCCTCTCTATCTCCTTCCTGGATGGTCAATCAGTAGCAGGTCGAACCGCACAATGGTGGAACCTTACCAGCACAAGTTCTGGTATTGGGCTCCTTTAGGGGCTAGCCCCGATGCTCATCATCTGGGAAATCTAGTCCTCTAGAAACAGAAAGAGATTCGAAGAGACTCAAATCAGAGTAGGCCAAATGATTGAAAGGACAAGAAGATGGCTCTTCACAATCTCGGCCTCCGCCCCCATGCCTCCTCCCAGGGACACCCACATAATTGAAGCATTCAGCGACCTGGGCATCCCCCTTCCCCTTTCCACCTGTTCGCCCTTAACGATAATCAATTGGAAAAGGCCAGAGGAGTGTTATGTAAAAATTAATGTTGACAGATCCTCTCTGGGGAACCCAGGTCCATCTGAAGGTGGGGAAATTTGCCTCGACCACAAAGGTGATCTCATCTTCACTTTCTCTAGAGGCTATTGAGTGCTATCCAACTTTCAGGCTGAGGCAAAGGCAGTGATCAATGGGATGAACTTATGTGTGGCTCAAGGCATAAATATGATTTTAGTGGAAAGTGACTCAAAAGCAGTTTTGGACCTTCTTTCGAAGTCCACTATCGCCCCTTGGAATGTTTTCTACTGGATGAAGAGGATAGACCACATCTGGGAAATCACATCGGTTGATTTCATCCACACTTTTAGAGAGGCGAATAGAGTGGCCGATGGATTGGCTCGACTAGGTAGCAATGAGCAACGGGACAGGGACTTTACCCAGGCTGTTGACCTCCCCCTCCTGCCTCTTGGTGAGCTCATTCTCGACCGAACAGGGCTTGGCTTAGTGAGAGAGTCCTAGCCTTTCTCCCTCAGCCCTTAGCTTACATTAATCTCCTTTGTCCCCTCGTCTGCTTTTGTTATGGAGGGACATACTCTACTTGTATCTCCTCTTTAAAGTTGTCAAATAGATGAAATATACAACACTAGGTTTAAATTAAAAAATAATAATAATAAATAAATAAAATAAAATCAGCATGGCCCTCCTTTTGAAAAAAAAAAAAAAAAAAAAAAAAAAAAAGATACTTGAGAGTAAATTCCAACTCCAATACATGCCCCTCCAATATATCTTGCAGATCTACTCAGATGTGCAAGCTGCCTAAAAGTCATATCTGTTTTGGATTCATCTACCTGACTTAAGTACCGGAGGGTCCTAAGCCGTAACTGGCGCCCTCAGTATCATTCATTTTATCATAAAAGTATATGTACCCATCAATTCGGAGGAGGTGTTATGGGATTGATCATATTTGAGCCATAACAGGACCCTCTGCCCAGCATTCGCTATTGACGAACCAGCCATATTTAGCTTAAGTCCACATTTGAACGTTCCAATAAAAATCACTGAAGCAAAAATGTTATCTTGATTTCCGTTGTACACGTTTTCTTCCATTTTCTTACGGTTGATTTTCCATCTGAACACCCCGCAGAAAAATGAACCATGATGAGCTGAGGGCCTGACCAAAAGTCAAGTGACTCAGATCATCAGGGCTGCTCGGTCTGACGCACGTGCAACATGTAAGGGTACACTAGATTGCGTCTAGGGAGAACAAACCTCTTGACTTCGACATTCGGAAGACACGAGACAGCACGTTCCAACATTGCTGTTTCAGACTGACTGTCAACTAGGAAATGTAGCTCCAGTACATCGGCCATCTCTTCAGATACGCGTTAGTTCAAGGTACATCCCGTGTCCCAGTACCGTCCAACTATGGGTATCATAAAGTGTCACATCCACGTGGAATGTGAGGACATCAGCCATGATGTCATAGGTAGGGAAATAGATTGCGTGGCCCACCATGATGTATCTGTTATATCTACACCATCTATCCATTATAAGATATCATTTTAGGGTGGGTACCCAAAAGCGAGGCAGATACAAAGCTTAAGATCACAACATAGAAAGCAACGGGACAATGATACTCACCACTGAAACATTCCCAGAGTCCCGTGTTGCTTATTTGCCATCCAACATGTTCATACGGTTAAGCAGAGGGAGAACACAAGTATCAGTGGTAGGTATCCAATCCCTTGAAACATTCCCAGAGTCCCGTGTTGCTTATATGATGTCATGGTCTTGAGCTTTGGATCTGCCTCGTTATTTGTACCTTGCAAAAATGGATGGACGGTGTGGATATAAGACAAACATCATGGTGAAGCCCACCATTAAAGTCAGTACACACAGTCCATGTTAGCCACCTCCACTGGGAATCGATACCAAGACCAGTGTTGAAACGAAGTATCTCCACTCAGTCTGCCAGCCAATCCAATATACTTACTTTATATTCACGTTGTCCATTGGTTTCGTTAACTTACTATAGGAATGAACTACAAAATAAAATAGATCTGAAGTGGACCACGCTAATGGAAATGGCGCAATTGAATAGCCACCATTAAAATCTTTTGGGGGCTAATTTATTTTTTCTTTTTTATCTAACTGATGTTTTTATTTTTCTTGATCCATGACGTGTGACTTTATCAACCTAAGTGACAAATAAACATTAAGGTGGGTATCGAAGGTTTCTATGGAAGTGTCATTATCCTTAATTTTTTCCTATAGTTGATCATACGGCTTTACTTCTTTTTTGTTTCGTACCTGAAATAAACTGCCAAAATGGATGGACGGCGTTGAGATGTGCTGAAAAGTACATACATTAAGTCGGACATTTTATAAATTTCATGCCCTGAAATGAACCGGCAAAACACATACTTCAGGTTGGGCCCACAGCACCCAACACAGCAACATACCACAGATGAGGACGGTGTTGGCAACGCCATTTAATCCGCGTCCCTTTGAGATGTGCTGGAAAGTATTCATGCACACGTTGCCAGCACAGAAACAGGTGAGCGCGACTGGAACTGCTCGTTACTAGTCGTATACAGACCAACTCGCATCGGATGAAGTTGCATATCATCCGGGCTAGGCCGTGTATATGACTTGACCAAAATGATCAGTGCCATTCTCATCACGTAGGACGAAGCAACGGTTCACGTCCAACAATGCATGTGGACCACTCAATGAAGAACATGGCATCTTAGTTTTATTTTTATTATGGAGACCGAGATAATTAAATCTGTCTAGTTTCTTACCACCTGATGAGCTGCTGCTACATGTACGTAATGCCCATGTAAGCCGCGGGTCACAGAAAAAAAAAATTTGCACATTCGGGAGAACAGGTGCTGTTTCCTCGTGAGGAAAACGAGGCGGGAAAGAAGGCGTTTGAGCCTTGGAAAGGAATTGCGTGGTGTGTGATGTATCACCGACCTCGGCGGTGTGTTCAACTCACCAAACGGTCTATCCATGCGGCTTCATTTTAAGACATGGTTTTAATACATGGATTTAAAATTGAGGCAGAGCAAATCTCAAGTGGACCCACCAAAGAAAGTAGCTGAGATTGAACGCCTACAATCATAAAGGCTTTAAATCAAGTTGATATTTGGTTTTTTCCATTCATCCAGGTTGGATGGTAAATAATCATCGCATTAGCCCAAGTAAGATTAGCCCCGCTAAGATTTCAATACTAGTTGTTGAGCCATTGAGTACTTGCAAATTATAGAGAATAAGGAGGTAACGGGGGCATTGGTTGTGGCCCAGACCATCCAATGCTTAAGTCAAATGTATGGACTTACAATAAATATAGTAGAATCGAGATATTTGTATGTACCTTTTACCCATGACAGGGGGTGTGTTTATAGGCATTTTAGGTGGTTTGCGTATCTGAGTGGAATTGCTAGATATGCTGAAGGGATCCATATTGGAATCGGAATCTAATTTCGAGAATATCTCTGATTTTCCTTTGATCGACATGATTTTTGGCTATAACCTTGTCGGATCGATCATGTCTTTATATGTTGCAAGATTCTATCCAGATATTTCTATTCCAAGGATGGAGTCAATATACGAGGTTGAGGTTGATGTCGGTATCTAAGGTCGAGGTTGGTACCCGACGTTGAGATCAGTACCGAAGTCGAGGTCGAAGTCGATACTTGAGGTCGAGGTCAGTATCCAAGGTCGAGATAGGCATCCGAAGTCGAGGTCAGCATTCCGATATCGAGGTCGGCATCCAAAGTCGAGTAGTAAAGGTTTGTCGATGAGCCTTATATCCAATCTAGGTTAACTGTTTTAGTTCGACCATTAAGCCTCCTTTCTCAACTCATCTTTCCTAGTCCTTTGGTAGATTAGAGGGTCTGCTTTGATGGTCTTTTTACTACGTGTCTCATACAACACGTTAGCTTGATTCCGCCCATAACAGTTGCCTCCTATTTTTGAGTTCTATGTTCATGAACTCGGGAAGTAAGCATATTTGAACTAATGTATGAGCAGGAGATTCTGAATTCCTAACTGTGGGAGGTCGGCATATTCTATGTGTGTTCCTCAATTTCATTGCTTCGTAGTTAATGTACGAATTGAAAAGGACGGCGCATATTGCGGTGATCAAGGAGGATATTACGACAGTATCTCCGTATGAGGAGTCTTGCACAGAGTGACGAGCGTTATTTTGCCTTTATGTGTGGGTGGTCGTGTATGATAACTTAGTAGATACAATGGTTGAGCATGTAGGTTTTTAGTCGCGAAGTCAAGCATGTAGATTTATAGTCGATAGTCGAGTGTATAGATTTATAGCCAATAGCCGAGCATGTAGATTTATAGCCGATAGTCGAGCATATAGATTTTTAGTTGATAGTCGAGTGTGTAGATTTTTAGATCGCGTAACTAGTAGACAAAATAGTATAAAAAGAATTCTCTTTCAATAAGGGAGGTTTCTTATAGTCAAGCATGCATTACTTTTGTTAAAAATAGTAGCTTTGCCCTGAGGTGGACAGTTGAGACTAGCCGTAATGCTGTAAAGAAGAAAAATGTATTCCTTAAGGATAGGTTGGATTTTATTAGGTGTGGCATGACTCTTTTTCTTACGGCCCACCTATTTGGATGTACAACCAATTTTCAAAAAAAAAAAAAAAAGAAGGATAGTAGATTTTCTGGTGCTAGACATTCCACAGGTGAGGTAAGATGTGATCTTCCATGTCTTCTAGTCAATATACATCCCTCAGTACCTGAGGTTGAGGTCGGGGTTGGCCAATGAGCCTTATTACCAAGCTTGGTTGGCTAGTTCGGCTTGGTTACTAGGTTTCCTTGTTTAGCCCAGCTTCCGTGGTGTTTAAGGGAGTATACTGGTGGAAGCGACTTTTTTGACGTCAGTTGGGTCGTTGGCCACTACTTTGGTTGCTTTCCCTTTTCCTCTTGGCGTTAGCAATGGAAGGCTCCCACTCTTCTTTTCACTTTTTATCACTTGCCAAGCTGTTTCCATCACGAGTAGCCCTCTGTGCACTGAAGAGCTCATCCGTGTTCGAATATTTTTAAGCTCGATTGACCAGGTCAGTGATAGTAGTCGGGGGATTTTTTCCGATCGAGAAGAAAAAATTTCCATGTTTAAGACCAATTATCAGCGATATGAGCTATTTGGTTGGAGTAACTACTGGATTGAACTACTTCAGTATTGAAGCGGATAATATAGTCCCAGAGAATCTCGTCATCTCTCTATGTTATCGTGAGGAGGTGAGTTGTAGGTTTTCTCTTGTCTTTTCCACAAATAACTGAGTAATGAATGCCTTACTGAGCTGGGTAAACGAGCTAATGGTCGTGGGCTTCATATGTTTGTACCATTTCTGTGTAGCACCTGACAAAGTTAGGTAGAACGCTCTGCACATTGTAGGCCCAGAAGCACCATAGAGTTCCATTCATGCCCGGAAGAATTCTAGGTGCTTGGCCGTATCCCATGATCCTGTGTAGAGAGTTATTTGGGCATTTGGAACCGAGATGGTAGTTAGAATCGCGTGATGTCATCCGTGAATGGGGGCTTAGCCTCCTCGAGCAGAGCGTCGATGGTGGTAGAGGCCTTTGTCTGGCACGCCTATTGGATGTCGCCGAACTGGTCTCGGATTTGCTTCCTGCGAAACTTTGCTTTTTTGCTATAAAATCAGGAGCTTTCCCGCGCCTTCTCTTTTCTAAAGTGTAGTGTAGGTCAGACTTGGCGAGCTCGGTCCTTCCTGTTGGGATTTTTTAGCCTGCGGAATCACACAGATCTAGATCTAGGATGGTAATCCAATGGCACCAAGCACACACAAGAAAAGAGAACACACAGATTTAACGTGGAAAACCCTTGCGGGAAAAAACCACGGCACAAAGCGACAGATCACCACTATGAAAGCATCAATTACAAAGAGAAAAGACTTACCCGATTCGAACAACTTCGAATCTCACCCTTGCTACACCCTTTAGAAACCCTGGAACCCTTTTAGAAAGCCTTAGCATTCATCACCATTGCCTAGAAAAAACCCTAGGAATACCTATTTATAGTTTAGGAAACTTCCCTTCCGCATCCCAGTTGCGAAAGGACTCAAATCCGCAGTTTCGCGCAAAATCGCGGAACAAACTGCGTAACCTACGACTAGTCCTGGCTCTCCTACGACTGGTCGTAGCTCACCTACGACCAGTCGTAGACCACCCACGACCAGTCCTAGCTACAGTAAAAACAAAGCAAAACTTTCTGAACTTTGAGTCGTACAAGGGCTCGAACCTACGGCCAGGTCAGCGTCTCCCACGACCAGTCGTAGCTTCCCACGACCGGTCGAACGACCTCAAAACCTTCCGATTTAAGACTTTTCTCAACAATCTCCACCAAGTCTTCAATCTTCAACCGTGTAGCTCCTTGACCTCTTCTCTTATCTCTGCTTCACATCATAGCTTAAGATCACATTGGCCAACCAGTGCCAATCACGGATCTGATAAATACTTGCTATACCGTCGGCACGAATAACTCTGAGAAGCCGATCCCTTCTCTCTGAGCATAACCCTTCGCTACCAACCTCACCCTGTATCTATGCTGTATCCTCCTGAAGATCCACCTGCATCCAACCGCTCACCGGCCCACTGGAAGCTCCACCAGCTCCCATATGTCGGTCTAGTACAACGAATCCATCACATCGCCCATAGTCACCTTCCACTTCTCAGCACCAGGCTCACCTAGAGCCATCAGAATAGAAGATGAATCCCCTGCAATATTGGAGTCGTCCATGTACCTTGCCGATATCCTGTGATCATCTTTGTATGATTCTTTACACGGTGGGCGCTCCACCGCTCTGTATCCTGTCCGCACGTCTCAGCCTTTCCTGCCCTGCCCGCTCATGTGGCCATGCCCATCATGCCACACACGTGCAGATGTGGAATCCGCTACATCCACTGTAGCTCCACCTTTTGAAGTGCTCCCGATCAACCTGTAAACATGATCGAGTCGTTGCGCTTTCATGACTACCCGTGCCCCCTTGGATACCTTAAGAGCACCATCAATACCTGTGTACTTGCATCCCTTTGCCTCAAGCACACCAAGAGAAATCAGATTCTGCTTCAAATCAGGAACGTGCCTCACATCTGTCAGGGTACGCTCCACCCCATCAAACATCCTGATGTGCACCGTACCAATAGCCACAACATTACAGGCAATGTCATTGCCCATAAACACCTGTCCACCATCGCACTCCCTATAGCTGGTGAACCAACTCCGATGAGGAGTCATGTGAAAAGATGCCCCGTGTCAGCATCCACTCGTCCTTACGATCATCGTATGATCGTCTGAGCGAAGACACAGACAAAACATCACCATCACATCCACTCGATTCATCTGACGTGGCAGTGTTAGCCTCCCGCATGAAGCCTCGAGAATCTTCCCTCTTAGATTTAGGATTTTCACAATCCCTTTTCACATGTCCTTCCTTCCCACAATTCAAAGACTTTACCTTTCCTTTGCCCTTGCCCTTGGATTTGGATCTAGAACACGAAGAACACCGTACCTTGTTGAGAATTCCTACCCATGTGAGTGCATCGAAGACGTCCCCATGTTCTTTGTCTATTTGTCTCATAGCCTTCCTTGAAGGGTGAGATAACAAATGTCGACACTCAGGGTTTTGTTCATGCTGCACATAGTATCCTTGAATGACTCATAGGATGCAGGGAGAGAATTCAGCAACATACATGCTTGTTCTTCATCTTTCATCACTTCCTCCATATCCAAAGCAATTTGCAAACCAATTTATTAAAGTTGCGATGTGAGCCTCCAGATCTCCACCCTCTGCCATCTTGAAGTTATACCACCGCGCTTCAAGTGCGACGATTTTCAGAGGATTTCTTCGCATAAACATCCTCCAACTTCGCCCATAAATTAGCCGCAGTTTTCTCCCTCATGACGTTGTAGAGAACCTCATCCGTGAGACATAAACGGATCGATGATAATGCTTTCTTATCAAGAGTGTTCCAATCACCATCAGTCATAGTGGACTTCCGCTCCTCAAGAGCACCATCCTCGCCTTGCTTGATTAAGGAACTCATCATCTTGATCTTCCATAACTCAAAATTATTTTTCCCTGAATACTTCTCAATATCATGCACAGCGCTCGCCATTATTACTAATCCCTCAGATTCAGATCTGTGTCCCAACCGATTTCTCACGATACTTGTTGGGATTTTTTGGCTCAATGGAATCACACAGATCTAGATCTAGGATGGTAATCCAATGGCACCAAGCACACACAAGAAAAGAGAACACACAGATTTAACGTGGAAAACCCTTGCGGGAAAAAACCACGGCACAAAGCGACAGATCACCACTATGAAAGCATCAATTACAAAGAGAAAGGACTTACCCGATTCGAACAACCTCGAATCTCACCCTTGCTACACCCTTTAGAAACCCTGGAACCCTTTTAGAAAGCCTTAGCATTCATCACCATTGCCTAGAAAAAACCCTAGGAATACCTATTTATAGTTTAGGAAACTTCCCTTCCGCATCCCAGTTGCGAAAGGACTCAAATCCGCAGTTTCGCGCAAAATCGCGGAACAAACTGCGTAACCTACGACTAGTCCTGGCTCTCCTACGACTGGTCGTAGCTCACCTACGACCAGTCGTAGACCACCCACGACCAGTCCTAGCTACAGTAAAAAACAGCAAAACTTTCTGAACTTTGAGTCGTACAAGGGCTCGAACCTACGACCGGTCGAGCGTCTCCCACGACCAGTCGTAGCTTCCCACGACCGGTCGAACGACCTCAAAACCTTCCGATTTAAGACTTTTCTCAACACTTCCCATCGTTTGTTCAGGGACATACACACTTCGCGTTAGTTGATCTTTCGCCACATATGGTCATGAAGTGCTTGCGAAGGTTGAGATTACTCAGTTGCTACCCCCAATTCCATGCCTTGATTGGGTAATGTATGTTGTCTCTCCAATATCTGCATAATGCGATCAACATTACTGGTTAAAGCCTCGACTTGCTTTTTTAACGAGACAAACCAACCTCCCTTGTTCTAGGATCTTTATACGAATGTCGAGAGAGGGGGGTCAAGTTGAGGATATGATTATGGCACTTGAGGGCTCTTAGGCTATTCTTCTAAAAATGGGATTGGCTTAGTAATGGCGGCCAAAGCCATTCTTTTTCCCTTAACCATCACTGGATAAAGGAAAGAAGCAGGGAGAATTTGCTTGATGTAAGGGGAACTTCCGAATAGCTTTGTTGTTGTTCCCATAGATGGCACCAAACTGTTGTTACTCAAATCCGGTCTATCCTATTCCACCTTATGTGAGTCACTGGGTACCTGCAAATTAATGGAGAACAAGGAGACAATGGGGGTGTCCGTTGTAGTCGAGGATCCTCTTATGCCTAAGTCAGGTGTATGGACTTTCAATAGGCGTAGTATAATCAGGATATTTGTGTGTACCTTTTACCCATGATAGGGCGTTTATTTATAAGCTTTTTAAGTTGTTTACGTATCTGAGTCGATTTGCTTAATACACCGGAGGGGGCCGTATTGGAGTTAAAATCTAATTTCGAGAATATCTCTGATTTTTCTTCTACCGATGTGATTTTCAGCTATAATCTTATCGGATTGATCCTATCTTTATATTTGCAAGATTCTTTTCGAATATTTTTATTCTGATGTCGAGGTCAGTATCCGAGGTCAAGGTCGATACCTGAGGTCAAGGTCGGCATCCGAGGGTGAGGTCAGTAACCGAGGTCGAGGTCAGTACCTGAGGTTGAAATCAGTATCCAAGGTCTAGGTTAGCATCCTGAGTTTAAGGTCGGCAAATGACGTCGAGGTGGTAGAGGACTGTCGATAAGCCTTATTTCCAAGTGGAGTTAATTGTTTCAGCTCGTCATTGAGCCTCATTCCTCAGCTAAACTTCTCTAGTCTTTTTGTAGCTCGGAAACTCTACTCTGATAGTCTTTTTTACCATGTGTCTCATACACCATGTCTGCTTAATTCTACCCCTACTCTGATAGTCTTTTTTACCATGTGTCTCATACATCATATCTGCTTAATTCTATCCATGTATAACACTAGCCATTAATGCCTTCAATGCTTTACGTGAGGTGTTCTATTTGAACTTTCGTTGTACCTTATTTTTGTGCCCAAGTAATAAAATAATACCCTTAAATGGATAAATGAATGGACGCTGTGTGGATATATAACACATTCACGAAACATGGACGGTGAATGGACGGTGTGGATATATAACGCATTCACGTAACATAGAAGGTGAGGTCAACGGATGGACAACGAAAAATATTTGGGGAGATCTCAACTTTAATGGACAACGAAAAATATTTGGGGGTTTAACGTCTTCTAGCGATGGTAGCTCCCCCAAGCTCTCTTTTTTGCAGCTGCTCATCAGAATTTACATCAGCCCATTTACCTGACCGTTGTGTATGCTAGTTGCTCTAGAATCCAAAGAAGAAGTCTCTGGCAAACCATCACTGCAATTTCCTCTACAATTCAAGGTCCTTGGGTGACCTGTGGAGATTTTAATGCGACGGCGGCGGCTGTAGATAGGAGAAGTCGTAGGTCAGGCGATTCGAACAGTTCCAGAGAGTTTTCTGATGCGATCAACATGGCTGGTTTGATAGACGCAGGCTTCTCTGGCAGCAGGTTCACCTGGTGCAACAACCAAAGTGGTGCGGCTAGAATCTGGGCTAGGCTTGATAGAGTTCTAGTTAATGAAGCATGGCTGAATTCCTTCCCTTCCTTCTCCGTTAAGCATCTCCCTCGAGTGAATTCTGACCATGCTCCGCTCCTCCTCTATTTTCCCCCACCCCTTTCAGCTGGTCCCAAGCCTTTTCGCTTTCAGAGTATGTGGCTGATTCATGATTCTTTCCAGCAAGAGGTGCATAAGGCGTGGACGTCCAAGGCCGCTGATCATCCCATTTTTAACATCCTACTGAAGCTGAAAAACGTTAAGAAGGCTCTGTACGCTTGGAACAAGGACGTTTTCCGTAAGTTGCCGAACCAGATCTCCCGTTTCGAAGAAATTCTAGCAGACTTGGACAAAAGAATGTTGGATCAGCAGCAATATTCAGCTGATGACAGTGTTTTACAGACTGAATTCAATGAGATTTCCTCAAAATTGTCTCGTGCTGAGCTCATGGAAGAGACCTTTTGGAAACAGAAATCCAGGGTCAGCTGGTTACAAACGGGAGATAGGAACACTCGTTTCTTCCATGCGGTCGCGACGGAAAAGCAGAGGAAAAACCACATCAGCAGCATCATTCTCCCTTCAGGGGAGATTGTAGAGGACCAGTCTCAAATCAAGAGCGCAGCAGTGACCCATTTCCTGCAGCAATTCTCGGCAGCCCCTAGCTCGGCGCAAGACAATTTGCTAGATTGTATCCCGTCCTTACTCACTGATCGGGACAACGATGCTCTCATGGTTGCCCCTTCAATCCTGGAGGTTCACCAAGCAGTTTTATCCATTCCCAAGGAGGGCGCAGCTGGGCCAGATGGATTTTCAGGTGCCTTTTATGCAGGTTGTTGGAATATCATAGCTCAAGATATCCTAAACGCTGTAGTCTTCATTTTTAAAGGAGGGGCTATTCCACGGGCCATAAACGCGTCGATCATTTGTCTCATCCCAAAATCGGTCTCCCCTAGATGTTTTTCGGACTTTCGCCCAATCAGTCTATGCAACTGCATATACAAGATCATAGCCAAAGTCATCACTACCAGGCTGAGCAAGATCCTTCCCACCATTATATCCCCCGAGCAAGGAGCCTTCGTCCAAGGCCGTCCTATCTCTGAAAATATTGCACTGGCACAAGAGATCTTCCGAGATATCAATAGGAAATCTAGGGGAGGAAACTTAGTGCTGAAAGTTGACATGGAAAAAGCGTATGATAAGGTCAGCTGGGATTTTCTCAAGCTTGTTCTTATTCGGTTCGGGTTCAGACCTGATTGGATCAGTATGGCTGAAAACTGCTGGAGTACGGTTTGGTTCTCCGTTATGATTAACGGGGAAATGGCTGGTTTTTTCAAATCATCGAGGGGTCTTCGACAAGGCGATCCATTGTCGCCTTCCCTTTTCATCATCGCGGCAGAGGTGCTGAGTCGCGGCCTAAAAGTTTTGCTCTCCCAAGAGCTGATTCTTCCTTATAAGATTCGCAGAGGCTGCCCGCAGATTTCCCATCTTCTATACGCGGACGACACGCTGCTCTTCCTAAATGGCTCTTTATCATCCATCAGGGTGTTGAGGGCTTTTCTGGACTCCTTCGAACAGGCCTCGGGTCAGTCCATTAACAAGCGCAAAAGCTCGTTCGTTTGCGCCAACAACCTCTCCTCCTCCAGAATTAGATCGATTGAAGCAGCCCTCGGCTTCTCAAAGGCGGCCTCCCCGCTTACGTACCTTGGTGTCCCCATTGCAGCAGGAAGGCTGAAATCAGCTGCATTCCAGCCTCTTCTGAACAGAGTAGAAAGTCGCATCTCGGGATGGCAGGCCAGACTGCTATCCCAGGCGGGGAGAGCAATCCTCATCCGTCATGTCCTCGCCGGCATTCCGGTTCACTCCCTAGCAGCGGCCCACGTTCCAGCCCAGATCTTACAAGCGTTAGAGAAAAGTTTTGCCAATTTCCTCTGGGGTTGGGCTGATGGGAAACGCAAACTTCATTGGCGCAGTTGGAAGACCATCTCTAACCCCAAAGATGAAGGGGGCCTGGGGATCAGAAAGTTGGCTGATATAATGAAAGCCTTCAGGCTCAAGATGGCTTGGGACATCAGATTTAGGGAGCATCACAGTCTTTGGAGCAGTTTCATGTCAGCCAAATACAAGCACATCCTGGCGCCTCAGCGCATGTACTCCCCTCCTGCGTTTGCCTCTCCTATCTGGAAAAGGATTGTGAAGCTCCTCCCTTTGTTGGACTCCTCTTCGCAGCAGCTCATCGGCGATGGCAGTTGCAATTTATGGACTACTAACTGGACGGGGTTGGGCCCCCTCATCTCCTTAGAGGGAATCATTATCCCTCCGCATCAGAGACAGATGAAAGTGAACCAGTTGTTGGGCAGCGCGGGCCCTCTTCCTCCATCAGCGGTTTTTCTTCACCTCCCTCAACATGTCATAAACTTTATTTTCCAAGCTGGCTTCTGTCTATCACAGGGCCCGGACAGAGCTTTCTGGCCCTTCACTCCTTCAGGACAATTCTCAATCAGGACCGCTTGGGGCATTTGCAGATCGCCACAGATTCGTAGAAGCTGGGCCAGATGGATTTGGCACTCCAATCTCCCACCCAAAATTTCTATTTTGGTCTGGAAAATTCTGATGGGTGCCATCCCTGTGGACTCTCAGATTCAGATCAGGGGCGTCCAGATGGAATCCAGATGCGTTTGCTGCAAGACAGATCAGGGCAGGGGCCTGCCAGGCCACGATTCCGAGACTACCCACCATCTGTTTCTGACAGGTTCGTTGGCGAAAGCGGCATGGGATTTTCTGGGTACGAGGTTTCAGATCCCCATCCAAAATTCTCGCTCTGTGGAGGAGAGATTAGCGCAATGGTGGCAGCGATCGGCGATCCCCCCTCATCATTCTTCCTCGGTAAAAATTCTGGCACCCTGCTTTCTCCTATGGGAGGTCTGGATAGCGAGAAATAAAGCAGTTTTTGAAGGTGCAGAACCCTCCATTCTCAGGTTGACGACACGAATTGAGTGGTGGATATCCTACGTCACCAACACCCGCCTCCGACCGAAAGCAAGCCCCGTTTCAACAATAGGGACACGACCGACGAGCAGTCAGGGCAGGCAGTTAGGTACTTCCTCCAATACCTTCCTCCCTTCACATCCGTCCCATCATTCTTCAGCCTATATTTCTGTGGTAAAATGGAATCGTCCCCCCTCTGGCTGGATCAAAATCAATGTTGATGGGTCGGCTTTAGGAAACCCCGGTCCTGCTGGGGGTGGAGGTATCTGTAGAGATGACAGAGGCAATTTTCTTTTTGCTTTCGCTGAAGGGTACGGGTTCGGGTCAAATGTTCATGCGGAGCTCAGAGCCATCCATGACGGTATTCAGAAGTGTATGTCCAAGGGGATGGAAAAAATCATTGTTGAATCTGATTCCCAACTGGTCATCAGCTTTCTTCTTGGGATCTCTTCTCCAAGCTGGAAATGGAGTTACTGGATTTCTAGAATCAGAGTCATGGTCGGCTCGGCCCAGGTGGAGTTCTCTCATACTCTTAGAGAGGGAAACGGCCCTGCTGACGCGATGGCCCGCTTGGGTAGTTCATATCAATCTCCAGTTTTCTGTTCGGAGTTTGCCGCTCTTCCTCCGCACATTAGAGGCCTCACTTTCCTTGACAAGGTGGGACTTGGTTCCATCCGGCTTGCTCCTAGGACAAGGCTCATTTAGCTTCTTTTGCTCTTCGCCCCGGCTTGTCGCGTCTGATGGTTTTTTGCTCTGGTAGGCCTAATCTCTGGAATCGTTAGATTGTTTTAAAAATGTTGTGGGTGTTAGGGAAAGCCGTGGCAAGTGGGCCTCGAACTTGGGATTCGTCGGGGGGCAGATGGGGACTGCGATTTGTTGTACAGCGTAGTGCTGGTTTGTTTCTTTTTTATGTTTTTTAGAAGTTTATCTCACATGATAGGTGTGGCCCGCCTTTGGTGTTGTGCCACACCCGAAGGGCTGTACATTTTCGGTGATTAATGAAATCGTGGCAAGAGCCCACTTAAAAAAAAGAAAAAAAAAGAAAAAAAAAAAAAGAAAAAGAAAAAAAGAAGGTGAGGTCAACACACCACCAACATCAGTGGTGTACGGCACACCACGGAGTCTGCCTCCGCGCTTTTGCAGATTCGCTCGTTGGCTTTGACGTCAACCAAGCTTAGCAGGCCCTTGTTTTCTCAGCTGAACGTTTTGGTCCATCCGTCTCAAGTAAGGATTTCACCATGTGTTGCTACATCAAGCCCACATGCTAAGATGGACAAATGGTCACCACCGTCCACATTCTGAAACGTATGCTGTGAGCTCACTCTATTAAAATTAAGCTAAAAAAGATTATTTAAATCACCAATTTGCAGAGATGAATTTTAAACATTGAAAAAAAAAACTTTTAAATGGTTGAAATTAAATTTCCAAAAAAAATAAAATCCCTAGATCATATCTGATGTATAATTATTAAACTATAGCTTATATACAGTAAATTAAAGCTTATATTATTGAACCATCTTATCGTAACGTGGGCTGAAATGGGCAACACTTTCTAGCAATCTCATCCACAGCTAAGCTAAATGGAAGGCCGATTGGCTAGTGTTCCACGCACCATCGACTGACCTAGCTGGTGTGTATGTGATGTGCAAAGATGAGCCCCTGCGCTCCCCCAGCTATGGGCTGTACGGAATCGTTCAAAGGAGATGAAAGTTACATGAATGTAAGCCTCTAACGTTTATCTTCCATTCAATCTATTCAGAAGATCACACGAAAAAAAATATTATATCGATCTTAAACTTTCGTAACCTCAAATGCATTTTAACGGTAAACGATCAATCCCCCACTACCTTTTATAGTATGGTTTACTTGTTTTTCCGTTTGGCTTTTTTTTTTTGCTCGCAATTTACAATAATCTTACCAATTGGATGAATAATTTGGGTATAATACATACCTTATGACGGGATTCATGAAACTAAGTGATGTCAACACACTAGCTAGGTTGGTGGTGTGTGGACACCCGCCAATCTACTTCAGTAAAATGGAAGTGGATTGGCTAGTGTACCACACCACCAGACTGGTGTGTGTACCTTCCTGCAAAGACGAGTGCTCGAAGATGGGCACCAAGGGTCCCTGGTGTATGAATAGTTCAAAGGAGATTAAAGTTACATGGGCCTCACAGTGATGTATTTATTAATCCACACCATTCATCCACTTGGTGAGATCATTTTAGATCCAGAGCCCAAAATGAATCATATCCAAAGGTAAGTGGACCACACCACAAATAATAGTCGGACAATAATTCTCACAGTTAAAACATTGATAGGCCCAACATAACGTTAATAAATTTACAACCACCCAGATGAAGAGGAAAAACAAATATCATATTGATCCTTAACTTTTGTAAAAAAAGTTTTCAGTGGTAAATGTTAAATCCCCACTGCTTTTTATAGTATATATCACTTGATCTTTGGTTCCGTCTTATTTTTTGATTCACGCCTTACAGCGAACTCGCTAAGCGGACGGATAGTTTGGATATAACACACACCTTGTGGTGGGACCCATGTAACTTGTTGAGTTCAACACACCAAGCAAGTCGGTGGTGGGTGGTGCACCGGCCAATCCGCTTCCCCCAAAAAGGGACCATCTGGATATGTCTGTAAAATCCTCGCAAAACATGCTTTCGGTGCAACTTATAATCAAGAAGGAAAAGGCAACACGCCGGAGTAGAGATTTAAGATTGAACCGCGGTAAACGTGTTAAATCAGAGACGTATACCATTTGAGACTCTTACCTGAACAGTCACCCTCGGAAGATTCTAGGCGGTGACATTTACCATGAGACCACGTGTACTACCATGTTACCATAATGTATGTGTTTCATCCATTCCATCCATCTAGTTTTCTAGATCATTTTAGGGCCTGAGACCGAAAATGAGGCATATCAAAATCTCAAGTGGACCACATTATAGGAAATAATGTTGATTGAGCATCGACCGTTAGAAACTTTTTGGGGCCATCAAAGTTTTGGATCAAAATGATCCTCGTTTTTTTCCCTTCATTTGAGTCTGTATGACCTAATAAAAATATTTGATGTCAAATAAACAGTACAGTGGGCCTTAGAGGATTTTAATGGTGGATGTCCAATCACTATTATTTTCTTGTAGTGTGTTGCACTTGAGATTTATATCCTTCTCATTTTTTTATCAAGCCCTAAGATGATCTGTAAAAGCGGATGAACATGTAAGTTGGATTGCCTACTGAGTTACTCAATACACTGATTGTACAGCGTAAACTCAGTTGGGCCACTGTAAATGTATGTAGTTTATCCACGCCGTCAATCCATTTTTTCAGATAATTTAAAGGGTTAAGCTCAAAATTTAATCATATTCAAAGCTTAAGTGGATCCTACCATAGGAAACAGTGGGAATAATGATTTTCACCGTTGAAACTTTTCTGGGCTCCACAGCTATGTTTACTTGTCATCCGACCGGTTCATAAGATCATACAGATATGGATGAAGGAAAAGGAAAAATATAAGCTTGATCCAAAACATCTGTGGCCCCTAAGAAATTTTCAACAGTAAACATTTAATTCGCACTGTTTCCTATGGTGTGGTCCATTTAAGCATCGAATATTCTTCAATTTTGGAATTAAGCGCTAAAATTATCTGGTAAAATGGATGGACGGAGTGGATAAAATACATAAATCACGGTGAACCTCACAGAGCACACTCAGTACGCTAACCGTAGTGAGTTACTCAGTACGGAATCCGCTTCCGGTTGAAACACATACATCATGGTGGGGCCCACGGTGCACCGACCACCGGGCTAGTGGCAGGGGGAGTAGCCAATCCGTTTCCATCAAAGTTGGCTCCACGTAGTGATTGTTCCAGTTCTCTCACATGTTTTCAGAACACGTAACACCTCTCCATTCTCTTCTTGAGTTAAGCCCTGTAGCTTCATCTTTACTATGACACCTCTTAGAACTACAACCAACGACAAAAACTACAGAAGAAAAAGAAAAGAAAAGAAAAGAGAAATATCCAACGGGTATATATCTTCCCATACATCTAGTGTATATTTACGGTCAATTTCCCTATATAAATCCTACTGCCTTTTTTACATCTTGCTACTCTCTCTCTCTCTCTCTCTCTCTCTCTCTCTCTCTCTCTCTCTCTCTCTCTCTCTCTCTCTCTCTTATTAATGGCGTTGTCGTGTGTTCTTCTGTCAAACCCATCCTTTCTGTGCCAAACGCGCCTATCTCGACCATCATCAAGGCAAATTTCAATGCTTGAGAGGGGTGTATTTTGGGATCGACAATCAAGAACAGCTTCCGTTCTTGCACGGGTTACGACAATAACTTCTGAAACAAGATCCGATCGTATAGTTACACCAGTGGTGACGAAAAAGGCCAAAACTAGTTTCAGTTTGGCTACCATTTGGAGAGAGATTCAAGGTTCAAATGACTGGAAAGATCTTGTTGAGCCATTGCATCCACTCCTACGAGAAGAGATCATACGGTATGGAGAGTTTGTTGCAGCAAGCTACAAGGGTTTCGATCTCGACCCAAGCTCGAAGCGCTATTTGAATTACAAGTATGGGAAGAAGAACATGCTCAGAGAAGTTGGTATGGAAGGCTGTGGTTACAAAATCACAAAGTACATCTATGCAACGCCTAAGTTGTATATTCCCATTCAAAGAGGGAGATGCCATGGCCGATGGATTGGATACGTCGCCGTCTCTTCTGATGATGAGGTCAGGAGGCTGGGAAGGAGAGATGTAGTCATTACCTTCAGGGGAACCGTTACAAATACTGAATGGGTCGTGAATTTCATGAGTTCATTGACTGGTGCGAGATTAGACCCTCAAAATCCACGGCTCGATGTTAAGGTGGAGTCGGGCTTTTTGAACTTGTATACATCGTCTGACGATAGCACTTCCAAGTTCGGCCATGGAAGTTGTAGAGAACAGCTTCTATCAGAAGTTTCACGAATTATAAATGAGTATGAGGATGAGGAGATGAGCATCACAGTGGCTGGACATAGCATGGGAAGTGCTCTAGCCATGATTCTTGCCTATGATGTCGCAGAGCTTGGGTTGAACAAAACCAAATCAAGATATCCAATCCCTATTACAGTTTACTCGTTTGGGGGGCCAAGGGCTGGGAATTCCGGATTCAAGGAGAGATGTGAAGAGCTAGGCGTTAAAGTTCTAAGGATAGTGAATGTGAATGACCCCATCACCAAGCTTCCTGGGGTTCTTCTCAATGAGAATTTTAGGGTTTTTGGAAGAAGATATGAGCTTCCGTGGAGTTGTTCATGTTTTGCACATGTGGGGGTTGAGCTAGCGCTTAATTTCTTCAAGATGCAAAACCCTTCATGTGTTCATGACTTGGAGACTTATATTAGCCTACTGAGATGTTCCGAAAGGGTGCAAGTTCTTAAGGATGGACCGGATCGATTTTCTCCACAAGGCTAGGGAATTCTTGAGTGCACAAAAGATGGAAAGATGGCATGGAAAAATGCTGCAAGGAACAAGAATAACTTGGTCTAAAATACTAGGACTTGATTCATAACACCATAACCTAGAATACATGAATCTCTAAGCCATGTAAACGCTTTTTTTTTTTTTTTTTAGAGAGAGAGAGATGCATATGCAAATGTATATTTGTTACGTGATTTTGTAACATGTCATAAAGAAAACAGCGAGGGTGAACCATATCAGCTTGAGTTGAATTCTTGGTGCTTAAATACATTATCTTTGATATGTTCGAAACTAAGCTTCATTACTCCAATCATGCTACGGATTTCTCTCTCTCTCTCTCTCTCTCTCTCTCTCTCTCTCTATCTCTCTCTCTCTCTGTGTGTGTGTGTGTGTGTGTGTGTGTGTGTGTGTTGGTGAAGGTAGATCGGTGCCACTGCATTGTATATTGGATGAGGAAAAGATAATATCTAGCGAAGGGCCATACCACATCCCTCAACCAACTTTGCAGACTACTTATGATGTTGATCCAATAATAAACCCCACAAGCAGGATGTAGCAAGAGGAAGAGAGAAAATGATGATTGCTTTGGTTTAAAATGGTGGTAAACAGTACACAGCAGAGGGCTTGTGAACTCACTCACAAGCGAGGAGAATCTAAAAATTCTCATGGAGAAAGAAAGCAGACACTATTAATGATTTCTTTTTTACAAGAGCTCCACTTTTAGATGGAGAGAGAGACTCTCATGCCCCCAAATTCGGATACAAAGTTTGCACCTTCGGACCCGAGTTTCGGCACATGACTTGCACTAAGTGTACTTAATACCTTCTTCATATAGTTCTCTATAGTCATAATTTAATAAATTCTAAGTTTACAACCAAATTTAACATGTATTCATCCTCGTTTGTATTACATTCTTATAATTTTCATCTCGTATATTCAAAACCATATCATCTGAACATGAATCATTTGACTTCAGTCATTTAAAACTTGAATTCAACAATAAAATCAAATATTGTTTGACGTAAATAATGATGAATCATATTTATGTACAAATAGATACAATAAAGAAATCAAACTTCTAAACAATAAACTATATAAATAATTCATTAATCCAGCGTAGCAAGTTCATCTTCTTCTAAATACGGGCATTGTCCTTGTGGATCATCCACTGACTTAGCCTCCTGTCTTGGTACTTGAATTACTGTTTCAGCTCCAACAACATTTGTATAATTTTTCCACCAATACAATGTCAGTTGGTGAAGTCTAGTGAGTGAGTCCATCATGGTTTATACACGATACAGTAAAACAACACATTCAAGTACAACATAACAATTTAGTATAACAGACATAAATACAATGTGATTGGTATATATGATGCAAATGTTGTAGATAATATTGATGGTGCATTAAGTAGGTATAAATAGAAACCATCAACTGCTTGAGTTGGATATTGACACCCCGCATCTGTACTCGGCAGCTCTCTCCCTTCTACCATTAGACGACTTGGGCAAAGCCCGCATTCTCCCATTAGGCAGGATTCCATGTGCAGTGGGCTTCTATTGGGTACAGAGGGTTGTCTCCTAAGTATCTATACAATAGCTATACCTTCATCACTCTTGTCCACCTAGAAGAAACAAAGTGGAGACCTCCCATATATACTATACAACGACGAAGGGAAAAGACCCAGGGGAACCCCATCAAATAGAGCATATGCCCTAGATAGGCATGAAAGAGAAGCAGAAAGAAATTACCAAATTCTCCACCAGAAAGAGAAGAGATGAGAACCATATTCAATGTAATGAATGAATGTCTAATCGTAACAACCTGAACTTTTCAATAACCGAGTATTGAAAGTTTTCGAGTATTACCATAAAATCTAACCTAATATATACATGTGTACGATACCCATTTAACTATCCTAACCTTATGCCTATTTTTCAACATGAATTTGACTGTTGGGAATGATCATCATCCATGGATCAAGCCATCCGACCATTGATTTTAAGACAGGATATTATATATATAAGTATCCTAGCCTGTTCATCATAATCAACCGCCCAGTCAAATATGCATTGCTAGATAGAAACATTTGACCGTCCACTCTAATTTTGGACCACTCGATCGTACCAAACTAACTACTTGATCTCTACATCCACTCGTACACATATCAGGTTGAGATTCTGATCCGCTCATCTTGTTCATCACCTGTGAATATGCTTAATCCACCATCAGGACTATAATTTGGAGAACTTACACATGTAAATAAGTCTCTTGAATCCAACGGTATACATGTCCAACCTCTTAATTACTCCAAAAACTCATTTATGTCCATCCGTTTACAAAATTGACCGTACACTCTTCTATATATATGATTAGAGTACTAACCATCAAGTTTCTCTGTTTTTAACATGTCATCCAGCCTTCCATCATATTTGTTTTCGCTAAATGGGTCGTCCAAACATCAGAATAAACTACTCAGTTTGAAGATCTTAGAACATGTGTCCAAACTACCGGACAATATTCAATTAGATGCATATAAATGTTGCATTAAACCTCAGAATAGTATAGTTTATTAAAATGGTATCTTAGTCATTTGTAAGCGATTAATGTTCAAATTTTAGCGTTAGAAAGAGCATGAAAAATAACAAATATTGGTAATGTTTCATCTCATTTGCACGGTGCAGTTAGGAGGTATGGACGACAGAAGTTGTAATAATGGAGAAGAGCAAATTTGTAATTATAAACCCTTTTAAAAAAATTTATTTATTCAATTTGTTCGAGCCAGGCGATTTTTTTTTTTTTTTTTTTTTTAAAATAAAAACCACCGCGAAGGCTTCTCATTAACAAAAGGGAGCCAGATACACATTTCAAGAGCCCCTAGGAATAAAATCTCCCATGGGCACTTATCATATAGAAGAGAATAATAAAAAAGACACTATACAAAAATAAAAAACTAAGACAGGGGCAAGGGCAGAGCCCCAAAGAACTCGGCCCCTCTAAGTGCCCCTAACCGCACCCAGATCGACCTTGTCCAGAAACAAAAGACCTCGAGCCTGGGCCAGGAGATCAGGCAATGTGGAAAAGATTTGAGAAGCCTGATCTCTACTTCCTTCGTGAGCCATAGCATCCGCCACCAAGTTCCCTTCCCTGAAAAAATGAATAAACCTGAAAATCCCGCTTGTTCTAAGTCGGTTGATTCTATTGATCCAGTAACCCCACTTCCAGCTAGGATTAGAGGAACCATTAATAAAACTAAGAACCAACAGAGAATCCGACTCTACCAACACTTGTCGAAAACCTTTCTTCAAACAACAATCCATCCCGTCGTGTATAGCTCTAATCTCCTCATAGAAATTCGACCCCACCCCGTAACCGGTCAAGAAAGCAAACAGGAAATCACCTCTATTGTCTCTGCAAATGCCCCCACCTCCAACATTACCTGGGTTGCCGATAGCCGACCCATCTACGTTGATCTTTGTCCATCCTAGACGAAGCTTCTCCCAAATAATCACCCTTTGGACAGACATACCACTGGAAGCACAGTCCCTGCTGCGATTGACGTCTGTGGGAGGGTGGCTCGAAAGGCCGCTGGTCATGAAATAAGCCTGCGGCTGAGCAGAAATAGGACCTATGTTCTGCTGTTGCGTCGAAAGTGTAGCAGGAACAGTGAACAGAGGAGAGTCGGTTATCGCATGCTCTGCTGTATCGCCACCCTTGATAGTAGACAACCACCATTTAGATTGCTTGATTGCCCCCTGAATAGACGGAGCTTTTTCGTAAAAATTTGTTGTGTTTCAAGTCTTCCAAATAACCCAAAAAAGGACGAAATGAGCGGTCTTCTTTAGCATGGAGGAGTGAGGACAGATAGCCGCTACTACCCACCACTGAGATAGTCTACCCTCAATCGAATCAGAGTGTAAAACATTAATACTGAAGACAATGCCAAAATGATTTCAAATACCTGCAGCCAGCGGACACGACAGGAAGAGGTGAGAGACCAATTCCGCTGCAGCACTAGGGACTGTACTCATAATGCAACAGGCGCATTTTGAGACAATAGCGATCCCTCGGGCTTGGATCTCTTCATCGACCGCTACGGCTCCCCTCATTAATCTCCAAGCAAACATCGCAATTCTTGGGGGAAGTTTGTAGTGCCAAACCTTCTTCGCCCAACTCCTGGCTGGCATGGGCTGACGACGCCTATCCCAGGCTGAGGATATGGTGAAGCTTCCCAACTCCGAAAACGGCCAGAAGGGTTGTCAGCCCCTTCCGTGATGCAGAAGCCACCATAAAACAGATGATCAAGGACCCATTGAGGAACGAAGGAGAACACAGTCAAGGGCGGCAACGAGCCATTTGTGCCAGGAACCTGCCCCACCCACAAGTGGAAGAGTGACAAAGGTACCTTGAGGGAAGCAATCTCGAATAGTTGTCCAAGACCCGATCAGTTATCAAACCAAAAATTACAATTACCTTCCCCAACCTTCCACTGTACAAGAGAGTCAGCCATAGGAATCACATCCATAATCCTCCTCCACAGGGGAGACGTAAATGCTGAGATGAGAGTAGCTCCAGGAGAAGTAAGGTCACGAGCATATTTGGTTGACATGAAGTTGCTCTAGAGACTTTTAACCGGATCAAATCTAATGGCCCAAGCCATTTTCAGTCGAAATGCTTTCATCATATCCTTAAGCCTACGAATCCCCAGCCCCCCTTCCTCCCTAGGAGAGGCAATAGACTTACAGTTCCTCCAATGACATTTGTTCTTCCCATCCTTCCAACCCTAGAAGAATGCCGCAAACTTCTTTTCTAAGGGGGACAAGACGGAAGACAGGATGTGCGTAGCCGACAAGGAATGAATGGGAATGCTGCTCAAAACGTGCTGCACAAGGACAACTCTACCTACTTGAGAAAGGAATCTCGCTTGCCAACCTTTGATTCTCCCTACCACTTTGTCAATCATTGGTTGGAAAGCCGCTGCTTTCAGTCTGCCGATACCTAGTGGCACACCCAAGTACGAAAAGCCTGTGGATGCCCTAGTGATGCCAAGCAGAGATTCCATTGCCCTAATTCTAGATTCCTGAATCTTCTAAGGGAGGAAGATCGTACTTTTCAGAAGGTTCACCTTTTGGCCAGAGGCAGCTTGATATTTTGCCAAGAATGACTTAAGGGCCCTTAAGGAAGCAAGGCTACCGTTCGAGAATAAAAGAGTATCGTCTGCATATAACAAATGTGACATCACTGGACATCCCGCACTACTCCTTTACAGTTGACACGTGCCCTTCTCGCCTAAATACTTTAAGTCCCTACTCAACATTTCAGTTACAATGATGAAGAGACTAGGGGAGATAGGATCCCCTTACCGCAATCCACGGGATGACTGGAAGAAACCCGAGCTTTCTCCATTGATCAGAACCGAAAACCAGCTCTTAGCCCACGGGTGAAGCCAAATTTCTGAAGCACCTTCCTCAAAAATGACCAATCCAGCCTGTCATAGGCTCTTTCCATATCTAACTTCAGAATTATATTTTCACCCTTGACTTTTCTATTAACATCTCTGAAAAGTTCCTGCGATAAAGCGATATTTTCTGCTATAGACCTACCCTTCACAAAAGCCCCTTGTTCAGCTGAGATGATAGATAGTAGCACTTTGTTGAGCCTTATCGTAATAACCTTAGAGAAAATCTTGTAAAGGGTGTTATAGAGGCTAATTGGCCTGAAATCAGAAAATTTCTTGGGCGCTTTGGTCTTCAGGATTAAGTAAATCAATGACGCTCCGACCACTCTTGGAAGAGAGCCACCCTGGAATATGAAAGAGATTGCTATATGAATGTCAGCCCCAACTACATCTCAAAAAGCATGATAAAAACCACCTGAAAACCCATCCGGACCTGCAACTTTATTGGCCGGGATGGATTTAACAGCCTGGTGAACCTCCTCAAAAGATGGGGCTGCCATCAACATGGCGTTCTGCTCCTCTGTTACCATTACTGGGATAACCTCCATCAGTTCGTCTTCAGTCGTAGTTGGAGAAGCACTAAACTGTTGCGCAAAGAACTCCACAGTAGTGTTGCAAATCTGCCCCTGCTCGGTCACCATCTGATCCGACTCCAACTCTATGGAAGAAATTACAGACCTGCGTCTCCTCTCAAATGCTGTCGAATGGAAGAATCGTGTGTTCTTGTCTCCTACGTTCAGCCAGGTGATACGCGCACATTGCTTCTAGAACTATTCTTCAGTTAACTGCCACCGAGCCAGCTTAGTTGACTCCACCCGTAACCTAGACTGTAGCCCGGAAACTTCACTATCAGACAGAGCAACGTCCTAAAGCTGCTGTTTAATCTGCTCTACCATTTCCTCTGTTGCCGAAAGCTGAGAGAACACGTTGCCAAAAGTGTCCTTATTCCACCCTTTCAATGCCATTTTAACTTTTTTCAACCTAAGGATAACATTGAAAATAGGATGGGCTAACTCATCGAAGTACCACGCATTCCTCACCATGTGGTGGAAAGATTCATGATGATTCCACATATTTTGGAATCTGAATGGCTTCACTGAAGAAGTAAATTGCAGCGGGGTTGTCAGCAGTAAAGGAGCATGATCCAAGTTGATGCGTGGAAGTAAATTATAAACCCTTTGTTTACACAGCAGCATTGCATGTGAAATTCATGTAATTTTTACATGTGACTTTCACTCCACTACCAGAAAATAGGGCAAAGGCTATGGATAAAAACCGTAGCTAAAAGTCTATGGCTACGGTTAATATCCGTAGCACGACCGTAGCCATTGGTGCCGTAGCCATAGGTCCAAAAGCTATGTCTACGGATAAAATCCGTAGCCATAAAGATAATGGATAGGGATTAAATCCGTAGCTGTTGCTTCTGTAGTGCTAAAGTATTTATAGCTACGGATTATATCTGTAGCTAAAAGTTGAGCAAGAACCGTAGCAATAGGCTTAAATTAGCAACAACTACAGTTTTCAGATAGAAGGCTACAGTTAATAACTATAGCTAATTAAACTATAGGTACGAGTTAAATCTGTAGCAATATTGTTCGTAGTTTAAAATTATATACAGCTACGGAGTTTATCTGTAGCTAAAAGTATAATGAGAACCGTAGCAAAATGCTATATTTAGTAATAGCTATAGGTTTCAACAAAGGGCTACGGTTAATAGCCGTAGCTAATGTCTATTGTTAATAAAAAATTTAATTAGTAATGGCAGCTCTTACCATTGTAGTACACCCTGATAACTCATACAAGCTAATATAGATAAATACTTCATGGCTAAATCATTTATTCCTTCAATCAAACAAAATCATTCATTCATTCAATCAAACATAATCATTCATTTCCATTCACAAAAGTACAGTGCAACATAATAGTTATATGTCTATTTAAAGTTCTCATTAACAGCAAGATCCAATGCCTTCTCGCAGCCAAATAGCTTCTCAACAATCGCAAGCGAAAACTCCATGGATGTGCATCTAATGGCCATCAATTTACAATCAACTAACACCCTATTCTTAGCTTTGCTTTGATCCGAAAGCTTACTGCACATGGATGATCATATACCTGTTTGATCTGAAGGAGAATCAATATTATACGCTGTCAGTCATTCTTTTAGCTCAAGCACCTCATCATCCGCCTCTTCACTATCAACGGCAGTCGGCATTTTTTGCTGAAAGACCCAAGTTAAAAAGGCAATGAGAAGTCCACAAAAACAGGGAGATCTTGGGAAATGAGAAGTTTCAGGATTTGCAAGCACACCTTTCTAGCAGAAGCCTTCTTCAGAGCTCCCTTGCCTTTAGGTTTTGCCCCCTCGGAAACATGTCCTACAAAGAGAAAAAGATAACATTCATTGAGATGAATGAAATCTTCAAGATGGGAAAAAAATGGTAACTGACAAACCACCCATTTCGGGTTTCAATTTTTGTGCTGTCAATTGGCGTGTACGTTTAAACACACCAATCGGGTTTCAATTTTTGTGCTGTCGATCGATGTGTACGTCCAAACACTAGCTTACTGACAAAGATGATTTTTTATTCATCAGAAAAGAATGATGCCTACCAGTTTCAGCTGTAGTACTAACTGATGCTACAGATTCAACAACGATTTACGCTTCATTGGCTTTCTTGGTGTTGTTCTTTCTTAGGTTCTTTCCAACTTGTCTAGAAGCCTTAGTGAGAGGCTTGACTGCCCTGCCCTCCATCTGTCCTGTCACCTCCTCCACCTGGGCTTCTTCCTTCTCATGCTCCTGCCTCGATTGAAAATCAGACAAGAAGGACCCAAAAAAAAGGAAAAAAAAAAATGGAAAGTCATGTCCTCAAAATTGGGATGAGACGACATCCATAAAAATCAGCCACATCTATTTTATGGCTAACGCAAACAGATGTTTAGCATACAATTGCTAATTGAATGAAGCAAATGGGATCCCTGAAGCCAACAAAATATTAATCAGCCCAGTCTTAAGGCACTTAGTTAACAAGATGGATTTTAATCAAAACAAATATTGTTGCTATTGAAAGGCAACACACAATTTCAGATGATCCCAGTGAATTTGATTTCCATTTCAAGAAATAAGGATTGAATTGTAATGAAGTAGGATACACTGTTCATATCCATTAGACAAGGGAACAAATTCCTGACCTTGAGAAGTTGAGGCAAGAGAAGAAGGTACTCTTTTAGACATTTTTTAAGGAAAAAATCGTGGTGTTGGATAACCTACCATGCATCACCCATGAGTAAAGTCTATTCTTTTAGGGTGTGTTTGGATGTTGCACTTCCAGCAGCAGATGGGATGTACTCTACACAAATATGTATTGAGATATTCCTATCTCACTCTATCGGTTCAGACTAGAAATTTAGGAAGAAGGAATCCAGCTTATAGTTTCTGTTTTCTGCACCAATGCCAACTTAAAGTGGGGAGCTTGCTGTAAGCTCCATACCAACCATTACTGGGAGTCACATCCAAACAAGCCCCTACATATAGCAAATAAAGTACATTTAAGAAGAGGAAAGTAGGAGAATGATGAGAAGACCTCATCTATGCTCTTTGCAGTTAGAAGTCTATTGTGCATCACATTTCAATTGGGTTCAAGAACCTACGAATGGCGTACAAGGAATTATTGCAATGAACAAAAGAACTTTGGTTCCAAAAAATGACAATAAAACGATATGCCATTGAAAATAAGACAAAGCTTACCTCAAATGTCAAATAATATAAAAGGCTATTAATAAATTTAAGCATGCTGCGGTAAAGCACTGAAGAGCGGGAGATGGTTGTTCCCAATTTGTTAAAAGCACAAACCCCCTCTAAATATATTAGTAATTTAGAAAGCAATCAAAACCCACCCAAGAAAAATTAGTACTTGCATAGCGCAAATGACCCTCTGCGAGTGACAAACAGAAGCGCTTACACATGCAAGAGTAGCATATGCACAAGATCCGACAATTCATTAAGGGGGGGCTTTTTTCTTTTCTTTTCTTTCTTTATTTTTCTTTATTTTTCTTTTGTTTTGTTTTTTGAGAAGCAAAAAAACTTATTAAAAGAACCAACAGACAAAAGAATACAACAGCTAGCCATAGCCAGCAAAAAACACTAGCCAAAACTCAGAACATCCACTCCCTGATACATATAAAAACCTTCCTAAGGACTTTCAAGAGGGGGTTGCTACAATTACAAAAGCAATGGTTATTTCTCTCTTCCCAAAGAGACCAAAGACCAGCTAGTAAAGCCATCTGCCACCTAGAATTCCTTCCTTCCTATGACCACCTTCATGCCAAGTGGATACAGGAACATCCCAGGAAACTTTGAAAGAGTCAAGACAAGCAGCCCACACTCTCCAAGTGAAAGGCCAATGGATGAATTGGTGGTCCACCAATTTTGCATCTTCCATACACATCAAGTAGATATTTGGGATAATCATAGCCCTCTTGTGCAAATTGTTGGTAGTGAGCACCCTTTTCCTACCAACAAGCTAGGTGAAGGCCGCAACCTATGGGGGAAAGGGGGAACCAGAATGCTTGATGATGATTATTGAAAAGGCCTAGCTATATGTCCTAGAGGGGGGGTGAATAGGACTATACCAAATAAAACTTATAACAGCGGAATTAAAAAGAATATGATAGCTAAAATAAATCACAATGCAGGAACGTAAAACAACCTCAAAATTCAGATCTTGAGAGGTTGATACAAATATTGTTCTAAGGATAACCTTACACCAAAAAGCAGAGTTTATGTAGGACAACCTTATTTCTAGAAAGATCTTTGTATCAAATCTCAAACCAAAGAGGAATATAGAAATAAACACAAACTGAACTGAAATAAATTGTAATCACAAATGTATTGTTCTAGGGACAGCCATACACCATAAAAATGGCAGGGCAACCTTGCTGGAACAACTTTAAAGGAAATTAAATATCAAGCTGATAAAGGAATAACAGAAAATAAATTCTAAACTATTACAAAATTCCCACAATGCTTGAATTAAATGATTACAACATTCATCACCATACATACATCCCACAAATAAATAATTAAAGATTAGAAGTAAAAATCATTCAACCACAACACAAGGGATTATAGTAGTTCGCCTGTGTGCTCACCATCTGTTAAACAACAGCCACACAGAATGCTACTCCACTCCTAATATCCTCACACAGGGGATATTAGCGTTCACTAACAAAATAGGTTTTCACAGGTTCACTCAAAACCTTTACAATTGTGTCTTTGTCTGTGGGCTTACACAATTAAAAAACCCCACTTCTGAGTTTTCCTGGCTCTCCTCAGATAACCAATACAACAAGATTTTTCTGACAAATCTTGAAAGAAACCAAAACAGAAAGGAATTTACAATTAAATGTAAAATACCTGCTTATCTCCTTCATTGTAGCAGCCCGGTAGAACCAAATCAGAGTAGATGATTGAATGTCCAAGTTTAATGTCCAGTATTCAATTACAATGGTTCTAGTTCTAATAGATTTTAAATTAAACCAAATAGGGCTTGCCTTAATTGATTTTGATTCCAAAGAAAGGGAATAACAATACCTCTTATCAAATTAGATTGGAATAGTAGAAACAAAATCAATTAAATAAAACTAAAGAAAGAGAATATTAAATAAGCACACTTAGCTTAGATGGAGTATAGAATTATCTCTCAGAAGTTTGATGAAGATTGGCTTGAATGGATTAATTAATTCTCACTATTCTTCTGAGATTCGTGCTCTATTTATAGGTGAGAAGATCGCGTCTTCGACTGGTCTAAGGAGCTCTTCGACTAGTCGAAGAATTAACAGATTTGAAAAAATCGGGTGCGATAAGCTTTGATCATTCTATGACTGGTCGAAGGTCTTCTTCGACTGGTCGAAGAACCTGAATTTCATCGCTGGACTTTGAGTCGAAGACTTGGTACCGGGTCGAAGATGCAATCGATCGACTTGTTCCTTCGGATTTGGTCGAATGCATTCTGGACTAGTCGAAGCCTAACAGAAAATATCTGAATTTTGTAATAAACTCACGATTGATCGAGGAATTTCTTAGACTAGTCGAAGCAAAGCTAAGATTAGTCGAAGAAAGCCTAGGACAAGTCTTAGAACTGCCCAAACTCATGTAACTTAAACATATGACTTATGTATCCAAAATGTCCTATTCCTAAGGTCAACCTAAGGTCAATCAAACCCCAATCGTGAAGTAAGGACATTGAAACATTAGGAACAAGTGACCTTGAAGTTTAAGCCTTCAAGTCTTGATGTAGTTCAATCTTGAAATCTTGATGTAGTTCAACCTTGAAAGTGTCTTGAGTTCTTTACGAACGGCCTTGTACGCTTCTTGAAGTCTTGCATTCTTCAGACTTGTCTTGTGAGCAATACTTGCAGTCAAGGTTGATCTTTGAGTGAATCTTTGTACTTGTGAGCTTTGCTTGTTGTGAGCATTGCTTGTTCATGAATGTTGATCTTTGAGAGAGCTTCACTTATGCAAGTTATATAACTGTGATTTTGGCACCACAAATTTGACAACAGACAGGGATATAAACTATAGCACTTACAATCTCCCCCTTTGTCAAATTAGTGACAAAACATATAACCAAGATAAACATAAAGTAAAACAACTAGTTAAAGAATCATGAACCAGTTAATATCAACTGACTTACCTGCAAATCAGTATTCAATATTTAACATTCAACATTCAACATTCAACCAGTTCGTTCAACTAGTTCAAACATACTCCCCCTGAGTAACATAACCAATGCTACTCCTCTCACAATCACATCGTTAAGAACAAACCATTGTCCCCCTTTTTGTCACAAATGACAAAGGAAACAACAATAAAAGAGAACTAAATAAAGGGATATATGAGAGTAAACATGAGGAGTTATGAGATTATAGCAAAAACCAGAGATAGAGATACTCAGCATAGTTTCACATAGAACAAATACCCAGCATAAAACAAAGATAGTATCCAACTCCAAATCAGTCAACCTAGTGCTAAATTATAAAGTTATTACAGACCAGAAAATCCCATATAAACTAATTAGAACCAGAACCAGATGACGGAGCAGGAATAGAGGGATCAAGTTGGTGCATGCCTTTGTTCAATCGCCTAAGATATTTTTCAGAAATTGAGGGTTTATCAGCTAGGTTATGGATAGGAATACCCTCATCATTCACAGGAATGTCCATAAGGGCTTAAATTAAATGACGATCAATGCCCAAAAGCCCTTCTCTAGTAAATATTTTAAAAGTTAAATCATCCTGTGAGAAATCACTAATACATGCAAATATGGATTGGGTAATGGACTGGTATGCTGGCTCACCCCAATGTAATAAGTTACCCAACCTACAGCTTCAAGCATAAGAAGGATGTCAAAAGGTGCAATATGATTAACATCAACAAGATGTTCAACAATAACTTTATGTAATCTAATGTCCCTAACATAAGATGGATCGTCATTGGGAACAAGAAGATGACGCTTAGTGATAATGGTCGATCTGGAGGAAGAAGAAGGACCACGGGAAGTAGTTTTTCTACCTCTAGAAGCCATTTGCAACAACGATAACAAGAAAATAAGAAGTTGCAAAGGATTGAGAAGTGGGTTTACTCAAAACAGATTTTTCAAAATCCAAACCCCAAATCTCAATGAAATCCAAAATAGAAAGCTTCAAGCTAGAAAAGGAAACAATCTAGACACAGATCTACAAGAAAAACATATATGGAATACTAACCTTGAAAAACAAGAACAGTGGGTTCGACAAGTCGAAGCTCGGCTCCTTAAAGAGAAAAAACGGAATGAGGAAGAAAGCAAAATCCTCAAATTTTAAGTGATTCCCGAGATCTACGACTGGTCGTGGATATCTACGACTGGTCGAGTATACTCACGACTGGTTGAAGAATGTCCAAAAATTCATATTTCTTGCAAATTATTCAAAAATTGGAATTCAACCTAGAAAATATATACACTATAATACAAGTAGGCATAAATAATCATTTTCAAATGCACATGCCAAGATCAAATTTCATCTTTTTGAACCTGCTTTTATCGAGAGGTTTTGTGAAAAGGTCAGCTCGTTGATCTTCGGTAGGAATATATTCTAGAGATATAACTTTTTCTTCTACTAATTCCCGAATATAATGAAATCTAATGTCAATGTGCTTAGTACGAGAATGCTGAATAGGATTTTTTGAAATATTTATCGCACTGGAATTATCACAATGTAATAACATAGAATCCTGTTTAATTCCATAATCACTTAGCATTCGTTGCATCCAAACAAGCTGTGTACATGCATTACCAGCTGCGATATACTCAGCTTCAGCTGTTGAAAGTGATATAGAATTTTGTTTCTTACTAAACCAGGAAACTAGACAATTTCTAATGTAAAAGCAACCACCACTGGTTGATTTTCTATCATCTAGATTACCAGCCCAGTCAACATCCGAATACCCATCTAATTGGACACTAGTCTCATGAGGATACCAGAGACTGAGATTTACAATACTTGCGACATATCTAATAATCCGCTTGACAACAATCAAGTGAGATTCTTTTAGATCAGATTGATATCTTGCGCAAATACCAACACTTAGAGAAATATCAGGTCTACTAGCAGTTAAATATAATAAACTACCAATCATACTCTGATAAATTTTTGTATCAACATTTTTACCATTAGAGTCTTTTGAGAGTTTCAGGGTAGTACTCATAGGAGTATCGAAATTCTTGTCATTCTCAAATCCAAATCTCTTGATTAGATTCAAAGCATACTTAGATTGAGAAATGAATATTCCTTCAGGTTGTTGCTTTACTTGCAATCAAGGAAATAAGTCAACTCCCAACCATGCTCATTTCGAATCGTGATTTCATCAAATCTGCAAACTCAATAGTCAAGTCAAGTACAAGTTGATCCATAAATGATATCATCAACATAAATTTGTACCATTAAGATATGATCATTATGTTTTTTAACAAACAGAGTTTTATCAACAGATCCCATTTGAAAATTATGACTTAAAAGAAAATTTGTTAGTTTCTCATACCATGCCCTAGGTGCTTGTTTTAATCCATAAAGTGCCTTTTTAAGCCGATACACATGCTCAGTATTTTTGGGATCTTCAAAACCCATTGGTTGTTCAACATAGACTTCTTCATGTAAATCGCCATTTAGAAAAGCACTTTTCACATCCATTTGATAGATCTTTATCTTTTTAAAACATGCAATGGATATAAATAGTCTGACAGATTCAAGACGTGCTACTGGTGCAAAAGTTTCATCAAAATCAATTCCTTCAACTTGAGTATAACCTTGTACCACTAGTCTAGCCTTGTTTCTAATTATATTTCCACACTCGTCAGACTTACTTTTGAAAATCCATTTTGTTCCATTGATGTGTCTATCTTTAGGTCTTGGTACGAGATACCAAACATCATTTCTTACGAATTGGTTGAGTTCTTCTTGCATCGTAACAATCCAGTTCTCATCAACAAGAGCTTCTTTTACGTTAGATAGTTCTATTTGGGATGTAAAACATACATAATTACATATATCCTCAAGTTGTCTACGGGTGCGAACACCGGTGAGAGGGTTTCCAAGAATTTGTGTGGTTGGATGATCTTTAACAGTCCTCAACTCAGAATCAGTCTGATTCGATGAAGTATTTGGTTTATTAATGATTAGAACTTCATCATTATCTGAATTAGGGATTGGCGTGTTTAAGTGATCATCAATGACAATTTTGATAGACTCTTGAATCACACCAGTTCTTTTGTTCAGAACCCTATAAGCTCGACTGTTTAAGGAATATCCTAGAAAAATCCCTTCATCACTCTTCGTATCGAATTTTCCAAATTTTCACGATCTCGTAAAATATAGCACTTGTTGCCAAAAACTTGAAAGTATTTGACAGTAGGCTTTTTATTAAACCACAATTCATAAGCCATTTTATTATTATCTTTGCTAGTGTAGACTCGGTTAATAATATAGTAAGCTGTGTTGACTGCTTTAGCCCAAAGATTTTTAGAGAGCTTCATGCTATTCATCATGACTTTAGCCATTTCTTGAAGCACCTTATTCTTTCTTTTCACAATTCCATTTTGTTATGGAGTTTTGGGAGCTGAGAATTCATGTAATATTCCTTGGTCGGTACAGAACTTCTCAAAATTTCTATTCTCAAATTCAGATCCGTGATCACTACGAATCTTACTGATTTGAGAAGATTTTTTTGAGAACTTTACTTACTTCTTCAAGGGTTTCAGATTTATCCCTTAAGAAGACTACCCATGTGAATCTGGTAAAGTCATCAACTATTACCAGGATATACTTTTTCCCACCATGACTTTCCGTTCTGGTAGGTCCTATTAGATCTATGTGGAGGAGTTCGAGTGGTCTTGATGTGGTATTTGAATTCACCTTTTTGTGTGAGTTCCTTGTTTGTTTGCCTATCTGGCACTCACCACATATTTTATCTAATTTCTGAAGTTTGGGTAAACCTCTTATAAGTTCTCTTTTGCTCAATCTATATAAATTTCGATAATGTACATGTCCAAGACGTTTGTGCCATAAATCAGCCTCGTCTGTATGGACCATGTAACATGTTTGATTAGATGAGCTGGATTCGCTAATAATATAGCAATTTTTAGACGTTCTACGTCCAGTTAATATTACAGAACCCTTATTATTTAGTATCTCACAGCTTTGATTAGAGAACCGAACACTATGGTTATTATCACATATTTGAGATATGCTAAGCAAGTTATGTTTTAAGCCTTCAACATATAAAACATTTTTAAACACAGGAAGATTAAAAAGTTGAACCGTACCTTAGCCTATAATCTTGCAGTTGCTACCATCACCAAATGTGACTGAACCATCAGTCATATCTTTTAGATCCGTGAATAAAGCTTTGTCACCTGTCATATGCCTGGAGCATCCACTGTCTAGGTACCACTTTGAATGACTTGTTGCTTTGAAAGCAGTGTGAGCAACCAAGCAGGCAACTTTAGGAACCCATTTCATAACTGTTTTGGGTTTAGGAATATAGTTGGTCTTCTTTTGTTTATAGTTGTAAGAATGTCCTATAGAGTTAGATTTTAAGAGCTCCTTGAGTAAATCAACTATCTTTTCAACTAGTTGATTTTGTTTCTGATTAATGTTGACATGGCTGCTTCTAGGTTTTTGAATTTCTAGAAAAACCTTGATAAGTACTTTTCCCTCTTGAGTTTGAGGACTCTCCTTTCACAAACATAGGAGGAGTATACTTTTGTTTAGGAGATAAATTTTTATCATAGCCCAACCTAGATAGATCGCCACATTTTCTTGATCCGGATAAAAGTTTTTCTAACTTTGGATCACCTTGGGCATATTTCCATGTGTCCTTTAGACTCAGAAGAGAAGATACTTCATTTTTTAGTTTATCAATTTTAGATTTCAAATCAACAATTAGGGAGTTTTTGAATTCCAAATCGCATTTTGATTTTTCAAAACAATTTGAAATTCGTGATTTTTCTAAGACAAGTGATTCAAAACATTCTTTGAGTTTAGAAAACTTTTCTTTTTGAAGTTTAAGTTTGACAGCAATTTTACAACTTTCCTTATATAAGGCATTGTAAGCGTCTTGAAGATCATCTTCATTTTCACATTTACTACTCAGATTTTCTTCACTTGTTGAGTCATTATCTGAAAATGTGAATTTGGCTAGAGTCATAAGAGCTTTAACTTCATTGCCCGACTCAGTTTCAGAATCTTCTGATTTAGAAGAAGCTTCAGAATCAGATGATTCATCCCATGTAGCCAACATACCCTTCTTCTTGGGTTTGTCCTTTTTAGGACATCTATTTGCTAAGTGCCCATATTCTTAATAGTTGTAACATTTACTATCTTTCAAAGATTTTCAAGATTTGGGTCTAAACTTCTTTTTATCATTTGATTTTTGGAAATCAACCCTTTTCTTGCTTTTGAAAATCTTGTAAAATTTCTTAGCTAAAAGAGCCATATCATCTTCTGAATCAGAATTTTCTTCTGAATTACATTTAGAGGATTTTAGTGCGATAGATTTACCTTTAGGAGCTTTAAAGTTTAACTCGTAGGTTTGTAAAGAACCAATTAGCTCTTCTACCCTCATATTATCTGTATCATGAAGTTCCTGGATCACGCTTACTTTAGAATTGAACCGTTCAGGAAGTGAGCGTAATATCTTTGCACACACTTTACTTTCTGGGATTTTATCACCAAGACCCCACATTGAGTTTACAATGTCATTCGATCTAGTGTAAAAGTCCATAAACATTTTATTTTCCTCCATATGAATTTCTTCAAATCTGGTTGTGAGGAGTTGGACTTTAGATTTTTTGACAATTGTAGTACCCTCATGTGTCATTTCTAATATATCCTAAGCTTGCTTTGCAGTATCGTAGGAAATGATTCTTTTGAACTCATCTGGTGATAGTGTGCAAGTGATTACATTTAGTGCTTTAGCATTTGCACTACTCTCACTTTTCTGAAGTGTGGTCCATTGGTAATATGGTGTGACTTTCATAGATTTTGAACCGTCAACCCCAGTAACTTCCATGATAGGAGGATTCCATTCAGTCACTGTGGCTTGCTACACACTCTCATCCATTGATTTGAGGAAGATCCTCATTCTGGCTTTCCAATAGGCATAGTTGGAGCCATCAAAGGGTGGAGGCCTAGTGACTGAAAGGCTATCAAAATTTGACATCTAAAATAGCTTAAATCGTTAGCTCAGGAATTAAATCCAAGAATTAAAAAAAGAGTTATCTGGCTCTGATACCACTTGAAAAGGCCTAGCTATATGTCCTAGAGGGGAGGTGAATAGGACTATGCCAAATAAAACTTATAACAACGGAATTAAAAATAATATGATAGCCAAAATAAATCACAATGCAGGAAAGTAAAAAAACCTCAAAATTCAGATCTTAAGAGGTTGATACAAATGTTGTTCTAAGGACAACCTTACACCAAAAATCAGAGTTTATGTAGGACAACCTTATTTCTAGAAAGATCTTTGTATCAAATCTCAAACCAAAGAGGAATACAGAAATAAACACAAACTGAACTGAAATAAATTGTAATCACAAATGTATTGTTCTAGGGACAGCCATACACCATAAAAATGGCAGGGCAACCTTGCTAGAGCAACTTTAAAGGAAATTAAATATCAAGCTGATAAAGGAATAGCAGAAAATAAATTCTAAACTATTACAAAATTCTCACAATGCTTGAATTAAATGATTACAACATTCACCACCATATATACATCCCACAAATAAATAATTAAATATTAGAAGTATAAATCATTCAACCACAACACAAGGGATTATAGTGGTTTCGCCTGTGTTCACCAACCTGTCTAAACAATGCCACACGAACGTTACTCCACTCCTAATATCCTCACACGGGGGATATTAGCTGTTCACTAACAAAATAGGTTTTTACAGGTTCACCTAAAACCTTTACAATTGTGTCTTTGTCTGTGGGCTTACACAATTAAAAAACCCCACTTTTGAGTTTTCCTGGCTCTCCTCAGATAACCAATACAACAAGATTTTTCTGACAAATCTTGAAAGAAACCAAAACAAAAAGGAATTTATAATTAAATGTAAAATACCTGATTATCTCCTTCGTTGTAGCAGCCCGGTAGAACCAAATCAGAGTAGATGATTGAATGTCCAAGTTCAATGTCCAGTACTCAATTACAATGGTTCTAGTTCTAATAGATTTTAAATTAAACCAAATAGGGCTTGCCTTAATTGATTTTGATTCCAAAGAAAGGGAATAACAATTCTTCTTATCAAATTAGATTGGAATAGCAGAAACAAAATCAATTAAATAAAGTTAAAGAAAGAGAATATTAAATAAGCACACTTAGCTTAGATGGAGCATAGAATTATCTCTCAGAAGTTTGACGAAGATTGGCTTGAATGGATTAATTAATTATCACTATTCTTCTGAGATTCGTGCTCTATTTATAGGTGAGCAGATCGCGTCTTCGACTGGTCTAGGGAGCTCTTCGACTAGTTGAAGAATTAACAGATTTGAAAAAATCAGGCGTGATAAGCTTTGACCGTTCTATGACTGGTCGAAGGTCTCCTTCGACTGGTCGTAGGTCACCTTCGACTGGTCGAAGGTCTCCTTCGACTGGTCGAAGAACCTGAATTTCATCGCTGGACTTTGAGTCGAAGACTTTCGACTGGTCGAAGATGCAGTCGACACTGTTCCTTCGACTGGTCGAACAGATTCCTGGACTAGTCGAAGCCTAACAGAAAATATCCGAATTTTATAACAAACTCACGACTGATCGAGGAATTTCTTAGACTGGTCGAAGCAAAGCTAAGACTAGTCGAAGAAAGCCTAGGACAAGTCTTAGAACTGCCCAAACTCATGTAACTTAAACATATGACTTATGTATCCAAAATGGCCTACTCTTAAGGTCAACCTAAGGTTAATCAAACCCCAATCGTGAAGTAAGGGCATTGAAACATTAGGAACAAGTGACCTTGAAGTTTAAGCCTTGAAGTCTTGATATAGTTCAATCTTGAAATCTCGATGTAGCTTAACCTTGAAAGTGTCTTGAGTTCTTTACGAACGGCCTTGTACGCTTCTTGAAGTCTTGCATTCTTGAGACTTGTCTTGTGAGCAATACTTGCAGTCAAGGTTGATCTTTGAGTGAATCTTTGTACTTATGAGCTTTGCTTATTGTGAGCTTTGCTTGTTCATGAATGTTGATCTTTGAGAGAGCTTCACTTATGCAAGTTATATAATAATGATTTTGGCACCACAAATTTGACAACAGACAAGGATATAAACTATAGCACTTTCAATTATCACCTAGTCCAAAAACTAAGCAGGCTAAGTTGCAGGTTAAAAATATACAAATTATCCACATTCAACATAAATGTGTGGCCCACCTGATAAGTGGACCACAAAAATTTTTGGGCTAAAGCACATTCACCATCGGGGGCAACTGGAACGCTTGATGGTGATTATACCCTAGTCCAAAAGCTAAGCAGGCTAACTTGCAGGCTAAACATATGCAAATTGTCCACATTCAACATAAATGTGAGGCCCACCTGATAAGTGGAGCAAAAAGATTTTTGGGCTAAGCACATTCGCCATAGGGCCTACCTGATGATACTTTGTCAAGGCTTTTCTGGAAATCACAAGGGACAACGGCCATTGCACCTATTCTTGTACCAAATTTTAATTACTAGAGAATATCCCCAGAGGATACTATGATTCAAAATGATAAAGGAATGCAAGAACATGACATACCTTGTAACTCAGAGAGAACGTTTCTAGGCCAGTGACACTTACTGGCTCTATCTGATCATTACCATCAGAAACAGGCTTCTGAACTTCAGGAGTAGAAAGTAAATTTTTCATCCCATATTCCATATCACTGAGAGTCCCCAATCTATTAGGCAAAGAAGATCTTTCCTGTGTGTGTAATGGGAGGAAAGAAATATTAGGTTTGAGAAATCATACTTGCAAATCATCTGCGAGCACCAATCACTAGTGCTCCACAAGTAACAATGCGGTATCTGTCTGTGCTAACCAGGCCCGTTCATCTCAGTACTGTCCACATGATGAACATGTCCTAGCCCAGAAGACATGCCAGACCATTCGTCAGGTGGACAAACATGTACAGTGAATGTGAACATTTGGTTATACCATTTTAACTTCCTGTCTCTTTGTACAAGGGTGGCCTACATGATGAGTGGGCCACCCAAACTTTTCAGCTATGACTCATACAAAGTGGGGTTGCTTGATTGATGAACCTAATGTCAAACACAAGCCACAATGGCTTGCATCAATCATTTCAATCAGCATTTGCAGCATGTGTCTGCAGGTAACACTCATTCAATTCCCACAAACTCTATATTAATGCAAGCTGATAAAAGGAGTCACTTACCACACAACATGTCGATTCCTCGTGACAAGGATTTGTCTTTCTGTGAATCGGTGGTCCGCATAAAGCAAGGTACGAAGAGATCAGATTTTACTCTTAAAGATCACACATTAAAATGGATCTGATGCTTCTCCCCAGCTCTTAAAGAATCTTTAAAAAGAAAGAATAGAATAGGAAGACATCAAGCCACTATTAGCAAAGGTGAAATTAAACCTAACCTGCAGTTTCTCTACAGATATATCATTAGGCCTTTTAACAAGCTCATCTCGAGCTATATACATAAAAAAATCAGACAGAATTTTCAAAAAACAAAGTGCCAATAGGGGTAGGATCTTAAATCGTTGAGCTGAAATCACTCTTCTAAAGCTCAATCGCTGAGCTGAAGTCCTAAAAGTTTTAGTGATCTTAACACATCTCTAAAATGAAGTTACAGTTTAGTAGAGAGAAAAATCCTAGACAAAGGGGGAAATTTTACAATCAGCAAATGATGATAATTATAAAGAAATCTTACCGTTATTGTCCTGGTGCAGCTTTTGTTCATTTTTGGGTCCTGTATAAATGCAAGCTTATTGCCTCTTGAGCTCTCTAGAATGCACTCTGTCTCATACTGGTCAATGATTTCAACAACCTGAGAGTTACGCTTCCACCCAGCCCTTGCTTGATCTCAAGGGAAAGTGGTTATCACTAATTAAAAACTATCTAGTTGTAGTAAACTCAAAAGCTATAACAGCTTCAGAAAATTGAAGAAAAGTCCACTTAGAGCATAAATTCCAAAGTGTCAAGTGTGTACAACATCCCACTCATCCAAAAGGTTTGGCCCCCACCACGAAGAATGCTCAACATAAAAATCAGGCTCGTCCACTCATCATGTGGCCTACATCAAATAAAACAATTGGCAGATAACAACCAATTTGATAATCCTGACAAGATTCATGTGTTGAAGTTTTGCAATCACCAAAACCTCATTTTTGAATTCTTCATTCCCTTGCCCAAAATTCTTGGAAAGCCTTTTCCCTGCTATTTCCTAACCATTCATCAGCTTACCCTGAAAGTAACCATCCAACAATTTTGGGTTTTAATTATAATCAAGAAGTACATAAATCCATCCATTCTTAAAATGATCATGTAATAGCAAATTTGGCAGTGAAAGTGGCAAAATAAAAAATAAAAATATCTAGTTCAAAATGCTTGCTAGTGTACAAAAAAATCTAACATCATAGAAGGGCAATGTGTATAAAATCAGACTAAAAAACAAGTATCATGTTGAAGTTTGAAAATGACCTTTGCTCACCAGATGTTTGATCAACTCTGTTAGAAGCTTCTGACATTTCGGACAATAAACAAACCGTACTTTAATGGTTTTGCTGGCCATGTTTCTTAAAACACACTCCAAGTATGAAGCTCCTTCAGAGTGAAGTCATCCTAGTGCATTTAAAAATGGGGGTAGAATTATCAATTTTGTAATCCAAACCCAATGCCATAAAGTTCTTATGGAGCCTTACATTTTCATCAAAATAAGACCAAGTTAATAAAACAAAAAGAAGAAACTAGAACGAAATAAGAGCTTCTTAAAGGGTTTCATCTTAAGAAATTTGAAATAGGTCTATTATGAAAAGAGAGATTGCATTTCTCCATTTCAAATGGATGGAATTCCTCAAAGGCCCATTTACGAAAATAACAGTTATCTATGGATGTTACCATATTTTCTTGGCATAGCTTTTGCAAGTTTCCTTGTTTTGTTCAAGTTTCCTGGACTACACTTTGGAGATATCCATGTTGTCACTGTGACTTACATCAAGGAATTGGAGAATGTTGTTGGAAATTCTAAATATGCTATTTTCTTTCTGACCAAAGGGCCTCGATCATTGGTAGATGAGATAGCAAACGGTGATTTTGATGGGGACATGTACTGGGTGTCAAGAAATCCAGAGCTATTGGGTCATATCAAAGCAAGAAAAACATGGGAACCAGTTTCTTCCAAGAGTAAAGTGCAGCAACACAAGCCATCAGAATTTTCTGCTGAGGAATTGGAACATGGGCTTTTTCAACAATTCTTGGTGAATAGGTTTGAGCCAAGTTATGCTATGGCCACAGCTACAGATAGCTGGCAGTCTTTTATGGATCGACTGTTGACGTTAGGAGACGAATGTGCTCAGGAAAAGGATTGCTTGAAAGAAAAGAGATTAAGCTTATCAATATATATTATGATGCATTAGACGCTTTGAAAACTGGATTGAAGGTAAAAGTTCCTGAGGATTTGATAGCAGAAAAGTTCCCCCATTACATGGGGAGTAATTCTTACCATTCAAATTCAATCTTGGGAATGATTTATGATAAGGTGGATTCACCTAAAGAAGAATGTCAGCCTTCGGAAGAAATATGGAAACTTCCTTACTTTAGTGGAAAAATTCCTGATTCTTGCTGGACGCAATGGGAGAAACATTACAGAGAGTACCGAACTAAGATGACTTGTGCATTGTCTATGGCTGGTCAATCAAAAGACTCTGCCACAAAAGAAATTATACAAAAATATAAGCATATATTATATGGAGCTGCAGACTTTAAAGAGAGCAGGAGGAATAGAGGAGAGATCTTTAGTGAGGCTCTTGCTATCTATCGACTCAGTTATGATTATGCGAAGGAAACCTCAAAGGTTAGAAGATGCGAATTTGCATGGAAGGTTGCAGGCCATGCTCTCTGTCAGTTGCACCCCATAAAACAGAATGAAAGTTCAATTCTCTGTCTTCTGTCCGTACTACGTGAGGTATTGGGCTAACCAAACACAAATTGTTTGTCAACCGGTATAATAGTGAGATTAGTAGATGAAAATTATGTAAATAGGTCAATATAAGGTAGTGTTTTTATTATTATACCTTGAATAATTTGTAGAAGCATTACTTTGTAGCTGCCCTAATTTGCGAATGAGATGTAAACAGGCCTGACATGTAATGGTCTCATTTGAGAATTCAGGTGGAAAAAAAAAAGTTTCCTTGTTTTATTGTTGTAAGGAATATATATTCTCCTTTGAGCCCTGACAATAACAACACAAGCCCCGTGAAAATTCTAGAAAGAAAATAGAAATCATAGAAATAATGCTCATAATACAGCTCCAACTTTTCACCTGCATCTGTCAATGCATATATAGGATAAAGGTCTACAACCTGATCGCTATTAACACTACTAGGCATCTAGGCGGCATTATTTTTCTACAAAAAAGGAAATCAATGAAAAACATACATACCCAAGAGCATGGCATCCACCATTAAAAATAGTATGAGAAAGTAGACCCATTAGCTTAATTTTTCTCTCAACCAGGAAAAACTGGCATATACATAAGAGGATGAAGCCTGACAATGAAAAATACCAATTTAAAATACTACTAGCAAAGCAGAATGTAAAATGTACCAATCACTTTCATAGAGAATGACAACATTTGCAGTGGCAAGGTTGATATCCAGAGCCTACGAATCAGCCTGATCTAAATCTTAAATGGTCTGCAAGATAGTGCATTGAGATGAACGTCCACAGTTGATTGGGGGGGGGGTTGGGGGCGGGAACCCCACTATGCTGTTTATATAAAAAACCACCAAACTTGTGAAATTCAAAGTGTTGAAGATTCAAGTATATAATTTTGCATGTTTAGTTATACAAAGTAGCTTGAACCATTCACTTTGCTGTGATGGTTTTAACAACTTTTATCATTATGAAGTTTTTAATTTGAAGTTCTCAGATTTTGAAATGATTGAATCGCACTCTAGGCGATCAAATTCCTCTCAGGAATTTTATCAAACACCCCACGTTCATATCCAATCTCTTCAAATTTTGCATAGAAATTTAACAGCCTGGTCTACACGAATGGGCTTGAGTCGAGCCTGTTGAGGAAAACATGCGAATGGATTTGCAGGCCTTCTTCGAGTTTTTTGAAGACCCATGTTATTTGCCTGATCTAGTTTCTTAGCAAAAAAAAAAAGAAAGAAAGGGAGAAGCTTAAATACTCCATAAAAATCACCACTAGAAATGTGAAATATCCATAGAAACCTCCACTAAAAGTAGAAAATGTAAAACCTAAGAAAAAAATATAAACAACATACCCAAATCTACTGATTTGAAAAGAACCTCCAATAAATAGCTTCAGAACTCCCAAGCAAGAAGCAAAATCGTCAGAAAATCAACTCATGTTAGATTTCCCAAAACAGAATGAAATCCTCTCCTTAAATCATCATAAACAGAGATCGAAGAAATTAGGGCCGAAAAAGATAAAATAACAAAAGACAGTGAAAATTACTTTTTGAGATCTGCTACGGAGATACAAATAGATAGATAGATAGATAGATAGATAGATAGATAGAGAGAGAGAGACGCTTAACTTCTCAGTTCAGACGCCGCACCAGATCCAGCATTTGAGAGGAAAATGGATGGACGATGGCAGCCACAAAACCAAACAAAAGCGATGATAGAGAAACTTTCGAGCCCAGGAATGTGGTTTTTTTTCAAGGAGTGTGAAAAGACCAAGCTATATGTCCTAGAGGGGGGGTGAATAGGACTATGACAAATTAAAATAAAATCAATTAATAGCCTTACAATTATAAATCAATTATCAATGCTGAAATCAAATCACCTTAATAAATAAATATTGAGAGATTGATACAAATTCAGTTCTAAGGACAACCTTACACCATAATAAACAAGGGCTTATGGTAGGACAACCTTATTTCTAGAACTTCTTTTGGATCAAGAACTCAATTTTAATAAAGATAAATGAATAGCAGAGAATTAAAGTTAAATGCAGAAATGTAAATCTAATTTATTACAACAATCTCCACACTTGCTTGAAATGTAAATTGTTACAACATTCACATCCACATGTACATTCCACACAATTGAATGATAAAAGAAATGAGAATTAAGCAAGCATTCAATCCACAAGACAAAGAGTTATAGTGGTTCGCCTGTGTGTACACCAACTGTTCTTGAACAGCCACACAGAATGCTACTCCACTCCTAATATCCTCACACAGGGGATATTAGCGTTCACTATCAAATAGGTTTTCACAGGTTCACCCAAAACCTTTACAATTGTGTCTTTTTAGCTTGGGCTTACACAATTCAAAAACCCACACTTCTGAGTTTTCTGGCGCTCCTCAGATAACTACACAATTTGAGATTTTTTTGGCGAATCCCAAACAAAAACCAAAAAGGAATGGAATTTACAGAATTGTAAAATACGTGGATTTCTCCTCTTGTAGCTGCCCGGAAGAACCAATTGGAGTAGATATAGAAGTTTAATGTCCACAACTCACTTTAATATGGTTCTACATTCTAATTGATTTTAGATTTAAACCAGTTAGGCGTAGCTATATTTGATTTTGATTCCAAGAAGAAGGAATAAGTCAATTCCTCTTTTCAAATTAGATTGGAATACAGAAACAAAATTAAATTAAATAAGTTATCAAAAAGAGAAAGAAATTATGCACAAAATAGCTTGAAAATAAACACAAACTTATCTCAGAGTGGAGCCTTGAATTCACTTAATATTCAATGAAAAACTCTGAAATTCGTGTGCTATTTATAATAGAAAAAATTCGTCTTCGACTGGTCCTTGGGTCACCACGACTAGTCTTGAAATAAACTGATTTTTAAATTTTTGAGCGCGATCGCATCAGACCGTTTTACAATCGGTAGTAGGAAGTCCACGACTGGTCGAAGGTAGTCCACGACCGGTCGAGACCCCTCTACGACTGGTCGTGCGACCCTTGATTTAGTCGCTGGAGTTTGAGTCGTAGCATTACAACTGGTCGAAGGTTGAGTCGAGACCATCCCACGACCAGTCGAGCAGACTCCATAGGCGCAACAAAAAATCTGATAAATTACAACCATTTTAGGACTGGCCTTGAAATTTCTTACACTGGTCGAGACAGTGCTAGGACTGGTCGAAAAGGGTTTAGGACTGGTCTTAGAGTAGACCAAAATCTCGTAATAATATTCATTTGGATTATGTATCGAAAGTGACCTACCCTAAGGTCAATCTAATGGTCTATCAAACCTGAAACACGAAGTATGGACATTGAATACTTTATTTGCTTAGACTTTGATCTTTATGAAGCTTGATTTCTTCTCGATGTAGCTTGACTACTTCAGAAGCTTCAATGTAACTTTAAGTTGTACTTGAGTCCCGCATTTAGATTTAAATCTTGAACTTGCACTTGAACTTGAGTCTTGACCTGGAGATCTCTCTTAATATTGTAGCTTAAACTATCATGAAGCTTGAAGAATTCTTTGAGCTAGACATCAAGAGTTGACGAGGTGCCTCGAACAATCTTATCAAGATATAAACACACAACATACGGAGACGTTTTGACACACAAAATTTGATAATCAAAGAGGAATCAAATCATAGCACTTACAATCTCCCCCTTTGTCAAATTTGTGGCAAAACACTTCTCATACTTCAATAAGATAGGTATCACTTTTACAATAATGAATCATGCACCAGTTGTTAACGGAGACAACTCATACTCCCCCTGTCAACACAAACTCAACTCCCCCTGAGTTAATACACCTCAACTCCCTCTGACTAGGTATACATCATATCAATCATACCTCATAAAAAGAATGCACACATTCTCCCCCCTTTTGTCAAAATATGATAAAGGAAGAAACAAAGATAGGACATGAAAGACAGAATTAGAGATATCAACTTAGAATAATAAAAAGGGCAGAGTGAATAACAATACAAGAGAAGTTTGCAAGGTGAGTGAGAGTACATATTAAAAGAAGTAGCAAGTGAAGTTTTAAGACAGTAATCCACACTACCAAGGAACGAAACTTAGTAAAATAGTTACAGACCAAAGATTAAACATTCTCAATCGGAACTAGATGATGGAGCAGGAATGTTAGGATCACTTTGGTGAAGGGCCTTTTATAAGCGCCTAAAATATTTGCGCATATTTTTAAATTGTTGATTGTGGCTAACATTTATCTGTTCTACTTTTTCCTCTAATGCACTAAGACGTGCATTAAAATCAGATGGTTCAAAATCTGGATCATTTCCAGAATCATAATCAATTTCATTAAAATATCATCCATGTCAATATCATCGGCCGGCAGCTCATCACCTTCGACACCCATCTCAGCTTCAGCAGCAGCATCACCCGCATCAACATTAACTTGACCAGGGAAAAGCTCCAACTTCATCTTATTCAATGTTGAAATTGTTAAATATAAGGTGTCGGATAGGAGCCTCACTGACGGGCATAGCGACTAACATGTGAGTGGCTAATACATTTAACAGATATCTAAAAGGAATATCACCATGACCAGGATTACTACGAATTTGTATAATAGAGGAACAAATCAAGGAGGGCAGACAGATGTTAGCACCAGTAATGATCGAGTACAAAATACGAACCATAAACAGAGTCAACTCAGTCTTGTTTCCAGAGCGGAGATACAGATTAGAAGTGAAGATACGATGCAAAACTCTGTATTTGGGTAACAAGTATCTGGTTTTAAGGGCATTTCCATTCGCAGTCCATGGAGTATTCATGTTGAACAATGCTCGAGTAAAAATACGTTTTTCAGATTTTGACACTCTCTCAGCAAGTGCACTAGGATGAACACCATCATCATTTACTTGAATATCCATAAGGCCGGAAATTAAGTGTCGATCAACATGAAACGGCCTTTCTCAACAAAGAAGTCAGATATGCATGCAACCATGGCCTCTGCTATGGACTGATATGCCGGTCCACCCCAGCATAAAATGTTTTCCCAACCTATAGATTAAAGGAGAGGAAAGAGACATATTGAGCAATATGATTTAAATCAACTACTTTTTCAACAATAATATTGCGCATACGCAGGTCACGTACATGCAGAGGATCATCTTCAGGATCCCTAAGATGAGGTCTAGTGATTGCATTTGAACGAGAAGACGATGCACCTCTATGAATTTTCTTTTTACCTCTAGATTCCATATTCTTGAAGAAATGAAAGAAAGTTCAAGAACATAGAGATGTGTTTCTCTAGATTTAACAAAAAGGAAGAAGAACCCAATAAGTTGAAGATTTATACGAAATAGACAACAATGATCAAGAAAATTTAAGAGTAAAGATTAAGATTCTTTAAGAAAACAAGAAAAATCACTCTAACCTGGAAGAATCAAACACAAGGGTTCGACTAGTCGAAGCTCGGCTCGTCGGTGAGGAGGGTTAGAATGAAGAAGAAACAAATTTTTCCCAAATTAAAAAGGGTATCGCTTGCACGACCGGTCTTGGGATATACTCGACCGGTCGTAGTAAGACTGGTCGAGCACGTACTCGACCGGTCTTAGACCAAAAAAAGTATGCAATTTTCACAAAATTTTAAAATTTAAATTAATAACATATTAACATCATATACAATATGATACAAAATGCATGATCAATCATTTAAATTTGCACATACCAAGATCAATTTTCAATTTGTTAAACCTGCTTTTTTCGAGCGGTTTAGTGAAAATGTCAGCAAGCTGAGTCTCGGTAGGAATATATTCTAAAGATATTATTTTTTCTTCTACTAATTCACGAATGTAATGATATCGAATGTCAATGTGCTTAGTACGTGAATACTGGATTGGGTTTTTTGAAATGTTTATCGCACTGGAATTATCACAGTATAAAACCATAGAGTCTTGTGCGATTTCATAATCACTCAGCATACGTTTCATCCAAACCAACTGAGTACAAGCATTTCCTGCTGCAATATATTCGGCCCCAGCAGTTGAGAGTGATATGGAATTTTGTTTCTTGCTAAACCAAGAAACCAGACAGTTTCCAATGTAAAAACAACCACCGCTGGTTGATTTTCTATCATCTATATTTCACCTAATCGACAAAGAGAATACCCAGCCAATTGAACACTAGAATCATAGGGATACCAACGACTCAGATTAACTAAACTTGCGACATATCGAATAATTTGTTTAACAACAGTTAAGTGAGATTCTTTAGGATTAGACTGATATCTAACACAAATTCCAACACTTAAAGCAATATCAGGTCTACTTGCAGTTAGGTAAAGTAGGCTACCTATCATATTACGATACAATTTAGGATCTACATCTTTACCTGTAGAGTCTTTTGAGAGTCTTAGAGTTGTACTCATAGGAGTATCAAAGTTCTTACCATTTTTAAATCCGAATCTTTTAATCAAGTTTAATGCATACTTAGTTTGTGAAATAAAAATTCCATCAGATTGCTGTTTTACTTGTAACCCTAGGAAATAATTTAATTCACCAACCATGCTCATTTCGAATTCAGATTTCATTAGATTTGCAAACTCAACAGTCATGTTAGTACAAGTTGATCAATAAATTATATCATCAACATAGATTTGAACCATTAAGATATCATCGTTATGTTTCTTAACAAAGAGCGTCTTATCGACACTACCCATCTGAAACTTGTGACTTAGTAAGAACTTAGTCAATTTTTCATACCATGCTCTAGGAGCTTATTTCAGACCATAGAGAGCCTTTTTAAGGCGGTATACATGATTGGTAAGCTTAGGGTCTTCAAACCCAGTCGGTTGTTCAACATATACCTCTTCATGTAGATCGTCATTCAGAAAGGCGCTCTTTACATCCATTTGAAAAATTCTAAACTTTCTAAAACATGCAATAGATATGAAAAGTCTGATCGATTCAAGGCGAGCAACTAGGGCAAAAGTTTCATCATAATCAATCCGTTCAATTTGTGTGTACCCTTGCACAACCAGTCTTGCCTTGTTTCGAATGATATTTTCCAATTCATCAGACTTGTTTTTGAAAATCCATTTTGTTCCAATAATATGTTTATCTTTAGGTCTAGGAACAAGGTGCCAGACATCATTTCTGACAAACTGATTAAGTTCTTCCTGCATAGCAACTATCCAGTTTTCATTAGAAAGTGCTTCTTTCAAGTTAACCAGTTTTATCTGGGATGTAAAGCATACGTAGTTACATATATCCTCTAATTGTCTACAAGTACATACACCAGTGAGAGGGTTTCCAAGTATTTGATCAGTTGGATGATCTTTAACAGTTCTTAATTCAGAATTAGTTTTACTTGATGAAGTATTTGGTCTTTCATATATAGGAGCTTCATCATTATCTGAACTAGGGACATGTGTGTTCAAGTGATCGTCAATTACTACATTTATTGACTCTTGAATCACACCGGTCCTGTTGTTCAGAACACGATATGCATGACTGTTTAAAGAGTATCCTAAAAAGATCCCTTCCTCACTTTTAGTGTCGAACTTTTCCAGATTTTCACGATCACGTAAAATATAGCATTTACTGCCAAAAATTCGAAAGTATTTGACAGTAGGTGATGAGTGTCGAATGTTGCATATCAGACTCAGTAGTTGCCTAATTTTACGTACATGATAAGGTTTAATGGAGTGTTTTAATCGTGTTTTCATTGCAGGATGTAATAATGAGCGTTACACTGAAAAGAGAATTAAAAGCATGGATTTGATGATCCAAAGTCACCAGAGCACGGGATGGACTCCAGAGAACTAATAATGAAGATTTTACATGCCTGGGATCTGAGGAAAGCAAGCCAAAGGGGCCCAAAAAGGGTTCAGAATGCAAGATCACATGGTTCCCGCCATCCGATCAGTTCGAAACTTCATACATGGGATGAGGGCCTTAAATTAACCGTACATATTAAATTTCAGCCATTGAGGATCTCGGGAAGTGGTCCAACGGACAGATCAGCCCATTAATCTTCAATTTGGGGCCCACCTGATATTTGGAACTGCCTCAAACTTGGTTTTGGCGGTTGAAATAATATGAAGAAAAGGATGGACGGTGCAGATTTCTCATAAACATTATAGTGGACCCCATATATGATGCATGTACACCATGCATACACACCTCGCCGTGTGCCGGGCCGTGCCAGACGGCTGGTGACGAGACGCCGACCCGCGCTCTCTCTCTCGCTTCTTCAAAAAACGATCGCTGTTCCACCGTCCGCAAACACGGCTAGCAGATCGCAGTTGTGGGTCCCACCTATTGTCCAAATGGACAATCCAAACCGTCCATCCGCTTCCTGGGGCAGCCATAACCCACACCTAGCTGATGGAATTCGAAGACATCAAATCATGGGATTTTTAATCGTCCAATCAAAGCAAAACGGACGGTAGTTTAAAACTTTGTGGGCCACACAAAAATGGAGAAAAATGCATATTTTTCGATAGAAATTTCGATAGAAATTCGGTGCCAACTGAGTGGATTTCTCCATAAGGATTCGATCACGGATCCCACCATCACGAAATTGTCGTTTCGTGTCCGCGAACGAACGGACATTCGTCCATTTTTTGCGGAAGTGAGTGGGCCCCGTACATGGTCTGTCCGGCCGATCCAAGCCGTTCATCGTGTAGAGGGCTTCGAGAGCTTCAAAACCATGCTAATGTTCTGCTCTTATGCGTGCACACGTGTATGATACAGAGGCCACAAACGGACTGCTCTGCAATGTTCAAAACTGATCTCTTCGTGATTTCTTCTCTGGGCCGAGTCAATGGACGTTCAAAACCACCCATTCTTGACTAAAATTTTGTCCTGAATCCAATGGACGGGGTGGATTTTCCAGAAAATACTTCTATGGGGCCCACCGATCATGGCTGCGAAAATTTGCACTCCATGTCCTGCTACAACTCTGCCACCGACTCCAGCCTCCAGCAGCTATAAAAGAGGAATTATGGACGTGGAAAATGGATTGAGAATAGGGAATTCCAGATCCGGAGCAAGGGAGAGAAGAAAGAGAAGAAAGAGAAGAAAGAAGAGAGAGAGATTGATTGGTTTGGTGTTCCTTTTTTTATGAATTGTGTTATTTCATCTTTTTAATGGAGTTTATGGGTCACTAATCTCTCAGCTAGGGCTGAGATGAAGCCCCTAATTTAATTAGCTCTTGTATTGGTTGAATTTAATTTGAATAGTAATTAATTTGTTTCTTTCTCTAAGTGGGCTTGATTGGTTTAAATTCTATACTTCTCCATCTATGAACTTGACTAAAGTATATAGATGGATGTTGTTTGGATGCTTATTATAGGTGCTTGTGTCTGATCAAACATGGGTTTCCTATAGAGGAGGAAACAAGGTACTTTAATGAACTATACATCCCATATGCCCAACCAAGGATATGGGATATGTTATTCATGGCATTGCTTAAAGGAATTAGACATTCTATATGCCCGATTAAGGACACAAATTGTGCTTTCTCTATATAAGTGGTATCAATCTAGATCAAGGTGAATCAACAGACAAAACAAGGGTTAGGATAATTAGGGGTGGATTCGAAAGTCCTAGTGCTCTTTCTCTGATTGAATTTTCTTCCCTATTCTTAATTGTTTTTTCCTAAAATTGTGCTTAGTAGTTCATTCCATTATTTGTTGGATTAGTTAAGAAGAATTGTGAATTTGAGTTGTGACGATCAGTCCTCGTGGGAATGATCTCGTAATACGTACCATATCTACATCTGATTCGTATACTTGCGAATTTAAAAATCATTTAAATCATGTTGGTTTAAATAAAACATCAAGTTTTTGGCGCCGTTGCCGGGGACTGTTTCATTCCAAATTGAATTTAGGATTCTCTCTTATCATAATTCATAGTCTTAGGATTTTACTAACTTTAGGTTAAAGTTTTTATTTTATTTTTAGAAACTAACCTATTTCCTGTTTTGTAGGGTCCTGACATAAATTTCTAAGTTGATTCTAACATAGATCTCCAAATTGGAAGTGAAGGAGGAGCTCCCTATTCTTCAGACATTGATCGTCTCATTTTTTTTTCGGGTTCTTTCTTCCAATCCTTGCTTACATAATTTTCTAGTTTTATTTCTCTTAGGTTGCTTCTTAGTTTAGTTTTCCTTTCTTCCATTGCAATAACATAGTTTATGCTAGGACGTAGAGCTCTAAATATAGAACTAGCACCGTTTGATCCTGAAATAGAAAGAACACTTCGTGAAAGACTGAGAAATAATTGTTGAAATGGCGAATGAGAATGAAGTTAAAGGCTCTCAGAGATTATTCAAACTCTGTCCAATTTAATGCGCCTTCATGCATAGTGTTGCCAACCACTACGGCAAAGACACTTTGAACTTAAACCTGGAGTCATACAATTGTTGCCATCCTTTTACGGATTGGACAAAGGAGGACCCATATCATCATGTGAAAGAATTTCTAGACATTTGCTCCACCTTTAAGTTCCAAAACTTCTCAGAAGATTCGATCCGCCTACGCCTGTTTCCTTTTTCTTTGAAGGATAAGGCGAAAGCATGGTTGAATTCTCTAGAAGTTGGATCTATCACAACATGGGACCAACTGTCTAAGAAGTTCTTAAACAAGTTCTTCTCCGTTCATAAAACCAATGCCCTCCGTAGAGAAATTACTAACTTCACACAAAAAGAGGGCGAGCACTTTCATGAATGTTGGGAAAGATGGAAGGATTTGCTTCTTAAATGTCCTCACCATGGTTTTGAGAAATGACAACAAGTTCAATACTTCTATGACGGTCTGACACCCCAGAACCGTCGCATGGTTGATGCCACCAGTGGAGGGTCATTCATGACCAAAAGTGATGTCGAAGCATAGAACTTCTTTGAAACCTTGTGCGAAAATTCCCAGCAATGGGACTATTCAAATAGAGGTGACAGAAGTCCCCAACCACAAAAGAGAGGTGGTATATATGAGATAGGAGTCTTGCCAGATCTGTGCGCTAAGCTTGAGAACCTGACAAAGAAAGTTAATGCTCTGGTATTAAATAATGGACCTCCACAAACAACTCAAGCCGAGGCTTGTGCCATATGTTCTAGTCCTGCCCATCTTATGCAGTCTTGTCCATCTGGTGCAACATCCCCAGAACTTCTCTCTGAACAAGTACATGCTATGAACACTTTTCAAAAACCTGGGAATGATCCTTACTCGAACACATACAACCCAGGGTGGGCTAGACATCCAAATTTTTCTTGGGCAAAAGGACCACAACAAGGAGGACCATCTGGAAATCCTCCCATACAACCGCACCTCCAAGTTGGCAGTCAACAACTTCAACAGTTTCTGTAATATCAACAACTGCCTACACAATCAAGGAAACCATCTCTTGAGGATACACTCCATCTTTTTATGCAGAGTTCTCTCCAATTCCAAAAAGACACCCAACAAACCTTACTAGCCAACCAGCAAAACTTACATGCAAATACGCAATCCATTACTAAGCTGGAAGTACAAATGGGTCAACTAGCTGCCACATTGAGTGAGAGAGAGAAGGGCAAGTTCCCTAGCCAACCTGAGGCTAATCCAAAGGGACAGTATGAGATTGACTCTAATTCCAACCAAGGGCAATATCATGAACAGCCAAATCGATCACTACCCTTAGGTCGCAAGCAGATTGATAATGAATAGAGATGCCTAGGGATGAATCAAATTCTAAAACAGAAGATTAAGATGAAACAGAGAGTCACACCAATGCATCCAAAGTCCAAAAGCTCTCTGACTCTCCAAGAGCCACTAATGTGCCACCTTACGTGCCCAAAGTACCCTTTCCTCAACGTCTGGCACCAATAAAGAAAAGAAATAACTTTGATGAAATCTTGGATGTGTTTCAAAAAGTGCAAGTCAACATCCCGTTGCTTGATGCTATCAAGCAAGTCCCTGCTTACGCTAAGTTTCTTAAAGATTTATGCACTCAAAAGCGTAAGCAGAATGTTCATAAGAAGGTCTTCATTGCAGAGCAGCTCAGCTCCATGATTCAACATAACACCCCTCCGAAATTTAGGGATCCAGGAGCTCCCACCATTTCTTACGGCATAGGAGATCATAAGATCGGGAAGGCATTGCTTGATTTAGGGGCGAGCGTCAATTTGTTACCATATTCGGTTTATGAGCAGCTAGGACTTGGTGAGTTAAAACCGACGAAAATAACATTACAGCTAGCTGATAGATCTGTCAAGGTGCCCCGGGGTGTTATTGAAGATGTGTTAATCCAGGTTGATAAATTTTATTTTTCAGTGGATTTCATAGTTATAGATACTCAGCCTCTCCAGAATCTTCATAGTCAGATCCCAGTCATCTTGGGTCGTCCATTTTTGGCCACATCTAATTCTATTATAAATTGCCGGAATGGAGTTATGAAATTGTCCTTTGGTAACATGAATATTAAACTCAATGTCTTTAATGCAGGACAACAATCCGCAGATTTGGATGACATATCTGAAGTGGACATGATCGAGAGTCTAGTGCGGGACTCCTTTCAGTAAATCTTTTGAAGATCCACTTGAGACACTGCTTAGCACAATATGGCATGGATTTTGACATCGATAGTCCCATCCACGAAGTCAATGCACTTGCTTTCGACTCTACTCCTATATTGGAGACTGAAAAATGGAGAGCGAAAGTGGAACCTCTTCATCCCTCTGAGACTCTTCCTGACAGCACAGTTTTTAACTCTGAGAAGACAAAGGCGAGCAGGCTGCTTAATGTTCTTAAAGCATATAAGGCAGCAATTGAATGGAAGATAGCGGAAATACAGGGAGTATTCCCCACTATATGTATGGATCATGCTGTGGAAATATCACATGAAATGCAAATGAAGCGTGATCCTAACATGGAAGAAGTCGTTCGAGCAGAAGTCCTTAAATTATTTGACGACAGCGTCAGTTACCTCCTTTCAGATAGCACAGTTCATGGGAACTCACATCACCTGTCTGGGATTGATTAATCAAGGTGTTGAGGTAATTTCTTTGGCGGACCCTGGTCATAAAGATTAGTTAATTCATGGTCCGTTCTTGTCTGGCTGAAGACGTTAAACTTAGCGCTCCTGGGAAGCAACCCAGCCTTTTGTTTTATTGTATTGCTTTTTCTTAGTTAGTTACTTCAATGTTTGTGGGTAACATTACTGCAAACCCTCACGAGACTACAACTCGTCCACTAGGGGTTTAAAGGCTTGTTGCATGCGCTAAATGCAATCGAGAGCACCTGTGAAAGTGGTATAGGTAGGATCTTCTTTTGTTTTTCTTTTTGTTATTTTTGCTTATGTTGATTTCTCTCTTGTGCTAGCTCGCTTTTACATTTTTTTTAGAAAGCTTCTTGATTCTCCATCCAGGTACTATCTTTCCATCACTCCTCTTTTATTCTCGTTGTCCCATGTGCATTGCTTGCTTATTTCTTTTACATTGAGGACAATGTAGATTTTAGGTTGGGGGTGGGAGATTAGGTTACCTACTCAGTATTTTCTTGGTCTTGAGCAAAATTTGTGAAAAATTTTAAAATTTTTTCTGGAATTTCTATTGAATTCAAAGTGATTTTGAAGGATAGTTGTGATTTTAACATTATAAGATTCGTGATGTTGGTAACTTATGACTCTTGGATTCGGCCATCTGCTTGATTTCACATTCAATTTTGAATTGATAATCCATGATTAGAAGTTGTAAACATTGATTGAGCCATGATTTCACATATCAGATCTCACTTACACATTAAGTTTTCAGTTCGATATTAAATGGTAACTTGGTGATCATTAAGCATGAAAGGAACTAGCCTGAAATTTTTTTTCTGGAATTTGGGAAAAGTTTCTGGAATTTCTGGAATTTCTATTGAATTTGTTAGCATCAGTTTATAAAAGAAGAAGAGAAAAGGCGAGTCGAATAATCTTCACCATAGGTATGCTCCCTATAGGTGAGGATTTGATCCCCCATGGTTTACATTCAGAAAGAGTTAGGTATAAAACCTTTACCATAGGTTTGCTCCCTATAGGTGAGGATTTGATTCCCTTCCTTAGCGTACTGTTCATAAAGAAAATCAAAAGATGGTAGAATGAAAGGTTAATCTGTAAGGCAGGTGTTGGTTTCAGTTTGGGTGTCATGAGTTCCGTTGTTAATTACCAATGATATCATGAAATTGACAATTGGATCTCTTAATGGTTATAAGCTGAGATTACACCATACACTCATGAAATTCAATGTTTTAAAATTGTTCTAATTAATGGATTAATATTTTGAGCTTGATTATGAAGTTTACTGTGAGCTTGAGCTCTGTAGAAAATTCTTCTCACCATTCATGAATTTTAAAATTCTCACATCTCAACTATCTGTTCACAAGTCACTTGAGTTTACAGGAATCGTTTTTATTTCTGAAATTATTTTTCGCATGTTTTGCTTGATACTAGCAAAATGCTGGTTGGGGGTTGTGATGAGTGTCGAATGTTGCATATCAGACCCAGTAGTTGCCTAATTTTACGTACATGATAAGGTTTAATGGAGTGTTTTAATCGTGTTTTCATTGCAGGATGTAATAATGAGTGTTACACTAAAAAGAGAATTAAAAGCATGGATTTGATGATCCAAAGTCACCAGAGCACGGGATGGACTCCAGAGAACTAATAATGAAGATTTTACATGCCTGGGATCTGAGGAAAGCAAGCCAAAAGGGCCCGAAAAGGGTTCAGAATGCAAGATCACATGGTTCCCGCCATCCGATCAGTTCGAAACTTCATACATGGGATGAGGGCCATAAATTAACCGTACATATTAAATTTCAGCCATTAAGGATCTCGGGAAGTGGTCCAACGGACAGATTAGCCCATTAATCTTCAATTTGGGGCCCACCTGATATTTGGAACTACCTCAAACTTGGTTTTGGAGGTTGAAATAATATGAAGAAAAGGATGGACGGTGCAGATTTCTCATAAACATTATAGTGGACCCCATATATGATGCATGTACACCATGCATACACACCTCCTGCCGTGCACCGGACCGGCCAAGAAGGTCAGCGAGACGCTGACCCGCGCTCTCTCTCCTGCTTCTTCAAAACAGCGATCGTCGTTCCACCGTCCGCAAACACGGCTAGCAGATCGCAGTTGTGGGTCCCACCTATTGTCCAAATGGACAATCCAAACCGTCCATCCGCTTCCTGGGGCAGCCATAACCCACGCCTAGCTGATGGAATTCAAAGACATCAAGTCATGGGATTTTTAACTGTCCAATAGCAAAACGGACGGTGAGTTTAAAACTCTGTGGGCCACACAAAAATGGAGAAAAAAATGCATATTTTCAACCGAAATTTCGATAGAAATTCGGTGAACGGAGTGGATTTCGCTGAAGGATTCGATCACGGACCCCACCATCACAACAGCCGTCGTTTTCGCGTCCGCGTAATGAACGGACGCTGTCCGTTTTTGCGGAAGTGAGTGGGCCCCGTACATGGTCTGTCCGGCCGATCCAAGCCGTTCATCGTGTAGAGGGCTTCGAGAGCTTCAAAACCATGCTGATATTCTGCTCTCATGCGTGCACACGTGCATGATACAGAGGCCACAAACGGACTGCTCTGCAATGTTCAAAACTGATCTCTTCGTGATTTCTTCTCTGGGCCGCGTCAATGGACGTTCAAAACCACCCATTCTTGACTGAAATTTCGTCCTGAATCCAATGGACGGGGTGGATTTTCCAGAAAATACTTCTGTGGGGCCCACCGATCATGGCTGCGAAAATTTGCACTCCATGTCCTGCTACAACTCTGCCACCGACTCAGCCCTCCGCCTGACTATAAAAGAGGAATTATGGACGTGGAAAATGGATTGAGAATAGGGAATTCAGATCCGGAGCAAGGGAGAGAAGAAAGAGAAGAAAGAGAAGAAAGAAGAGAGAGAGATTGATTAGTTTGGTGTTCCTTTTTTTATGAATTGTGTTATTTCATCTTTTTAATGGAGTTTATGGGTCACTAATCTCTCAGCTAGGGCTGAGATGAAGCCCCTAATTTGATTAGCTCTTGTATTGGTTGAATTTACTTTGAATAGTAATTAATTTGTTTCTTTCTCTAAGTGGGCTTGATTGGTTTAAATTCTATACTTCTCCATCTATGAACTTGACTAAAGTATATAGATGGATGTTGTTTGGATGCTTATTATAGGTGCTTATGTCTGATCAAGAGTAGGTTCCTATAGAGGAGGAAACAGGGTGCTTTAATGAACTATACATCCCATATGCCCAACCAAGGATATGGGATATGTTATTCATGGCATTGCTTAAAGGAATTAGACATTCTGTATGCCCGATTAAGGACACAGATTGTGCTTTCTCTATATAAGTGGTATCAATCTAGATCAAGGTGAATCAACAGACAAAACAAGGGTTAGGATAATTAGGGGTGGATTCGAAAGTCCTAGTGCTCTTTCTCTGATTGAATTTTCTTCCCTATTCTTAATTGTTTTTTCCTAAAATTGTGCTTAGTAGTTCATTCCATTATTTGTTGGATTAGTTAAGAAGAATTGTGAATTTGAGTTGTGACGATCAGTCCTCGTGGGAACGATCTCGTAATACGTACCATATCTACATCTGATTCGTATACTTGCGAGTTTAAAAATCATTTAAATCATGTTGGTTTAAATAAAACATCAGTAGGCTTTTTCTCAAGCCACATTGCATAAGCCATTTTATTATTAGATTTGCAGATATAAATACGGTTGATAATGTAGTAGGTAGTATTCACTGCTTCAGCCCATAAATTTATAGGGAGCTTCATGCTATTTAACATAACACTTCCCATTTCTTGAAGCACTCTATGTTTTCTTTCCACAATACCATTTTGTTGTGGAGTTTTGGGCGCAGAAAATTCATGTGATATTCCCTGATCACTATAGAGTTTCTCAAAACCGCTATTTTCAAACTCGGATCCATGATCACTACGGATCTTACTAACTTGAGAACATTTTTCAGTTTGGATCCATTTTATAATCTTTTTCACTTCATCAAGGGTTTCTGATTTGTCCCTCAAGAATGAAACCCAAGTGTATCTTGTATAATCATCTACAATAACCAAGATGTATTTTTTGCCGCCTCGACTTTCCGTTCTGGTTGGTCCTATAAGATCCATATGGAGAAGCTCGAGTGGTCTAGATGTGGTATTGGAGTTCACCTTTTTGTGAGAGCTCCTCGTTTGTTTACCATACTGGCATTCACCACATATTTTGTCTACTTTTTACACTTTAGGTAGACCTCTAATTAGTTATCCTTTGCTCAATCTATACAAATTTCGGTAGTGTACATGTCCAAGGTGTTTATGCCATAATTCTGTCTCATCAGTATGGACCATGTAACACGTTTGATTAAATGAGCTTCCATTGCAAACTATATAGCAGTTTTCAGAAGTTCTGCGACCAATTAATATTACAGAACCCTTTTTATCTATAATCTCACAACCTTGATTAGAAAATTTAATACTATGGTTGTTGTCACATATTTGAGATATGCTTAACAGGTTGTGTTTTAATCCCTTAACATATAAAATATTCTTAAATAAGCGAAGATTATAAAGTTGAACCGTACCTTGGCCAATAATCTTGCAGTTGCTACCATCACCAAATGTGACTGATCCATCAGTCATATCTTTTAGATCGGTGAATAAAGCCTTGTCACCTGTCATGTGTTTGGAACATCCACTGTCTAGGTACCATTTTGAATGGCTTGTTGCTTTGAACGCAGTGTGGGCAACCAAGCAGGTAACTTTAGGAACCCATTTCAAAACTGTTTTGGGTTTAGGAACATGGTTAGTCTTCTTTTGTCTGATGTTGTAAGAATGACCTACTGAGTTAGATTTTAAGAGCTCCTTAAGTAAATCAATTATTTTTTTTTAGCAAGAGAATTTCTGTTCTGATTTTTAAAATTTATATAGTTGCTTTTAAGTTTATGAAAAGTTTTTGTATTTTTAGAAAAAAACTTGACTAATACCTTTTCCTTTTGAGTTAGAAGTTTCTCCTTTCACAAAGTTGGGAGAAGTATACTTCTGTTTAGGAGATGTATTTTTCTCATAGCCCAACCCGGATCTATCGCCACATTTTCTTGATTCGGATAATAATTTTTCTAACTTTGGATCACCTTGGGCATATCTCCATGTATCCTTCAAACTCAGAAGAGAAGATACTTCATTTTTAAGTTTCTCATTTTCAGATTTCAAATCATCAATCAACAAGGTTTTGAATTCCAAATCGCATTTTGATTTTTCCAAACAATCTGAAATATGCGATTTTTCTAAAACAAGAGTTTCAAAACATTCTTTGAGTTTAGAAAACTTTTCTTTTTGAAGCTTAAGTTTGACAGCAATTTTACAACTTTCCTTATATAAGGCATTATAAGCATCTTGAAGATCTTCTTCATTTTCATAATCACTATTCAAAATTTCTTCACTTGTTAAATCATCATGATCCAAAAAAGTAAACTTGGCTAGAGTCATAAGGGCTTTAACTTCATTGCCTGACTTTGTTTCATAATTTTCTGATTTAGAGGATGCTTCAGAATCAGACGATTCATCCCAAGTAGCCAACATACCCTTCCTTCTGAGTCTGTCCTTTTTAGGACATTTGTTTGCTAAATGCCCATACTCTTGGCAGTTATAACACTGACTGTCTTTTAAAGACTTCCAAGTTTTAGACTTAGGTTTAGATCGTTTCTTTTCATTTCCCTTTTAAAAGTCGACCATTTTCTTGCTTTTGAAAATTTTGTAAAACTTTTTCGCCAAAAGAGCCATATCATCTTCAGAATTTTCTAAATCTGAGTTTTCTTGAGAAATATCTTTAGAAGATTTCAAAGCTATAGATTTACCTTTAGGATCTTTAAAATTTAATTCATAGGTTTGTAAAGAACCAACTAGTTCTTTTACCCTCATATTATCCGTATCACGAAGTTCCTGTATCGCGGTTACTTTAGAATTGAACCGTTCAGGAAGTGAGCATAGTATCTTTGCACACACTTTACTTTCTGAAATTTTATCACTAAGACCCCCACAGAGTTTACAATGTCATTTAGTCTAGTGTAAAAGTCCATAAACATTTCATTTTCCTCCATATGAATTTCTTCAAATTTGGTTGTGAGGAGTTGGACTTTAGACTTTTTGACAATTGATGTACCCTCGTGTGTCATTTCTAGTATATCCTAGGCTTGCTTTGCAGTATCATAGGATATAATTCTTTTAAACTCATCCGGAGATAGTGCGCAAGTGATTGCATTTAGTGCTTTAGCATTGGCATTATACTCACTTTTCTGAAGGGTGGTCCATAAATAATAAGCATGTACTGGATACTGAGTTTTGAACCGTCAGATTCAGTTACTTCAATGGTAGGAGAGTTCCATTCGGTCACTGTGGCTCGCCACACACTCTCATCCATTGATTTGAGGAAGATCCTCATTCTGGCTTTCCAATAGGCATAGTTGGAGCCATCAAAGGGTGGAGGCCTAGTGACTGATAGGCTATCAAATTTGACATCTTATTAATATAGCTTAGATCGTTAGCTTAGGAAATAAACCCAAAAAAAAAACAACCAATAAGAACGAGCTATTAGGCTCTGATACCACTTGAAAAGGCCAAGCTATATGTCCTAGAGGGGGGGGGGTTGGGGGTGGTTGAATAGGACTATGCCAAATTAAAATAAAATCAGCGGAATAAAATCAATTAATAGCCTTACAATTATAAATCAATTATCAATGCTGAAATCAAATCACCTTAATAAATAAATATTGAGAGATTGATACAAATTCAGTTCTAAGGACAACCTTACACCATAATAAACAAGGGCTTATGGTAGGACAACCTTATTTCTAGAACTTCTTTTGGATCAAGAACTCAATTTTAATAAAGATAAATGAATAGCAGAGAATTGAAGTTAAATGCAGAAATGTAAATCTAATTTATTACAACAATCTCCACACTTGCTTGAAATGTAAATTGTTACAACATTCACATCCACATGTACATTCCACACAATTGAATGATAAAAGAAATGAGAATTAAGCAAGCATTCAATCCACAAGACAAAGAGTTATAGTGGTTCGCCTGTGTGTACACCAACTGTTCTTGAATAACTACATAGAATGCTACTCCACTCCTAATATCCTCACACAGGGGATATTAGCGTTCACTATCAAATAGGTTTTCACAGGTTCACCCAAAACCTTTACAATTGTGTCTTTTTAGCTTGGGCTTACACAATTCAAAAACCCACACTATTGAGTTTTTTGGCTCTCCTCAGATAACCACACAATTTGAGATCTTTCTAGCGAATCCCAAATAAAAACCAAAAAGGAATGAAATTTATAGAATTGTAAAATACCTGGATTTCTCCTCTTATAGCTGCCCAGAAGAACCAATTGGAGTAGACGTTCGAATATAGAAGTTTAATGTACACAACTCACTTTAATATGGTTCTACGTTCTAATTGATTTTAAATTTAAACTAGTTGGGCGTAGCTATATTTGATTTTGATTCCAAGAAGAAGGAATAAGTCAATTCCTCTTTTCAAATTAGATTGGAATACAGAAACAAAATCAAATTAAATAAGCTATAAAAAAGAGAAAGAAATTATGCACAAAATAGCTTAAAAATAAACACAAACTTATCTCAGAATGGAGCCTTGAATTCACTTAATATTCAATGAAAAACTCTGAAATTCGTGTGCTATTTATAGCAGAAAAAATTCGTCTTCAATTGGTCCTAGGGTCACCATGACTGGTTTTGAAATAAACTGATTTTTGAATTTTAGAGCACGATCACATCAGACCGTTTTACGACCGGTCGTAGGAAGTCCACGACCGGTCGAAGGCAGTCCACGACTGGTCGAGACCCCTCTACGACTGGTCGTGCGACCCTTGATTTAGTGGCTGGAGTTTGAGTCGTAGCATTACGACTAGTCGAAGGTTGAGTCGAGACCATCCCACGACCGGTCGAGCAGACTTCAGGACTGGTCGTAGGCGCAACAAAAAAATCGATAAATTGCAATCATTTTAGGACTAGTCTTGGAATTTCTTAGACTGGTCGAGACAGTACTAGGACTGGTCGAATAGGGTCTAGGACTGGTCTTAGAGTAGATCAAAATCTTATAATAATATTCATTTGGATTATGTATCCAAAGTGACCTACCCTAAGGTCAATCTAATGGTCTATCAAACCTGGAACATGAAGTATGGACATTGAATACTTCATTTGCTTAGACTTTGATCTTTACAAAGCTTGATTTCTTCTCGATGTAACTTGACTACTTCAGAAGCTTCAATGTAACTTTAAGTTGTACTTGAGTCCCGCATTTAGATTTGAATCTTGAACTTGCACTTGAACTTGAGTCTTGACCCGGAGATCTCTCTTAATATTGTAGCTTGAACTATCATGAAACTTGAAGAATTCTTTGAGCTAGACATCAAGAGTTGACGAGGTGTCTCGAACAATTTTATCAAGATATAAACACACAACATATGGAGTTGTTTTGACACACAAAATTTGACAATCAAAGAGGAATCAAATCATAGCACTTACAGAGTGGAGGGAAATGAATCGTTTTTTGAGAGGGGGAAAAGAAAAAGGCAGCGCGTTTTTCACATTTTTACTTGCTACGGTTTTAGACCGTAGCTAAAACCCCTCTGGACTGTAGCTATTACACTATCCTTCGTAGCCCCTCCACGTACGCACGTTTGATGGGTTTTGGACGGACGGTCTTGTCAAGGGGTTTGTGGGGTCCATTGTGATGCATTTGATATATCCACTCTGTCCATTAATTTTATAATTTTTTTATAGGGAATGACGCCAAAATCTAGGCAAATTGAAGGTCCAATTGAACCACACCATCAATTAATGGTAGGTATTAATCTCCACTATTTCTTGTTGTGTGGTCCACTTGAGTGTTTGATCTACTTCCTTTTTTGGGCTCTTACCCTAACATTCTCTTTCAAAACAAATAGATGTATTAGATGGAGCACACACATTTTAATGGGCCTCATAGAGTCCCTTATGGGGCTATCCCAGGTTATTCAAATGTGTGGAGGGATTAGTTTTTACCTACGGTTTGGGAATTTTTAGCTACGATTTTAAGCCGTAGCAATATAGCTACAGTCTATATCCGTAGCTAAGAACCCAAATAGTCCGTAGCCTTTGATTGTTTTTTTGGTAGTGCTCGGATGTTTGTCGCAATGTGTGGGCCACTCAAGGCTCAGATATAGTTCATATTTAAGCCCATAACATAAAATAACCCTGCAACTCTGATGAACAGAGTGGATTTCTCAAGAAATCATCATAAGTGGACCCCACCTATTTTGAAAACAACCGCCTAAAAAGTATTCTTCTGCTTGCCACAACAATGGGCGACAAAACTGAACATAGTTTCACCCCATCTCCTTGATCCATGTGTGGACCATCCGATCAGCAGATCCACCTCAAACTTAGGCCCATCCCCTAAGAAGATGAGACGAGATCAGTGGTCGGGATGGATTTCCCAAAGGACTACCATTAGTAGATCCCACCAACCCAACAATCGAGTTGAAAATGGTTTTCACGATGTGTTGTAACCGCGTCCGAAGAACACACGATAGTGAGAGAGAGATCTCTAACTCAAACCACCCACTGATCTGAACCGTCCAACTAAAGGGGAAGGTAATTCCAACCATCCTAGAGATTTCAGAAAGGTTTGGAAGAGTCCAGCCTCTCTAGAAACAACCGGACCGCCCGGTCGTCTACGTAAGCCGTGGAAAAGTCTTCGGCAACATGGATTTTATGAAAGCCACCTACCTAGGCATCTGGACGTCCGATTTGTGGGGCCTACGAGCTCCCTGAGATCAATCCAAATCAGCTCCAACCACCAGATCAATGAAGGCATCTTGGCTTGCAATCCACCATTAAAACTGGGTCGTCTTCTTCATCCAAGAAATAGGTTTCAACTTACACGTTACTACACTACGTAGCAAATCGAACTGATCAAATGGTGGGCCATCCAAATCCGACCCAACTTTAGGAAGAAAGAAAGAAGGATCTAGAACAAGCGAAACCACAAGGTGATGCTACAGTGGTCCATCTTCACACACTACCTCTAGTTACGCAGGAACCGCCAAGACACTCGAAAACAATATAAAGACCACACCTCACTCGCTGTAGGATGCATATAGCGAAAGAAAGAAACAAGAGAGAAAGAAGAGGAAGAAAAGTCAGCGCACTGAGAGTAAAGCTAGTCCTCGCTAAAGGCCAGCAGGAATTTGGGCTTGACAGGGCAACTCCGGCCAGCCATTGGTGGCAAGGAAGAAAGGAAGAAAATCAGTGAATGCAACAACGCACCAATTGTGCACAACTAATTCCGTTCTATCATAGTGTCTCCTTCCTCTTCCCTTTCCTTTTTCTTGATTTCTTTTCAAATCTTTCCTCCAACAAAAGTGGTAAAGCACTCCACCGTGTCGAACCAAATGAACTCGGTGGAAGAACACACCAAAATCTTCTAAACAGAGATGATGCAGAGCATGGCATAAATCTCAAATTCACTAAATTTAGGAACTCTAACACATGTCTTAGCCAAATTCAAACAAGGTGAATCAGAATAAAAAATTGGTTCTAAGGTACATTTCTGAGCATTTAACCTTAGTGGACGATCAGACACTACAACAAAATGGTGTAAAACCGGCACTTAGGTGCTTTATACAACGGCGCTATTTAAAAGCGGGCCACGGATGTTATAGAAAATAACAAACCAGAGCGCGATTTCTATTTCACTTCCAGCCGTCTCTCTCTCCAGACGACTGTCTCTCTCCCTCTCCCGACGACTCTCCCTCTCCCGACTCTCTCTCTCTCTCTCTCTCTCTCTCTCTCTCTCTCTCCTGACGACTCTCTCTCCTGACTTTCAGCTTCTTCCTACCCCCTGCTCTCTCTCTCGCGCGCGAGCTGCCATTAATTTTAGGGCTTAGATGAAGATCTGAAACAGGTAAGAGTCAACCTTAGTGATTTCCTAATTAGGGATTTACAATGTTGAAACCCTAATTAGGGATTTACTATGTTGAAACCTTAATTGGGGATTTAATATGTTGAAACCGTAATTAGGGATTTTTCTGGTTTTTGGAGTCGAGGAATGGTCGAATTAGGGTTTTGAAGAGCTACATTCCTGTGGTAAGCTTCAGATCTCCGCGGATCTCTCTCTCTCTTTCTCTCTCTCTCTCTCTCTCTCTCTCTCTTATTTTCAGAAGATCGTGGCAGGGTTTTCAGTTTTGTTTGCTGGCTTTCTTTCTAGTGTTTATGGTTTGATTACGACTTTCATCACTCTTTCTCTTCCTTGATTCTCTGATACTGCATTGGAGAGGTGAATTTTGGTGGTTTTTTTTTTTTTTTTTTTTTTTTTCTCTCGATTAGGGGATTTTAGCGAGATCTGGTGGATCGAAATTGTTCGAACAAAATGCCACTTGAATCATTATAAGGTTAGGGTTTTTTTTTTTTTTTTTAAATTATATATTTTGGGTGGGATTTGTGTTTTTATTTATTTATTTATTTATTTTTATATAGATTTGTTTTTTATTTTTTCCTAGTTAGGGTTTTGGATCCTCTGATTTTATTCTCATGCGACAGTAAAGTGGTAAATAGTGTTGGAATGGTCTAGTGGCATTTGTGCTTGTATTCAAATGGAGTTTGAGCTGCTTCTAGTGTCTAGATCTTGTGCGGGGCTTGAATTTAAGGTTTTAGAGGTTTTAGGGTATCTGCCTATAGCAAATTATGACATGGGGAAATCTTTAGGAAAATGGATCAAGACGGTTCTGTTCAAGAAGAAATCTTCCAGATCTGGAGCATCGAAAGGAAGAGAGGCTTTGGTGAGTTTTATCTGCCTTGGCATCACCAACGAATTTGGTCGTCAATTGTCAAGCCTTATTGTATGCATTTGCCATTCAGATATTTTGAGGGAGATGTTTGTGAACCAAAGGGAATGAACTTGGTGCTTTGGATTTTGCCATGGAAGGTGGCAGTGATCCGGAAGGGTGTCAGTTTCTGAGGTTTCTCTCTTCTCCATTTTCATTTTTTTTTATTATTTATTTATTTATTTTTTTATGAACTCCAGTTTTAGATTTTGAAGTTGTCAGTTATTGAAAATGTCCTTAACCACTCAACAAGGCCAAACAACCAGTGAGCCCCACTTATACAAGCTATGACTGGTTTTGATCATTTTGCATGTTCCAGACTGTTAATCTGATGTGGCCATGAATGGGGTTTTTTCATGCATGTCCCTAATAAGATTGTTTTCTCCCAAATTTTCATTGTTATTATTATTATTATTTTAAATGAGTAAAGGTGATTTAGAGACCTTACTAATCCAATCCTCAATTACAAAGATACTAAGCTGTATGATAACAAGCGTATGCCAAATTGGAATTTAGATATATTTAGTCCTCTACCAACTGTGGAAATTTTGTTGAATTCTTCAATTGGTTCCTTGTTTTAGTATATCAATTTTGATTTATCAGGAGAATTAATGGATTTCATGCTAGGAATATTGAGATTGTGGTCAATGTTTTGTGCCTAGTTGATTTATCAGGAGAATTAATGGATTTCCTTGTTTTAGTATATCAGTTTTGATTTTCTAGAAAGTTGAATCTTTGCATACAAGTCATGCAGGTGCTTCTCCCATCTTGTTGATTGATCTTGCAATAGTCTTTCTAATCAGGACATGCTCTTCTATTTGTCAACTTCTCCCATCCAGAGAGATGCTTTTGTTTATTTCAACCGACTCATATCAATTTGATCATGATACATGGAACTTCTTCATTGGAGCCACATAGCATATATACTTCGCGATGTTGTACCAGATACACTGGATACATGCACAATGGCACCTGTGAAATTGGTTTTGATGCGGTGCTTTCAAAAAGACAAAGTAATATATTGTTCCTTGAAAGTAGTACTTGAAACAAAGCAGAACATTATTTCGGGGGGTTCACACTGTCTACTCTTTATTTTCCACATTACAACGCAATTTCATTACTGGTTGATCTGTTTTCAGTTTTGACGCTTTGTTTAGATGAATATGTTAACAATGACTGCAATTGTCATATGTAGATTTGGTTTTCCTTATTTGGTAGCTCGTAGAACTTTTATTTCAAAATTTTTTTCTTATGTTTGTGTTATACCGGTAATGGGTTCATTCGTCTCATTGACTTCTCTAATAGAATTGCTTCGAGCCCTCTGCCTTTTATGGACACCAGTGGCTTGTATTCTTTGGTGAAACCTTTTCTTTCATTAAACTGTTAGTTTTTCTTTGTCATATTGTTATAGAGAAATGCTTGTACAATGGGTGTTTTCATACAGTTCCATGATGTGTGCACCATAAGTGTACAACTTCAGTTGGGTTAACTTGAACCCGATTGGCCCAACCTGAACTTTGGGTCGTGTTCGGTTGGGGCTGGGTTACTGACCCTCTACCTCACCTAGGTACATGCGTCAACATATGCTATTTTGAACCATTTTGACAAGATAGATTTTGATAACATAGTTAAGCTCTTATGTATAAATCGCTAGGATGGACAATGTCTTTCACACCCTTCTTTCATTTTACTTGAATTTTTTTTTTCAGTTCATGCATTAATTGCTGGTTGTTGGATTTTATCATTTTATTTAGATGGTTTGTTATTATTTTGATGTGAATGTTTGGATGCGTTGTCAAAACAAATTGCAATTATTTGTACTTGTAAACTGAAATGACCAAATTGTAATTTCCTTGCTTCTAAATATACACTTCAGTCATGATGTATTCGTTGGGTGTGTTGATTGTGTCAGAAAAATGAATTTAAAACATTGACTTTTGTTTTCTTAAATTGCAGATTTAGTTACATAAGCAGGCAATATAAGTACCTTTTCTGGAAAGAAAATCTGCATGTATCGGTATGCAATAGATAAATCTGGATATATCTTCCAAACAAACTCACATGAATACGAGGAAACTATGAACAAACCCACCATATCTTGTAAGCTTTCATGACACATCTTCTTTATTTTCTGTAACCTCAACGGCGCTTGTCATTGAAGTGAATGTTGAATCAATCTCTTGGGGTTTACAAAAGTTTAATATATGAACAATGTTGAATCAAATTGCCTGGGATTTACGAAAGTTTAATATTTAAAGTTGTTCAAAGGCATGATTTTTTAGTGGCTCATCCACAATGGGCCCATCAGTTTGGTTGCCAACTATTCAGCAAATGTCCAATTATTTTCGATTGAAGGCCATTGTCCATTTGTTCAATCTGAGCATCCTATGGTTGTGCCGTTTTTAGAAGCCTGTAACCTTAATCCTTGCCATTTTAGTAGAGCATGTCAGTACTACCAAGTGAAAGAGAAAAGGGAAAAATCCTAACTTACCAAATAAAATAGTCTCTTCATGAAATACTACTGGATGGTGAGATCGCCTTCTCACATCCATCCAGAAATGATAAAATTAGTATTTCTGTTTCCATCACACACCACAAACCCATCTCCCCCACTCTTGTATGAAACTGCCACAGGCATATATGCTAGCATGAAATTTCCTTTGACTTTCTATCATTAACCTGCATCCAAAGTAAGATACATGAATCTCTCATGAGGCATGTATGGGATTTGCTTTGTTTACAACAAAATCCATGTGTTTAACTGTCAGGGGAGTATTCGGCCGATGATGCCTGGGAATTTGTAGAGCTGCAAGAACAGATCACTAAAGGCTATATAAATAACGGGCTCTTCATAAGAAAGTAAGCTCTCAACTTTGTAAAATATTAGTATGTTCATCTTTATTTATAAGCTGATATATCTTTCAATTGATTGTGTAGAGCATAGATGTGCTGTGACATTGATTTACCTACTTTTTTATAAGTTGATTTACCTACTTTTTTATAAGTTGATTTATCTTTCAATTTATTAGTATGTTGGCTTTCTATTTTACCTACTTTTTTTTTTTTTTTTGCTTGTAATGGAATTCAAGTTACAACATTTGTTGCCTTGATAGTTTTTGACTTTTCTAGGACGGGATCAAAGGATTGATTGTTTTCCATACATCAATGTGATTGAATGTTACTTTTTGACTTTTTTTTTCCTCGTGTGCAGGATTTTAATCAATTGTGCCTAAATTTAGGCCTACAAGCACTTTTTTGACGCCACTCGTGCTAGGAGTAGACCATATAGAGGATTTTTTTTTTAAATTTATTTATTTAAAATCAAGACCATTTTCAATTTATTGTAATAAATATATATATATATATATATATATATATATATATATATATATATATATTTGAGAATCCGCGACTCTTTTCTCGCCAATGTGTCATATGTTTGGGGGCATCAACCGTGAAAATCATCTTTGATCCATTCATCGATGGGCCAAGTTACATCTTTGCATCGATTTAACCTTCCGTTGATTTCAGTGTTTGGAGCCACCTGATGAATGGATGGTTGGATCTTGACGGTTACTTCAATAGGGTCAACCATATTCAAGGGCTCCTTTCCTTTCTTTCCTTTGTTGTGATTTGGATTCTACTTACAAGGTGGATTGGTTGTCTGGAAAAAACAAAAAAGAACTAGAATTAAATTTTGGGTCTCCTAAATGGGCCTTAAATAATGTCTGGTTGTGTTTGTCTCTCAAACCGATTAGAATAGAGATCATTTTCTGATCTGGTTGTGTTTCTTATCATGTCCTTTTTCATTGGTTAGGAGTTGGAAGTTGCATCTCTCTCTAATGTTAGTAGCTGATATGGTTGATTTATCTATGTTCTTATAACACCTCTTCAATGATTTTTGTGGTGTGAATCCATGTGTCTGAGTATGTTTTCGCCTTAATAGATTGTTCTGTTTTATTATTCTCTATTTATTTTAGTAGACCCAATTCAACAATTCATGGTTTTGAAAATGATAATTGTTCAATGTTTGGTCAGCCACTGTTAGATTCTTGAGCACATGGTGTTTTATGAATCAGGACCATCTTTGTCGGGTTATAATTTGGAAGCCTTTCTCGAGTTGCTTAATTTCATTGTTCTAATTTGAGTCTTCACTGAACTGTTTCTAATTTTCATTATCAATTGAGATGGTGTGTGATCTACTCAAAATTATGCAAATTTGCTCCTTTTTATTGAGTATTGTGTGTAGATATCCAATCCATGAAAAAGGTGGCAGGGACCACATTGTGTGTAGATCACATTGGGTAAAAATCAAGCTAGTCCATGCATTGGGCGGCTGTGCCCTCGAAATCAATGGACAGTAGATGGTCCTCGGTCTGCGAGAGACATGGCCCATTTAATGCATTGGTTGGCTGGATTTTCATAGCACATGACCTTCATTGGGTGGCCCATCTTTCGCATGGTTCAAATGTTCGACATGCATGACAGTTGATTGCTTCACAAAGCTGTTGTATACAATAATTCATTGCAAGCACAATGGGAGATCTCACGTATTCTATATCCTATCTGATCAAGTTGCCATGAAGGGACCATATACCCAAAAAAAAAACAAAAAACAAAAATCACAATGATTGGGATTAGGATTGCTCCATAGCTATGATTTTTGTTGTGTGACCTATCCATTGTTGTCCATAATGAATGAATGTACCATACACATGCCACATTTATGGTACTTGTACAAAACTAGGACTTCCATCCTCACAGGTGGACTGGATGTCTCATTTTACTCATCCTCATTGAGACCTAGTCGCCTTCTTGAGATGATCTTTGTGGGCTTGGGTGGCGGAGACACTTATGTTAGATTTTTTTCAACTTAAAAATGGTAGTAACCCATCCTCCTCACATGTGGCACTCGATATACAACTATCCAGAAAATTGAAAATGTGAGTCCCTTTGTGTATGGAGCATAGCCATAAAATCATACTGATCAAGCGAAGCTAACCATGCAATTAATGGGCTATTAAATGGATGGTTAAGGGTAAAAAAGTGAGCGGTCTGAATTCAAAGGAAAAAAAATTCTGAATTTTAATATTATCTTCTCATATCAATTTTTAGCTTATTCTCTATCCATAGTTAGCTCAGGGATTGGGACAGTCTTGATTGTTGTACAACTATGCCATGTATACGGTTGAAGAGTCTCCGTCATTCTACACTCAATTCGATCCCATTGTCTGGCCCATGCCATGGGAGTATGTCTATTACATTTGATTTTGCATTTATGTTGTTGCAAACTTCTCTAGAAAGTAGAAATCAACTATTGTTTCTAGCTTTTGATGCATTGATTATCTATAAAAATTAGCATTGCAAGGAAATCTAGTTTTAAATTGTTAGATTTGTAGTTTCAGCTTCGCTCCTTTAACATGATTGAAGGCGGTCTTTAGAAAGCTAAAGCTTGTTCTTTAATGGGTTTCCTTTTTTTTTTTTTTTTTTTTTTTTTTCTACTATTGAGAGCATCGTTGACATGAAAGGGTGGATTGGTTACTGAAAACAGGTTCTTGGAGGAACATTAGGAGATTTGCTTACACTTTGGGTAGGTTTTTGCGTAGTGAGTAAACGCTTTTGAGGTCAAATCTTGGAGATGCATCAACTGTAATAGGGGTGTTTTTGCCCTAACCTTGGCTCAAATTTTGGGATGTTTATACCTTAATCAGGCCTTTTTTAGGGGTTTTTCTTTCATGTCTACTTGTTGAGGCAAGGCTTTTAAGATTAAATGGTTGTAGCTTGATTGGGAAGTAATGGGATTTTGGTTGTTAAGCTATTAGCAGCTCTTACTTTTTTGGTTGGAGAGCATTCTGGTTATAGTATATCTGCATCCAACATGACTGTTCATTTTTTGATACATATGTATCCCACCTTATATCATCCAAATGCTCCTTTTGGTTATGGCTTGTGTTTTTCGAACTTAGCAATGGATGGATTCACGAATGCAACTCAGGATACCTTTTCTTGTTACTATCTTTTCTTGCTCTCCATAAATTGGATGCTTGTAGAAGCTCAAAATCTCTATTCTTCTAATAAGCAGTGGTTCTTCTTAGCTATCATCGATTAGCCATTCATCAAAACAAGAGAAGATACTCCAGAAATGAATTCAACAATCACCTCAAATGCCTTTATTAAAATTGCTGAATAAGCTTTTCATACTTTTGTTGTGATGAGCCAACTCTAACCGCACTGGCATTAAATGCAGCAAGTTTTTTTTTTGTACTGTTCCTTTGTGTTCCTTTTTTCGTACTATTTTCTCTGTGTAATTTTGTGTTCAGATAAACTTTCATATCTAAAAGGAAAAGTGCCTTCCTCGATAGGAATTCCAACATCAGTTGCCCTGCCCTTTGGAGTTTTTGAGAAGGTTTTGTTAGATGATTCAAACCAGGTTTGTCTCATCTCATCTCATGTCACTTAAGTGTATCCAACATCAATAGAATGCTAATTCTAACATATCGACCTTTAAAACCTTTCCAAAATTATCAGAAATGACATAGGTGATTATCAAGCAAATGCTAGATGTGTATGCCTAGATGAAGGCTTCACTTGGTGAGGCATGCATTTCGTGACAAAGAGGCATGCATAACAAATGCTCTCTTGTTTAGAAGCCTGAAATATAACTTCATGTAAGCCATGCACTATCTGTTCATTCCCTCACATTTATGTAACATAGTTTGTTTTTCCTCTAACTGATAACGTTTGCATTTGAGTAGTTTGTTATTCCTCTAATTGATAATGTCTGCATTTGATTATCTTAATATTGGGTCATGTTGTTTGCTTGCAGTTGATCACAATGCATCATCAACATGAGAGATGCATCGGAGTAGACTTCCTTTTTCTCTATCCAGGGTCCATGTACACTGGAGTAGACTTCTATAAGAAGTTGTGTGGAGTGTCTATTATTCAAAGGTGAGCTTTTATGCAAGTATTGAATTTGGATTTTCGGCATAAAAAACTAAGCGAGTATTTTGAGATAAATATGAGATTTTCACTACCTATTCTAATAATAAATGCAAATCCTCTAGCACTAAAACTGTTGGAAAGACTTTTGGCATTTGTACAACAAAGTCTTCACAGGTATGTATTTGCTATTGTGTTTCCAACTGTCTATAAAGAATGGAAATGCTTCCTTAACTCTGTTAATATGAAAATGGGAAAGGATAACCTCATCCTTTTAATCAATTGTGCCTGAATTTAGTCCTACAAGCACTTGACCTTTTGACGCCACTCGTGATAGAGTAGACCATATAGAGGATTTGTTTTTATTTATTTATTCGAGACCATTTTTAATTTTTTGTAATAAATATTATATTTTTTATTATGAATTAATATAAATTTTGTTTAATATTTAGTTTTAATTGTATTGCATCATTTTTTTTGTTTCAAATATTTAAAAAAATGCAGGTTTTTCAATTGAATTATATATAATAAAAAAATTATTACTGGCCTATCGGGGCCTTTCAAATCTGTCTGAGAGACTTATCCGCGGTTTTGTGAAAAAGCGTCGAGAAAGCAGTTCTTTTAGTCACAGTATGGAGAGAAATCAAGCGCGCTTTTTAGTCTTTAAGCGCTTACATGAAATAGCAGCACCCACAAAAGCGTCGATAAAATCGAATGAGCACCAACAATTGCGACAAGCGAGTTAACTTCAATTGTTTCTTGTATTCGGAAGCATTAAGGCACATCTTGATTGTGTTTGCAAAGCTAAATCCTGGTATAAGATAAAGTTTTGGCTCCACTTGTTCTCTGTCTTCCGGAATGATCCGGATGAGGAAAATGTTGTAAGTATTTCTTTTTCTTTTTTACGATTCACTTCTAACATGCTTCACTTTCGTGGACATAGACTAAATTGCGTATGAATGTATTGGGCTTTTTATGTGGAAGCACTTTGTATCGACATGGAACTTAGCTGCCTCCTGTCAAGAAACTTTTTGCATATAGATTATTTGCCAAGTTTGCTGAAAAATAATAATAATAAAGGAAACCTTTGCTTTTCTTTGAAAATTTTAAAGTTGCACTCCAATTTTTAAAATTGAATGTTCACAATTCAATTCACATATTTAAAGTTGCACTCCTGGCAACAATATCATAATCTACAACTGTGGTGATGGTTGCTATGGTGAATCTCTATGTTGGCTACTGGGTCTTCCCTTTGTCAAGTTGTAGGTGTTGTGGCTGTTTGAGGCTGATGCAGTTTTTTTTTCTTCCAATGTTGGTGATGCAGCCACTTAATTTGAAAGATCCTGATTCTGATACATGCATCACATGTATAGGGTGCATGGATCACCACCTTTTTGAGACTATTAGTGAACTACCACCATTGGTGTCATTTCAAATTAGATATTTGCTCCTTTTATTTTCTAACCAGAACTTTTGACTGACTCTATGTGTGTGTGTGTATGCAGGCTAGAGCAAGAATATCTTCTACGGTGAAAGCTATAGTTGAAGAGAGAAGATCAAAGGGAGAGAACTCTGCTGGAGCCCAAGACTGAGATTTGTGTGAGCATGTTGGATTCATTGAATGAATGTATACAGGTTTGTAATTTCTTTTGTTGCATTATGCATTTTATTTAGAACATGAACTCTGAAGCATACTGATCACTATTGAATTATTTAATGATTCTTACTTGTGGTGTGTGTGTGTGTGTGTGTGTGTGTGTGTGTGTGTGTGTCATATATATATAAAGGGAATGAATATGCAACTCTTTCACAGCACGACATGCACATCCATCACTTTCCATGTACTGCTTGTAGATGTAATAAATTTCCTTCTTCTTCTTCTTCGATCAATATTTTCATGTACTGCAGAGAACTCGGAATCAGGCCTCTACTTTGAATATCTTCCCATGCATGTAGAGCCACTTGTCTATGTTTGTTATGAGAAGTATCATTTACTGCTCTCTCGTGTCTGCATTTTGAAGCATTGGCTAGCATTGACTGGAACCTTTTGGAACTGAGGTAACAACAAGAGTTGGATGTTTACTAAATGAGTTAGTGGTGCTCTTTATTTTTATTTTTTTTTTATTTATTCTTTTCTAATTGATACTGCAACTTTATTAAAAAAAGAAGCCAAAAGAACTCAATTCTCAGTATTGTTTTGACTGATTCAATTGAATTAGTGTTTTGCTCGGCCACACAAGTAAACCAAGCAAACTAAGACATTAGGAGACTAACAGTTTGGAAAGGTGGGATTATTGCTACCCACAACAAAGTCTTTGCATCTAATAAAAGTCTATTCAAGGTGGCTAACAGTCAAGTTGATGCACCTTCATCTGCTAAAGTTTTACCCTGATTTTTATATTTCAAACTGGAATAGTTTTTTTTTCCCCTTTATTTTCTTTGTGTTGAGCTAGTAAATATGTTCATCCTCATGACATAAGCTTCTAGCATATATAGTTCCTTCACCGTTTCTTTTATGTTCGTTCATGCATCGGTATATGTCACCTACATTACTAAAAGTTGCCGAGTGAACATAATTGATTGTTGCGATTGTTGGTAGAGGTCATTTTGACGAGAATTAAAAGCTTTGGAAGCTGACTATTTGTTGAGGTTAGCATTCTTTCTTCTATTGGCTTTCATATTCTATAGTCATTATTTACAAACAAATTATTGGGTAATACCCTTGAAAGATATTTATGATGCCCCTTTTTTGTGAATGGGAGTTATTGGCAAAGTGGAAAAGAAAAGGCCCAAATCAAACTGTCCAAATTATGGAAACTATTGTGGATACTATCAGTTGAGAGATCTTAAACTCGATTAATGGACATCGGGCTTTTCTTTGAATTTGAATTTCTTGAAATTTTTTTCCCAACCGTCCAGTAAATATCCACAAATTGGCTAGTTAAATACATGGTTATGAAAATCAGTATCGGCTTAATACGATATGCGAGATATGAAAAATCAACCCCATTTCAGTCCGTATTGGGGTTTTTCAGAAATTCCTTTTTTCTTTTCTTTTGGAATCTAATCACAGATGGGTTGTGTGAGTCAAATCTACACCAGATCTAAGTGGAACTTTCTAGTTTTTTCTTTCTTTTTTTTAGAAATCTGTCGAAATTTCTGGAATTTTCAAAATTGTTATTTTATTTTATTTTTATTTTTTTTATAAATTTAAATATCATGAGCATTTCACCCATTGGGGCATTACCCATCAGAATGCCCATTTTCTGTCTCTTTCATCCATTTGGGGATACCCATCAGAATTCCCTGTAGTTTGTCTGAAAAGTATAATGTGTCTCGTAAAGTGATGATTAGGAAAGAAAATATAACAATTATCCACACTCAACCAAAACAAGGCCAATGATTCTCCAGATATGATCTTAAATGCATGCGGACCATTGTGTGTCGAAACAAATAGATGGTTGGGAAAGAAAATATATCAGTGGTCCACATCCAACCAAAACCAGACGAGAGATTCTTCAAGGAGGATCTCGTCCATTGACCATCCACAAGTGAGACCCATCATACCAACAGGCTTGGATCACTGAAGCATGACCAACTTGTGGAAAAAACCCAATCCTACCATAGGGACTCTCAACACGAATATTCTATAAACCTCTTTGGAATAACTTGAAAGTGCTTCTCTATTCTCATTAGGTCGTTGCTGAGTACAACCTAATGTTCGAGATCCTTGTTCTTTGCATTGCAGTAAAGGATCTACTGAAATTCTTGCAAGAAAATCGTATCTCTGCCATGAAGATCCCTGAAGTCCCTTGAGTTGTCATTGGGGTTGCTATCATTTCTGGCATTTATCTTGCAAGCAAGAGGTAACGTGTGGCCCAAGCTGGGAAAGGAAATTTACTGTTCATATGACATTTATCTCTTGAAAATAATCGATATGTTTTTTTTAAAGCACTTTTTGTTCCAAAGAGAAGCATCTTTTAGGGTCTGTTTGGTGGAAGATGGGTCAATGAAATCGAACTCTACATCTGTTTGACATTGTCCTTGTTTTAAATTTCAAATCTGAATGAAAATTCCAACAATTTTTTTTAATAAAATAGAGTTTTTGTGTGGATTTGGACGATACCATTGCCATGTGTAGCACCGTGCTGTAGTTTAATTGCAATAAGCGCTACATCTAAACAGCACCTTATTACTTATTTATCAACTTATATGAGGAATGAAACATTACCATTACCATCTTTGTCGGTGTCCAGATTGGCCACTTGAAAATGGTCTGGAAAGTGGGTGTCCACATTCAACGAGCAAAAGTCCACAAAGGGCCCGTTTGGACAGGTGGATGTCCACATACATTCAAGGTGGGCTCAACTGAGTTTACTCAGTACGAGAAGAGCCTACTCAGTATGAGAAGAGGCTCAACTGAGTTTACTGCTATAGTAGAAACCAAGGTATTATGAAGTGGGGTGAAGTGTTTGGGTCTTGGTCAGTGAAAGCAAGGGAATCTAGAGGTGGGTTTTTACCGTTGGGGTTTAAACAGTAAGAAAAAGACAAGATATCATCATACAGGGACTGGAAAGGCAAAAAAAAAAAAAAAAAAAACTTACTGTTGGGGCTTTATTTTTGCTTTTCAAAGTGGATTTGCTAAAAATCTTGCACATCGTTTAATTTTATTTTAAGGTCCTTAGCTCCAATGCAGAGGAGACATCAACGGCTATATCTAGCCTTTGAATAAGGTTCAAGCTCCTTAGCTCCTGTTGTCCATGTGCACTTGGATGCAACCACTTCTCTAGACTCCCATTAGGCATATGCTCAAACACAAGAGCTTTGAAATCATTGCCTTTAAAATCAATGCTTGAGCAAGCAGTTATGATTTTAACTAGATTCCGATGCCGCATATTTCTCAAGGCTTCACACTCGGCCATGAAACTCCTGGAAGCTCCTCGTCGTTGAAGATTGAAAACTTTAACTGCACAACTGTTTCATCCCGATCTGTGAGAAGGTTTGTCAGAATTAGTTTTCACTTTCTTTCTTTCATTTTCATTCTTCTATATTATCATCATATTCCATGTAAGCTTGCTATGGATATAATGAAAATGTCTTAATCATTTGATATTCAAGTAACCAAAATTATGCAGTTGTTTCTCCACAGATGGGAAAGCAGGTGCTTGAAACAACACTTATAGTTCAGGAGCTTTGTGCCACCACACACGCATCTTCACACTTACAGTTTGACATGCGGTTGCATGTGCCATTGTGGCCCAGGTGGTGGACTCAGGACCTTAGCTTATATGCTGAACCAGAAGATGTTAATTTAAAAAACCTAGAACAATTTCTCATTTCTTTTGGCTCCAAAGAGTTCCCCGACTGGAATCTGGCCTCCAAGAGCTTGTACACCAATGCCTAAGTGATCCTGAGTTTTCATCTGGTAGTCCTAGCTGCTGCATGAAGGTAATATGACGTTAGAAGATTTCCTCACCCCAACTGAGATGAAAGATGGACTTACAAACCTAGCTAGAGTCAAAGAGCTTATTGCTGTTATGCAGAGGCAGAGAGAAAATATTATGAAGAATGTAGGTAATGCATCCTAACAATGGTCAATTGTAGCAAGTACCTTATCAGCAACAGAGAAGAATGGTTTCCTTAATCATTTTCTTCAGTTAGACGGGCATAGGTTTCTCAACTAATGGCTCCAAGTGCAGTGGTGGCACAAGTGACAGTTCTGTGGAAGAATCAATCAGTGCAGTGCTAGGAGCACTTGAGAAGCTGCCTCTTGATGAGAGCTTCAAGAATTGTGGAAACTGTCAAACATCTCCTTGGCAGGCAATAGGAGCTTGAAGAGAGGGCAAGAACTTTGTTTGATAGATGAATTTATTTTTATTTATTGTAATAAATATATATATTTTTTAATTGTCTAGTAATATAAATTTTGTTTCATATTCTATTATATTTGTATTGCATCATTTTTATATTTCAAATATTTTAAAAATACAGGTTTTGATTGAATTAAAAAAAAATAAAATTACTGGCATGCCAGGGCCTCAATCCATAGAAAAGATACTAGCGGCACTTTTGTAGAAATCTTGCGGCGCTTTTTCATGAGAAAAAGTGTCCAGAGACCAGCTATAGCGGCGCTCGATTTGACATTTAGTGGCGCTTATTAACGTCGCATAAAACTGTTATTAGTGGCACTCATACAAGCGCCAATAGAAGTATAGTAGCGCCGCTGAAACTTTTAGCAACATACCCATTAATCGGCGCTTGAGTGGCGTCGATATATTTTCGGCGGCGCTTTTTGGGGTTTTTGTCGACGCTTTCAAGCGCCGCAAAAAGTCCAAGTTGTTGTAGTGAGAAAACAAAAGTGAGGGATTCCTGTAAAGCTTACATTAATTTGAGTTGATATGATTTATCTTTATATATATATATATACATACTTTCATATTACTATGATTTTTCATGCAATTGATTTATTTATTATTATCAATTATTTATCCTTTTAGAAATTATGGTTAAGGTATGATTTTAATTATGCGCGATTTCTATGAATTTATGTGGGGTGATGGATACAAGCCTTGCCCTTTGCCAATTTTGAGAGCGGCGCATGCTTCCACTCTATATTGAGTTGGCCTTTTGCTCTTCTTCCCTTATTTTGTTGAGTTGGCCTATTTGCTACTCTTCTCTTTTATTGAGATGACTTAATGCTACTTTTCTCTTTTATTAGGTTAGTCTTGTGCTACCTCCCTTTATGGCTTGGGCATGTGTCTTGGAATTCCAAAACTCTTATAGTTCAATTTATTTCTCCTTTGGTGCAAGTGATGGGTTAGAGGTCTCACATCTAATGGTTCATATATTTTATCATGGACGTAATGCGATCTCGGTAGTGACACTCTTGGTCAAGGCATAATTCTATGGATTTTGGATAGTGGTGCACAAATCGATGTAAGTAATCGCAATGTGTGTTACATCACTTCCGGGATTAGATGTCGCAAATAGTCGTTCCATGAATAAATCGTGCCATGTAATTCATCCGACTCATATATTGTGCCGCATCGAGGTGTTCACGTAAATCCACAGTAGCATTAGACACGCCGGCAAATCTCCATAGTTTAGGATACAGGGCAAGTCGGGTTTTCTATTAATTATATTCCACATTGAGATGATCACTACGTATGATGAGCTACACACACTTTGCTAGGCATGCATTCATATATATATATATATATATATATATATTGGTTGCCAATATTGATACCACTCGTAGTAGTGGAGTACGAGACGTATCAGAACCCTTACATTGCTTTTATAAATCTCTTGAATTTAACCATCACTATGAGTAGGGCATTAATCCTCTTCAACTATACAAATGATGCAGGTGATGTGCAGATTGAAGACACGAATGACAATCCCCCTACGGAAGGTTATTTTAAATAAATAAAGAGATAGCTTTATGTTTAGTTTTATTTATTTCCGCTGCATACTTTGATTATGTAATAAGCTCCTATTGAGATGACATTTGATGATTTGTTGAATTCTTTTATTCTAATGAAGTAATAAATACAATCAATTTTATTCTCGTGAATGACCTTCCTGAATGTAACTGGATGTGATCTAAATGGAAAGAAAAATAAGGCGCGATTTTTAAAGCATCCAATTTATACATTATTAACTCCGGGAATTCTCAGGCATGAGTTGGTACTCGAGCCACAAAAATTTGGGATGTTACACTAATATATCAATAATCATATGAACTGTGATAGATATCTCTTACATGAGAGGCAATTTTAATGATTTCAAGAACACTGCAACACAAATCAATCTATAATCAATTTAATTCAGATATTAATAATCAAAATCATAATACAACCAAAGCAATTTATTTTAATCATACAGAGAGGAAATATGTTGGGATCACTCACCCGTCTCTATGAACATGTGCTTTGTATTATTATTTAAAGTATAATTTAATTTATAACAATTGTAAGACCCGTATCTTAGACCACACCGTTCCGTAGGTTCCCGCGGCCTTTTCGGTCGAATTTCGACAACCTTCGACCCTTAACCGACGTTGCGCGTGACCTTGATTCATACGTCGTTAATCTAATTTGACTCAACCCGAGACTAGTACCCTTGCGATCGCACCGTCGCCGCGGTTCCGATGCTGCAACTTTTGCACCGAGGCGATACTCTGGCCAGGAGATGTGGGCCAGCGTTTGGTGCGAGAAAAATGCCGCGCATTGCGAAACCCAAGAGAATCTCTACGAGATGTCACATCAATCATCCATCAATCAATCCCATCATGTCAAGTACACATCACTTCACACTCTTCCCCAAGCAATCCCTAAAGTCAAGAATTTCTTACACCACCCATGCATTTCTTACACCTTTTACCCCAAAAGTCAAAAAGGTACTCTTACACCCATCACTCACCACATCAACACATCCATCACCCATCCCTCTTTACAACTCTCTCTCTCATTTTCAAACACTCCCAAGCAAGAGAAGGATCCCACATCCAAAGCTTCTCCCATCTCTCCCAAAAACCACAAATGTGGCCCACCCTCTCATCTCCCATCTCCACCATCCATTCCTCATCTCCTCCGTCTGGATCGAAGATAAGGAGCTAAGGAACCCATGGGAGCAAGAAGATCAAACGGTGGGTGCTTGATAAGAGTAGTTTTCATGTTTTTAAGATGGGCTAAGTGAGGCCAACCGATCAATGGTTTGGATCTCACTTGGGACCCTACGTTGTGGCCGATGGCCTGCTTTGATCATCATGATCATTCCATGATGAGGCCATTCTCCATGGCGCCCATCATGATGTTTATTTCCTTGCTTTAGATAGGTCATCTAGACCGTCCATATTGGTGGGGAAAGGATCTCCATCGTTGAGTTTCGATTTCGATGGGCCCACATGCTTTAGGGCCCACTTGATGTATGATTTATTGCAAGGGAGGGCCCATAATGTCGGGCTCCCTCCATTACAAGCGTGTCCCACTCTCTATCTCTCTATCTCCCCCTTTCTTTATGTTTTCGTGTGATGATTTGGCCGTGTGGCCCACTTGAATGAAACCCATCATGAAGTAAGTATTTTACCCAAAGCTGTCTATGAGTGGGGTCCACTTTATGTGCGTTGTACTCACGCCATTCATCACGTGGTGGCCCCCTTGAATAAAGTCGAACTCTGATTGTGAGGACCGTCCAGTGTCTAGGGACGCTGGACATCTTCCCTGGACATCTCCGTGAAAACACAATTGCTAGCTTGGTTGCAAGCTTATGGGGGTGGCCCACTCAAACACACCCTACCTCGATGTATGTGTCTAATCCATGCCATCCATTCCCTTCCCAAGCTCATTTTAGGCGTTAAACCAGAAAATGGACTCAATTTGATGTTTTGGCGGGCCATGACATAACAAACGGTGGCTTTCACCATTAAAAATCCACCTGACATCTCAAAATACCAAAAGATACCCAATATTGGGCTCGTTGGGTTTATTTTGAGCCCCACCGACTGATGGTTGGGACGGATCCACCTGATGTGGGCCCCGCACTCGAAAAACCCCAAGAATAGGGGATTTTAAAATAAATAAATAAAAATATATAAGAGCGGCACTGCCATGACTTGACAAGAAGACGGAAGAAGAAGATGTGCTCCCGTTTTCACGGGCGGGCGGCCAAGAGACAGGGACCCACGGTTCCAGCCATGGGCCTCGCCATGATGTATATTTTGTATCCACACCATCCATGAGGTGGACCAACCCCTTAGGTGGGTCCCCTCCAAAAATTAGCTCGATCCAGATCTCAGGTGGCCCACACCACAAGAAACAACGATGATTGAACTCCACCATTGAAACCCCTTCTGGGCCCACGACAATTTTTAATCAATATGATATTTGTTTTTCCTATTCATCCAGGCCTTTGTGACCTTATCAACGGGTTGGATGGTAAGTAAACATTATGGTGGGCCCTCACGTGGAGCCCACAATGATGGATGTGTTTTATTCCCACCGTCCGCTGGACGGTGGAGCCCACGTTAATGCATGTGTTTTATCCCCACCGTCCAGGGGACGGTGGGTGTATGTGGGTGCGTGCGTGTGCATGTGGTGTGTGCACGGTGTATGTGCGTGTGGTGTGTGCACGTGTGGCCGTGTGTGTGTGTGTATATATATTATATTGTATATATATTATAGATATATATATTATGTAATATACATATACCTGATGTTGGGCCTTCATGGGACCCACCATGATGCATGTGTTGCATGCAAGCTGTCCATCCATTTTAAAAGCTCATTTTGGGCATGAGCTTAAGAATGAACTAGATCCATAGTCCAAGTGGACCCCACCTTGGCAGGTTTTGAGATCCATCTTAATGTATTTATGGTAGATCATTGGGGCCCACTTTGATGTGGATGTAAGGCCCATGTCATTAGACCATTTAATGTATTCTAAGGCCCATGGGACTAGGCCCATTTGATGTTTTAGGGGCCCATGGGTTAAGGCCCATTGAGATGTATTAGGGCCTATGGGTTGAGGCCCATTTGATGTACATATGGGGCCCAATTGGTGTGGCCCATTTGTTACATATAAGACCCATGAGACTAGGCCCATTTGATGTATCTAAGGCTCACGAGTTATGACCCATTGCAATACGCATAAGTCCCATTGGTGCGGCCCATTAATGTGGCCCACTTGACGAATGAAAGGCCCATATGGTATGGCCCATTTGATGTATCTAAGGCCCAATGGGATGAACCTAAGGCCCATTGCAATGTGTAACCCCAACCTGGTTCATGTAATGATATTTACGACGGGCAATGCCTTGGGAGCAATATTGGTTTGACGTCCACATTGTCGAATAATGTTGGTTAAATGTCCGCATTATGATTCTCCATAGGGCCCATTGTTAGGCCCATCTCCTTATGAACAACATTTATCCCATATAACATGTTTAGTATAGTCTCATGATTCATGATCATACGCATCATATGTATGCTTGGTATGAGAAGTGACTAATCATAGCATATGCCTTCGGGCAGATTGTTTAGGGGCTCCCGGTTAGGCGGTGTTGCCCCACATGAGCGCATGAGACGCGCAGGATTGCTGCATGACTGGATAGTGTGATTCATGCATTCGCATTGTGTGATATGGTTACTGTACGCCCTAGCGATATCAAGGCTGTAGCCTCCACAGGCATATCGTGGTTGGCAGGATTGGATACCGGAAATCTTGTTCTACATGGGGTGCTATAGATATCCCTGGGTGAAAGTCCCTAAACCCTTATGGTACCAAGAGGTTGCTCCAACGTCTAGACTGAGTGGGTGCATGAGCGCCGAATGCTGATTACCAGAAGGTCGTGCTTTCCACTATGTCATGGTCGATTGGAAGGGGTACGGCCTTACCCGCCCGAAAGGAGGGGGCAATGCTAGGCTGAGTCTGACCAGCTCGAGGAATGGGTCCGCTATCGACGAGCCGAGCCCGATATTGGCAGGCGGGTAGTGAGGTCTCCTCCACTTACCTTATTGCGCGCGATGGGGCGACAATCTGGTTTAGAGTGTACTAGACCCCGGTTATATCCCAGATTTTGAGCTATACTGATATGTGGACTTAGATGAGGATTTGTATGCTTGAGTTGCATTTCGCATCGCATGGCCTTGGTATGGCCGACATCATTCATGTCTTGCATCGCATAGCCTTGGTACGACTAACTGTATTCATGGATTCATCAGCATTTTCGCATTACTCTGATACTGTATATCTGCATTACTACCTTGCGCACACACTTGCACCATCCTCTAAGCTTTATATAAGCTTATGCACGACCATTGCGTGCAGGTGACACGAAGACGCAGCAGCGCTGAGGCAGGAGCGCAGAGCAGATCTTTTTGGAGCTTTTTGTCCACTCTCATTGTATTTCCTTTTATGCTCATTGTACTTGTAAAGTTTTTTATCATAGTGAAAATGTGATGGAGTTTTTGGTTGTTGTTTGTGGGTTATGCCTTTGGTTATACTTATTACGAATTAAACCGATGTTGAAAATCCTCCTTGTAGCATCCCAGGATCGGAACCTGGCGTATGGGCGCTGGGAGCCGAGAATGGGGTTTTACAGAGGCTGTCGGCACCGGATTCAGCGATCGGGAATTTTGTGAGCCCGGTTTTTGAGTTTGGGGCGTGACAACAATAAAGATAGTTTAATTGGATTCTTAACAAGGGTCATGATATAAGTGTAAGTTGAAAATCATGGTTATAAAGTGATGATGACATAACTATAAATAAGATTAAAAGCATGGGTAAAATGTATTTCTAGCTCAACTACTATTTTGAAAAGAACAAGGGCAAAAGGTCTTTTTAACTTTTATTTTGTTTTGTCTTTTAATGTATGAGTTTTAAAGGTATAAATTGAATCAGAAATATGACCGACTTGATATATGGATTGAGTTCATTTCTGAGTTTGGGCCCTAATAGAGGATGACCATTCAAGTGAATGGTGTGAATCTAACACATACTTTAATGTGGTGTCTACAATCTCAAAACACAAAGTGATACCCAACTTTCAACGTGGGAACCCTTCCACTGCTGAAAGTTATTTTTTTTTCTTTTTATACTGGGTCCATTCTAAGCATCTATGTAATACTTTAATCATCTATATGATTATTACCCTCAAAGTGACTATTGTGCAAAAGTCTTAGCCCCGATTGAGATATGTGGGGTCCACGATGATAAAAAGAACCTAGCATACGGTCTCATTACTTTACTTTGGTGGGGACCACCAAATCTCATATCTTTTACAAAATTTCATTGCAAGCCTTACATGGCCTTCCAAACACATTGGACGGAGTAGATATAACATATATATACCCTGTTGGGGTCCACTATCCTAATATAAAAAAAATGTGGACTATTCCAGTGTTTGGAACAGCTTTGGTTCTAGTGCTGGTACTTTTAATAATATGTATGTATGTATGTATATGAATACACACACACATGTACATGCATATATATAAGTGGGTCTCATTGTGAGAATCTGAGCTGACCATCAGAAAGGCACCTTAGGTTTATTCATTGGGCCCAAATATCTCATTGATACAAGACGCTTGTGGACCGCATGAAGCTTGATAGTGGTTGCTCATTTTTTATTGTTCTGTAAACTGTGGTCATCTTGGATTTTGGTTTAGGATGATTTTTAGATCCTAAGAAATATAAGGGTCGAAGAGATGAATGAATAACATTGATCTTTCACACACATTGGGATGGGTACTACATAGATGATGCACGGATCCGAAATTTCATCAAATATGGTTTGGACGTGATGAGTATTTTAGCTTTGTAAAAATTTTCTTAGCGGCCCACACACGATTCATGTGGGCTAGAGACATCCCGTTCACCAATTTACACCATCGTTTTAGGACAAGAGTCCAAAAATGAGACAAATTTGAGATTCTAGTGGATTGTACCATCACTAACAGTGCAAACTATTCATTCACCATTAAACCTTCCTAAGGCCTATTTATGGCCCATTATGGTGTTTATGTTTGATCCGAACTGATCAATTGGCCATGCTAACATGTTTAAAGGAAAGGTTTAAATGTTAAATTGAATTAAAATCCCTTTATGTGCTAAGAAGTTTTTAATGGTAGATGCTCAATATATACCATTTTGATTAGTATGGCTCATCTAATGATCAGGTTGGCCTGATTTTTGGGGTCCCACCTTATATCATCCGTAAGAATCGAGTGGACCATGTGGATTAGACCCCATATATTATAGTGGGACCGACACAAATTTCCATCCAAAAAGCAAAAATGAAACATGTCTCTATGGTATTATGTATTTTGGTTTGATTATATTTCACATGCTTTCTGTAATCGAACGTACACCGTGTATGTGCACACGCATTATTATATGCGTGCATGGGATAAACCCTTGGTTAATCTGCATTGTCCATCTTATAGCCCCATGCATAAATCCAATGATTATATATATATATATATATATCATAAATAAATAAAGCACTAACCTCATTTTTGTTTTCTTTTTAGGAGCTTCTTTTCTCTAGATTTCTCCCCCACTTTTCCTTTTTTTTTTTTTTTTCTAAGTGCAGATCTTCTCCTCTCACGACTCCATTCTTAAAAAGGCAGAGTTGTTGGTGCTTGAGAGATAGGAGGGAGAGATTCAACTCTCTCTCTCTCTCTCTCAAATTCAAATTAAAAAATCATTTTTATTTCTTTTATTTTATAAAATAATTATGGAGGTGTGCTGCCTGTGATGGCTAGGTTGGGTGCACTATAAGAGTCGGTAGAATGATCTACTCCGATCATAGGCATGACTATATCACGGTAGGCAAGATTTCAAAAATGAAATGGAGCTAATGATTAGGTGGGTTGCACCTTGATGAATAAATCGGGTGATAGCCACCGTTAAAATAAACTTCTTAAAGCTTTGTTATCATTAGGAAAAAAACTCATGTACATGTGTAATGTATGGATTTCTCGGATGTATTGACACCCAGGACTAGGTGATGAACAGTCTAAATGAAAGTAAAAATCAGAAATGTGGGTCCCACTACATTTACAAGTTTAGAGAGACATGCCTTCTCATAACTTTCTCCTTTTTTATATAATATAATATAATTCAGTAAAATATGATATATTAGTATCTTACAAAGATAGAGACACGATGGCCATCATCTCTCCCTTTACATGTAAAACTTCTAACACAAGTGTAGTAGATTTGTACCGTATAAACGGAGTGAGATTTGACCATGACTCACTACTTGATGATCACTATCCAATGAGTCCAATATTGACAGTTATCTTCCATTGGTGGCCCTAATATGCCTTAACGACCTACACTTATCTATAGTTCAAAGCCAAGCCTATATATAACTAATGTGAAAGCTTATCGATAGATATGATGAAAACAATTTATGATAAAAAAAAAGGTGGGCCCCAGATGCAATTTTTAAGATGGCCAGGGGTGGAGGGTCTACATCATATTATCCCATACCAAAGCCCTCCAATCTCCTACACTCCACATTCCACTGGCCCCCACACCAATCAAGGATGGGCCCACTCCCAGATGTAAGCATGCACGCCCGAACCGACAGATTAAATCCATTTGTACAAGTAGGTCCCACAAAATCTAATATTTTAAGAAATATTCTAGGGTATAAACAAATTAAGAAACAAATTTATTTCAATTAAAATATAATTAGAGTCTTAGAATTAGGAAATTATTAAAAGAGGGAGGGAGGGAGGGAGAGAGAGAGAGAGAGAGAGAGAGAGAGAGAGAGAGAGAGAGAGAGAGAGATTAAAAAGGGAAACTCCAAGGTACCTTATGTCCTAAAGAGAAAGGGTGTCATATGGCACACCTTTCATGGCTCCTAAAATCATGCGGATGTTGTCATATAGTGGGCCCACTTTGGGCCTCTTACACTGAATCGATTGCGTCCATCTCACTATCATATTTGTAACATTCATCTATACATAATTTGTTTCTTCATCCAACTATCATGATCCATAGATTTGCATGGATGGTGTAGAACGCATGAACAAATATCTCATATCATGATGAATATTATGGTCACTATAAGATATATGGTGATGCTCTTACTAAAATCATGAGAGATCACTGTTCATATCTCATAGATACAACGTGAGACATTCATAATGTGTGATCTCCCATCACGGCCCATCACACCATATCTATGTAATCTTGGACCATCTATCAATAGGAAAATAAACATAAAATTATTATGTGAAAAATCAAAGAAAATGAACCACTTAAAAATAGAATCAATTTTACATAAATTGAAGGCATTAATTAAAAGAAAACTTTTTCACTCGTTGAAAAATTATCCTTAATACGCATGATATTATCAATTATCTTAAGTTTAGATGCTGAGTTATATCAAATAGATGTAAAAATTGTATTATTCAATCGTAATCTAGATTAAGAATATATATGTAGAAACCCATGGGATGGGTGAATAAAAAAAATCTAAAGAAGTTTGTGTTAAAATCTATCTATGAACTAAAAGTAATCTTCTAATCATTAAGGTAATTGCACAAGACATTCCACTTAGCCATCACCAACTTCGAGTTCATAATGAATCAAGAAGATCATTATGTGTATGTGAAGCACCTTGGAAGATCTTTTTTCATGCCCCACACTTTAGATATAGTGTCACGCCCCAGACTCGGAAACCGGGCTCATAAAATTTCCGATCGCTGAATCCAGTGCCGACAGCCTCCGTAGTGCCCCATTCTCGGCTCCCAGCATACATACGCCAGATTCCAATCCTGAGATCCTACAAGGAGGATTTTTCAACGTACATTTATCTCTTAAGAAGCATAACAACAAATTTACCCAAATCACAAAGGCAACATCATCATCACATATCTACTAATATAAACATTTGAATACAAGGCTGAAAGGGAAATACATGTAACAAAATCAAAGCTCCAGAAGACTGCTGCACGCTCCATACTCAACTCTGTTATAACCTAACACCACCTGCACGCATCTATCGTGCATAAGCTTATAGAAAGCTTAGAGGGGGGTGTAAGTGTGTGCACAAGATAAGTGCCAAGCATATAAATATCAGAGTAAGCGGAAATACTGGCAATCCATAAATCGTACAATATCAGAGTAATGCGGAAACATGCTGGCAAGTTTAGAAATACAATTAGCTTTATCCAGACTATGCGAAGAAAAAAAACATAATAGGCTAATATCATATACTGAGGAAGCAATGTAGATCAGTTATGCAATGCGGAGATATAGTAAGCCAAATACTATGTGCTGAGGATGTAATGTACTATGCGATGCGAATGAAATGACCAAGATGGAGTGTGAAGTCAAGATGATAGAACGTAGCATCGCAGGTTACAGGGTCCACCAAAAAGGACTTCTGTCCAAACCAGTCCCATACCTAAATTTAGATAGTCAAACTCAACGTGGTAAACTCCTGATCTCAGGTTAGTCGCGCGCCCAACCAAAATCCTTATCATAACAAAGGTACACAACAATTAGTTGCGCACCACCAGCCTGAGCGGATAGTGAATGAATGAATGAATGAGCATGCAACTCCTACTCGATAAGTCCATATATCAATACAGTTCCTTTCTGAGATCATCACTGAGGTCTAGTACACTCTACATGCAAATCGCTACCCACTGACGCGTGACCATGCAAGTGGAAGAGCCTTAATATTTGTCTGGCCAGTAGTCAGCCAATATCTACCTAGCACGTTGATAGCGGACCCATTCACGAGCAGGTCAAACTCAGCCTAAATATGCCCCGTACTCTCGGGCGGGTAAGGCCACACCCCCTCCCAACCGATCACGACACAGTGGGAGACGCGACCTCCTGGTATTCAGCACTCGGGCACTCATGTATCCACTCGGTCTCGACTTTGGGGAGTCTCCTGGCTTAAGAGGTTTAGGAATTTTCACATAGGGCCATCTATGACAGCCCGATGCTAATAACCAATTTTTGGTATCCCATCTGGCCATCCACGATATACCTGTGGAGGCTACAGCCCTGATGTCGATAGGGCGTATAGTAATTACAACACACAATGCAAGATGCATGAGTCATACAATCCAGTCATGCATCAATCTTGCGCATACCGTGCGCTCATGTGAGATAACCTCCGCCTATCAGGGAGTCTCATAACAACCTGCCCAATGACATATGCAATGGTCGACCACATCTCATAACAATCATGCAGATGATGCGTATGGGCATGTATTATGATGTTATGCTGTCACATACTCATAACCAACATTAACAATCGACCTCGACAATGTGGACATTTAACTAGCCCCCAAGGAATGGCCCACATAGAGCCTAACATATAGTGGACCCATGACCTCACACAAGGGCTAAATATACAACATTATGGGCCTCACTCAAGTGCTTAATACACATCACGATGGGCCTTTTACATGGGCCTAACATACATCACAATGGGCTCCATCGCCTGCCCCTCAAATGCATCACAATAAGCCTCATCACATAGGCCTCATATACATTACATTAGGCCTAAAACACGGGATGAATACACATCACAATGGGCTTCAACTACGGGCTGCATATACATCACATTGGGTCTCAAACACGGGACGAATGAACATCATAATGGGCCTCAAATACAGGTCATATATACATCACATTGGGCCTCAACAATCAGAATCGGCCTCGATAATCAGCCTCGTCAATTGTGATCGGCCTCAATAGTCGGCCTTGACATTCAGAATCGGCCTCGATAATCGGAATCAGCTTTGATACTCGGCCTCGACAATCAGAATCAACCTATACAACCAGCCTGGACAATCAGAATCGGCCTCGATACTCAGCCTCGACAATCAGAATCGGCCTCGACAAATCAGAATCAGCCTTGATACTAGGCCTTAACAATTAGAATCGGCCTATACAATTGGCCTTGACAAATCAGAATCAGCCTTGATACTCATCCTCGATAATCAGAATCGGCCTCGATACTCAGCCTTGAAATCAGAATCAGCCTCGATACTCGGCCTCCATAATTAGAATCGGCCTATACAATTAGCCTCGACGAATCAGAATCAGCCTCGATACTTGGCCTCGACAATTGGAATCGACCTTGACAAATCAGAATCGGCCTCGACAATCGAAATTGGCCTTGATAATAGGAATCGGCCTCGAAAATGGAATCGGCCTCAACAATCGGCCTAAATAATGAAATCGGCCTAGACAATCGGCCTCGAAAATGGAATCAGCCTCGATAAACAGAATTGGCTGAACAAGGCCTAAGGGAAGGTCATAATGTGGACATCTAACTATTATTGCCCATCGATGTGGACATTTAACCAACATTGCTCCCAAGGAGTGGCCCACATAGAGCCAAACGTATCGTGGGCTCATGGTTTCACACAAGGGCCTCTTACATCAAGTGGGTCACATCACATGAGCCTAATAGACATCGATCTAGGCTGCATCACATGGGCTGGAAATATATCTCAATGAGCCTCATCATTTATGCCATAATCACATGACATCAGGCCTTGCCCATGGGCCTCGAATACATCACAATGGGCCACAACCCATGGGCTTCAAATACTCAATAGGTGGGCCCTACACATGCGTTTCATATGCATCAAATGGGCCACGTATCTGGGCCTCGAATACATCAAATGGGTCATGCGTCATGGGCCTAATACACGTCACAATGGGCCTTGCCGAAATGGGCCAGATTAGGCCGTTGGAATCAAACGTATACATCACGTAAGGCCCACATCCCACGGACGGCATGGAATGAAACACATCCATCAAGGTGGTTGCCACCTATCAAATAAATGGATAGCATGGAATGAAACACATACATCATGGCAGGCCCACCGTCCCATGCTGGATGGTCCGACAGATACATCACCAAGGTGGGCCCCACATCCAGGGATGGATGATATCGATACATTAAATACATCAAAGTGTGGCTCACATGGCACCACTGGATGGTGTAGGAGAAACACATACATCACAGTGGTGTCCCACCGTCCCATGTCCAGATGGATGGTGTGGGATTAAAACATACATCCACTACTAGAAAAATGGGCAAAGGCTATGGCCAAAATCTGTAGCAAAAGCCCTTTTGCTACGGATATGATCCGTAGCACGTCCGTTGCTATTGGTGGGGTAGCTAAAGGTATAGCTACGGATTATATCCATAGCAATAGATACCAATAGCTACGGATTATATTCGTAGCAATATATACCAATAGCTACGGATTATATCCGTAGCAATATATACCAATAGCTATGGACAAAAGCCGTAGCTATAGCTACGGATTATATTCGTAGCTATTTTTAAAAAATTTGTAATAATGCGACCTGTTTCCATTGCAAGAACCTACTGTGATTAATAACTCATCCAAGCTTAATGCTGATAGAAATAGTACATAAAATGCAATAAAAAAATAATGCATTTATTACAAATAACAATCAAATCATACAATGCATCCTACATTCACATTTCTAAATAAATAATACTTCGCTTTGCTCAACCTATCATAAGAATTACAATTAAGGCATGCCCTCATGTGCAAGAAACAAATACACTCCAACACAATAAACTCCCTTCATATGAATTCAATAATGCTCACGTTTTAACAGAATTTTCTTCCTTCAGATGGTCACTTTCAGCAAATGTAGAAGATATAACTTCTTCTTTCCTTGAAATTGCAGATGTAACTTCTGTGGACTTCGACACAAGATCACTTTCAAGTTCTGAAATCCTTCCCTTGAGAAAATGAATTTCATCCTCCACTGACTTCTTTAGCTTGTCAGCCTATATAAAACAGTATTTGTAGACACAATCAAACAAGCATGCCTTTGCACACATCTCAAAAGGAAGAAAAAAAAACACTTATATATGAAGAAATAAAAAATGTACCTAGAAATCTTCTAAACTATGGCAAAATCCAACATGAGTAATGTGTTCAAACCTAGGATGGACTTTTAAACTTAAAACTCCAACTCAAACACACTAAAATATGTGACTTACTATTTACAGATGATATCCATTCCTACTAGACTTCATGGTTTTCTGCCAAAAGTAGTAACAACCAAATTTGGCCTAACCACATTATTCTCCTAATTTTTTGGAGTCCTTTTCATGTTGGCACGTCTCCTACAACTTAGAAGGATCAAAAGTTATATGCAATCTAAAACTTACCATTTATAGTAAAAATGAAAATAAAATGGACTTTTGACAATTCATCAAATAAAATCTCATATATTCGAAGTGGGCAACCCGGTGTAGTGGGGTTTATTTGCTAAAGTAGCTTCTCCTACCTAAAATAATATATGATATGTTGAAAAACTCATTCTGGTTTGGGTTTTCAAGTTTAGGTTTAGGTTTAGGTTAGGGAGTTGAGATTAGGATTAGGTGTAGGTTTAGGTTTAGGTTAGGGAGTTGAGATTAGGATTAGGTGTAGGTTTAGGTTTAGGGATTTGAGAATACATTTAGGTTTTAGGTTTAGGTTTAGGTTTTAGGTTTTAGGTTTTAGGTTTAGGTTATAGGTTTAGGTTTAGGTTTTAGGTTTAGGTTAAGGTTAGGTTATAGGTTATAAGTTTAGGTTATAGTTTAAAGGTTAAGGTTTAGGTTATAGGTTTTAGTTTAGGTTAAGGTTATAGGTGTTGGTTATAGGTTAAGGTTTACGTTTAGGTTATAGGTTTAGGTTTAGTTTATAGGTTATAGGTTATAGGTTAAAAGCTTTAGGGAATTGAGAAATGGTTAAGGTTTAGGTTTAGCAAATCGGGTTCGGGTTTGAGATCGGGTTTAGTTTGGATTTTCAAGTTTAGGTTTAGCTTAAGGAGTTGAGATTAGGATTAGGTGTAGGTTTAGGTTTAAGGATTTGAGAATATATTTAGGTTTTAGGTTTAGGTTAAGGTTATAGGTTTAGGTTAGGTTTAGGTGTAGGTTATAGGTTATAGGTTATAGCTTTAGGGAATTGAGAATAAGTTAAGGTTTAGGTTTAGAAATCAGTTCGGGTTCGAGGATCGGGTTTAGGTTTGGGTTTTCAAGTTTAGGTTTAGGTTTAGGTTAGGGAGTTGAGATTAGGATTAGGTATAGGTTTAGGTTTAGGGATTTGAGAATACATTTAGGTGTAGGTTATAGGTTATAGGTTATAACTTTAGGGAATTGAGAATAGGTTAAGGTTTAGGTTTAGGAAATCGTGTTCGGGTTCGGGTTCTGGATCGGGTTTAGGTTTGGGTTTTCAAGTTTAGGTTTAGGTTTAGGTTAGGGAGTTGAGATTAGGATTAGGTGTAGGTTTAGGTTTAGGTTAGGAGTTGAGATTAGGATTAGGTGTAGGTTTAGGTTTAGGTTTAAGTTATAGGTTTAGGTTTAGGTTTAAGTTATAGGTTTAGGTTTAGTTTTTAGGTTTAGGTTAAGGTTAGGTTATCGGTTATAAGTTTAGGTTTTAGATTATAGGTTATAGGTTATAGGTTAAGGATTAGTTTATAGGTTTTGGTTTAGGTTAAGGTTATAGGTTTAGGTTAAGGTTATAGGTTTAGGTTAAGGTTTAGGTTTAGGTTATATGTTATAGGTTATAGGTTATAGGTTTAAGGAATTGAGAATAGGTTAAGGTTTAGGTTTAGAAATCGTGTTCGGGTTCGGGATCGAGTTTAGGTTTGGGTTTTCAAGTTTAGGTTTAGGTTTAGGTTAGGGAGTTGAGATTAGGATTAGGTGTAGGTTTAGGTTTATGGATTTAAGAATACATTTAGGTTTTAGGTTTAGGTTTAGGTTTTAGTTTATAGGTTTAGGTTATGGGTTTAGGTTTAGGTTTTAGGTTTAGGTTAAGGTTAAGGTTAGGTTATAGGTTATAAGTTTAGGTTATAAAGTTATAGGTTTAGGTTTAGGTTATAGGTTTTGGTTTAGGTTTTAGGTCTAAGTTAGGTTTAGGTTAGGTTTAGGTTTAGGTTATAGGTTATAGGTTATAGGTTATAGGTTATAGCTTTTGGGAATTGAGAATAAGTTAAGGTTTAGGTTTAGGAAATCGGGTTCGGGATCGGGTTTAGGTTTGGGTTTTCAAGTTTAGGTTTAGGTTAAGTAGTTGAGATTGGGATTAGGTGTAGGTTTAGGTTTAGGGATTTGAGAATACATTTAGGTTTTAGGTTTAGGTTTAGGTTTTAGGTTTAGGTTTAGGTTATAGCTTTAGGTTTAAGTTATAGGTTTAGGTTATAGTTTATAGGTTATAGCTTTAGGGAATTGAGAATAGGTTAAGGTTTAGGTTTAGGAAATTGGGTTCGGCTTCAGGACCAGGGTTTAGGTTTGGGTTTCAAGTTTAGGTTTAGGTTAAGTAGTTGAGATTAGGATTAGATGTAGGTTTAGGTTTAGGGATTTGAGAATACATTTAGGTTTTAAGTTTAGGTTTAGGTTTTGGTTTAGGTTTATGTTTAGGTTTAGGTTATAGGTTTAGGTTTAGGTTTAGGTTATAGGTTATAGGTTATAGGTTATAGGTTATAGCTTTAGGGAATTCAGAATAGGTTAAGGTTTAGGTTTAGGAAATCAGGTTCGTGTTTAGGATCGGGTTTAGGTTATAAGTTTAGGTTTAGGTTATAGGTTATAGGTTTAGGTTACATGTTTAGGTTTAGGTTAGGTTATAGGTTATAGGTTTAGGTTTAAGTTATAGGTTATAGGTTAAGTTTTAGGTTTAGGTTATAGGTTTAGGGTGTGGTTTAGGTTAAGGGTGTGGTCCCTGTAAATACAGATATAAACACGGCCTATCCAAATGGCCAGGCCCCTCCAATGCTGTCCATAGGAATGGACAGCTTCATCATGGTCATAACAGCAGTTCCCACCTTCCAGGGACCCCGCTCAACATCTGGATAGCTCCGACTCACATCCGAATCTGATTCATCAATTTTGAGATAATACATAAACACGGGCCTGTCCAAATGGCCAAGCCACCCATATTGCTGTCCATAGGAAATTGACAACTTCATCATAGTCATAACAACGGTTCCCACCTTCCAAGGACCCCCGCTCAACATCCGAATAGCTCCGACGCACATCTGGATCTACTTAATCAATTTCAAGATAATACAAAAACATGGACTTGTCCAAATGGCCAGGCCACCCATATTACTGTCCATAGGAAATGGACAGCTTCATCATGGTCATAACAGTGGTTCTCACCTTTTAGGAACCCCCGCTCAACATCCGGATAGCTTCGACACAAATATAGAAACAAACTAATTAGGAACTTTTAATAACAAAAGGTACCACCAGGTCTTTGGTCTAGAGGTGATCCACAATAAAAGGTACCATTTACCATGAACTAAAACCATGTATTATCCATATCTTGATTGGATTCACTATAAGGGTAATTTTTCAATGATGACCCACTGCTTCTGATAATCACTACAGGGGTAAGAAAATTATAAAAAGTAAGGCTCATGAGATGACATATGTACAAATAGTGACAAGACTAGCTGGTAATGACAGGAGGCTAAGACATCAAATTATTTATGAAGAATAGGAAAAAAACAAAGATAAAATAAATAGTTAAAAACTTTACCATTTCAATATTGAACCTTGTAGTGGCAACATTAATCTGTGGGGCTAAAAATCAGCCTGCATATAAAAATCAGATTTTGGATGATTAGAATTTCCAATCAGCGTCACTATTATGATTAAGATCCTAAAACAATATGTATGCATACATGAATTTTTGTATGCAATATGCATATATGTGCATGTACGTACTTGTGTATTAATGAAGGTGCATGTTCACATGCGAGAAAAATGTGAACAAACAGCACATACTAGAAAGAATGCCCAAGATATTATCATATAAAATTGCAGGTGTGTGCATGCATCTATGTTTATGCCAAACTCCAAAGCGGCAAGTCAACACACTGAAAAGAATGCATCGTAGTTCGGAGCGACAAGTTGACACACTAAAAAGAATGCACAAGTAAGCACGAATGTATGACCAACCACGCACACGCACACACACATGCACACACACACACACACACACGTCAGAGCCAGGGAGCTTCATGAAATGTGAGCGAGAAAATTGCTTTAATTATATTTCCCTTAAAGTGCTAAGGTGATTCCCATGAGGAGAGATTTTAAAGGCAATTCAAGGCTACATGCCAAAGTGGGTCTCCATGAACATGCTCGAATCAAACTGGTTCACTCATCAAGTGGGCCACAAATGTATAAGAAAAAAGGATGCTTTAAGAAAATTAGACCGATAATCTATACACATTCCGCCCACTTAATGCATAGAGCAGTTTGGTTCTGAGGCCAAGACATGTTCACTGCAGGCCCCACCTGATAGTGGCCTGGATCTCATTCAATTGTGCTACATTGGCACATGTGCCAGGGATCGCCTCTTCAATTTCTCACTGTGCAAATCACCATAGATTTCTCAATTATCCAATAAGGCTATTCAAAGTTAACACTAGTGTCTAAAGTCTTACTATGTCAAAATTCAGTCTTTAAAATCTTAAAAAAAAAACAAAATGAAGAAAGATAATTATGCTGCTACCTTGAGACAGTATAAAGAATTACTTATGTGTACCACTACAATCTGAAAACCAACTTCATATGTTGCCCCTTCAACATCCAGCAGGAGAAGAAAACAGCATCACTTGGGTTGGGTGCCACCCGAACCATGGAATCCCTTATTTTGAAAAATCTAAATACTTATACGGGAACACCATAAATCAAATCACTTTGTATTTTTATCTTCTGTTTGTTTTACTAATATGGTACTGTTGGAAATGAGAAGGCTCCACAAAATGCATGACAGAAACAAAGATCTCTTCATGTAACTCACGAGGCATGACTCAACGCTCGGGGTGAAACTTTGGACAATACCATTCAAATTTTCTGTTTGTACAAGTGATGCCCATGGTCCAGTGATCCAAACATCTAATGTTATGGACCCCAACATGGATGGCGCATGCACCAAAAATCTCCTAGATCATATCTCTTCAATAAGTGGCCAACTAATAGATGGTTAAGAAAGAAATATAGTAACCGTTCCCATTCAACCAAATAAAGGACAAATATTCCATACCTAGAATGGATGGGCCACCTAACATGAGGCCAAGCATATCAACCATTTTTATTACTGAGCCATGGACCCCACTTGTCCAAATTGAAACAAAGATACCATACAAACTCCCAACCCAAGCATCATACAATCCTCATAATTGATTAATAGATCCTAGTCAGAAAAGTGGAATCGAAAGGAGAAATAAAAACAGAAAACATGGAGATAAATGCTTTTTCTCTTCATGATGTTTGACTATGTCCCTATTAGAAGACAGTCGGAGACATTGTAGGACACCAGCATGTAGCACCTACACCATGTTGACCCTTATCATAGTCAAAGTCAGTGCAGTGTTGTTCTCGATTTAAAGTAGATAACAAAAATTTCCAAGTCAGACTATTATGTTATGTGTTACTATGTTTCTAAAATGGTGGTGACTCATCCACTGTATGTGGCATAAATGTGCATCTATCCAGATGGTCAAATCATGGGCTGAAGCATAGCCCAAAATCAAATTGATCAAACACTTAACAATCTGAGATCAGCTATTGAACTTGGATTGATGAATGCTGACCATTTTCTTTTTAACCTTCATTTGATGGCCAGATTTTGGATGATTAGGATTTCCAATCAGCATCACTCCCGGACATTGCAACTTTGGAGCCTTCAAGTAGTGACCAATTCCAACATTGATGGGCCCACCTTCTGCCCCCTATTCCCAAAAGCTGAGATTAACAGATTTAGGTCTTCGAATTAAGCAATTTTAAGATTGATGAGCCCACCTACTGCTCAATTCCCAAGAGTATAGATTGACAACTTTGAGATCTTCACTAATTTTAAGATTAATGGGACCCACTTGCTGCACCCAATTCTCAAAAATTGGTATGGACAACTCTTATAAAAAAGGTCACATCCCACCTGAACGGACGTGAAGGAATCCATGAAATGTTGGTATTGCAGTGTAAAAGCTAAAAATGGCTTAAAACTAGGGAATAAGAAAAAATTACCTTAACAGTGGCGGTCATGTAATTGTTTGTTTCCCAAGATCAATCTACACAGAGATACTGGCTTATGATAGATCTATACTTGAGCCCTCCAATGCCTTGTTAAAATAGTCAATAACCTGCTCCAAATCATGTAATTGGACTGTAAGTTTGAAGTTCAAATAAGATATCAAAGAAAGGCTCAAAAAGTGCCACAGATAAAAGAAAATTCATAAACCAAATCATCCAAATGGTCACATTCTGACATAGAGCAGGATGATCAGATGGCAACATTCGCCAATAAACCAGGGACAACTTGAAACAAATGCAGACATACACAAAGGCCATGAAATAGGCAGTAAATCCTGATAAAACAATCCTAACTTCTAATCCATGGACACTTGTTTATGGCAATAGGGCCGTTGGGCATGAAAACATTTTTAATCATCTAATAAATGTTCACTATTTTGATAGTCAGACAATCAGATAGTGTAAATTTTGGTTCATGATATATTTAAACTAAGAACCATTATTTGAATAGTTTAATTTGACTTGTATGGCTTGCATGCAATTTATATAATTTGTAAGTGCCTGCATATCATCTATTACACTCTGTTACACCATCAAAAATGGGGTGCCCATAAGCAAATCTAAAGAGATGCAGTTCAGGAACAACTAAACAAACAGCTCATCATGCTCAATGGTTATAGAACACACAAGCAATGTCAGGAGAAAAATAAATAAATTTATGTCCACTGTGAATTCATACATGCATATACATGTATGAAATTATGAAGTACAAAATATTAGTGTTCTTTTTTCCTTAACGAAATCTCCTTTTTTCAAATTAAAAAAAAAAAAAAAAAAAAAAAAAAAAAAAAAAACAAAATTTTCTGTCCATTTTGGTGTTTCACTATAGTGGATTTCCCAATCCTAAGTGGAATAACAAAACTTGAGTGCTTTTGGATGCTCAATCCAAATGAATTGCAATTCATTGAATGTGAACTGATCCAAGTTTCATGAAATATTATGATCAAACATTACAGAAGTCATATTGAAGTATAGAAGATTGGAAGGAAATGATGTAGACATTTACCCTGGTGAAAGGCCCTGGGGTATCCATCACAAAGCAGAAGATCTCCAAAATCTACAAATATTGTGCAAAGGTCATCATTGTCACTGGTAGAAAGCTTCTGAACTTTAAACCCAACATACACCCCAGCCCACAGTTACAAAGCCCACAGTTTCGAGTCAACCTGCTGGATTTTAGAACTATGATCAGGACATCTTGAGCAAACATTCTCACTGTAGTTAGAGGCATAAATGCATCCAACCAAAAAATGCACAAAAAGGGAACAGTGATTTTAGCAACCATTCTTAAACCAAAAATATATCCATTCCAATTTTGTGATATTGGTGTAGTGACATTTAATCTATCTTACCAAATAAGATCATCCACTAGGGGCCCGCTGCATGAGTGATTTTAGCAGGATCTTCCATCCATTCATCTAGTGTTCCGCCATGAAGCATTCCTATAGCTCAAAAGTCACAGTTTCTGAATTTCTGCGCTGCATTAGTCTTAAAAAATGGGCCAAATTTACATCAATCAGCATGACGAAGGACCATTCAATAACTGATCTTTTGGACTGCAATGAAAGCTTGTATGGGTAACACATCATATATGCCAATGTACCAAAAAAAGAAGTAGAGGTAGAAGTCTTTAGTTCTGGTCAATAAATTTGCATTTCATGTTCAGTAATGTAAGCCATAACGAAGCTAACCAAAATAATACCTATGAACATACCAAGATCAAATTTTTATTTTTTTTTAAATGTAGATATGTATGGTTTCAGAAATGTCTACAACAACATTGTTGATTGGAAAAATACAAAATTTTGAACGTCGTCAAATTACCCAAAGTAGGAGGAATTGGACCAATCAAATTGTTCCGGAACAATGACAACTTAACCAGATCTTGTAGATTCCTAATTTGTGGAGGAATGGAGCCAGAGATTCGACTTGTGGATGCTTCAAACTAGTTAGATAAAGTCTTCTCTCTTGGCTGAATTTAAATGCATGGAATCCAAACGGTGAGGTCCTATCTAATACGTGTGAGGCAAGTGCACCTTTAAAAAGTACTCTAACAAGTACACTTGGCATTTCTGCTAGTGCTATTAAAATTACCTTAGTTAGGTGCTCTTGGGCATCTAAAAGGTAATTTTACAATGCATTTGATCAAATGAACTCCAGCTGTGTTCGTAAACAAACGAAGAGCATCTCTAGCTTAATATGCCTATGGCAATCCATGGGAGCTGTAAGCAATTAATCCCAAGTTGTTGCCACCAAGTAACTAATAAGTCAATCAGAAGAGCATCTTATTATCACCAATAAAACAATCATTACGTATATAAAACATTTAATCATTGCATTCATACAAGTAATTGAGAATAACCGATTGAGTGACTAAGCACTTTAATCTTATCACCTGGCTCAAGCTCTGTTCTAGTACTTATAGCTAGTTCAGATCCAAAATCTTCTTTTGTGGTAACAAATTCAGAAATTTGAAACAAAGAGGTCATAAAACAAACAAAATTTCAAGTTTCTAAATTATTGCAACCATAGGTGAATAATAAGATCATTCAAACAATAATACCTGCATGGATGCAGAAACACTCCTTCCATTATCTTGTGTGTAATAGCTGGAAACATTTCTCCACTTGACGTGATCACACATGTACCCATCTTGTGAAGCTGAAATCCAATACATATACGTTCCATCGAAGGAGGATCTTGCTACCACAGGAGCCACCAATAGGCCTACATGCTATGTTTTGGTGCTAACCAAACCTACCAAGGGGGAGTTAGGCCAGGAAGAACTAGAAAAACTGAAGTCAGATTACACCCAAGTTGTATCAAATGTGAATGAACTCACATCTTCCCTTTTCTGAGGATAGAGAGAAACAAAGCCAATGGCACTTGTCCTGGCTATTGGCTCTGCCATTTTGAAAGCGTGTGTTCTATACAATAATAATTTTGTTATTTATTCATGCATGTAAAACAGAATATAGCTGGCCTTTGGCGGAGACATGGCATTGAAAGAGAAGGCTTGGCCATGGCATGACTATGATGTATTGTGCCCATTTTTAGGATATTAATCAGGTTTTACATAGTGTGGAGGTGCTAGCTAATTACTAGGGCCATTTTCTCATGGAACTGGTCTACCTTAGCATTGTTAGTGGCTCTGCAAATCTTTTTGGGATGGAAGCCTGGGCCTATAGGAGGAGGCATGTGATTTGTAGCCGTTTCTCTTGTATTTGGATTGGTTGAAATTAAAAAAGTAACTAAGAAAAGGAATACATGGCATGAGAAAAATGGTGGAAAAGGAAGAGATTTAATTTATTTTTTTTCTCTTTAGGTTTGAGAGTGAAAAGGAAATGAGCCTTTGCGCAACAGTTTGAATCGACAATACATTTGCACTAAAAAAAGGGGGAAGAAACGAATCTCAAACAGAAAATTTGTGGAAGCAGCCCATCCATTAGGAAATGTTTATAACATGTGTTGATTAATTGGGCTAAAGTTTGTGGAACAAATATTGGACTGTTAGAAAATTTTAGTAAACCATCCTTTCATTTCTAGCATCATGGGCTTTTAATAGGTGAACTGCCCAATTTTTGGGCAGATGCCATTTAAACAGTGGGACACACCTGATGGACAACTTGGATCTCATACATGTGTACCATGTCCGACATTTTAAGAAAATATAATTGGATTTAGTAAGAAAGTACAAAGAAGGAAAACATTTAAAAAAAAAAAAGAAAAAAGAAAAAAGATTGCCTCATGATAACTTGTGCAAATGCCACATAATAAAGAAACATAGGTGAGATAAACAACTACACAAAACAAGCCTTGATTTTCCAACTAAAACAAACAGGACTTGAGAAATTTATAATAATAATAATAATAATAATAAAAAAATCCTATTCAAATCCAATTCAGGGCTAGAAACAATACAAATCATAGAATCCAGTTCAGGACTATGATTCAGGAATACTTTCTATTAAGAATTCAGCTCGAGTTAAGGTGAATGATGCTAATTCCTCTAAAACCCAATTCGTATATATATATATATATATATATATATATATATATATATATATATATATATATATATATATATATGAAATCTGTATTGGGTTTACAATGAGTCACTGAAAAGGCACTAAATCAAGAGTAGAAATGCCAGAAAAACACCGCAATTGGATTCACCGAAACTACTTGTAGTAAGAAACATTATTTTGATTTTGTATTATTAATCAAAAGAAGCCATCTAAAACCCAATTCGAAAAGACATACATCACGAAACCTAGTTTGGTTTGTGATTTTCACTCAAAAGGATCACTCCGCAATCCAGATTATTCACTTAAAAGGATCACTCCGCAATCCAGATTATTCACTCCAAAGGATCACTCCACAGTCCAATCCCCAATTCAGGATTCCAATTCAGGAATAGAAAATCCATGTAAAATTAAAGCAAAATCATTTCTAGCAAGAAGTATTGTTTGGGTTTCAATAATTGGTGAAATGAATTCCTTCCAGACTCAATTCACGACTAGAAATGATGGAAATGACAGAACCCGGTTTGGGTTACAACTTTGCTAAATCAAATTCCCAATTCAGGATAGAAAAACCAGATTCCAATCGATTAGACATCAAATTCAGGTTATGAATCATGTAGAAGTTTCCCTACAAAACCCAATTCAGAAATGTAAAATATAGAAATTAGAAATCCGGATTTGGCTTACAGGAAGTCACTGAAATGACTGATTGAAGAATAGAAATGCCAAAAAAACCACTCCGCGGCCCAGTTTGTGAAAGCTACTTCTTATAAGAAATAAGATATTGTCATTGTAAACACACAAATCATGAAATAATAATAATAATAATAATAATAATAATAATAATAATAAAGCCTGCATATTAAGATCTTAAAGAAACCCTATCATTTCCAACATTTTAAATAGAGAAAGACAACTACACACACATGCATAGAGAAAGATCAGCAAACAAATGGGACTTGATAAAATAAAATAATAATAAAAGCTTACATATTTAAGAACTCACAAAAACCCTACCATTTCCAACATCTTAAAGAGAAAGGCAGCTAGAGAGAGAGAGGGGGGGGTTACGACGCCGGAGTCATGGCGATGACGTGAGGGAGATAGAAGAGACGGCGGAGATGCGTTGGAGAGAGAGGGAGGAGATTGAGAAAGATGGAGAAGAGATCGGGAGAGAGAGGATTGGGGAACGGGGAGAGAGAGGGAGGAAGATGAGAGATGGGGTTAGGGAACGAAGTGAGAGAGATTGAGAGAGAGAGAGAGATGAGGGTTTTTGGGCACGGCTCTGTTTTGAGAGCACGCTCATTTTTGGGCGTCGATCGGTGAGAGGGACCCATGGACGGTCCTCTCAGGGCTCCGTGGGGCCTACCTTGATGTATATGGTCTATCCATTCCGTCCGTTAATTTTACTAAATAATTTTAGTACATGACCCCAAAAATAAAGTATATTGAAGGCCCAAGTGGACCACACCATAGGAAGCACATGTGATTTAATCTCAATGTTTCTTATCGTGTGGTCCACTTTAGCCTTCGATCTAGATGACTTTTAGTTTCATGACCTATAATAAAATTTCAAAATCGATGGACGGCTTAGATAAAACACATATATTTTTTTAGGCCCTGTAGAGCTCCTTACACCATCATTATTTATTAATGGTGTAACAATCTTTTAGCTACGGATTAAAACTGTGGTAAGTATAACTACGGTTTATATCCACAGCAAAAAACTAACGTGTTCTGTATCCTTTGCCCCTTTTTTTGGTAGTAATCATAGTAGGGCCCGCCATCCAGATAACTGGATGGTGTGGATAAAATACATATAACAAGGTGGTCCACCATCCAGATGATGGATGCGTGGACACAACACATACATCATGTTAGGGCCCCACATGCTGGAGGCAGCACTTGGACCAGGTGGGTACCATAGCACCGTCCACACCTTGGATGGTACAGATAAAAGACATCAAGGTGGGCACCATGGATGGCTTAGATGAAACATGTATACCAGGTGGTCCACACGTGTGGGAAGTGAGGTCCACAACTGGATGGTGTGGAGCAAAACCCACACGCCTTGCTAACTTAGTACAACAGCTATATAACTGGTGTTTAAATACACCAGCCAATCCACTTTTAGGTGGGTTCCATGTGGGGCCCACCATAACATTTATTTTCCATCCAATCTGCTCATAAGGTCACAAAGACCTGATTAGATAGGAAAAACAAATTTCATATCGATCTAAAACTTCTGGGATCCAAAAAGGGCTTTAATGGTAGATGTTCAATCCCATTGTTCCTTGTAGTGTGGTCCACCTGAGTTCCTTGCACGAATGATTTTTGGGGTGGCCCATAGCTAGAAGGGGCCCCATCAAATGCACAGTATTGAAGTTCCACACACATAACAGTGGGGTCTACGATTGGGACACATGTCCCCGTCTCCGCCGCTTCTATACAAGAGGGACACACGTCAAATCATGCCCTCTGGATGCCAAAGACAACAAAGATCTGCTACTTATATTTTTTTCTTGGTGTTTTTCCTAGGTGGGGCCCGCATTAGGTGGATCCACTCCACCCATTGGATTCCATGGCTCAAGACAGTCCAAACGAGCCCAATATTTGGCATGTTTTGGCGTGTAGAAACATCGAGGTAGGCTCTAATAGATTTGAATGGTGGAAATCACTGCTTTCTATACTATGGCCCGCCAGAAAATTGGATTAGCTTCACTTTTCGGCTCAACACCTAAAATGGGCTAAGAAATAGGATGGACGGCATGAATTAGATTCATACATCAAGGTGGGGCCTACATGAGCAGCCCGCCCAAAGTTATTGAATCAAGCTAATATATATATATATATATATATATATATATATATATATATATATATATATATATATATATTAGCTGGTCAGTACACCACACTGTCAGTTTACACTTCACTGTGTGACCATGTCCGGCGTCCCTGGATGCTAGACAATTTGAAAACAACACATTTAAGGTGGCCCCCACCTACAGACGTGCTTCCCAGGTGGGCCACCAAATGGTTGGATGGTGTGGATAAGACACACATCAAGGTGGGGTCCATCTGGGTGTGCCACACAGTCACATCATCACACAAAAAATGAAAAAGAGAGGGAGAGAGAGAGACACACGTGCGATGGAGGGCTCTGCCACTATGAGCCCTCCCTTCCATGCATTCAACCATACATCAAGTGAGTCTTAATACATGTGGGCCTACCAAAATTTAAAAAAAAAAAAAATCAATGGTGGAGATCCCTTCTCCACCAAAATGGAAGGTCTAGATGACCTCTTTTAAACTTAGAAAAGTAAACATCATGATGGGGTCCATGGAGAATGCCCCCATCATGGAATGATTATGTGAATCTTGGTGGACCATCTGCCACATCTAGGGTCCAAAGTGAGATCCATACCATCAATCGGTAGACCCCACTTGGCCCATCATTAAAACATGAAATCTAGGCCTATAAAAAACCCACCGTTCGATCTTCTTGGTCCGATGGAACGCCGAACTCCTCGTGTCTTACTTTGATGGAAGATGATGAGAATTGAAGGGCTAGGATGATGGATCTTGGAATAGAAAGTGGGCCATATAAAGCTCTCTCATGGAGCTCTCATAGACATTGGGTTGCTTGCTTGAAAATGGAGAAAATGAGAGAGAGAGAGAGAGGATGGGATGTAAAGAGAGAGAGAGGGATGGGTGATGGAGTGAGTGATGTGTACTTGACATGTAAGGGTGTGTAAGAGAGAGAGAGAGAGAGAGAGAGAGAGAGAGAGAGGGATGGGTGATGGAGTGAGTGATGTGTACTTGACATGTAAGGGTGTGTAAGAGAGAGAGAGAGAGTTGACTTTGGGGATGGTGTTGTACTTGGCATGATGTGGTGATTGATGGATTGATTTGATTAGAGATTCTCTTGGGATTTGCAACGCGCGGCATTTTCCTCGAACTGAACGCAGGCCCACATCTCCTGACCTAGGTATCGCCTCAACGCATAATACGCGTCGTCGAACCGCGATGACAACGCGGTTACAAGGGTATAAGTCTTGGGTAAAGTTGATTCTGATATACGGGACACGACTCAGGATTACGTGCAAACACCGATAATAAATCGTGGGTCACCAGAATTCGATCGGGAGGACCGCGAAAGCTTACGAAATGGTATGGGGTAGGATATGAGTCTCACATATAGAGTGTGCACACTCAGACCCGAGGTGTGGTCCATGACTCGTGCACTAAGTGTACATGAATCTACCCATTATATAGTTATTAAGAGGCACCATTTACATGTATTCTATATCATCACCACATTAACATTTATACATCAAATTGTTTTCACTTCATTTATTAGCACTCCATCTAGAACATTCACATTCATAAAATAAATCATCAAATTCGGTCTAAATCCACCCATTTGGGACTTTATTCATCTTTGTTTAACAAAGTCATGGATATAAACAAATTTCAATTTTAATCAAATCAATAGTAACTAAAATGAATGGAAATTAAATCTCCTAAAATCAATTGCATAATTAATTAAGCCATCTAATGCAGTGATCTCATCTTCCGTTGAATATGGCCATTGGTCTCGGATTTCATCCACTAACCCGGTCTCATTTTCCAACACTTGATTATATTATTTTGTATTGTCTATCTCTGTACGATTGTTAATCCAAAATGTTAGCTAGACAGGCTAGTGAGTGAACCCTATTCACAACCCCAAGTATAGGGTCACGATGTAGTAATAACTCGTGAGAACGAGGTCAAATCCACATGGACTAAACTTATACGTATTATGAAAAGAACTAGAACTAGAACTAGAAGAAGATCTAAATTTGAATTCTGGAATAAAAGAGAGTAATTATGAATAATGTTTAAACTATTAATTAAAGGTGGGAACTAAGGTTCCAAGGATATACTTGTAGATATTAAGATGCTACCTTGCTTGATTCAATAAGCACAATTGGAATTGGAGTCCTATCCTATCCAATTAAAAGATAAAGTAATTTAAATCAAATCTGAACTTTTTATTGACCTAATTCTCAATGGAGGAGAATTGTAGAGATTGGAAGGGATTCCATCACTCTACCATACCCAGGAGACGATGGTGAACAATGGAATTTACCAATCTCACTATCTAAAAATAGGAAAAGAAGATATCTAAAGCTATAACAACATCTATTGTAATTTGAGTCACAATAAATCATAGAAAACTGATAATATTCTTTTAATATCAAACTAGAAATCAATGAAGTTCAATAAGAACAAGAATCAAAGAAAAATAAATATTCTAACACGCTATAAGCTTCACCTCTTAGCCTTAGCTAAGAGGTTTAGCCAACCGTAGACATGATTGAAACCAAATCTATTAAACAAAGCATGAAAAATAAACCAGAGAAGAAGAAAAACACTTTGGTGGCTGCTCCACCCTTGTACTATGCTCATTGAGATCTTTCTAAACCATAGAAGATGCTTTGGAGCATTCTAGGGAGTCCTATTTATAATTGTGGAACTCCAACTTTCACACTGAGTTGGAAAAATCTAGAAACTACCTCAAATTTACGCACTCTTCGCAGTTTACCAAAATAGACTTGGGGTTTAAACCACCTCAAATTTAGCACTCTGCACAGTTTTCCAAAATATATTCGGAGTTTCAGAATATACTTTTCAGGACAATTTCTATAACATGTTTATTTTCAGGATAATTTCAGGATTCATTTTATTCACTTCAAATCTTTGATTCTCTTCATTCCTCACTTGGTTTTCTTGGATCTTTGGCATATAAATTCTTCATTAATTACTTTTAAATCTCTAAATCTTCATTTAGTAATCTTTTGAGCATAAATCTTCCTTTTGGCATCAATTTCACCTTAAGCTCTCGAAATTACCTTGCACGTAAAAATATACATAATTAAATTGATTAAGCACTATCATGTTTATAAAACCAAGGTATAAATATGGAGAAATCAATTCTTTGTGCAATTAAGTATGGATGAGTAGAATTAAGACAAGAAAGTGGGATTTTGAAAACCTAGAGCAGAATCATATAAGCAATCCATCAAATAGGTTCTTTATAGATTAAATCAGAGCATAAGTTCATATATCAAGTTTTTCTAACGTACTTAGTGAATTCCAGCTTACTTTTCACAAAAATATTCTATCATTACATAATATTAGCCATGATTATCACCTCAAGATTAATTGAATAATCAGGTACTGATTCCGAACTTATCCCATTTTCCTTCTTTTTTCAGTTTTTTATTTTATAACGGCGGTCTCTTTTTATTTTTTCATTCTTTTACAGGCTTTTCATTCTTTTGCAGTCTTTTCATCATATATGACCTTTTTGTCGATCTCATTATTTTTATTTAACTGGTTCTTTTCATCTTTTAAGGTGGATAAAATTCTCCAGACTTAATTCACAATCATCTATCAATGCTTCACATACTAATAATCATAAATTCTAGCATAATTCATAGAAAGCAACTTGAACATGTCTTTTAACTTAGATTAACATGATATTCGAACTTCCTCTTAATCAATTGAGTGCAAGAACTATAGGTGATAGATTACTTAGTTGATTAAACACCAACAATTTAAAATTCAATCTCAATCTTATTAACATACTCAAAACATTCTTTACGTACACAATTTATCATTTTTTAAATAGATTTCAACTTGAAACATTGAATTTTTTTTTAAAAAAAAATTGCTTAGAACTAAGAAAACACTGATTAGTTTACCTAATCCACATCCCCAACGTAAAATCTACATTGTCCTCAATGTAAAAAAAATATAAGCATGTAATGCATATGAGACAATGAAAAGAAATGAGAAGTGATGGAAAAGTAGTACCTGAAGAAAGGGGATTGAAGCTTTTCCAAGGTTCTCAATGTGAAGATAGGTTAGCACAAAGACTCAAACAAACTGAAAGCAAACTATCCTAATCTCAATTCCTATGAAAGCAATAAAGATAACTACACCTCCATTAGACTAGGAGATCAATCCTAGTACATAGGATCAATCAGAGGCATGGACATGTCCTCTGAGTAAAATTTCTCAATAAATGGCTTTAAACGATGTCCGTTCACTTTAAAAACATGGTCATTCGTTGAATTCTTTATCTAAATGGCCCCATGTGAATAAACATTAGTAATAGTGAAAAGGTTGGTCCATCGAGATTGGAGTTTATCCAAAAAAAGGTGTAACCGAGAATTGTACAGAAGGGCTTTTTGACTGGTTATAATGATTTTCGAAGGATGTTCCTGTCATGGAACACCTTCATGTTGTCCTTATAAATTCTCGAGTTCTTGTATGCGTCATTCTAGATTTCCTCAAGTTCATTCAACAGTAGTTTGCGCAGTGAACTACCATTGTCCAAATTGAACTTCATATTTTTAATAGGCGCCCAGTAGGCTCTATTTTCCAACTCTACAAGCAAATGACAAGCCTTCCCATAGACAAGTCTAAAGGGATACATTCCAATTGGGGTTTTAAAAGCTGTACAGTATGCCTATAAAGCATCGGTCAAACGAATTAACCAATCCTTATGGTCAGGGTTAACCGTTTTCTCCAGAATGTGTTTAATTTTTCTACTGAAAATCTCAGCTTGCTCACTTATCTGCGGGTGGTATGGAGTGCTCACTTATGAGAGATACCATATTTCTTCAGTAAGTTTTCAAATGGCCTATTACGAAAGTGTGAACCTCCATCACTAATGATGGCTCGAGGAGTTCCGAACCAGGAAAGGATATTTTCTTTTAAAAATTGAATGACCGTACGATGGTCATTGTTCCAACATGAGATCGCTTCGACCCCACTTAGTGACATAGTCTACTACTAGCAAAATGTACAAATTTCCAAAGAATTGGGGGAATGGCCCCATGAAATCGATGCCCTAGCAATCAAATGCTTCAATGATTAGAATGGGGTTCAGAGGCATCATATTTCGATGGGACAATGAACCCAATTTCTGACAATGCACACAAGCTTTGCAAAAGTCATGATTGTCCTTGAACCTAGTGGGCCAGTAAAAGCTTCACTGTAGAATTTTGGCCATGGTCTTTTAGCAGAAAAGTAACCACCACAGGCCTGCGAATGACAGAAGGAGATGACACTTTGGTGTTCATTGTCTAGCACACATATCCTTAGAATTTGGTTTGGGTAATATTTAAATAAATACGGGTCATCCCATAAGAACTTACGAACCTCGGCGAAGAATTTTTTCTTATCTTGCACATTTCAATGAGTCGGCGTGAAACCTGTGGCTAGATAATTAGCAATGTCAGCAAACTAAGGTAATTGAGAGAGTTTAAATAATTGTTCATTAGGGAACATATCGTTTATATGTGGTGTTTCAAGGGAATTGAGGAGATCAAGTCTCGAAAGATAGTCAGCCACTACGTTCTCTACTCCCTTTTTGTCCCGTATTTCCAAATCAAATTCATGGAGTAGGAGGATCCATCTTATCAAGCAGGGCTTAACATCATTCTTATAGAGAATGTACTTCAACGCCGTATGATCAGTGTAGATGATGATCTTAGATCCGATCAAGTAGGACCTAATACGGCTAAGAGTTCCTTCTCCATAGTAGAGTAGTTCACTTAGGCAGGATTTAGAGTTTTACTTGCATAGTGAATAACATAGGGTTTCTTTTCTTTTCTCTAGCCTAATACTGCCCCAATATCATAGTCAGACGCATCACACATAATCTTAAAAGGAATACTCCAATTGGGTGGCTGCATGATAGGTGCGGTAGTTAACATGCCCTTGAGCTTAGTGAAAGCTTCATGGCATTGCTCAGTCCACTCGTATGGTACATCCTTTTGAAGTAGATTGCATAAAGGATGGGAGAGGTGACTAAATTCCTTTATGAATTATCTGTAAAATTCGACGTGTCCTAAGAAGGATCGCACGTTTCATATTCTCTTGGGTGGAGGTAGGTTAGAGATAAGATCAATTTTAACATTATATACATCAATTCCCTTATACGAGATGATATGTCCAAGAACAATTCCCTTACCATCAATGAAATGACACTTCTCCCAATTTAATACCAAATTCTTTTCCTCACATCACTTCAGCACATTTTTCAGATTTTCCAAACACTCGCTAAAGGATGGACCAAAGACAGAGAAGTCGTTAATGAAGACCTTTAAATATTGCCCCACCATGTTAGAAAATATACTCAACATGTATTGCTAAAAAGTGGCGGGGGCATTACACAATCCAAATGGCATCCTTCAGTAAGCAAAGGTGCTAAAGGGGTATGTGAAAGTAGTCTTTTCTTGATCTTCAAGGGCTATCTCTATTTGATTGTATCCCGAATATCTGTCAAGGAAGCAATAGTAAGAGTGACCAGCTAGCCTTTCCAAGATTTGATCAATGAAGAGCAAAGGAAAGTGGTCCTTCCTCGTGACGATATTCAACTTTCTACAGTCAATGCACATTCTCCAACTAGTAGTAACTCTGGTTGGCACGAGTTCATTGTTGGCATTGGCTATGATGGTGATTTCGAACTTCTTAGGAACCACCTGAGTTGGACTCACCCATTGGCTATCGGATATGGGGTATATGATACCCACATCGAACAATTTAAGTACCTCAGCATTAACCACTTTCCTCATGTTTGGATTTAATTGGCGTTATAGTTGTCGGGAGGTCTTCGTATTATCCTCAAGATAATGCGGTGAGTATAAATCAAAGGGTCAATTCCCTTGAGGTCTGTAATCGACCATCCAAGGGCTCCTTTATACTCAATGAGAGTAGAGATAATCATACTCTCCTATTCTTGCTTAAGATGGGAAGAAATCACCATTGGGTATGTCTCATCTTGGCTTAAATAGACATATTTAAGATTAGAGGGCAAAGATTTTAGGTCAAGCTTCGGCGCTTTGAGGCTAAACGGTAAAGGCACTACATTAGTTTAGGGTAATTCTTCAAATCGTGGCCTCCACTGGTTAACTTTAAGTATCGGCATATCATCAAGTATGACATCCATCTCCCTAATCGTGTCAGCATCCAAATCAGGGGAGTGAGCCAAGCACATCTCTAGAGTGTCGGAGTATAGAGTCAGGATTGCTCTATCTTCCACGAAAGAATCTATCAAGTTAATGTCGTGGATATCATTAACATCATCTGACTATTTGCTCATGTTGAAAAAGATATTGAGCTCCAATGTCATATTTCTAAAAGATAAATTCATAGTTACATTCCTATAATTAATTATTGCATTTGATGTAGCAAGGAATGGACGACTAAGAATGACGGGAATTTGAGTGCTCACATCTATGATGGGTTGAGTATCTAGGACAATAAAATCTACTCGATAGTATAATTTATCAACTTGGACTAACACATCCTCAATCATCCCTCTCGGTACATGAATTGAGCGACTAGCAAGTTGTAAGGTTGTCTGGGTGGGTTTTAATTCACCTAGACCCAATTGTTCATAAAACGAGTAAGAGATTAAGTTCACACTCGCACCTAAGTCAAGAAGTGCGTGCTCAATCCGATAGTTCCCAATTATACAAGTGATGGTCGGGCTACCTGGATCTTTGTATTTTTGTGGCACATCTTGCTTGAGGATGACACTCACTTTTTCTGTCAAAAATATTTTCTTTTATATGTTTTGCTGTCTTTTGGTACTGCATAGATCTTTTAGAAATTTGGTATATGAAGAGATTTGTTTAACGGCATCCGGTAGAGGGATGTTGACCCTCACTTGTTTAAGCACCTCTAAAATATCCTGAGAATTAGATAGAGGTTTTGGTGCAATTAACTATTGAGGGGATGGCACAATCGGCTTACTTGGAGGTTCTGGTTCTAACCCATGTGGAGTAATGCTAGGTCTATCATTCTTATCTTCTTTGGGGTCCTTAGGCTTTTCAGCCCTTACTGGAATAGATTTGTTAATTGTCTTTCCACTCCTAAGAGTGGTGATAGACTTGGCTTGCTCCATTTAATTTGAAGAGCATGAGTCACTAATTTCACATTGTGGCTTTGGATTGGGGAGAGGTTGGGCTGAAAGTATCCCTTTCTCCCCACTCGATAAGTGTGACTCAATCCTTTAAATGGATGATGCAAATATTCCGATTGTTGTTTTGATGTCCTGAAATGATTGTACCGTATTCTGGTTGAATAACTCTTGGTTTTGCATAAATTTTTGAACCGTATCCTCTTGAAACCTCTTCTGATTTAAAAATTGAGTAAGGGCCTCTTGTGGGTTAGCCGTTTGTCCATTCCTCCAACTGAAAATTGGATGGTTTCTCCAACTAGAATTGTATGTATTTGGGGTGGGTCCTCTATAAGGTCTTTGATAGTTGTTCACGGCATTCGATTGCTCATTCAATATCTCTTGAAAAGTAGGAATTGTTGGGCAATTCTCAGTTATATATATACTACAAGCACAAATGCCACAAACAACTTCTGCAACCTTATCAAATTTGATAGGTTTTGCCTTCTTAAGTTCCATGGCCTTGACTTTTCTTGTGAGATTGGATACTCTTGCACTCATATCATCTTCCTATTTTAGAACATAAATCCTTCCCTTTCCTTTGATTGAGTAGGCTTAGAAGTGGTGAGTCTCGGAGAGGTGTCCCATGATTGCGCGTTTTCTGCCAATTGATCAAGGTAATCCCACACATCATTGGCCTCTTTGGTCATGAATTCACCATTACACATCATCTCTACAAACTGGAGCATTAGTGAAGTTAATCCATTATAGAAAAAGCTTATTGTTCACCGTACTTCGTAGCCACGATGTGGACAGGAATTCATGAGATCTTTGAACCTTTCCCAGTATTGGAAGAATGTCTCTTCCTCTTTTTGGGCAAAGTTCATGATTGCCTTCCTCAAAGTGTTAGTTTGATGAAGCAAGGAAAACTTTTTAAGAAATTCCCGGGTCATCTCGGCCCATGTACCGATGAATCTTGGCTTTAAAGAGTGCATCCACGTCTTTGCCTTCTCTTTCAATGAAAAAGGAAATAATTTAAGTTGCACTGTGTCCTCAGACACTTTTGGAAATTGTAATGTAACAATTATCTCATCAAACCCCTTGATGTGCAAATATGGACTTTCAGAACCTATTCCATGAAACTTAGGAAGGAGTTGTATCACTCCAGGTTTGATATCCATGTTTCCTGCATTAAGTGGAAAGACCATGTAAGAAGGTGTACTCACCCCCGTCGGTTGTAAATAATCGCGTAGAGTATGAGGCGGGGGTGCATTATGCACCTCGTTTTCATCTTAAACTTCCTCAACTGGTGGTTGAGATTGAGGTCGAGGTTGATTTACAGCCATCACTTCAATTAACTGAGAGGAATATCTCAAGTAGATCCTTTAATGGATAGGCAACCCTTCGACTAATCCTCCTTCACTCAAGAGACGTTGAGTGTTCTCACGAACCCACTTAAGCATGAAATACGCACAACCTCAAGTAACTAAATAATTAAACCTAAAAAAGAAAACTAGAAAAACTAAAACAAATAAGAGATCTAAAAAAATAAGAGAGAGGGTTAAAACAAAATTACCGAATAAGAGTTGCTATGTTAGGAATCCTACAAAATAGAAAACAATGTTAGTTTTTAAAAATAATTTCAGAAAAAATCCTAACCTAAAAACATAGAAAAAAAAATAAAATTATAATCTTAACCTAATTCTAATACTAATTAATTCCAGAAAAATGTAGTTGTAGTCCCCGACAATGGCGCCACAAACTTTTTTACAACCCCAAGTGTAGGGTTACGATGTAATAATAACTCGTGAGAGCAAGGTTGAATCCACAGGGACTAAACTTGTACGTATTATGAAAAGAACTAGAATTATAACTAAAAGAAGATCTAAATCTGAATTCTGAAATAAAACAGAGTAATTGTGAATAATGTTTAAACTATCGATTAAAGTTGGGAACTAGGGTACCAAGAATCTACTTGTAGCTATTAAATGCGACCTTGCTTGATTCAATAAGCACATTTGGAATTGGAGTCCTATCCTATCCAATTAGAAGATAAAGCAATTTAAATCAAATCTGAACTTTTTATTAACCTAATTCTCAATGGAGGAGAATTGTGAAGATTGGAAAGGATTCCGTCACCCTACCATGCCCAGGAGACGATGGTGAATAATGGGATTTACCAATCTCACTATCTAAAAATAAGAAAAGAAGATATCCAAAGCTATCACAACATCTATCGTAATTTAAGTCACAATAAATAATAGAAAACTGAAAATATTCCTTTAACATCAAACTAGAAATCAATGAAGTTCAATAAGAATAAGAATCAAAGCAAAATATATATCCCAACACGCTACAAGCTTCCCTCTTAACCCCAGCTAAGAGATTTAGCCAACCGTAGACATGATTGAAACCAAATCTATTAAATAAAGCATGAAAAATAAACCAGGGAAGAAGAAAAACTCTTTGGCGGCTGCTCCACCCTTGTGCTATGCTCATTGAGACTTTTCCAAACCCTAGAAGATGCTTTGGAGCATCCTAGGGAGTCCTATTTATAGTTGTGAAACTACAACTTTCGCACTAAGTTAGAAAAATCTAGAAACCGCCTTAAATTTACACACTCTCCGCAGTTTTCTAAAATAGACTTGGGGTTTAAACCGCCACAAATTTAGCACTTTGTGCAGTTTCTCAAAATATATTCGAAGTTTTAGAATATGCTTTTCAGGACAATTTCAGGAATATGTTTATTTTCATGACAATTTCAAGATTCCTTTTCTTCACTTCAAATCTTTGATTCGCTTCATTCCTCACGTGGTTTTGTTGGATATTTGGCATATGAATTTTTCATTAATGACTTCCAAATCTCGAAATCTTCATTTAGTAGTCTTTTGAGCATAAATCTTCATTTTCGCATCAATTTCACCTTAAGCTCTCGAAATCACCTTACACATGAAAACATGTATAATTAAATCAATTAAGCACTATCATGTTTATAAAACCAAGTTATAAATAGGGAGAAATATGTAATATTTCACACTCAACAAACCCAACATGGTTCATATGTAGCATAATATGAGATAACACAATATAACTGAAATAGTGTATATGTAATATGAGAATGAATGTAGAGATGTCATGCGGTCCATGTAAAGTGGCATGATCGCCCATTTACATAGGTTTGATATCTTTCAACCTAAAAACTGTACCCTTCAAACATCCACCGTAGGTAGGCATGGGTAATTTATACCTGTCAGACATCTACCTAGGTAGGTATGGGTAATTGTACATATACTTCTTGAGTAGGCTTCCACTATCGTAGGAATCTTGTAACAAATCTACCAAGCATAACCATCCAAGGAGATCCCCTAGGAACTCAAGCACAAGGTGTGCATATAGCCATAATGGATAAATGTAATGCGTACTTAGTGTCAATGCATCAGCATGTGTAGGTCGATAGATACATCTCTCTTTGAGAGGAAACAACGATTCTATAATATCAATGATTTTCATGTTTGCATGTTTGAATCATAAATAATATGTCAAGAATCATACTAGCATAAGTAATATTGCATGGTAACCATACGATCACCAATTCATCTATCCTAATCATACTGATATGAGACATGTTGGGATTTACTCACCTATTTGTGGTAGGGTTAAATCCTTTATATTTTGAACTTTTTAGAATCTGTACTTCAAATTTCTATTAAGATGATTTAGCACGTCCACCTTTGATTTAAGCAGTATGACCCAACATCAATTCTTAAATTTAAATTTGAAAAATATTAAGGACTATTGATCAATGTTGTCGATTGATCGTGATAACTCAAGGGCCTTGGATCGATCGACCATGGATCGATAAAATTTGAATTTAGTTCCTTAAGTCTCTGGAGACTTTTGGCCATTCTCACTCAATCGAACCTTGCTCGTCGATCGATCGAACCTGGTCAGATTAAATCAATTTGCTCGCTAGACAAAAATAGTTATATGTTCGATCAATCGAAACTTGATGTCAATTAATTAAAACAGGTCACGAATTATGGTTTTTGGTCTCTGGACAAAAATTGACTCCTTCAATTGATCAAACACTGACTTCGATCGATTAATCAAAGTCGGATAGGTTTTGTTACAAGGTCTGATTTTTAAAATTTTTAGAATTCTTCTTCTCCCTTAGTTTTAATGATTCTTTGTTATCACAGAGTTGGGTCCAATACATCCAATGATTTTTCACATAATCGAATTCGAAAAACCAAAGGATCGATCAAATCTGAAATATCTGAAATCTAAAATTGGTTATTTAAAATAGTTTTTGAGTAAAGCTATTATTGTTATACAACTTCGGAGATTGGTGTGGTGAATGTATTCGCCAATTCAATCTAGGATTTGAGGATCTAATAAGATTTGGCTTTAAGATCCATAGGTTTGGATTTCCTTATACTAAGACAATTGGATTTTTCATAGTTAATCATCCTTGTTGCAAAAACTTGTTCAAAATTCTATCTCTATCATCAAAACTTGCTCGCATATCAGAACAATAACCGTAGGATTGATCCATTTCATTCATTATTTAGATTTAGGGATGTTAGATAAATTTTTAGAATTAAAAATAAGGAACTGGATTGAAACTTATTGGCGGAGGCTTCTCATTCGCAGGGCCTCTCTTCCTCCTATGACTGCTCTTTTGGGTTTAGGGTTTCCTACTAGAATTTTCTGCAAATCTTCCCTTTAAATAAAGAATAGCCCTAATTTTAAAATATTCCACCAAAATTTTTGTGAGTTTTGGCAAAAAATTAAATAAAATTCCTACGATGTTGGGAGTTAATCCCCTAACCTATCCCTTTACTGAGAGTGCTCCTACTAACTAGGTTAAGTTCTTGATTTTGTTAATAAAGAAAAATCAAATTATTAATTTGTTTAGTCAGTATCTCAAGTGAGTCACAAAAATCAGGGTTGTTACATCTTTTTTAACCTTTTCTCTTTATATATAATATAACCTACCAGTTGGTAAGCATATGTGATTGTAGATTATGACAAAATTTTAAAGTTTTTTCAAAATTTGAGATAACAAGGTCTTAATAAAGTTACCTTTATTCTTAAGGTAAAGATCATCATGGACCGCCCTAAGAGGTTCTTTTACTTAACTCAAGGTACCTACATATAGATAATCTAAGAGCAGTTCATGATAGAAAACATGAAACCAATTAAAACCCCTACAAAGAATATTATCAAGCTAGATAAGAAGTCGTGTCCTAAATTGATAATGAGAAATTTATTATGTCCTCAATATTCTATGTAACTGTAACAGGTAGTTTAATGTATTGCATGTTTTACACTAGGCCATATATTAGCTATGATGTTGGCATAAATAGACATTAATAGAGTGATAATGGACAATCTCATTGACAAGACACCAAACATATATTCCACTATCTCAAAGGAATCAAGGACCTGATATTGTGTTGTGGAGGCATAAATCTTAAACTTTAAGAATTTTCTGATCATGCTTGGGGTAATGACCTTAATGAGGAGAAGCCAACTCTAGGATATGTATTGTTGGTTAAGTGAGGTGCTACCCCATGATTGAGTAAGAAATAGATATCCTTGGCCCTTTTATTCCCAGAGGACGAGTACATTATATGTTGTGTTGCTATTCAGGAGTGCATATGGGTCTAAAATATCTTATAAAGTTTAGGTGTGTAGCAGACATTTGTAAGCCTATGTCACTGAAATTAAATGATACCGCTTCCATTGACTTAGCAAAGGACCCCGAACACCACCAGAAGTCCAAGCTCATTGACGTTAAGTATCACTACGTATATGATCAATTATGATACATAAATCTTTTCCTCAGCTGCATTCCCACCAAAGAGACATTGGTAGATCCCATGACAAAAACTAGAGCTAGAAACTTATTATAGGCTCACATTAAGCTGATGAGATTGGAAAAAATAACTTGAGTGATATAGTTGTGTACCTATATATTTTATAATGTACCTTTTATCTCTTATTGATAAACGATCATTCCTTATATCTTGTGCTACATACTATTTTCTTACGGGGTGTGTAGATCATCAACATTTTATATTGAGACCTTAAGAGATCTCTATCCTTGTCAATAGGTTGGACATCCGCTTGCATGAGTAGATCAACACTAAATGTATCAGAAAGGTACAATTGTAGTTATTTTCATTCAATGAGGTGTAAATCACTCTCTATTGTGAAGAACGGGGGATAAAATAGAAGTGGTGAGACATTGTATCCACCTTCGAACCTAAGAAATTAAGATTAGCTAAATTCAAAAATGATTTGATCACTACATTACTCTTATATGTGATTTTTTTCCTGTTAGCTTGTTAGTACACAACACTGTCAATTCACACTTCACTGTTAGCCATCCCCACTAGGGGTTAATTCCAAGACCTTAGTGTTGAAACAAGGTATCTTTCACTCAGTCTACCACTTGAGCTATGGATCAGGGTGTTACTCTTTTATGTGATTAATTTTATGGTTAGATTAAAAAGTGAGGTCGCGATGATATAAGATGAGTCCGCCTTTGATCCTCATGTGTGGTGACTTTTATATTATAATATAGTGCTGTCTACATTATGTAGTGAATTATGGCCACACATATTACCTATATAATGTGTTTATTTGATCTAATTATTACATAGTGTGAGTAGTCAATCCCATAGATGACTGTGCGAGTAGTCAATCCCATAGATGACTCTTTTTGTCTTTAGTTACCTTCTTCTTATGTATATGAGAATGAGATTGAGTATATACTTAATCTCATTCTCATATACAAAAGAAGAAGGTACCTAAAGACAAAAAGAGTCATCTACAGGATTGACTACTCCCACTATATCATTACTTTATAATACGATGATGAAAGTGTCTAAATGGTCAGACTAATTAGTTATGATAGTGTTGGGGCACAAAAAATACATGGGTCGATAGGAGTTTGGTTTGTTGCACATCAAGGATCTGTGATAGGCAGCCCTGCCCATTACGTGGCCCTCTCTCTATCATCCCTCTCTAGAAAATCTACTGCGATGAATAGTGCTGGTGAATAGTAGCATGGGTGAATAGTAGCGTGGATGAATAGTAGCATGGGTGAATAGTAGCGTGGATGAATAGTAGCATGGGTGAATAGTAATGTAGATGAATAGTGTTGCATGGAAGTGGCAGAGTTGCGCTGGACCATGTAACTCATCATAGTTGCGCCAACCCACACAACTCCCAAAAGGGACGGTTGGATTGAAATTTGTAAAATGATGGGAAGTGGGGTCCACGGCAAAGGATTCGAGGACACACTCGTGTGAAAGCCTACGAATAGCTCCTCCCCCTCTCATTTGGAGTAAGAGAAGTTTTAAAGAAGTGTCAAGAGTAGAGAGAGGAGAGAGAAGAGAAAGGAAGATGATCAGTTGTGCAGACCCGTGCAACTCAAAACCTGCGCAACTCAAGCCTTGCACAACTCAAGACCTGTGCAACTCAAAACTCGTGCAACTCGAGTGAGTTATGCGCCTCTATGTAACCTGACCTTTGTTGTGCGATGTAGTTTTATGGGTTCTGTTCACACTTCTTCTTCTGAAGACTACACTTCTTATATGTTGGTTTGAAATAAGGATTTTGGATCCGTACAACTCCTCTGTCGCTACGACGGATGTAAAACACGCCGAAATTGTCATTGAACTACTTCTCCTTTCAAGCTTACACTAATTCTTTATACTTTATTTCAGAATCAAGGGAGATATGAGGATGCAATTGAAACTCAGGATTAATGAAATCTATGATGAATGTTCTTCTATTTTCTTTATTATTATTAAATGATAAATTCCCAAATGAAATGCATTTCGTTTCTTGTCGAAATAAAATGGCGACTCTGCTGGGGACCTGTTATTATTCAATGATAACTTAGAAAATATTTAGAGAATTTTCATCACTGTTTGGCGTCGAATAGACGCTAAAATGATGACTCTCAATGGGAATATCATCCCCTTAATCTCTAAAATAAAGTATAATTTTATTTAATTAAAATAATTGATACTCTATTTTGAATTGTAGGTATTTTGTCCTTACACAACTGCAATGGCTTTTATCCCGACTAACGCAATTGTTTACTTCATACCTAAAAGGATTTGCACAAAATTGCTTCGATAATACACAACCATCACTACAGAGAATACCAGAGAAAGTTGAAGTAGTTACGATTAAAGATAGACGAGACTAGAGAATTCGGTTTGACTAAATTAGTCTGTGCTCGCCAACGAGAAGACGAATCGGTTGACGAATCCATTAGTTGATGGAGAACCCTTGGGGCATTATGCTAACAACTTGCCAGAAAAGAAGAGCAAGTTAAGCTATGTATAGAATGCATAAAACCAGACATTGTGTTAGGACTTATTGGTCTGAATATATAGACCTTTCAAGATTTGATTATAAAATATTACAATCTGGAAATGATCAATGTGAAGCTTCTCAATTCTCATATGAATCGGCTATTTCAAAATCTTAAGAGAGCAGCAACAGATATTGTCAAAGAAGAAAAGAAAACAAAGAGTCGTCAAAATGAATGAAGAAGCTCCGATAAAGAAAACATGAGTGATTGTATAACTAAGAAAGTAAAGAAAGAGCTCGGATAATTTAAGAACTATGAGAGATATACAGTTGAAGAAGACGATATACTTCTTATGATGAATCAATTATTAACTGCGGAGAAAATCAAACTACTATGGCCAAAATGTCCAAAGGAAATGAAGAAAATAAGAGAAAATGATTACTGTTATTATCATCATTTTCTTGGACATCGAATTGAGAATTGCTTCATCTTCAAGAATATTCTACAAAAGATGATTGATAATGGTGAAATTGTCATAAGGAAGACATGAAATAAGAAAGAAGCGTGAAGCCGTAAGACAGGCATCTTTGCTGGAGAAGTAAATTCTCATCGGTATATACACTTTTCAATGCCCAGTTCATCAAAATATGTTATCCTTAAAGATGATCACGGTTTTAATTTTGAAGATTATTAGCATAATACTTCCAAATCAAAAGGGGGCAAGACAAGCAGAATAACGGAAGAGCCTCAAAAGGCAAATGCCATGTATTCTTCACCATTCTGAATAAAAGGCAAATTTTCAAGCATATCAAGTTCAAGCGCTAATGATTATCGCGAAATGAAAAGGGCTAATGATTATCGCCAAATGAAAAGCACCAATGATTATCGTCAAATCATCAAAAGCCATCGTCGCTATCGCCATATTGCCGACAAGAAGACCATTTTATTATCTAAATTTATCAAAATTATTAGTACTGCCAAGCTGATACACTATTCTAACTATAAAATTTTGTTTCATATCATCGACAATGGGCGATATATCAAATTTGATTTATTACCTTTAGCAGGGCCTATAAAGCTAGTTACATATAAATATCATCGGCAATGGCGATCTATCATCTATACCAATGGAATATGGCGATCTATCATCTATGGTAGTGGAATAAGCTTATAAAGTCAACCACATATAAGTCCTATGTCAACGATGGCGATCTATCATCTACGGTAGCAAAGTTGAGCATATGAAGCCAACTACGTATAACACTTATCATCATTGGTGATGGCGATATGATGAGATTATTCAGGCAGCAGTGAGAAGCCTATGGCCTTAAAAAGCCCATAAAGAACATCACGTGCACCCATGCAGGTAGTAGATGAAGCAATCACGTAAGACTTATGTCGTCTCTACAGTTTCTGACAGCATCATGAGGGCTGGTGAGAAAACACCCTCTCATGAATGGGTCTGACCTTGTAGACAAAGAAAAAGTGAGTCTCTGAAGCAAGATGACTCCCCAGATCCCTAGCTTGATTTCAGTAGTAACGTGTGAGGACAGATCTCTTTAGTAAGATGACCCCTCATTGATGGACTGACGGCCTTGAATTTGGTACCCGAAGGTAGCTTTGTGCGCCCCATGAACTATAGAGAGTTACTGTGGCCAACCCTGCGCGTGAAACCCACCAAGTTCACTGCCCTGGTAGCTTTACTGGGTCCCTCTGATAGATCGCGGTTTGTGAACTCCCTGGCCGCGATAAGCCTAGCGAACTCTAGAGAGTTAAAGAAGTCATTCACGTAAGACCTCGCTCCAACTACTTATGAGCCTAAACTATAATTGCTTCAACTACTTACGAGCCTAAACTGTGATTACTCCAACTACTTATGATCCTAAAGTGTGATTGCTCCAACTACTTACGAGCATAAACTGTGATCGCTCCAACTACTCAAGAGCTTAAACTTTGTGTGAAAGTGTCCAGTCCAGTCAAGTCCAGTCATGCCAAGTCATGTCCAGTCAAAATTTCTTTAGACAAAAGTATATTTTGAAAGTGCTGTAAAGCCCGCAGTAGTAGAAGTTGGAATAGGTGAAAGTGTCCTAGAGGGGAGTGAATAGGACTTTATAAGATTTTCTTGATAATTAAAAATCCTATTAACCTGATCTTGATATAATGTGTGACTATCAAGATATACTTACTTTAACTCTAATGGCTTCCAAGCCATGTAGAGGATCCAATCACAAGACTATTTAATATTTAAACATGATTTAGCAACTAGTCTATGATGGATAAATAATGTGACAATGTGTGTAGGATGTGATTCTTAGCAATTCTAAACATTCATGTTATCATGTTCATGTAATCATTCAAGGTAAGCATAGTAAATGAGTACACAAATATCAATCCCAAACACACTCGTTCATAGTGGTTCGGTTATGTGCCTACTCCACTCCTGGTGGACACACTCAACCCTTGAGTGTACCGAATTTCACTAACGGAGGTTTTAAATCAGATTCACCTCTAACCTTTACAACCTACACAAGGTCGACTCGAGGACCTATACAAGGAACCTAGACATGCCTACATAAGGCACAAGTTTATGCCCTACACAAGAGTAAAGGTCAACACGAAGCACCTGAGTTTTATGCCCTACACAAGAGTAAATGATCCACACAAGGAACCTCAGTTTTAGGCTAATAGGACAAAGATCCACACAAGGAACCTAGGTTTTAGGCCACAAAGGCGAAGGATCCACATAAGGGCCCAAGTTTAGGCAGGCCAAGGACTCACACAAGAACCCTAATTTAGGCCACACAGGCCAAAGACCTACACAAAGGACCTAAGTTTATGCCCTACACAAGAGCAAGGGTCAACACATAGCACCCAAACGTACTCTCTCGTCGGAGGCCTCCTATGAGGGCTTAAAAGGGTGAGATGTACCTGTGACCCAATCTTACACAAGGAATGATCAACAGGGTCTCTGGACTCTAATGACTTATAGATAAGTAGATGAGCCCCATTCTGCACGTTGATGAAGATCCCCTCCTTTGATGACAAAGATTCTTCAGCTCCCTTGATCCGCAACATTGATGATGCTCCAATGTAAGGCGACAGGTTGGGTTAAGGTTATGTTGGAATTTACTCTAATGAATATTACTCATTTGAGAGACGGAGTAATTCCAAGCTCTTAAGCATTCAAGGGATCCAAGCTCAATGATTTACCATTAAGATGGTAGTTGGATGATCTTTGAATGAGGAAGTTCATTCAGTAATCCACTCTATTGAATGTCAATAATGAGGGTGGATTGAATGATGAACTCACATGAGAAAAAGGGCTTAGGGTAAGTGGTATGCAATTACTCTCTCAAAGCTCTCTCACTTTTTCTCTCTCTACCAACCAAGAGCAAGCTTTCCCTATATAGACAAAAGGTTCCAATGGTAATAATGTTGTCAAAGACTGACTAAGTTCGATGTCATCGGACCTTTTTTGATATCATCAAATGTATACTTTCAATGGCATCGAATCTAGGCTCGATGATACAAACTCAACTGAAGATAAGCTTGGAACTTTTCTGACTGAGGATCGATGACATCAATCCTATCTCGATATCATCGATTTTTAAATTACAATGACATCGAGACTCTATCGATTCCTCGATCATTTCCACATGATTTTCCTTATAAGCTTGCTGGTATAGTTTTGACCAGATTTGATGTCATCGAGACTCCCTCGATATCATCGTGATTTGAATTTCGATGATATCGAGTAATGTGTCGATTCCTTGAACATTTTAGATGATTTTCCTCTGAAGCTTATTGGACAAAACTTATCCCGATTCGATGTTATCGAGATCCTATCGATGACATCGTGATTTGAATATCGATGACATCGATTCCGTTTCGATTCCTCGAGCAGTATCAAAATATTTTCCAAGACTTTGCTTGATAATGCTCAGTCTATCGATATTATCGACTGACCTTCGATGTCATCGATAACTGCTGATCGATAGCATTGAATGTACGTTTGATTTATCGAACATTTTGTCCAAATTACTTTGTGGTTGCTGGACATAAAAGACCTAATTCGATATCATTGAGAACTGTTCAATGTCATCGAATATGAGTGTTCAATGACATTAACAAAGACTCAATATCATCGAACTTTGTTGAAAAAACTTAAAAGATTTTCCTGTTTGAAACTTAAGTTTTTAGACTATTTCATCCTAGTCTTTTAGGGCTTTTGTTTACCTGGGTGTTTTGGGATTTGAGATCTGAGGATTAATTTACCTGTTACAGGCTCGAAACACACATCTGGTTGAGGCAATAGCTTAATCAATCTTCATATGAGGCTCACCTGACTCACCGACTCAACTTACACGTTAATTGACAAACCAAGGCACTTTCAATCTCCCCCTTTGTCAATTACGTGACAAAACACAAAACACCTAGAACAATAGCTAGAACAACACCCTAAATTGTGTTTACATGAACTTTTACACAATTTTACATATAGTCTATTTGAGTTCACACATAAAACAAATTCTTCATGTAGCTGCTCCCCTATCTCCTTACAGCTACTCCCCCTATCACCTGTATCACCATACATATAAACCATACACATTTGTTCTCATGGTGGGATTTGTTCTCCCCTTTTTGTCAGTCATCAGCAAAGGTTAGAATATACCAATCGAAAATATATTGACTGAAGTTGAATTGAAAAACATTGGGAGAATCGAGACAGTAGGAGGGCCACGAAGGGAAGCCTCATAACATAAAGGCGACAGACTTCACTCTAGAATATGTAACCACATCTCTGAAATGCATAATATAGATAGCAGGAAATACAACATTTGGTAAGAGGCATTATAAGCACATATGCATTTGGAAAATGGAGCGTTAACAATCATCATTTAACAACATATTTAAACATTACCACGAGCATAAGGAGGAAGTAAACAATCACCATTCACTCCATTAACATTCAATCCTTTCATGAGCATATAAATAGTGATAAACTAATCATCATCCCATTATTAGTATTCATTTCTAAGAGCATATAATGTGTAAAATTCAGCAGCCTGTAGACAAGATTCATTCGCATAAACAACTTAATTTCAAGCTTGAGGAATATCATCATTCATGAAAGCACAAAAACTACCCAAGCTTGGCAGTATGAATAATTAAAGCATCCAAAAAAAAATGTCAGCAGGCCCAACCATGGGCATATATCATATCCAAAAAAAATCATCCAGCCCATTCTTGGGCACATTTACCCCCCCCCCCCCCCCCTCCCCCAAAAAAAAAAAAAAAAATCCAACTATTTTGCCCATCCAAGGGCAATCTCCCAACCAATTAAAAATATCCCCATACCAAGGACCAGATAAACACACCAAAATGTCAGACTATACAAGTCAGTAGACCATCACATACACTCATAAGTACTTAGCATAATAAAAAAGATACCCATGTCCTAAGTATGAGTGATGAACATGTGTATGTGATGGGAAAATTAACAGAACTATGGCGCTGAGCTGGCTGGAGCGATGTCGTCACGTCAGCAAGTGAGTAAATCAACTATATGCTAAGTCGTGCATTGCAAAGCAGCCACCATCTGCTCCAAGCCTGAGATTCGCTCCTCCTATCGATCGAATCTATCTTCAAGACGCGCAACCCTTTTAAAGTTGTCCCAACCCAATCCTGATGCCACTTTTGTCTCTGCGTTTGGGCGGAGTCACGTGTGGTTGGAGTGACCTATGGTCCCTACGTCTCTCCTTCATTTGGTGCCGCTGTCTCCCTTATGTCAGTGTCACCTTGAGTCTCTTCCTTAGTCTGCCCTTCTGTGACTAGATGGAACTTGATGTCCATCTTGCGGATGTTAACTTTGTTGAAATGTTGGAAAGGACACTCGGGATCATCCATCACGGGTAGTTCCAACTCATTACTCAGTACATGAAGGATATGAGGAAATGGGAGATAAGTTGTGTGGGAAGTTTGGACAACAGTAGCCAAATGATGGATTATAAGGGTGGGCAGACATAATTTAACACCAGATGTGATGCTGTACAGAATGAGGACCATGAAGCTGGTAAGATTGGCTCGATTAGTTCCCCTTGGATACACATTTGTGGAGAAGATCCCATGCAGAACCTGGTATTTTGGTTGCATGTATTTAGCTTTAAGTGCATTTCCTTGATACCAAGGAACATCTCTTCCATGGCATAGGAATTTGGTGGCCAGGGATCGGACAGTGGGATCGTCCATATCAAGGTTAGACATACCGATTGGAGAAAGAGTGAGACCAGACAGATTTGCGATAAACTCGGCAGTGATTTCCACATTCATCTCCCCAACTATGACTATGATCGAGGGAGGCTCAAGGACTGGTGAATGACAATAGGCAAGAAAGTGATCAGTCCTTTCATCGTGACATGGTCCACCAAAATCCAAGATAGGTGACCAATCAACTGCAGACAACAAGGATTCCAGGTCAAAAGGTCAAATGCATTACCTATCTACCCCACGTTCATGCACAAGACTCCTCCCCAACTATTTTGCCAATACATTGGTGTGTGGCAGAGGAAATGCTACAGCTGGAGGAGGTGTGGGTGGCGCAGATGGAGCCTCACCGCATGACGACTGTCTGGTGATGGTTCCACGGCGGCGTGCAGGTGATTCAGGAGCTCTGACTCTTTCTCGTGGAGCCAGAGACTTTTGTCGGGTAGGTCGAGAGGATTCTCCAACTATTAGGGCCTTTTCTTTATCTCTTGACATGATAGATTAGACACTCAAAGATAATGCAAGATGATAAGATAACTGGAAACCAAGTAAACTTTTGAGATAAGGAAGAATCGATGAAGATCAGTAAAAGAGAAACCTTTATCAACCTACGCTAAACCAATCACAATGAGGAATACCTTAAAAAGATGTGAAGTAAACTTAGGAATCCTCTGGATTTGAGGTGCAAACGGTCACCCAAACCGTCAATGGTGTCAACAAAACTAGGGAGGAGGAAATGTCCAAAAACCGGTACCAACAAAAATTTCCCGCTCGCCTACCTTTTATTGGGCGGTCATATTCGATATCATTAAATTAGATTCGATGACATCGATAGACCCTAATCGATGTTAACAAAGAAGGTTCGATGATAGACTACTGGGTGCGACGTTTCTGATTCTGAGAGGTTGTCAATGACATCGAGATGTTCTCGATGATATCGACGAGTCATTTGATTCGTTGACTAACTTATCGAGGAGAAGAATATGACATTGATCTGCGGACTTTGATAACATCTCAGATATGCATATCATAAAGTGTTTTCTTATTAGCTTATATACATAGAAAATTTTGTACAAAAAGTTGTGGGACTCAAACTTATGAAGATTTGTTATGTTTATTATCAAAAAGAATTTGATGAGGTATACAAACCTCGGATATAACATAGTAATCACAAAAGTGCATCATTTCACACACATGTTCGGGCCTAGATGCCATGACCCGAACTTATTATCTGTGCTCTGGTGATATCAGGCAGAGGGATCATCCTTGCTAGTGTGAAGACCCTTCATAATTAATTTACCTGATAGGTCCAAGATCTTGCACTCCTATTTGGAGAATGTTACCACATGTTTGTTGTCACATACTTGAGAAATGCTTAAAAGATTGTGAGTCAACCCTTCTACGCACAACGCATTCTCATTTTTCAGCATTTTTAATCCAATAATAGTCTAATGTCCTATTACTTTAGCAATGCGTCCATTTCCAAATGTGACCTTCCCATCATTAATATTAGAATAATTTGAAAGAAGTGATTTTTCACCTGTGACGTGTCTCGAGCACCCATTATCAAGGTACCACTTAGCATCATTATCTATTTTTGAAAATGAATGAGTTAGTAGACAATTTCTCTTGTTTTTCACTACCCATTTAGTGACAGTTTTCCTAGGAGATGTTGTTTTTCCTTCACTATGGGCTTGTCTGGGCATGTTAGGTAACTGAATCACATTTCCTTGTTTCATTAACTCTTTTGTTTTCTGATTCACTTGAGCTACTTGACTTAGTAGTTCTTCCATTCTAGGTGGAGACGGATTTTTCTTACTCCTTGGCATGTATTTTGTTGGACTCTTGAAGTTTTGCATTGTTCTTCTTGTTGGCTTGCAGTTACCAGAAATGTTCACACTGAAATTAAATTGAGTCTTGCCAAAAGTAAGGCATTCAAACTTATAATGTCCTGAGTCTCCACATGAGTGACAGATAGGAGTAACCCTTGTATTACTCCCAGATGCAACAATTTTCTTAATCATTGGAGGCGCGAGAGTGGGACTTGGTTTGAAATTTTCATATCCCAATCCTCTCTTGTCTTTTTGTGGTCTCCCCATCCCTAAAAGTTTTTCTAGTTTTTCACTACTTTGGGAAAATTTGTAACCAAGCTCAACAGATTTTTTAGATTTTTCTGCATAAAAAATAAGTGTGTGATTTTCATTCTTAAGATGCATGTTTCATCTTTCAATAATTCAATCTGTTTGTTTAGTTTTACTGACTCATATTTGAGAAATGAATTGATTCTTTCCAGCCTATCATTATTTGAGTGGTATTGCTGAAGGTCATTGATCAAATGAGTATTCATCTCTAAAGTTTTGTCAAGATCTATTTGTAACAATTTATTCTTATTTTCACTGATACCTAGTCTTTTAAGGATATTGATGCTATGCATATAGAGTTGATCATAGGCATCTTATATATTATCCTCTTCTTCTTCTTCTTCTTCTTTTTCATCATCTGATGGAAATGTCGATTCGACTCGTGCTTCATCAATTTTCTCAGTTTCTATGGGAATGTTGGAGAATGTGGAGGCCATGAGAATTTTTAAAAATTTCTGGTTGTCATCACTCTCTGAGTCACTAAATTCTGAGTTTGATTCTTCAGTGTCATCCCATGTGGTTGCCATGGTCTTTCCCTTTGTCTTTTTGGTAGGGCATTCAGTGGACAAGTGCCCAAATTTCCTACAGTTGTAGCACTGAGGCTCTTTGGACTTTTTAGAAGGTTTGCCTACATGATGCTTGTTGTCCAAATGTTTACCTCTGTATGGCCGCCCATGGTTTTTGTTGAAAAATTTCTTAAACCTTTGGGCCAAGAGAGCAACTTCCTCATCTTCATTTTCCCTCTCACTTTCCTCCTCCTCATTTGTGGTGATGTGTTTTGAGGTTTTAAAGGCATTATTTTTGGATTTGAGAGGTGGTTTGAAGTGTAGTTCAAATGTTTGTAGGGAACCTACTAGTTCTTCTACTTTCATTTCATCCAAGTTTTTACACTCTTCAATAGTAGTAACTTTCGAGTTGAAATGTTCAGGTAGGGATCTTAAAATCTTCCTATAAACTTTTGAGATAGGAATTTTCTCTCCCAATCCACCCATGGAATTACAGATGATGTTCAGATTTGTAAAGAATTCCATGAATGTCTCATGTTCCTCCATCTTGAGCTGTTCAAACTGTGATGTTAGAAGTTGTAGCTTGGCTCTTTTCACTGTGTTGGTTCCCTCATGAGTTGTTTCCAATAAATCCCATGCTTATTGTGATGTGCTGGACATACTAATTTGATTAAATACTTCTTAAGACATAACACAATAAATAACATTCATTGCTTTAGCTTCAAAAGTTTATTTTTCTTTATCAAATGCAGTCCACATTCCTTTGGATTTTGGTTTGGAGACAGTTGTGTCATTTTCAAGTACTATTTGTTCGGTTGGTGACACATATCCATTTTCAACAATGTCCCGGACATCATGATCCAAGGATCTTAGAAAGCAGTGCATCCTAGTCTTCCAATATGCATAGTTTGAACCATCAAATACAGGGGGTCTAGTCACAGATGAGCCCTCCCCTTTGGCCATAATTCCAACTTCAGTCAAGATCACTCTCTAGGCAGTTAAGCCCCTTAAGAGAGACCCACTTTGATACCAATTGAAAGTGCGATAAAGACTATAGTAGTAGAAGTTGGAATAGGTGAAAGTGTCCTAGAGGGGGGGTGAATAGGACTTTATAAGCTTTTCTTGATAATTAAAAATCCTATTAACCTGATCTTGATATAATGTGTGACTATTAGGATATACTTACTTTAACTCTAATGGCTTCCAAGCCAAGTAGAGGATCCAATCACAAGACTACTTAATATTTAAACATGATTTAGCAACTAGCCTATGATGGATGAATAATACGACAATGTGTGTGGGCTGTGATTCTTAGCAATTCTAAACATTCATGTTATCATGTTTCATGTAATCATTCAAGGTAAGCATAATAAATGAGTACCCAAATATCAATCCCAAACACACTCATTTTTAGTGGTTCGGTTATGTGCCTACTCCACTCCCGGCGGATGTACTCAACCCTTGAGTGTACCGGATTTCACTAACAGAGGTTTTAAATCAGGTTTACCTCTAACCTTTACAACCTACACGAGGTCGACTCTAGGACCTACACAAGGAACCTAGACATGCCTACACAAGGCATAAGTTTATGCCTTATACAAGAGCAAAGGTCAACACGAAGCACCTGGGTTTTATGCCCTACACAAGAGCAAATGATCCACACAAGGAACCTCGATTTTAGGCCACACAGGCTAAGGATCCGCACAAGGAACCTAGGTTTTAGGCCACACAAGCCAAGGATCCTAGTTTAGGCCACACAGGCCAAGGACTCACAAAAGAACGCTAATTTAGGCTACACAGACCAAAGACCTACATTAAGGACCTGAGTTTATGCCCTACATAAGAGCAAGGGTCAACACACATCACCCAAACATACTCTCTTGTCGGACGCCTCTTATGAGGGCTTAAAAGGGTGAGACGTACCTGTGACCCAATCCTACATAAAGAATGATTAACAAGATCTCTAGACTCTAATGACTTACAGTAGATGAGCCTCGTTTTGCACGTTGTTGAAGATCTCCTCCTTTGATAATGAAGATTCTTTAGCTCCCTTGATCCGCAACACTGATGATGCTCCAATGTAAGGCGACGGGTTGGTTAAGGTTATGTTGGAATCTACTCTGATGAATATAACTCATTTGAGAGACGAAGTAATTCCAAGCTCTTAAGCATTTAAGGGATCCCAACTCAATGATTTACCATTAAGATAGTAGCTGGATGATCCTTGAATGAGGAAGTTCATTCACCAATCCACTATATTGAATGTCAATGATGAGGGTGGATGAAGGATGAACTCCCATGAGAAAAAGGATGAACTCCCATGAGAGTAAGTGGTATGCAATTACTCTCTTAAAGCTCTCTCACTTTTCCTCTCTCTAGCAACCAAGAGAAACCTTTCCTTATATAGACAAAAAGTTCCAACGGTAATAGTGTTGTCAGAGACTGACTAAGTTCGATGTCATCGGACCTTATTTGATATCATCGAACGTATACTTTCGATGACATCGAATCTAGGTTCGATGATACTAACTCAATTGAAGATAAACTTGGAACTTTTCTGACTGAGGATCAATGACATCGATCCTATCTCGATATCATCAATTTTTGAATTATGATGACATCGAGACTCTATCAATTCCTTGATCATTTCCATATGATTTTCATCATAAGCTTGTTGGAATCGTTTTGACTAGATTTGATGTCATCGAGACTCCCTCGATATCATCATGATTTGAATTTCGATGACATCGAGTAATGTGTCGATTCCTCGAACATTTTAGATGATTTTCCTCTGAAGCTTGTTGGACAAAACTTATCCCGATTTGATGTTATCGAGATCCTATCGATGACATCGTGATTTGAATATCAATGACATCGATTCTGTTTCAATTCCTCGAGCAGTATCAAAATATTTTCCAAGACTTTACTGTATAATGCTCAGTCTATCGATATTATCGATTGACCTTCGATGTCATCGATAATTGTTGATCGATATTATCAAATGTATGTTCGATTTATGGAACATTTTGTCCAAATTACTTTGTGGTTGCTGGACATAAAAGACCTAATTCGATATCATCGAGAACTGTTCGATGTCATCAAACATAAGTGTTCGATGACATTAAGACAGACTCGATATCATCGAACTTTGTTAAACAAACTTAAAAGATTTTCCTATTTGAAACTTAAGTTTTCAGACTATTTCATCCTATGTTGTTCTAAGTCTTTTAGGGCTTTTGTTTACCTGGGTGTTTTGGGATTTGGGATGTGAGGCTTGATTTACATGTGACGGGCTTGGAACACACATCTGGTTGTGGCGATAGCTTGATCAATCTTCATATGAGGCTCACCTGACTCACTAACTCAACTTACACGCTAATTGACAAACCAAGGCACTTTCATATTTATCCTTCAGACAGGAGCTGCAAGGTCTTTCTATCTCTTGCCTTCTTGATGATGATGAAATATTATCTCACAAAATCCTCAAAGGCGGCAGAGAATAAAATAGTGAAGAATTATCATTTTCTTCTGGACGGCTTGATGACTCAGATGTATTCTTTAAATTCCTTAAAGGAACGCTGAGTGTTATCCATCTTTCAAGAGTAGCAGCATGCTTTGCTTTGCAAGTATTATCTTCCAAAGAAATCCTTATGCAAAGCCGACCTGGACAGAGGGGGCATAATCTATCTCTTCAAAGTAACCTATATCTTGGTCTTTCTGATAATTTCTTACATATGGATAATCTGTCTCTTCAAAGTAAATACCTTAGTCTTTCTGATAATTTCTTACATATGGATAATCTGTCTCTTCAAAGTAAATACCTTAGTCTTTCTGATAATTTCTTACGTGCGGCGGAAGAATATCTATGGCATAGTCTACTGGATAATAATTGCACACCAAATAACATTGGCGAACCCACCAACACATCCAACAATAAGAAGTATGGACTAGATAGTTATAGTCGGGAATTATGAAGCAAGATCCAGTATTGACATTCAAAAGTTGCCTCCATATCAAAGCCCAGTTATATGGTCTGATGCCATAACTTCTCAGTGTTCTAGTGATGATATTACAAGTCTCCAATACTATTTGATTAAAACCAATTTGATGGGCAAATTGGCTGGGATAATATGGTTCTCATTAGAACTTGTTACCTTCTTTTAATGGAAGAGTAATGGACTTGATGGAGACAAGGAACTAATGTTTGCCAAAAGAGATGGAATCATCATCGATAACTTTTATATCCTCCGGAAAGCTAATAAATGAAAATAAGTGTTCTCTAGTTTTTTGAATTAGCAAAGGTCAAAGGAAAATACACTCCTAACCAGCCCATGAGGAAATTCCAAGGAGTACAAATTAGAAAAGATTCAACTGTTGAACTTTTAGAGCCTGAAATGACATCTCTGAAAGCATGATATAATGAGCAAAGAATGCAACAAATGCAATGCAGAGCACGCTGACAAGCACAAAGATGGAATGACCAAATCATTACCATGTTATAAATATTACAATTATTCTAAAAGCTTTCAATTTATTTCACAAATATCAATACTTCATGAAACTAAATTAGAAAATTAAGATATCTTGAGATACTAATTCCGATTAATTTGGCAGGAAAGATTACTATTTGAAATCTTTGATTATGCAGACTATGAATAAAGGAGACAATCGAAGAGATTATTGCAGTAGGAGCAACATTAAAGAATAATTCCCTAGCCACGGAGTTCAAAGAAAGAGTTGCCGGCGTTGATCGAAGAGATTGTTGTAGTAGGAGCAGCATTGAAAAACAGTTCTCTGATCAAGTTACTCAAGATGGGGTTGCCACAACTGTTATAGTGGCAAGTTTGAGATTTGTACGAATAAGGGAGTTAAAACTGTGGAGGATGCAATTGTAGCTTTGTTCGTAGGAAGGCGTTCTATCTGATTGACCACTATGAAGAAAGAGTGCTTTTGTTGCTACATTATCTTCCTTATTGAAACATTCACTCGGTGCTTCTGATCGGGGGCATTTAGTCTTCTGTTCGAGCGCAATCATTCAGTCTTCTGTTCGAGGACGATCATTAAGTCATCCTTCAGCTGCAATTCATTCAAGCTCGATTCCTTCGACCGTGATTTGTTTCACAACAATTCATTCAAACACGATTCTTCTGAGCTTGATTCTTTTGGGCTCGACTGTTCAGTTCTCTATTCAGGCGATCCTTCTCCGTTACCAACTTTATTTTCAAGAAGAATCCTTCTTCGACATAAATGGATTTTTGTGCAGAAGGAAGATCAATCCTCCATTTGATTTCATAAATTAATCAAAGAAGGATCGAGGGGGCATCTGTTAGGGCAGAAAATACATGGGTTGACAGGAGTTTAGTTTGTTGCGCATCAAGGATCCAAGATAGGCAGCCCTACCCATTACGTGGCCCTCTCTCTATCATCCCCCTCTGGAAAATTTCTATGATGAATAGTGCCAGTGAATAGTAGTGTGGATGAATAGTAGCACAGGTGACTAGTAGCGCGAATGAATAATAGTGCAGGTGAATAGTAGCATGGATGAATAGTGTTGTGAGGAAGTCGTAGAGTTGCGCGGGACTGCGCAACTCATCATAATTGCGCCGACCCGCGCAACTCCCAGAAGGGACGGTTGGATTGAAATTTGTAAAATGATGGGAAGTGGGGTCCATGGCACAAGATTCAAGGTCCCAAATGTACGGAAGCCTATAAATACCCCCTCCCCCTCTCATTAGGAGCAGGAGAAGCTTTAGAGAGGTGCTAGGAGTAGAGAGAGAGAGAGAGAAGAGAAAGGAAGATGAGTTGTGCGGACCTGTGCAACTCAAGACCCGTGCAACTTGAGTGAGTTGTGTGCCTCTATGTAACCTGAGCTTTGTTGTGCGATGCAGTTTTGTGGGTTCTCTCCACACTTCATCTTCTGAAGACTACACTTCTTGTATGTTGGTTTGAAGCAAAGATTTTGGATCCGCACAACTCCTCTGTCGCTACGACGGATGCAAAACACGCTGAAATGCTGCTAAAATTTCCATTGAACTGGTTCTCCTTTCAAGCTTACACTGATTCTTTGTACTTTGTTTCAGAATCAAGGGAGATACGAGGATGTAATTGAAACTCATGATTAATGAAATCTATGATAAATGTTCTTCTATTTTCTTTATTATTATTGAATGATAAATCCCCAAATGAAATGCTTTTCATTTCTTGTCGAAATAGATAGGAAAACAACTTGATTGATTCTGAGGTACACATTTGCATTGGGAGGATTCAATGACAGCTAAACAAGTTTCTATAACTATTAATACATGCTTAAAGACTTATCTACATGGTAGTGTAATGTTTGGATAAGATTTTATAAACAATAGTCTTTCAAAACTTATATATGTAGTACATTATTACTTTAAAAGGGTTTTTAAATCAATATTTGCAACAACAAAAAAACTCCTCTAAATAACCTCGATAAGCTCGATGAGTGCAAATGTTATCTAAGTACTTCAGATCGAGAGTAAACTCCATCCAGTATACTCATACAGACTGAGACAAGTATAATTAAGCTTGAGCTATTGAGTGCTAGTTAGGTAGTCACTTAGTATTCAAGCACCTGTGATAAAATAATGGTGTTCAAACTGGTCACATGCCTCTGATTCTTTTGATAATAGTCTTCTTCTTTTGGTTGTTATGAGATAAGCTAAATGGATAATCTATATTTTGCCCCTCACACAATTTGATTGAGTGAGAGATTTTTTATATAGGCCGGTGGGGCCTGCTTGTGGCAACCACTGGAGGGTTAGTCCTACATAGTAAGTCCTCGAAGATTTCTAATTAAATATTCCTTTTTCCATCCACCTTCTCTTGAATTTTAAAATCAAACGATAGAATATTAAGATAAGGGATAGAGATCGCATGTGATAGGGATAGCGCCATCGTATCCAATGTCCTAATACTCTTGGTTCTTCCTTTTATAACAAGGGATTCATCACCCTGGAAATTGCATCTTGTTCTAGAGATTCCGAGATAGAAAATCGGGGGAGAAATGACAAGAGAATTTCTATTATTTATTAGGCTACCTTCAGACAATCTAAACCATTGATTGTGTATGATGACCATACTAATCATACGACAAGAGGGGTGAGTATATAGATCCTTTCTACTTTCATAATAAATAGGCATAACGATGGACATGGACCATAAATATTTGACGTTATGTGAAGGTACCTAAAATCATGTAGATACTGTCAAATCTGTTTAACCCACCCATGCCTTTTAACTTAGATGGGTGTTTGATTTTTGAAAAATACACGTAAATAGTTATAAAAGCATAATCATGAGCTCTACCACATTTTGGAAGAGAGGAAAAATTGTGAGTAATTTCACCTCAATTTTTAAGTCTTTTGTTCACAACCCCAAGTGTAGGGTCACGATGTAGTAATAATCTTGGTAAGACTGAGGTCGAATCCACAGGGACTGAACCTTGTACGTAATCTGAAAGTAACTAGAACTAGACAAAGATGTCATCTAAATCAGAGGAATTTAAGAGAATAATAGTGAAGTATTAAACTAAAACTTGTAAAATTCAAAGGTGGGAAACTAGGGTGCCAAGGATCTACTTGTAGAGATCAGGGAGATCTATGCTTGATTCATGAACACAATTGGATTTAGAGTCCTATCTTCATCCAGTTGGAGGATAATTCATTAAAACTCAAATACGGACTTCCTTTGATCTGGTTTTCAATGGAAGAAAGGTATGAGAACTGGAATGGATTCCATCATAAAACCATGCCCATGAGACAAAGCAAACAACAAAGTTTAACCAATCTACATCCAATCTAAGAGAGTTATGAACATTAGGAAGGATTCCATCATCTAACCATATCCATGAGACGATGGTAAACAACAGGATTCCTACACTCATAGCCTCGATAATGCACAAAAAATACTCAAAGTTATCACATATCCATTGTAATTTAAGTCACAACAAACCATTAAAAACTATGAATATTCCTTTTAATCAAACCAAAATTAAAGAGAGTTCAACACAAACATGAATCAAACCATAGAGAATATCCCATCACGCTACAAGCTTCACCTCTTAGCCCTAGCTAAGAGGTTTAGCTCATCATAGACATGATGAAACTAAAAATAACATCATAGAAAAGAATGAAAGAAGGAAGAAAACAAAAGCTCAAACTCTTTGGCTGTCCACCCTCTCTGTCTCCCTCTCTCTCTCTCTCTTTCTTGCTTCACACATCCAAGCTCCAAAGAATGATCTCCTCTTCACATTTTCCCTCTCCTTTTATAAGCAGCAAGGAGGGTCGGTGGAGGTGTGCGTGCTAGAGACGGTAGAAGCTGGTTTACGTAGCTCCTTTCGCGTGCGAAAGAAAATTGCAACAAGTTGCGTGTGGATTGAATTTTTGGGATGGTTGCTGTCCAAAACTTGAATTTTTCTTCATGGCTAGGGTCATGGCCCCTTAGTGTGTCGTCTGAACGGTTTGGATCAACCAACCAATTAAAGATGGTGGGCCAGAACCTCCCAGAAATCCCGGATGCGTCCGGACATTCCTTTTGCACGTATTGTGCTGACGTGTTCGGTGGGCCCCGTAGTGATGTTTTCAGAGAAATCCACCCCATTCATTGGATTCCTTGTGAAATTTCAGTTGAAAAGGGGTGATTTTGGTCAATTTTGGTGCGGTCCACTATATCAAATTTTCTCATCATACATCCTACATTTTTTGGGGATTTACGTGTGTACATGTGTATGGGACCAAGAGAAGTCCATGAGTACGGTCGGTCCCACGTCCTTGATCAAATGGATGGTCTAGGTCGTCCATTAGAGTGATGGGGATGGCCCACTAAGCATCACAGTGTCCGCTTCTTGCGGACGCTGGTGAAAATTCAAAGCCGTTCAGGTCTTTGGTGTGTTAACTAGACTGGTTGGTCCGGTGCGGTGCGGGAGTGCACCGACTGTGCATACGCACATCCCTATGTGGGTCCCATCATGATGTTCCTAAGAAATCCGCTCCATCCATCGTCCCTCTCATCAAATTTAAGGGGTCAATACCAAATTTGAAGCATATCCAGCAATCAGGTGGGCCCCAGATTAGTGATTTATGGGCTGATCTGTCCATTGGGCCACTTCCACAAAGATCCAAGGGCTATATTTCAACGTGTACGGTTAATTTAGGGTCATCAATTAAAGGTCCGATTCTCAACTTTCATGATATCATTGGTAATCAACAAAAGCATTCTGAATAGGCAAACCTAAACTGAAACTTGCCTTACAGTTTAACCTTTTTATTCTTCCAGCTTTTGATTTTTCCATCGATGGCTTCATGCTGTGTCAACCTTTTTAAAGATCTTTAACAGGTAGCCGTTTTCAAACACAACTGTTATTTAGCTAGGTATTCTCTTGTTTTTTTTTTTTCAATGAACATGATGGACAAATTTCCCAGGTTGGTTCCTTCCATGCTTAGTGATTATCAGATTAATAATTTAATATCAAACTGAAACCTTAATGTGTAAGCTAGATGTGACATGTGAAATCATGACTCAATCAATGTTTAAAACTTTAAATCATTGATTAATAATTCAAACTTAACTGGGAAATTTAATAGGTAACTAAATTAAAGATAGCCGTCAAAATCACTTCAAATTCACAAGAATTTTCAGAAAATTTTTAAAAATTTTCACAATTTTTGCTCAAGACCAAGAAAATACTGATTAGGTAACCTAATTTCCCATCCACAACCTAAAATCTACATTGTCCTCAATGTAAAAGATATAAGCATGCAATGCACGTGAGACAACGAAAGTGAAGGAGAAGTAATGGAAGGATAGTACCTGACGAGGAGATTGAATGGCTTTTTCCAAAGAGTTCTCAGCATGAAGGTGGCTTGGCACAAGAGTTTTAAACCAACAAAAGCAAACTACCTAGAACAACTGGAAAGAAACTGATCCTAACGGCATAAAGTCGGCTATCCTAAAACAACATAAGCAAACTACCCTAATCTTATAAAAGCAGTAAACCTACTTATACATCCATCAGACTAAGAGATTAATCCTTGTAAACAGGATCATTTAGAGGCATGGACATGTCCTTGGAATCAGATTTCTCAATAAATGGCTTTAATCGATGTCCATTCACTTTAAACTCATTGTCATTGTCTGGATTCCGAATCTCAACAGCCCCATGAGGATAAACATTGATGACAGTGAAAGGGCCGGTCCAACGTGATCAAAGCTTAGCCAGAAAGAGATGTAATTAAGAATTATACAAAAGGACTTTCTAACCTAGCGTGAATGATTTTCGTAGAATATATTGGTCATGAAACGATTTTATCTTGTCCTTATAAATTCTTGATTTTTCGTATACATCGTTCCAGATTTCTTCAAGTTCATTTAACTAAAGTTTGTGTAGCAAGCCAGCGTTGTCCAGACTGAAGTTTAGATTTTTTATCGCCTAGTAAGCTCTATGTTCTAACTCCACAGGCAAATGACAACCTTTCCCATAGACAAGTCTAAAGGGAGACATTCCAATAGGAGTTTTAAAGTATGGTAAGCCCATAAAACATCAGCCAATCGAATTTACAAATTTTTACGGTCAAGGTTAACCGTTTTCTCCAAAATGTGTTTGATCTCCCTATTGGAAATCTTAACTTGCCCACTTGTTTGTAGGTGGTATGGTGTGCTCACCTTATGAGAGATACCATATTTCTTCATTAAATTCTCTAACGACCTATTACAAAAATGTGAGCTCCCATCACTAATGATGGCTCGAGGCGTTCCGAACTGAGAAAAGATGTTCTCTTTTAAGAATTTAATGACCGTGTAATGGTCATTAGTTTAGCACGGAATCGCTTCAACCCATTTAGTGACATAATCTACAATGAGCAAAATATATAGATTTCCAAAGGATTGGGGGAATGGTCCCATAAAATCAATGCCCCAGCAATCAAATGCCTTTATGATGAGGATGGGATTCAAGAGAATCATATTTCGATGAGACAATGCTCTCAATTTCTGAAAATCCTCACAAGCTTTGTAAAACTCATGAGTGTCCCTAAACATAGTGGGCCAGTAAAAGCCACACTGCAAAATCAAGGTCGTGGTCTTTTTAGCAGAAAAGTGACTACCACAGACCTGAGAGTGATAGAAGGAGATGACACTCTAATGCTCATCGTCTGACACACATCTCCTTAAGATTTGGTCTGGGCAATATTTAAACAAATACAGATCGTCCTAAGAGAAGTTGCGTACCTCGGTGAGAAATTTCTTCTTATCTTGCACAGTCCAATGTGTCGGTGTGAAACCTGTGGCAAGATAATTGGCAATATCAGCGAACCAAGTTGAATGGGAGACTTTGAACAATTATTCATCAAGAAACATGTTATTAATGTGTGCCGTCTCAAGAGAATCAAAGGAATTAAGGCGGGAAAGATGGTCAGCCACTACGTTCTCTACTCTCTTTTTATCATTTATTTCTAAATCAAATTCTTGGAGTAGGAGGATCCATCTTATCAAGCGAAGCTTAGCATCGTTCTTAAAAAGAAGATACTTGAGTGTCGTATGATTTGTGTAAACAATGATCTTGGATCTAATCAAGTAGGACTTAAATTTGTCCAAACCGAACACTACGACCAAGAGTTCTTTTTTTTCATAGTTGAGTAGTTCACTTGGGCAGGATTTAGAGTTTTACTTGCGTAATGGATAACGTAGGGCTTCTTTTCTTTTCTCTGGCCTAAAATTACCCCAAGAGCATAATCAGACGCGTCGCACATAAGTTCAAAAGGAAGGCTCTAGTCAGGAGGCTGCATGATAGGTGCGGTGGTCAACATACACTTAGGCTTAGTGAAAGCTTCTTGGCATTGTTCAGTCCACTCATATGGTGCATCCCTTTGAAGTAGATTACATAGAGGATAATAGATGAGACTAAAGTCCTTTATGAATCGTCTGTAAAAATCGGCATGTCCCAAGAAGGATTGCACATCTCGTATGTTCTTAGGTGGAGGTAAGTTAGAGATAAGATCAAATTTTATCTTATCAACCTCAATTCTTTTAGACAAGATGATTTGTCCAAGGACAATTCCCTTACGAACCATGAATTGACATTTCTCCTAATTAAGTACAAAATTCTTTTCTTCACATCTTTTCAGCACACATTTAAGACTCTCTAATCACTCGCTAAAAGATGGACCGAAGACAGAGAAATCATCCATGAAGACCTCTAGATATTGCCCCACCATATCAGAAAAAAAACTCATCATGCTTCGCTGAAAAGTGGCGGGGGCATTACATAGTCCGAATGACATCCTTCGGTAAGCAAAGGTGCCGTAAGGAGATGTAAATGTAGTCTTTTCCTGATCTTCAGGGGCTATATCTATCTGATTATAGCCCAAATACCCATCAAGGAAACAGTAATAGGAATGACCAGCTAGCTTTTTCAAAATTTGATCGATGAAGGGCAAAGGAAAGTGGTACTTCCTCATGACGATATTTAACTTCCTGTAGTCAAATGCACATTCTCCAACCAGTAGTAACTCTAGTTGGCATGAGTTCATTATTGGCATTGGCACGATGGTGATTCCGGACTTCTTGGGAACCACCTTAGTTGGACTCATCCATTGACTATCAGATATAGGGTATATAATGCTCACATCCAATAGTTTAAGAACCTCGGCTTTAACCACTTCTTTCATATTTGGATTTAGTCTAGGTTATGATTTCTGATAAGTCTTCACATTATCTTCAAGATAAATGCAGTGAGTACAAATCGAATAAATTCCCTTGAGGTTTGCAATCGTCCATCTAAGGGCTTCCTTATGCTCAATGAGAGTAGATATGAGCATACTCTCCTGTTCTTTCTCTAGGTGGGAAGAGATCACCACTAAGTATGTCTCATCTTGACCTAAATAAATATATTTCAAATCAGAGGGCAAAGGTTTTAGGTTAAGCTTCAGTGGCTTGAAGTTAGACAGTAGAGATACTTCATCAGTTTGAAGCAACTCTTCAAATTATGGCCTCCACTAGTTAACTTTAAGTATTGGCATGATATCCAGCATGACGCACATCTCCCTAATCATATCATCATTAAAATCATGGGAGTGGGTCAGGCACGTCTCTAGAGGGTCAGAGGATAAAGTCAGAGGCGTTCTATCTTCCACGAAAGAGTCAATCATGTTAATGTTGAGGAAATCGTCATCATCCTCTAACTGTCTGCCCATGTTAAAAAAGATATTTAACTCTAATGTAATATTCCCGAAGGACATGCTCATGACACCATTCCTACAATTGATGATTGTGTTTGAAGTGGCAAGGAATGGGCAACTAAAAATGACAGGAATCTGAGTGCTTATGTTACTGATGGGTTCAGTATCCAAGACGATAAAATCTACAGGGTAGTAGAATCTGTCAGCCTAGACCAATACACCCTCAATTATCCCTCTCGGTACATGAACAGAGTAGTTAGCAAGTTGTAATGTGGTTAAGGTGAGTTTTAATTTACCCAAACCTAACTGTTTGTACACCGAGTAGGGAATCAAATATACACTCGCTCCTAAGTCAAGAAGTGCTTGCTTAATGCGGTAATTCCTAATTACACAAGCGTTGGTTGGACTACCGGGATCTTTGAATTTTTGTGGCACATCTTGCTTTTGGATGTCACTCACTTTCTTAGTTAAGAAGATTTTCTTTTAAATATTTTTCCATCTTTTGGTCGTACACAAGTCTTTCAGAAATTTGGCATATAAAAGTATTTATTTTACTGTATCAAGTAGAGGAATATTGACCTTCACTTGTTTCAACACCTCTACAATATCCTGAGAGTTAGAGAGAGGTTTTGGTGTAACCAACAATTGGAAAAATGGAGCAACTGGCTTGCCTTGAAGTTCCAGTTCTAATTCTTGTGGAGCAGTGCTAGGTCTATCATCGTTGTCCTCTTCTAAGTCCTTAGGCTTTTCAGCCCTTACCAGAATAGATTTGTCAATTATTTTCCCACTCTTAAGAGTGGTGATAGACTTAGCTTGCTTCATCTGATTTGAAGAGCTGGATTACTTATCTCATATTATGGTTTGGGATTGGGGAAATGTTGGGTTGGAAGAATCCCTTTTTCCCCAATTGAATTTTTTGTCTCACGCCCTTGTTTGGCCTTTGAAATGTCTTGAAGGGTTTACAATATACCCTGAGTGATAAGCTCTTGGTTCTGAATATGTTTTAGAACCGGATCCTCTTGAGGTTTCACTTGATTTGGAATTTGATTAAAGAAACCTTGAGAGTAGCAATTTATCTATTCCTCCAACTGAGATTTGGATGATTTCTCCAACTAGGATTGTATGTATTGGAAGTAGGTCCATTAAAAGGTCTTTGGTAATTGTTCACGACATTGGATTGTTCATTCAACACCTCTTGAAAGACAGATATTGTTGAACAATTTTCGGTTGTGTGAACGTTGCAAGCACGAATACCGTAAACAGTTTCCTTAACCTTATCCTTCTTTAATTCCATGACCTCGAATTTCCTTATGACATTAGTCACTTTAGAATTGATATCCTCGTCCTCTTTCAGGAGATACATTCCACCCATCTCCTTATATTGAGTTGGCCTAGACATGGTGCTTGATTTTGGGTAGGTCTGTCTAAGTAATCCCACACATCATCGACATTTTTATTCATAAATTCCCCATTACACATTGTTTCAACCAATTAACACATGGAATATGTCAATCCATTATAGAAAAAGTGTGTAATGTGTCACGTTTCAAAACCGTGTTGTGGGCATGAATTGACAAGATCATTGAACCTTTCCCAACATTGGAAGAATGTTTCATCCTCCTTTTGGGCAAAGTTCATGATTGACTTTCTAAGGGTGTTCGTTTTATGATGTGGAAACAATTTCTTTATGAACTCCCTTATCATATCATTCCATGTATCAATAGATCTAGGACGTAGTGAATGCAACCACGTCTTAGCTTTCTCTTTCAAGGAAAAGGGAAAGAGTTTCAGCCTGACTGTTTCTTCAGACATGTTTGGAAAATATAAAGTGGTTATGATCTCATCAAACTCTTTCGGGTGTAAATATGGATTTTCATATTCAAGCCCATGAAATTTACGAAGGAGTTGGATTACCCCTGGCTTGATATCCATGTGTCCCGTATTCTGTGGAAAAACCATGCATGAGGGTGTGTTCACCCCTGCCGGTTGTAAATAATCTCGTAAAGTACGAGGTGGGGGTACTTGATACACCTCATTCTCATCCTGCACTTCCCCAACCCTAGGTTGAGGTAGTCCTTCAGGTTGATTGACCAGTTGATTTGTGGCCATAACCTCAATTAACTCTGGGGATCTCGAGTGATGTCTAGTCCTACGATGGATAGTCAATCCCTCAACCAATCCTCCTTCAGTTAAGAGACGTTGAGTATTGTCACAGACCCACTTGGGCATGAAACACTCGCATCCCTCAATCTCAGATTCTAACCTAAACCTAAAAAGGAAGAAAGGAAATAGAAATTTAGAAATAAAAAGAAAAGAGTTGGAAAAAAGTTACCAAATTAAAAGTTTATAAGTTAAAAACCTGTAAAACAAAATAAAACAAGTCAGTTAAAAATAGCAAGTCTAAAACTAGAAAGTTCCTAAAAATAGAAAGTAGACTAAGTTCTAAAAAGGGAAAATCCTAAAACCTAAAAATAGAAAGTTTCTAAAAATAATTAGGAAAGTTCTAAACCCAAAATGAGAAAGTAAGTTAGTTTCTAAAAATAAAAGAGAACCTAGAAATAGAAAGTTTCTAAAGATAGAAAATAAGGCCAAATCCTAAAAATAGAAAAATAGAAAGATTAGAAAAATATTACCAATTTAGAAAGTCTAACTCAAGGTCCTACAAACAGGAAAGTTAGGTTATTTTCTAGAAATCAAATAGAAAAACCTAAACCTAGAATTAAAGACTAGAAAAGCCCTAATCTTAACCTAATTCTAAAACTAGTTAATCTCAGAAAAACGTAACCGTCAATCCCTAGCAATGGCGCCAAAAACTAGTTCACAACCTCAAGTGTAGGGTCGCGATGTAGTAATAATCTTGGTAAGACTAAGGTCAAATCCACAGGGACTGAACCTTGTATGTAATATGAAAATAACTGGAACTAGAACTAGACAAAGATGTAATCTAAATAAGAGGAATTTAAGAGAATAATAATGAAGTATTAAACTAAAACTTGTAAAATTCAAAGGTGAGAAACTAGGGTGCCAAGGATCCACTTGTAGAAATCAAGGAGATCTATGCATGGGAGTAAGAGAAGTCCATGGGTATGGAGAGAAGTCCATGGGTATGGTCGGTCCCATGTCCCGGATCAAATGGACGGTCCAGATCGTCCATCAGAGTGATGGGTATGGCCCACTGAGTATCACAGCATCGGCTACTTACGGACAGTAGCGAAAATTCGAAGGTGGTCAGGTCTTTGGCGTGTTGACCGGACTGACTGGTCCAGTGCGGTGCGAGAGTGCACCGACTGTGCATACGCATGTCCCCAGGTGGGTCCCATCGTGATGTTCATGAGAAATCTGCTCCGTCCATCCTCCCTCTCATCCAATTTAAGGGTTTAATACCAAATTTGAAGCATATCCACCTATCAGGTGGGCCCCAGATCAATGATTTATGGGTTGATCTGTCCGTTGGGCCACTTCCACAAAGATTAAAGGGTTGAATTTCGACGTGTACAGTTAATTTAGGGTCCTCAGGCCATATATAAAGTTTGAGCCAAATGGATGGTGAGAACCCTGTGATCTTGCATTCAGGACAACTTTCAGGCCCCTTTATCGTTAATTTCTTGACTTTCTCGGATCTTCGGCTTACAAATTCTTCGATCTTGGTCCCCTAAGATTCGTCCCTTTGCCTTGGTAATTTTTTAGCATCAAATCCACGCTTTTAGGACCATTTTCAATCACAGCTCCCAAATTTACCTTGCAACATAAACACGATTAAAATAGGGTGTTAAATATTATCATGTACATAAAATTAGGTAATGACTGGGGTCTAATATGCAATATTTGACCTTCAACAACTGCATGCATTTAAATTGGCATGTGCAAGTAGTACCGCACAAAATCTGTAAGGCCCACCATGATGTATGTCTAATTCACATCATCCATCCGGTCTACCAGCTCATTTTGAAGCACCAGCCCAAGAACGAGGCAAATTTGAAGCTCTAGTGGATCACACCATGGGAAACATGGGTCCTAATGACATCCACCATTGAAAGCTAAAACTTGTTCATAAGGTCATACCAACATAGATAAAAGTAGATCATAAATATCAACTTGATCCAAAACTTTTATAGCCCCCAAAAAAGTTTCAACGATGGGCATTCAACTCCTATTGTTTCTCATTGTGTGGTGCACTTGAGCTTTGGTTTTGCCTCATTTTTAGGCTCATGCCCTAAAATGAGCTAGTGGAACGGATGGACGTACGGCATATTTAAGACACATACATCATGGTAGTCCCCACCATTTTTCTGTATATCACCTTCTCCATTGTCAGTTTTTGAAATTTAATACCATCAAATAGGGTTTTGCCAATGTCAAGATTGAGGTAGCTACCTTAGTTACAATAATAAGTAATTATTATTTATTTTAAAAATCAAAAAGCCGCTAAAGCATAAGAAAATTACACTTCATATTAGTAGGAGAGAGAAGAGACATTGGTGTCTCACACAAATTCCTCCAAAATAGGTTCATTGAAACCCTCCACATACTCAATTTGACTCAAATCGATGCTCAATAATTATAAATTAAAAGGGGTTTTACAAGAAAATTTTCGAGAGCATATGATATTTTCATAACATGCTTTGACTATATTTATCAAAACATTCCTGTAACTATACGGATGGAGGATGAAAGTCAAAATTACCACTGATGGGGAGATTTTCGAAGAATAGAAGGCGGCTTTCCCAGTGCAGATGTAAATTACACTCCAGAAATCAAAAACTATATCGTTCCCAACGTGTTGTATTTCTGAAAATCCAATTCGATCATTAGTTACATGACCTAATCTAGGTGTAGGCATAAAAATGTGTCCCATTTCTTATTTAGGTGGGCCATATGATTGGAAATAGTGTACACAATAATGCCCACCAAAATATTTCCCTCTATGTGACCCACTTGAACCATGGATTATCTTGATTCTTGAGCCCTGGGTTGGCCTAAAACTTTTTATGGAATCTAATAGTTGGAGTGGATTGCTTGTAATATTCATGATGTGCCCTGCAAAACAAATCAACATTGGACATCTCTCTTAACTGTTTCCTATGGTGTGACTCACCTGAATCACAAGTCAACTTATTATTATTATTATTATTATTATTATTGTTATAGGCCTAATGTCGGACCTGGCTCGTGACATGTTAGACCCCAAGTTTGGCATCCTGCACCTATACACAAAGTCCTGAGCTCGGTGTCTGACTATAAATTTTAGAGATTATTATTATTATTATTATTATTATTATTATTTTCCTTTAGTAACCACAATGGCGTCCTAGAGAGTATTTAACTGTAGGTGTTTAGACGCCATTGTTTCCTGAGGTGTGGCCACTAGGTCCTTGGATCTGATTTTTCAATTCATAGCCTTAAATGATATGGAGAAATGGCTGAACGGAGTATATGAAAGCTACATACATCACGATGGGGTCCTGCAGTGGCCCCACCTGTTGGGTCTGTGGCACAGCACGCTGCTGTGGACGGCGCGCGTGCTGCTGCAGGTTGTGGTAGAGCAATGTGAGCTGCGGTCCCCATTTTTATGTACTTTTTTTTTCTTCTTCATTTTTTTCGCCTTTTATGTTGATATGTTGAATGGCAAACAGACATAATGGTAGGCCATGCGAACTATTCAACATTGGGAATTCAATCCCGCTGCATGGTCCGTGTGAACTCAGGATCTTGCCCATTTTGGGCCCATAACCTGAAATGGTCTGAAAAATTAGATGGATGGTAGGGATCAATCACATACATCATGGTGGACCAGCAGGGGGCCCACCTGCTGCAACGTCCAGGGCAGTGGGCTCGCTGCTAGCTATTGCTGTGGCCTTTTTCCTCTCTCTCTCTCTCTTATATATATATATATATGTGTGTGTGTGTGTGTGTGTGTGCGCGCGCATTAGGTAAGGCCACCCCAGTGGGGCCAGTCAAAACGAATGGTTTGGATTACATATAAGCAACATAACAGGTCCACAGTGGGTCCCGTAATAACTGGATCAAGCTTATTTCCATCTGGCCCTTTCATCCAGATATTTTTGACATTATGAACAAGTTGGACTGCTGTAAACATTTCAGTAGGGCCCACGTTCAGTAGGTCCCACAAACACTACAAAAAATATAGCTATTAGGGACGTTTTTAGCACAGGCAGCCACAACAAACCGCCACTGTAGCTGAAATGAGAGGCGTTTTCATGTGGCCGCCCGTGTACAACACGGCCACCGCCGCTGTTTTGAAAAAAAAAATCTCCCAATTACAGCCCTATTCCCGAATCGAAAATGCATGCGCCCATCCCAAATTCTATCTCGCCTCTTCTTCTCCCACCTCTTTTCTACCAAAACCCATCTCCCCCTTCTCTCCTCCCTTCAATATCCTACCGAAATTCTCTTTCTCTCTCTCTCTCTCTCTCTTGCCCCTACGCCCCGATTCCCTTCCTCTCTCTCTCTCTCTCTCACCCCATATGCCCTCGATTCCCTTCCCTCTCTCTCTCCCACCCCTTACGCCCCAGATTCCCTTCCCTCTCTCTCTCTCTCTCTCTCTCTCTCCCGGCCCTCTACTCCCCGATTACCTTCCATCTCTCTGTCTCTGCATCTCATTCCTGTCACAAATCTCCCAAGTTTTGAGATTGCTCCAGGTTTTGAGAGAGCAGCGAGCAAATAAGGTCTCAATGTTTCTCTCTCTCTCTCTCTCTCTCTCTCCCTCTCTCTCTCTCTTTGAATCTTTAATGGTTTTGTTTACTTGTCTGGGTTTGGGGTTTTACAGGAGGAGATTCACTGGATCATTTGCTTCCTTTGATTTCTAGGGTTTTGTTGTTTCTATGCTATGTTTTGAATAGAAGGGAAGGTACATGGTTTATAGTTATCATTATTCTTATCAGCATGATTTGTTCAATTTCTAGGGTTTTTTCCTTATGATGGGAGGTACAACATGGAATGCTAGTTTATCAAAGCATATTTGGTTGATCGATTGATTGCTATGTTTTTTATCAAGATTAGATAATTCAAGAGTAGGTTCTACTCGTGCCATCTACCCTTTCTGTTCCGTGGCTTTTGCTCTCAACACCCACACACTCCCTCTCCTTCATCCCTTTAGAAAGCATGGGGAAGTCATATCCCACTATGAGCGATGAATACAAGTAGGCAATTGAGAAATGCAAGAGGAAGCTCAGGGGACTCATTGCTCTGAAACATTGTGCCCCCATTATTCTTCAATTAGCATGGCACTCAGCTGGTACTTACGATGTTAAGACGAGGACAGGTGGTCCATTTGGGACAATCAGGAAGCTGGCTGACCTTTCTCATGGTGCCAACAATGGCCTTGACATCGTTATCAGGCTCTTGGAACCCATCAGGGTGCAGTTCCCCATCTTGTCTAATGCTGATTTTGACCAGTTGGCTAGTGTTGTTGCTGTAGAAGTTCCTGGAGGGCCGAGGTTCCTTTCCATCTTGGGAGGGAGGACAAGCCTGAACCCCCTCCAGAAGGCTGCCTTCCAGATGCCACCAAAGGTTCTGACCACTTGAGGGATGTATTTGGTCACATGGGTCTCAGTGATCAGGACATTGTTGGGTGGACACACCCTGGGAAGGTGCCACAAGGAGCGCTCTGGATTTGAGGGAGCTTGGACTATCGATCCCCTGATCTTCGATAATACCTACTTCATAGAGCTTCTGAGTGGAGAGAAAGAGGGTCTTTTCCAGCTTCCAATAGACAAGGCCCTTCTTAGTGATCCAGTTTTCCGTCCCCTTGTTGAAAAATATGCACGATGAGGATGCTTTCTTTGCAGATTATGCTGAAGCTCATTTGAAGCTTTCTGAATTGGGATTTGCTGAGCGCTGATTTGAAAATCTTAATGATGTGGAGGGAAGTAGGGATGAAAGTTAAAATGGGTTGTTAGTAGTAGTGATGATGACTACTATCGAAATAAATACAAGGCCTCAAGTCTTCATTTTGATTTACCGAATTTCTGTGGCAATGAGCTATTTGGCTTTTAATGTTCTGTTTTTTGTGGCTCAAGTACTGAAATATTAGGGAGTGATATATTTTCTCCTTTTTGGTAATATGAAGATTAGTTTGTGCAAATGTTATGTTTTTTTTTTTTTTTAAAAAAAGATAATTCAAGAGTATCGTTTCCAATTTAGATCCATTTTGAAAACCATATGCGAAGTTGTAGGCACCATTAAAAAAAGGATTGATTTGATACATTTCATATCTGGATATTTGATGTTGAAAAAAAGGATTGATTTGATACATTTTATATGTGGATATTTGATGTTGAGTTCAATTTCTAACTAGCCATCACGGGTTTTCTTTCTATTAGTGTTAGCTTGGTAAATGCCATGCAGCTGTTGGATGGGTTTGAATGTTTTTGGTCAAGTTTCCAGAGGGTGGGGCCGAGGCCTTAATTTTCAATCTTGATGGGTACAACTGTGGTTTAGATCCGACAACATTTTCCATTTTGGCCCAAGATCTTGCTCTATAACAATTATGCGGCTGCAATTTAGATCCTCACCAATGGTAAATAAGTCGGTGGTGCCCCCTACATTTAGGCCCCACCCAGATGTCCATTTTCCACATCCATTTTAGATTTGTAAAGTACTAGAAGGTTTGGAAGTCTTCATAGAAATTGTATGATCCTCCAGTCTTCTTTTTTTTTGTTAGTGGGTTGCTGTTTAATCCTGTCCATTGATGGAATGTGAGCTATGTAGTTTGTACCATATGCTACTTTGTGTGTAGTATCTATTACATGTGACTTAAAGCTATTTTAATGAGCTACGTAGGTTGAAGGTAGTGTAAGCTATTTAAGATACTGGTTGAAACTTCTCATTTGGCCAACTTTTTTGTTTCTTCTAAAGGCTTTATAGTTGTCATTGTGGTGCTAGCAAAGCATGAGTCTTATTTTTGTTAATTTCATCTTTTGAATATAGCAATAGCATTTCTTCAGCAATGTGGGTATTATTTCTCTTGTTATAATGCTTTATGGAGGCTTGCTTATTATTATAATGAATGCCTACCATTCCATGCCCCTCCGAACTGTATTTGCCAAGCTAGCTGATGTGTCAAGCATCCAAGCTATCTATACTCGCTGTTTAGAGTGGAATGTTAGAACAATATTCATGTAGCCAACCCCAATTAACTGGGTTAAGGCTAAGAAGAAGTAGACAATGATGATCTTGTATTTCTATCTTGTGTGTGTGTGTGTGTGTTTTTTTTTTTTTTTTTGATTGATTTGTCTAAAATGCAAGTATATGATGTGTAGAGATGCAGAGAGTGCAATTGTAATAGTGACTGCTGGACATGAAGGACTAAGATTTTGGGACATACGGTATGGATGAATGCTTGGTTCACTAGTCTTTTCAAATGAAATATCACTTAGCTCTGTTTTTTTTTTTTTTTGATATATTTTCATGCTTCTTGATTAGCAAGATGTGACTTGGTGACCAAGTTTTGTCATTATTGGTGATTGCAATTGGATGCATGTCTTTCTGGTGTTAGTGTAAATATTATTGAGTAAATGTTCTATATTCTTTAGTTCCTTCTTACTATTGGGAAAGATAGTAATTTTTTTTTCATGTGTTGTTTCAACTTGTTACAGTTCATTGGAATAAGCGATGCTTGTTGGTTTGTTAAACACATGATAGCAAACCACATGTTTGTGATGTAGGTTGAGGTATTATGTTTCTTTTCTTTTTCTCTCTTTTTAATTTAATAATGCAAGTTTCTATTTAGATGTACCCGAGGCTTGCAGAACACTTGCAATACTGATTCAGGAGATGGATACTAATCATCAATTGCCCATTGTTCAAGGCATTGAGAGAAACAGGAACCATTTCATGTTCGCCTCTGTTTCGAGGGTCCTTTTCGGTAGGACTTGAAAATTTAAATGGATGGATAATTAGGGTGGAAAAAAATGATGCCTGCTCAGTTCCTCTAACCAAGGGACATCCAATATGTTAGAAGAGAGTTTGATCTATGGCTTGAATGAACTTGGTTAGCATGGGATGCTTAGAAGCATGGAATGAACTGTAAGGTCCTGTTGCATCGGAACTTGAATATTATCCCGATGCATCTCATTTGCAAAATGGAGGCCCTTTTTTGTGGCAAATCTGAACTATTGGTGTGATGGTTCCCACTATGGATGGGTTGTCTTAAAAGATTTCAAGATTGGAATTCTAAACCATTCTAACTGTGACTTTAGTTTGGACTGCTGTTGTTTTCTTCTGATGGTTCATTATGTAATCTACAGATCTCAGACTTGGGAATCTTCTGATCTGAAAGATTTTTAGGACCACCCACCCAGTGTGGGTTTCTTCAAATCAGCAGTTGGACCCTGAACGGTGTGCCCTACATGTACAAAAAGGTGCATTGGGAGTTGGGACATCATTCATGTTATGATGAATTGTGACACAATAATATAGAAAAAAAAGTCATTTAGAGAACTCCAAACCCTTTTGTCCATCAGATTCTTTAGTTTGGGCTGATATAGAAATCTTGGGTGGATGCTGCACAAAATGTTCATCTGCATTTGAAATCACTATTTGAATTACAGTTTTCCTGCTACAACTGAAAAATAGTGGATTCATGCTACCTTTGTTTACATAGATACAATTTTACACGTTCCTATCTCACACATCTTGCAGAAACCTATGCCTACTGATTTTATTTTTATTTTTCAATTCTTAGTTGTCTTTCTTGTATCCATAATGCATATGACCCAATTTGATTGTATTCCTAGACTAACTAGAGTAATAATGTCTTATCCTTTAATCGGCGGTTTTTGAGGTGTGTATGATGTTGAGCATTTCGTCAGGTCACTGAGGTATGATGTACGGATTGTTGAAAGTAAAATAATCAGCAATCCAAATTTGAAGGGAAAAATAAGATGGTTAATGCTATCTTCTTAGTGCAAGTTCTTAGTTATGCTCCATCAACATATTAGAGCCCAAGGGCTCCTAGGATTTCTTTTTCTTCTTATGCATTTTTTTCGTCCCTTACATCTTCATGTATCATACAATTTATCATGCAATGCTAGGACTATTTTCTTTTGTTTCTTCTATTTGGATATTGACGGTTTTCTTTTTTCTTTTTAGATAATTATTTTGACATATTTCAAAGAACTCAAGTGGGTTTTTCTTTTCCTTTCCTTTTTTCCTTTCTTTCTGGAAGACGACCCTGAAATGGCATTTGGTTGTTTTTGTTTTTGTGAATTTGGCTCTCGAATGCTAGAAAACGGTAACTTTCATTTTGGGTTTTTAAATTCCTAAGGCCTCAACTATAGAAATTCAAAATTCAAATCCAATTTTTGGATTTTTGGATTCAAAATTATTTGGCATTTAGAGAGCCAAAGTTTCTATGGCCTATACATGGATGACCTGACCTTTTGTTGTGAAGATGTAGAAAGAAATAAAAGAGTTAATTCAACAGTGAGATCTTGCTCAATCTCATCTCAAGGGCTCATTTATATTTACTACTCTAATTCTCTATAACTTTCTTACTTTATATGCTTCACATAGCTTCTTACATGTTGGCAGGTTTTGAAATGGCTATAATGATTACGCTTGAGTTTAAAGCAATCTACAGCCACTGAGAAGAGAGATTCTGAAGATGGTAGCAGATATTTGTGCAGTTGATGATATCATATGATGAATTGATGATTGTTTAGTACATTATAGCTAGTTCTGAGACCTGATAGGTACAAATGCCATAGTTGTTGTTGTTGTCCTTCCTGGCAAGCATAAAATTCCATCCAGTCATTTCTCAGTTTTTCCTCATTTTGATATAACCTTTCATTCAATGTAGACAGTGGATGTATTTTTCTCATTAACTATTTGTAGGCCACCGACTGAAAAGCTAGGATCATTCAACCAGGAAGATTTTCAGCATATGTATGGTTGGGCCTATGAGGCATGAGGCCAACAACCTGCATCACCAAACCTGGGTCTGAGTTGTATGGAATTTAGAACCATTGATCTTCATTCTTGCGGTGGTCCTGTTAAATATATGAAGTTTTCAATTGTTTTCACCACTCATGTCAAGGAGATTTTACTATATGAATATGTGGGAGCATGTGCACCCAAACTGACTGATCCAATTTAATCGGATTTACTAATTGGGGTTGGATTCAAGCCCATGAAACCTGAACTGACAATAAATCATGCCTAGATCAGATATATGAATTTGTAGTCTTTTCCTTTATTTGATTATATTTATCATTTAAATCATATAAAGGCAATCTTCAGGTGTGGGATTCTAACTCTGAACCTCTCTGTATCCAAAGCTATTTTGATTCTAATTCTGAACCTCTCTATAAATCACATAGTTGTTAGGCTCACTGTGATGTGTGAGTGCCATCTAACCTATCCATTATATGCATGACCCAAAAATCTAGCCTGATCCACAACTAAGGTGGGCCACACAAAGGGAACAATGGAGGACATTTGAGGGGGAGTGACACCATACAAAGTTCCAGATGGAATGTGGGGTCCACAATGTTATGAAAGCAAGCCAGTTGAGAGAGTAGATGAGCCTTCCCCTGTTTACAGTAAGGGGAGGCGAGTGGCTAAACCCTAAGCTGGCGATGATTATAGACAGATCTAGGGGTCAGGTCCTGATGAAGATAATAGAAAAGAGCTGTATGACTTGGAAATTGTCGTCACAATGTTCCTGCAAATTTAGTGTTGAGATGGCTCTAGTCTTCTGGAAGTAGTCTTCTAACCCGAAATCCGCAATTCTGACTTGGAAATTATCGTCAAGCAGTATATTGTCGGGTTTTATATCTCGGTGTATAATGCAGACATGGAATTCCTCGTGCAGATATGCAAGGCCCCGAGCCACACCAATGATTATATCGAATCATTGTTTCCAGTTGAGGGACCCATGCCTGTTGCCTGTGAGGAATCCCGTAGAATTGTATTCAGCCCAAAGCAAAGAAACAAAAAATATAATGCATTACCATATTCATCATGAGATACCAACTTATGTACCTATCATTGCAGTTTATTGCATTAGTGCTATCAGTAATCAGCCAACATGGGTTGGTGCTGTTGTTGTATAACTTGTATTGATTAGTAGGCTTTGGGAGAGTGCTTTGTTATGTAAATTGCATTCAAATTTTTTCCTGGTAGCATCATGGAAAAATTGTCACACTTAAGTGTGCAGAATTTAGTTGTATTACATAAATAAAGTGACATGGCCTTCTTTTGTTCTAAAAATTATATCATTTACAAGTATGAAATAAAAAATTCAGTTGGACTCCTTTCACAAGGCTGTGGGTGGGTCATTGAGAAGAAATTTCTACATGCAGGTTTTTTGTATCTTGTTTCTATGTGTAATCCCACTACCTACTTGACACCCAAGCTATGCGTTCTATTGTATTCCTTCTAAATTAATAGTGAGTCAGAAATTATGATGTTCTCTACATGGTTTTTAGCTTTGGAAGTGATATTCCAAGATCAATGCAATAGATGAATTTCTTTAAAACATTTGCAAAGGCTTCAACTTCAACAAAACACATGGAGGACTCGTAGCTACAAATTCTCCAAGATGAAAGAGGATACTTCTTCGAATCTTCTCTGAGCGAAAAGGGCGTCAAGGTGAATTGTGTCATTTTCTTTTCTTTTACATTGTTAGGCATTGACCGATATTCACATAGGTCTTTTCCTTTACATTGCTAGGCTTTTATTGCAGGTCAGTGTATACTCACCCTTTGCAAGGATGGTGGGAGTTGGAATTGGTTGGGAGCAACAAAGAAGAAGAATGGACCCCATGACTAATGAACTGTAATTCACAAACTGCACTTGAGATTTCATTGGCACAGTTGATTACATATTTTGCACAGGTAAATTTCCTTGTTACAAGATGACTTTGCCTGAGCTTTCTTTCCCATTCTCTTGCCTTTAATATCTGTATTATGTCATTATTTATTTATATATATGGTTCAGATATTGATAAAAACTTCTACTAGTTGGAACTTTGTGATCCAACACATATGGTGAGCATTGAAAGTTCAGCAAAGCCAACAAGTTTACTGTGAATGATGGTCACAATTCAATTAAAATTTAGCACGTGTAGAGAACAATTCAATGGGAAAAAAAAATATGATCTTGGATCATTCAAAGTCAACATGGTATTATCTATGGATCAGTAGAAAAAAAAAATCAGGTTTCAAAAAATACGTACAAATCCACATATAGAATTAGGTTGGGAAAGACACAATAATCCACACCATTCGGGAGAAGAAATCTGATCACCTAGAAGAAGAATCTGGTTTTTGGTGACAGATTTAGCAATTTATACTCAAGAAAATTAAACAACTTAGGATCTAGGTTGGGAAAATTTCACCAAGCTCTAATTTGAATTTGGGAGATAAATTTTACATATAAGATAAATTCATCATGACTTGAAAATGTAAAGCATGTATCAATTTTGTTATATAACATTCATTTCTTTGTGACATTCATGAGGAAGTAGGACTTATTTACATGAACAGATCAACTGTAAGATTTGAAACAATACTTTTGATATGTAGAAAAGTAGATGAGAATTTAGATATCTATATGTAATTTGTTTGGTCTCGATTTTGACTACTTGTTTTTCTTAGAATCAGAATTTATCCATTGAATTTGACCAAAATTTCATTGTTTAAATATCTTTTCATGGATCTATCTTACAACAATTTCAGTGGAGATTTGCAGTCTCATTCAGTAATTTGACCAATCTTAACATTCTGTAAGCATGACAATAGACCTACACTTGTTCTAATCATGTGTACTTGTTCTCGCATTCATCTCCTTTGTTAATACTTCTATAATTTCTCCAATGTCACTTACGTAATAACAACCAATTCTTTGGATCGAACTACTTCTGGATAAAGCTCCTTTATCGAACCGTATGTCTCAAACTCAAGTGTGTTCCTAGCAAGTCTTTATACATGTTTTATTTTTGTAATCTTATTCCAGTTTTGATTCAACTACTTTTATTTGTCAAGTAACATCCAAAACAACCACTTTAGCAAAGTGTTATCCCAAAGCATTTTGAAACAATTCCAATTCTCGGTATCTACGCCCATATATTCTTTTACACACACAGAATGTTTTTAATGGATTTCACCTACTAATTTCTCTATTCCTTGACAGTATTGAGGGAACTGTGTTTGTGACTGGGGTCGTGCATTCTCTTTCACCTTATAACCCTCACCACAACAAGTCAATTGGTCTAAGTGAAAGTAATGCCCTAACAACCAAGTCAAGTGGCCTCAAGAACTATACCTCTCTCAAAGAGGATATCCATAATCACAAGCAGCTGGGACCTGGAACAATAACTTACACAGTTGGTGCAGCAGTATTTGTAGTAAGCTGTGTTGCGGCCCTTATTTCAATCCACATCTGTATCTCACATAAACGTAAGCTTAAGAGATTGGAGATTATCCACCGCACTTCACGTCGTCTTCCGATTAGTACACCAATCAAAGGTAGCATTTTCCCCTCAGAACTTTATCTTCTAAATAAGAAACTAATTTCTATTTGAATACTCTTTACTCTATAGATTTTCTCTTTCCGTTCTTTGAAGCTGAGTACTTGTTTTTCTCTTTCCGTTCTTTGTTCAGGTATTTGCACTTCTAAATAAGAAACTAATTTCAATTTGCTTACAATTTGTATTGAGGGACTAGTCTCCAAATTTAAATTTGTTTCTTTTAAGTTGGGACATGAAATGAACATCACCAAATCTTCACTAATTGTTTCACTTGTGCACCCGAACACAGACTATATATGAGCTTTGCTATAAGCCCATACACACATGCCGACCCGACCCACCATTATGGATGGTCTGGCCTATATATCAGGCCAGTCCACTGATCAGATGGGAGAACGTGAAAGCAATGGAAGCTTTAAAAATAAAGATTGCCCTTGTTGACATTCAATGCACCCATCCCATGAGTGGGCAGGCCTAGTCCTTAGGCTGGGTCACGTTAGACGTTGAAACCTTCCTAAGGTCCACCGTGATGTTTATTTGAGATCCAACCTGTTCATAAGTTAATACAAACATTAAAGAAGGAAAACACAAATATCAGCTTGATCGAAAACTTTTGTGGCCCTTAGAATTTTTTAACGGTGGGTGTCACTTCTATGGTGGGGTCCGCTCGAGATTTGGATCTGATTCATTCTTTGGCTCATGCCCTAAAATGATCTCTCCAAATGGATGAACGGTGTGGATACAAAACATACACCATGGTGGGACAATTGAACTAGGTGACGTCACTTCAGTAGTGACTCTCGCTACTCGACCTGTCAGTAGCTAATCCACGTCCTCTGATTGACGGTGACAATGCATCGAGTTGGATTGCACTACGTGTCGAGTTTGGGCCCAAAATCCTAGGCCTGGCCCCTCGGTTGGGCTTGGGCCATGGCCTCATACTTCAGGTTGGGCTTGTCTTGTTAATCAATGCTGGGCTCAGACGCAGTCCATCAACATCCAACACCCTTACTAATCAGGGCTATTAATGGGAACGGCGTCATGCTGGGCTCAAGCAGACTTGGGTTTACTTTTTAAACTTGCAGGTTGGGCTCCACAAACTTGACTCGAACTTGGTTGGACCCTATATGATTCATACGAGTCAGAGCTTACTCAGTTGAGTCTCGACCTGACTCGAGATTGAACGAGTCGGTTTGAATCATCGAGTCTTTTAAGCATGTTGGGTCTGGCCTGATTTTTAGGCCTGAGAGAAGAAAAGCTGGGCCCATCTTGAATATAAACAATGTTATGTGTTAAGGCCCAGTTTGATCTTCAAATAAGCCCACTTATACTTGTGTTTCTAATCTTGTAATCTGTTTTATCTTAACAGCCTGGAGCTATGGTACAACACTATATTGGTTCTACTAACTGGACATGAAAAATGCTGAAATTGCTATAGATTCTCTCTCAATCTGGTACTTGAAAGCCCATCTTCATCATACCCTTTGTTCCATGGTTTTTAACTGGGTGACTTGGAGGATGACTCATGGTTTCGAACTGGATCAAACTCGACTGAGTCTGAATCAACTCAGATGAGTCAGAAATACATGCTTTTGTTTGTCAATTTCAAGATTATGATTACAAAAACTCATTCATTTCTTCGCCTGACCTCAACATCAATGGGTGGGAAATGATGATAGCACTTGGTTTTATAACAAATGGTCGTATCTGATGAATAAGAAGACTAACCATGCATTTAAACTTTCATTTGTGTCACATGTTCTGTTAAAGACATTGACCGTTGATTAGCTCTTTCATCTGAAGGAGCAGTTTGCACTATTGGAGCCGAACAAAAATGGGTGCATCTCTCTAGAGAACATCAGGATGGTTAGTTTCTTTCTTTTAATATTCAGATTTGTTCTGTGGATATGACTTTTGATGGTTGCAATGGTATCTTCCTCTGCTATTGATGTTTCCAACCATCATATTCTTGGCCAGGCCTTGTTGAAAAATGCAACCGATGCAATGAAAGAGTCCCGCATTCAACTATGCTTCTCAGCCCATTACAGGAAAACTTCCCAGGGAGGAATTTGGGCTCATTGCAAGAAAAGGGCCTACATTACACATAGTGGACACGTGATCATGGCTAATGAGGTTGGTGTTGTAGACATTTGCCAGAAGATGTGGCTAGGAAAGGAAGACATATGATCGGTCTAGAAGGGGACCTTACTGAAACAATTCATGTGGAAGGCTATGAAAGGAAGACATTTATAGTTTGTTTTGAAAACTTTAAATAGACCATTAATTGTTTTGTTGATATTGTGCTAATTGTTGTCTTGATGAATGTTAAATTATTGGGTAATTCAAATTCGTGTCATTCAATCATAGGTTTTTGATAGTTATGCAGATAGAGATTTGATTGTAGGACAACAATCATAGGAAAGGATTAGTCAGAATCAACAGGAATTTGTGTGAAAGGATTAGTAAAGAATTAGTAGGAATTTCTATTATCGGCACTTTTAGCGGCGTTTCTCAATCTCTAATCAGCACTTGTTTCATCTTTAGCGGCATTTCTGGTAACTTTTCTAGGTGCTTTTAAAGTTTTTAGGGGCGCTTTTCTAGTTTTTAGCGACAGTCACTAGAAGCGCTGCTAAAGTATAGTAAGCGCCGGTAAAAATCCACTATTGGCGGCGGCCATTAAAAATGCCGCTAAAAAGGGGCTACCGCTGGTAAAAAATACAGCGACGCCCCCCTTTAGTGGCACATGCCCGACTGCCGGTAATTCTTTTACTGGAGATTTTTTGGACTTTTAGGGGCGGTTTTGGCCGCCGGTAAAGGTCTATTTTCTTGTAGTGAAAGTTTTTGGATCAAGATAGTATTTTTGTTCTCCCTATCATCCAAACTGCTAGATTATCCTATTAGATCTTGATCTCCACCGTGGGTCCGCCTTCTTAGGATCCCACTACTACATCAAAGAAAGACAAAATTAAGGAAATCCTACAAGGGGAACGTGAGAGAGGGGAAGTACACTCACATTGATGGAGTTCAGGTGTACGACACAAAGGATACCATTCGTTTCGTACCAGCGCCGCATCACATTGACATAGGTTTTGAGTTCTCGGGTCCCATTCTTTCAGCTACATACTTGTACACTCTATTCGGGTCTTCCAAAATGCCAAATGTCATATGGAAAGCATTGGAGGTGTATTGTCAAGTAGGTTGGAGTCGCGGATATGGGTAAAATGGCGCTAAACAAATGCATGAGATAGGTGAGCCAAGCAGTAAGACTTAGTGACTTTATATATTGCTCGAGGGTTGGAAAATCACCCTGACCTACAGTGTCGGCTACTTTTTATCTCGGCTTTAGTTGTCACTTTGGCCCGCGACCTAATCTCAGGTACCGACCTAACCTTAGGTACCAATCTAACCTTAGGAATTGAAACATCCAGACAAAATCCCACACCGTATATGGGTGGGACTGCCTAGCAAGATCTCAGCCGAAGATCACGCCAATCGAGGCATAATCGGAGAAATATCTTAGAGCATATTCATACTACAATACGGGTCCCTCCAGCATGTCTAACAAATCCACTTGGATACGCATACAACCCATAAAGCTTATAACTACATTCTCTGCCATCAGAGAGAGGTACGCACAAATATCCTGATTCAACTACGCCCACTGTGAGCCCATAAGCCTGACTTAAGCATCGAAGGCTCCTCGACCAAAACTGGAGCCCTTAGTGTCTATTTGTTCATCACCTTATACAGGTGTAAAAAAAGCTCGTGGGAAACAAATGAGGATCGATCAGATTTAAGCATAAACAGTTTGACGTCATCTGTGGGAATGACAACAAAGCCACCTTAAAAATTCCCTTTACATCAAGAGAATCATCAGCCTTTCATATGCTTAGTGATGGGTAAAGGAAAGAAAAATGCTCTGACTGTTATTACTGAGCCAATACTCCTACCAAAAGACTATCCCGAGACCTCCCAAATGTCACAATTAGACCTAACCACCCTTAATCGATGGTTGCGTAGAGGTCCCAAAATCAAGGAGGGCGGCTCATCTCTCTAGAAAGCAAGTCAAGGCCCTGACCAAAAATTTTAATCGAATCATGCGCATATTAGAGCGACAACACCCCCTCCCCGACTAGGGTGCGACATCAGGAGCAGTTTCCACCCAGTCTTGACCTCCACAATCACCACATGACTCGTATGTAGGGAAGGATTGACCAACACGAAGCAAGTGCATCCCCGCGCAAACCATGGAAGAAACTAAGCTTGCCGAGTCCGATTTGCACCACGCCTTAGAGAAGAAGAGACGAGGAAAGACTCCTGAAGCCACAACAGAAAGCGAAGTCCCACGGGAAACAGAGTTGAGGGAGATTCGAGACTAACTTGGAGATATCCAGTAGGAGTACTGAGCGAAGGCCCCTACCTCCGTTGATGCATTGCTAAAGGAAGCTAAGCCCCTGTTCATGGACGACATCATGCGATCCCAACTGTCGTCTAGGTTCTGGATGCCCCAAATTATCCCATATACAGGGTCGAGAGACCCGACCGAACATCTAGAATCTTTATGAGCCTGGACGGAGCTCCATGGTGCTACTGGAGCTGTAATGCGCAGTGCATTCTCCCTGACTTTGTCAGGAGCTACGTGGAAATGGTATAGACACTTGAAGTCGAAATCCATCAATTCTTTCACTCAACTCAGTAAGGCTTTCATCACTCAGTTCATCGGTAGGAATGACAAGAGAAAGCCATCAATCCACCTCCTTACGATCACTTAGAGGGAGGACAAGCTACTAAGAGACTACATCACCTGTTTCAACACTGAGGCCGTTCAGGTTGATAGTTACTCCGACCAGATAGCTCTGGCTGCCTTGGTAGTAGGCCTTAAATAAGGAAAGTTCCTCTTCTCTATTAGTAAGAACCCCTCAACCAGTGTTTGAAATATCAGTATCATGCAATGTAACGCAACCGTGGGATATAGATACGTATCGGTTATCGCACGGGATATATCGTTTGTATCGCGTAATTTATCACACTTTTTGAGAAACATGGGGAAACATTGGCAAAACAGTTGATTTTTTTTTATGAAACTTCAAGGATTATTTAAAAAGACCTTAATACACACTTTTAAATCATAAAATCTCAAGAAAGAAGTGCACATAATAAATTTCCTTTGTATAAGGTCCTAAGTTATGTGTTATCTGATTAAACTAATGTAAATATATTCAAATATGATGCAAAACATTTATAAATGCATAAAGATGTCTATGAAAACATAAGTAATGCATTCGAAAGCAAAAGATATATTAGAAATTAGAAACATACCTATTAATGATGTGTGTATTCAATATCCCCGTCCATCTGTTTTTCCATGTCATTTTATGACATTATCCAAAAAATGAAGTAGATCCAATAATCAGGGGGACCATACCATAAGAAACAATTGTGATTGACCATTAATGGCCACAAAAGTTTTGGATCAAGCTAATAATTATTTTTTTTCCTTCATTCAAACTTATGTGTACCACGCAAGTGAAAATAGTTGGAATTGATGCTACCATAAAAAACAATAGGGCCCACCTTGATGCATGCACGACATATCTGCATCGTCCATTGGTTTTACAACCTGATTTTAGGGGTTGGTTTAAAAAATGAGACAGTTACAAATTTCAGGTAGATGTCGACCACTTCGCATGAAATAGTAGTTATTGACCATTAAAAATTGTAGGCCACAAAGTTTTTTGGATCAATATGATATTTGTGTTTTCCTTTCATCCAAGTCTGTGTGAACTTATCAACGGGTTAGACGGTCACAATGAACCTTAGGAAGTTTTCAATAGTGGGGCACCGTAATGTTTGTAAGAAATCTACCCCCTCTATCCATTTTGTGAGCTTATTTTAAGACTTAAGACAAACATTGAGTAGGATCCAAGACTTAAGTGGGTTGTACTAACAGAAAAGGTGGGTAGGGAAATTCCTACCATTGAAACCTCCCCGGGTCGATAGTGATGTTTACATTCCATCCGCACCATTCATAAAGTCATTTCTACTGGTATGAACTGAAAACACAAATATTAGACTGATTCAAAACTTATGTGGCCCCACAAATATTTCAACTGTGGACATTCAATCCTCACATTTTCAGCCCACCCCCATGTCCTAAAATGAGCTCGAAAAATGGATGGGCGGGGTGGATTTCTCACAAACATCACAGTGGACCCCACCTAAGTTTCCACACAGGAACTTCCTGCAAAGACTTTCGCAGGAAATCCATGTTCGTGAAAGACATGGATTGGCTACTCCCCTGACACCAACCTCAGGGCTGGTGGTCGGTGCTCTGTGGGCCCCACCATGATGTGTGTGTTTCATCTATTCCATTCATCCATTTTTAAATATCATTTTAGGTCTTTATCCCAAAAATGAGAGGGATATAAATCTCAGGTGGACCACACCACAGGAAAACAATAGTGATTGGATATCCATCATTTAAATCCTCCTAAGGCCCACTGTACTGTTTATTTGACATCCAATTTGTTGATTAGGTCCTAAAGACCCAGATGAAGGGAAAAAATAAAGATCAACTTGATCCAATACTTTTATGGTCCCCAAAATGTTTTTAATAGTCGAAGTTCATTCAACATTGTTTCCTGTAACGTGGTCCACTTGAGACTGGGATATACCTCATTTTCTGTGTAGTAACATAAATTGATCTAGAAAAATAAATGGATGGAATGGATGAAACACATACATCAAGATGGGGCCCACAGAGTGGCAGGGGAAGTAACCAATCCGTTTCCATCCGTGAAGATGAGCGCTAAAAATTCTCAAGCTAAGTTGTACAAACAATTCAAAGGAGATCAAAGTTACATGGGCCACACAATAATGTATTTATTATATCCACACCGTTCATCCATTTGGGGAGATCATTTTAGATCATGAGACAAAAAATGAGTCATATCCAAAGCTCGGGTGACCACACCATAAATAGCAGTGAAGGCAATGATTCTCACCGTTATAACATTTGTAGTGCCCACCATAATGTTTACTTTCCACCCAATCTGTTCATGAGGTCACAAAGACCTTGATGAAGAGGAAAAACAAATACCATATCATTTTAAAACTTCTGTGACCCCAAAAGGGTTTCAATGGTAGACGTTTAATGTCCAGCAACTATTTTTTGTGTGGTACTTGATCTTTGGATCTGTCTTATTTTTTGGCTAAATTAATACGAGCTCACAAAATGGACGAATGGTTTGGATATAACATATAACTCACGATGGGACCCACAAAACTTGGTGACGTCAACACACCATCCAGATCGGTGGTGTGTAGTACACTAACCCATCCGCTTCTTGTAAATAAGGACTCAAGGCCTCTTTATTTCGAAGCAGAGAAGGATCTGGCATTCCAGAACCCTAAAATCTCTCCCGAATGACAGGATTTCGAGGATTTCTCTAGATTTCACGCCTAAATCTCTCCAAATCAGAGACTTGGATTCGAATGGCCCATCAAACACAGCTTCTGATTAGGATGATCTTCTTTACAGGTATTGAAATCTACTCTTGAAAGTTTTTCTTCCAATCAGGATAATCTTCTTTGGCGATATTATGCGATATTTATCGATATATTAATCGATACAAAGAATTATGTAAATTTTTTCAAATTTTTAGTATATTCCAAATGGTTTCGTATCGTTGGACTGTGATACCGATAATATTGGCCGATAGTATCGATATTTTGAACACTGCCCTCGACTATCCTCACCGACTTACTTAACGGAGCTTTAAAATATTCCAACGTCGAGGAGCTCTTCATTTCACAAAGAGCTACTCGAGGAGGAAACAACTCGACTAAAGATGGGAAGCGAAAGGAAGAAGGAGAGCTCTCTGCCACTAACACCAAAAGAAAGGAGGACAACCAAAATCGAGGCTAGCGTACCAACCGACATTCGAAAAATTACTTACACTCCCTTGAACACCATGTCAGAGCAAGTACTTGGAGAAGCTAGGCTAAGCAAGGAAACTTGATGACCGAGCTGAACTAGTCAACCAAGCTCGGTAATAAGGCTCATCGGCCAATCCCGTCCTCGACCTCGGGTACTGATGAGCGTATCGACTAAAAGACACGGAGAGTAAGATCTTACCTCACCCATGTAATGCCGAGCATCTAAAGATCTACTACTCATGAGGAACTCCGACAGGTGAAACTACTGTGCTTGAATGATTACCTCGGTAGAAGATACTCATGCTCGACTATGAGAAACCTCCCTTAGTTAAAGAGAAAAAGGTTCTCCCTTTTATTTCTACTATTTTTGTAACACCCCGTACTTTCAGTACTCAAGTATTTCCTTGAGGATCAAATTTATGATGAATGCAAACCCAATTCAACTAAACACCCACCTTTGTTCTTACTTAATTCCAACCATTAGGAGGATCTTTACCTGTAGATCGAGCCATCTGGCCCTCTAGGCATAGAATCGAAGGTTAGATCTCCACTTATACTGACCTTAGGACACTTAGAACTAGTGAGGAGTAAGTCGGAGACACTTGCGTGGTTGGATCGCCAGATCTAACCGTTTGAGTGTCAATAGTGGGCACGTAGAACCCTATTAAAGATGAATCACGTCGTCCATCCATTGATTTCCAAACCAATCAGTAATATTGGACCCCAAGATCCACCATCTATTTGATCTCCAGCTAACATGGAGTGGTCTAACACTTGAACACAACAATTGAATTGTCTAATCTATAAGGATGTCATGGAGGTCCATCTAAGCTGGACAAAGAACCCTTACAGTCATTAACATCGAACTAGGAGGCTATTTGACCGTCAGATCAATGAAAACCCACAATTAAGAGACAAAATCTGTGTGTGTGGCTCACCCAAGCTTCAGATCTGCCTGATCTTTGGCTAGGGGTCTTAGGTGGACGCGTAGAATCTGGTGAGTGGTGTGGATTCCATATAACATCATGGTGGACCCCACTTGAAGGGTTGGATGTACATTAGGGATCGTGCAACCTTGGAGCACCGAACTCAAGTGCTGGTAAAACTCGGTTTGACCCATCAACTATAAAAGAGGAATGAGTCTTCCTTCCTTTCGAAATTTTCCCGCCCACGAGCAACTTGCGGACAATGTCCGTTTTTTGTCATGAGATGGCCCACCATTGGCTATTGATCAGATGATCTGGACAGTCCATCTTAGAGAACAGGAGATTCAGACCAAACCCCTAGAGTTTCACACGTTGTATCGCACGTACAACTACACAATCAGGGGTGTAAGTGGGCTGAGTGCAACCATTTTCCAAAAATAGAAAACTTCTATTTTTCTTGCCTTTACACGCTAACAATCCGTGTTCATTACCTCCTGACCATCCCAGCCATTCATTGCAATCCATCTTAGCCCTTTAAAGTAGGGCTTCCCTCGGCTATGCTCAAGGCTCTCTCCCACAGCCATTGTTGAAGCCAAACACTTAAGAGTTGTTAATCGTCGTCCATTTGGTGGGTCCCGTAAGTCCCTAGGGACCAATCTGGTCCATCCACAAGGAATGGATCGAAAGATGAACCTTCCGATCACATTTTTCCATGAACACTCGGGTCACCTTCTCCGCTCGTGTGGAAAACCCACTCACTTGTAATGTGGCCCACTTGTTGATCTAAGACGATCATTTAATGGATTATAATGTTGGGTTTACATCCATAACAAAGGATTGCATCTTTGCAACCAGGTTCAAGATCAAATCAGCGACAGACCGAGCTCTTCTTCAGGTTAGAATCACAAAACCGCGACTAATCCTAAGATAAGTAGCTGGTGTTTTCGGATCTTCTAGGGCCTATAAAGGCTCCTTTAGGGAAGCCCTTGTCCACATGAAAAAGAGAGAGAGAGAGAGAGAGAGAGAGAGAGAGCACCGTTTTGTCTTATTATCAACCCGTTGGTCGCAGACTCGGCCTGTCCACATCCAGGTTCGGGTAGGCCCTCTTGAGCTTTCAAATGAGAAGGAAGAAGGAGAAAGGAAGGTAATAGGAGAGAGAGAGAGAGAGAGAGAGAGCTATTGCACTAGTCGTTGCCGCACCAGCTCGTTTTACTACAGAGCTCGGGTCTAGCCAATAAGGGTTGGGTTAAGCCTACTCCAGATCGAGCTGGAGTTGTGGTGAGAAGATAAGGGAGGTGAAGAAGGAAGAAGGGAGAGTAAGGAAGAGGAAGATAGGGAAGAGAGAGAATGGGTTGGTGGCTGTTGTACCAACCTACCCAGCTGAGTCCAGCACGACCTAGGCACTGGTCTGGTGGTGATTGCTGCTAAGTCGACTTGGTTGAAACCGAGTCCAGCCAGGCCGAGTTAGGCTAGTTCAGCTGGAGTTCTAGTAGGGAGGTGGGAAGGCATGAGAAAGTGAAAGGAAGAAGAAAAGAAAGAAAGAAGAAGAGAGAGAGGAAGAGGAACGAGACAAGAAAGGGAGCTGGTTGTAAATTGTTGCTGAGTTGACTCAGCTGAAATCAAGTCCAGCCGAGTCAAGTTGGGTTTGAGCCTGGTCCAGGCCTAGCTGGACATTCTACCATGGGATGAGGAGAGGAAGGGTTGGGTGGTCGTTACACCTACCAAGCCAACTCAGGTGAGTTGACGGGCCGAGTTCGGGTTACGTCAAATAAACCGCACCTCAACGTGAGTTAAAACTTTGTATATTAGCCTTTTAGAAGAATGCTAGCAATTAAATTCTTATTTGGCGATAATTATCTACTTCCCTCCCTATCCTTATCTAATTCTCAGTCATGTTGGATTCATACTAGTGGAGGTGATTCGAGTTGAACCCATTTTAATCAAAAATTGAGGTGAGGACTGACCCTTTGAGCTTTCCACTTAAATTTATCAATCTAGACATAGATGGTGCATTGATTTCTCTCATTTAGTCCCTTATATGACTATACGAATATGCTAATCTGTTGTGAAATTAATTCCTGTGTTAGATGATGGACATGTCTCTTTAATTTTGGTAAACATAAATGATTTGATGTTCACATGTTATTTTTAGTTGTATAACATGTTAATTGATTAGATGTCGTTACTTACAATCATTTTATGAATTGATGAGACTTGTTGTGGACTTACCATCTTGCAGTCCATATTCGACCTACGCGGCTAGATTGTATACTTGCCTTATAAGACTTGGACCGTATATTTTTCCTACATGGCTTGGACCGCATATTTGCCCTACGTGGCTTAGATCGCTTATTTACTTTCGTGGCTTTGATGGAACATTGGTGCCCTTTTGTGGCATATTGGTTATATTCACATATCTTGCTGGTTTTCTAGCCATCTTGCAGTGTTCAGTAGTATTGTGATTTTCGGGTGGAGCGAGAGTTCGTTTATCGATTTTCTAGTCATCTTGCAATGTTCACATACGATATGATTTTCAGATGGTTTAGAGTTTGTATGTTGTTATATCTTCATCTTGCGGTGTTCAGTCGTATTGTGATTTTCGGGTGGAGCGGGAGTTCGGTTATCGATTTTCTAGCCAACACCATATGATTTCCAGGTGAAGTAGATGCTTGTATGTTGTTATCTATTCAACTTGCGCTATTTAGTCGTACTGTGATTTCCAGGTGGAGCAGGATTCACTTATCAATTTTCTAGTCATCTTGCAGTGTTCACGTACGTTATGATTTCTGAGTGAAGTAGATGTTTGTACGTTGTTCTCTCTTCATTTTGCAGTGTTCAGTCATACTATGATTTCTGGGTGAAGCAAGAGTTCGCTTATCGATTTTCTAGTCATTTGCGGTGTTCATGTATGATATGATTTTTGAGTGAAGTAAAGTTTGTATGTTGTTCTCTCTTCATCTTGCAGTGTTCAGTCGTACTGTGATTTTTAAGTATAGTGGGAGTTCGCTTATCGATTTTCTAGCCATCTTGCATTTTGCGAAATTTGTATGATTGATTATTTGACTATCTGGACACGTCCACTTGCATTGCGATTTCTATTATATTTTCTTAATGTTGAAATTATATTGACTAGCTTATTTCTGAATATATGATCAAGATTTTAAATTGCATTGTTTAATGTGTCTCTTCTCATATATTGTGATTTATGCTGGATTATGAATGATGAGTGTGCAATCTTAGAGGGTACTCTTCACTGCGATGGTCATTGACGTTATCAAACCATAACAGTTAATGAAGGTGTAGAGTGAGACGATGATGTTCACTGGGCCACTAGATCAGATCCGGTAGTTGAGGAGCTACATGGAGTCCCTATGACCCATATTGAGCTCCATCATTAGATGCTAGACTTCTATTTTTTTAACGAACTTTTTTATTTGGGATTGTATAAGTCATGTATGAGCATTACATTTGAATTTTTATGTTGTTTGAAATGTTTTCATACAATGCATGGTTTATTCCGCCAACATGTACTGTTGACTCTGATTAATAATAAGCAGTTCAAATTTACACTGAATTTTAAAGGCTAAGACTAGGATTTTTGTAAAACGAGTCATATACTCTAGTTATGAAAACCAAGGTGTTACAATTTTATCCACAATTTTTATCTACATGTTTAACTGTAAGTGACCTCCATCAGTTAAAGGGATGAATGTGTTCTTTCTCATTCCTATGGTTTTCCCTACTATGTCTATGACTTACACGTTCGGCCATTAGGAACCTACCTCAGTTAAAGGGAAGAAGGTTCTTTTCTTCATTTCTACTACTTGGTCTACTAAGACCTGCATGCTCGACCATGAGGAACCTCCCCCAGTTTAAGGGAAAAGGTTCCTCGTTCTTAATATTTTGTCTACTAGCTATGTGACTTAAAACCTATATGATCGACTATCGTATATACTAAGTCATCATACATGACCATCCACACATAAAGGCAAAACGACTCTTGCCACTATATGCATGACTCCTCGTATGGAGATATTGTAGTAATATCATCCTCGATCACCACAGTCGGCGCTGTCCCTTTCCAATTTTCGAATTAACTACTAGGCAACAAAATCAAGGAACACACATGTAACGAACTGACATTCTCTACGTAAAGAATCAAGACTTCTCACTCATACATTAGTTCAAAAGTTACTTCCCGAGCTCATAAAGTATCGAGATCGGGGGGTCATTGTCATGGGTAAAATAGAGCTAAACATATGTATGAGACAGATGGCTGAGCAATGAGACTTAGTGACTTTATATATTGCTTGAGGGTCAGAAAATCACCCCAACCTTCGGTGTCAGTTACTTTTTACATCAGCCTCAGTTGTCACTTTGGCCCCTGACTCGACCTCAAATACTGACATGACCTCAGGTACTGACCCGACCTCAAGAATATAAACATCCAGAGAGAATCCCGCACCTTATATAGATGGGACAGCCTAGTAAGGCACCTCAATTTACTATTTCTTCAATCCTTGATGCTCCAAGTCTTCATGTGTTTTCAGTCTTTAGCTTTCAAAGGTTCAACCGACTCACTTATACATAAACACACATGATTGAAAAATAGGTACAAAAATTAGTGCACCAATATGGTCCAGTTGAGCTTTGGATCTGCCTCATTTTAGCCCATACCCTAAGAAGATCTTGCAAAATGGATGGACAATGTAGATATAACACATAAATCATGGTGGGACCCACAAAACTTGGTGACGTCAATGCACCATTGAGGTTGGTGGACGCCACGCAATATGCTTCCAGAGATTTAACTTTCATACATGTGGTGGCATCCTTCTTGCAACTAATTGAAGAGTTCTAACTTCGTATATTAGAAAAAGAAAAAACTTATGGAGGCAACCAACCCTATCCATGTGAAATCCACTTTGACCATTAATTGCCTAAACCCACATTAGGCTCAAGGCAAAAAAAAATTACTAACAATGAAAATAAAAATAAAAAATAGGTTAACATGTGATTCAGATGGACCTCATTAAAGGAAATAGTTACGAGATATATCCAACTTTTTTACTGGGCTCATCATGAAGATTATATGAAATTCACTCCAACCATTAGATTCCATAAAAACATTTAGACCTAGGGCACCTAAATCACAAATTAGGTTCTATATATATATATATATATATATATATATATATATATATATATATATATATATATATATACACACACACCTAAAATTAAGTGATGCAACTAGTAATTAGATTGGATTTTTGGAAAAACAAAAGTTAGGGTCAACATAGTTTTTAATTTTTCAAAGCTCCACCAGGAAAGATTAGGCTTAAGGTTATGCAAAAATCTCCCCGTTAAGAATAATTTTGACTTTTCATCTTCCATGGGTACCATCGGAGAGTCAAAGCATGTTATGGAAATAACACATGCTCCGAGGAATTTTCAGGTAAAAACCACTAAATTAAAATTATAGTAAAGGACATTTAAAATAGTTTGGTAGCTAAAACTTATGAAATAACAAAGTAGGCAACCAAAATTCTTTTTGTTTTTCAAGAAACTTCCATTTCATAGAAAATTTTAAATAGCTGATCTTACAATTTCGGGTTCCCCGGGAGAAAAATGACCTGATCAACAGAACCTATCTTAAAAGAAGGTAAAGAAAACCCCAAAGGACCAAAAAGAATAACTCAAGGCAACCAAAACGCATGGCATAGCCTGTTGCTTACGAAAGTTTTCTCACTCAGCTCCATTTTGCTTCTACTAAGAACTAGTTTCATAAGGTGAATTACTCAGCATCAAGTTGGACCCCCGTGAATGGCACCGAGTCCGGGCCGACTTACTCACAGATCCAAGTTACGTTATCACGAACATCGTCCTCATGGTCATGAAAGTTATCATTGTTGTTACGGTCGTTCTTTTAGTAGACATACGTTAGGCACAACCCCACCTGCATTGACTGAGAAAGAAACGTGTGCACAAATTAAAAACAACCGGCCTGGCTGACTCGTTATCCTATCCCATACTGCCATGAAAACATTGGGAGAGAAAACATTTCCACATTGTTTATCAGTGATGAACCAAACACCTCATGAAAGTTGAAGCGGAATACCCTACATGCAACACTTGTTTTAGACAGCCCTACAACAATCAAGCTCTGTGTGCCACCGTGTTGTCTCTTTGAAATCCATTCCATCCATCAAGTGCTATATATATATCCGCAATGGTGGTCCTGATGGCAAAGAAATATATATATATATATATATATATATATATATATATATATATATATATATATATATATATATATATATATATATATATATCTCAGCCAGATAATAACTTAGGTGGGCCACACCACATTGAACAATGGGGGATGGGTAGCCAACCATAGGGTCTGTATGTGAGGCCACCATGGTGTGTATCTTTCCTCAAACCTGTTCATCAGGTGTGACTCAAGAAAGGATGAAGTAGCATGAAGTGAATGTACAAAAATCAGCTTGATCAAAAACTCAGACGGGCCACACTGCCTGAACTAACAGATTTTTGTGCAATTTTACATTGTTTTTATTGGTGTGGCTCATCTGAGTTTTTCATTAGGCTAATCTTTTTCATGTACGGTAAGTATAAAGGGCTTAACCTGATGGACGGAGTGAATTCCACGTATGCAACATGATGGGCCCACATCTTGGATATTTTACGCTAACACAGGTGTTGTCGATGATTCCGATCCGTTAAAGTTTACTTAATTTCTTTTTTGTCAAGAACATCATCATGCATATTTTAGCTTTGATAGATTATTTATCTACCGTGAAAGAAGATCCAAACCTCCCTAGAAAGCTTTGTTTTTAATTATTATTATTAATTTATTTATTAATTTATTTTTTTACTTTAAAAGACGACCCTCCTTCTACCTTTCCAATGGTCGGTGTGGCCAAAAGCAACACAATGAGCTGGCCTACAAAACGTCAACCTTTCCCTTTGCCACGACTTTGAAACTGATTACGTCCAAGGCTCCTTTTTTTGACCTTACATAATGTAACAAGTAATGATGAAGTGATCCACCCCCTGCGGACACTCATCTCAACTAGGAAATACGCTCATACGCGACGTCATGGCCCACATGAACTGGGCATCGGATCCATCCTGTCTATTGAATACGCCTTTTGTTGGGTCTTTCAGGTGAAAAATTAAAAATTAAAAAGAATATATATATATATATATATATATATATATATATATATATATATATATATATATATATATGGGAAAAGGTACAATGCGCTCGAGCTGACGATAAGTTCCCGTGTCGAGCTGTGTGGGCCCCACCGTGAAGCGTTTCGACCATGATCAACACCGTGCATTTGATGGGTCCCCTTTAAATTATGGGATATCCCAAAAATCAGCCGTATACGAGACTCAGGTGGGCCATACCATCTAAAAATATGTGAAGACACCATTAAAACATAAAAAAGCACTTGGTGGGGCCCACCTGAGTTTTGCATGCACCTGAAACTTGGTCTGAACCCTCATTCAAGTGGGACACACATAATGGATGGGCTGGATTTGCAAACCACATCTCGGTGGGCCCTCAAAATGGTTATGAATGTTTTAATGGTGCACGGCCCCTCTCCACTTCTATATGTGGTGTGGCCCACACAAGTCACGGATTGACTTGATTTTTGAGACCTAGGCCCATGATGGAATGGTGCATCTGACTGATGGGGTAGATGTTCGAAACGCATCACGGTGGGGCCCACACAGCTCGACCTCATGGGATGTTAAAATCAGCTCGAGCGCATTGTACCTTTTCCCTATATATATATATATATATATATATATATATATATATGTGTGTGTGTGTGTGTGTGTGTGTGTGGGGGGGGGGAGGAGGTACTATACGTTCGACCGTATTATACCTGCCATAAGGTCGATAGCTGGCAGAACATTATTCGTCCAATGGTAAAAATTTTAAACAACGGATTTTAAAGGAAACCGAAGAAACACGGCATGGATTACAGCTAGAAACATTATTGAAGTGACGTCACCAAGTTCCGTGGGCCCCACCATGATGTATATTTTCTATCCATGCCGTCCATCCATTTTAAAATATAATTTAAGGGATTTACACCAAAAATAAGTTATATTTGAATCTCAGATGGACCACACCATGGGAAAATAGTTGTAATTGAATTTCTACTGTTATAAACTCCTAGGGCGCACTGTAATAGTTATGTAGGGAAAAATAAGTTGTTATTGAATTTTTACCATCCAACCTATTCATAAGGTCATGTAGACGTGGATGAAATGAAAACACGAATATCAGCTTGATCCGGAATTTCTCCAGCTCGTAAGAAGTTTTTAATGGTGGACGTCCAATCCCCACCTTGTGGTCCACTTAAGCCTTGGACCTGCCTCATTTTCTGATTCACATATTAAAATGATCTGAGAAAATCATTGAACGGCATGGATATAAAACACTTACATCACGTTGGGCCCCACAAAGCCCTACTCGGACGGATTACCGTCCGGGAGGTGGTAGGATGCAATCCACGTTCTAATGGAAGCGGATTAGGATTGGCGAGTGTACCTCACACCAGCCATATAGCTGCTGTAGGTACTCGTCATGCGAGACGAGCACTGACGCTCCTCCAGCTCCGAGTTATATGAACGGTTTAAAGGAGATTAAAGTTACATGGGCCCACATTAATGTATTTATTATGTCTACACAGTTCATCTATTTTTAGAGATCATTTTATAGCATTATTCAAAAAATGAATCATATCCAAAGATCATCTGGACTATATATATATATATATATATATATATAGAGAGAGAGAGAGAGAGAGAGAGAGATGGTCTCCTGCGCACAAGGCCGCGTAGAGATTTTACACATGCTTTTATATGAGCAGTTAGATTATACTCATGGCTAGGATTAAAGAGCCGTGAGAATGAGAGTCTCCAAAATAATGATTCGCGCTGAGACTTCCACACTCTCACAGGGATTACATAATGTACGTAGCTGGAAAGTTATTGGACGGTGCTTTTTGGGTTGATCATGATATATGTTGTTGGGGAAAAATCTATAAGTCCATAGATCAGCTTATGGAATGGACCAACTCTACTGAACTAGCGTGGACCCATCGAGACCTGAGCCTAATAAGGCCTCTACATCCGAAGACAAAACAACTTCCAAGGAGGATGATGCAACTTTAAGGACACTCAAAGAGCTCTCCTACGAGCCCTCTCAAGTGGCTATATGTCGACATAACTTATAGGCCAGCCATGAGTCGATTATGGATTGACCATAGATCGGCCATAGCTCGATCATAGATTAAGTCTAGTTCAACTACTAGACGGTTATTGCAAGGCCAAAGTACGATCATAGGTCGACGATGCTCCCAACTGACTTATGAAGATGATGAATGCTGATTTGTCGATCAGGTAAAGACCCGCCTTGGGATCTAAAGATTCAGAGAATCCCCTAGCATCCTAAAAGATCTCTCCGAAGATCTTCAAAGGATAATATCGAATCTCGACAATCTCGAAAACCGAACGTCTTGTAGAAATCCCGGATTATAACCAAGATATCAGGAAAGAATCCTCCTGCAATGGTATTTTAGCTCTCCTATAAATATAGAGATACCTCCCACCATCCACGGTACGTTCACTGAAAAACCCTAATACTCGACTGGTGTCTCTTTTCTGGAGATCCTACCTTACTCACAAGACCTCGATCCTGACTTAGGCATCAGAGAGTCCCTTGTACTAGCCAGGGCCTCTTTTTAACACCTATGCAGGTCCAGGAAGCTCTACTGCAAAGGGCTTACTGGAAAACTACATCAACATTTTGGCGTCGTCTGTGGGAATCAACGTCTTTAAGCCATCTTAGCTCTACTAGTGAACCTCTCAAATTCAGTAATGACCAAGGGAAAGAAGAAAGCCCAGTCCCCTCCGGTGGTGATTTTGTTTACGACCCATCCTGCGCCGGAGCATGCCCTGCGATCCATGGAGCAACCCGAACAACTAGAGAGCTATCAATGCTCCTTGCAACATCAGGCCACTTCGGGTTCAAGCAAACACGGTCAACAGAATTGTGGAAGGAATTGACAACAGAATGCCCTTTAAAGGGAGGTCGAAGATATCAAGGCCGACCTAGGCTAAATGAAATAGATTCTGGAGCAGATACAGCCTCAACGAGTGCAGAGGTCCGATCAGAGGGAGGGACAGTCGAGTAATGTCTGACCATATACCAACCCTCATCGGCCCTCCACCGCACGGGCCACCCCGCAACCGAGCCAACGACACATTGCTATCGAACCCGTCCCATTCTATGTCTCTGGGACTATCATATTGCATGCTTCCAACCTACGTCATGAAATAGATTGGAAGAGGCGCAGCCGACCTCTAGCCATAGAGGGTCGAACTTCAGAATCTACAAAAGCAAATCGCAGATATGAAGCTGTAACACCCTGTACTTTGCAGTACTTAGGAGTTACCCTAAAGACCTAACTTAATGCTTACACAAACCTAACTCATTAAGCGTTCACTTCACTCTAACATAAAATGGATCGGTATGAACCATCTCCATCCATAAATTAAGCCATCCAACCGTTGATTTACAAAAAGGACTATTACATCATCCAGGAACTCACCTCGAAGCGTAAAGGATCAAATTCAGGGAATCCAATAGGGATGAAACATTGACTAGAGCTTTGATAGATTGACTGAGTTGTACGAACTCAATTTTGGGATCTAGATCGTTAGATCCTCCATCCATTAGTCATTAATGTCTAATCAAATAAAACCCCCACCCTAATGTAAAAAATTGACTATTCAATCCCATATTGGCCCTTAAATCCCGTGTGATTAGTCCTAGAACCCTGAATCATCGAGAAACTTGTCTCATAGAATGATCCGACCATTAGAGTTTCACAAGTTGTAGGTTAACCATTAATTTAGGGATCGTGACCATCTAGCTTTGAACCTAACTATTAAAGACTCATCCAAAAAGACTTTAGAATCCCTAGGACCATTATAGCCATGAATGGTTAATTTGAATGCAATCCGACCAGCGGATGAATGAAATTCAGCAATTAAGGGCCGAAACATAAATTTATGGCCCATCCGATGGACAGATCTACTAGAAAATCGGTCTAATGACCTATTAGGAGTTGTGGAATGAAATTGACGGTGTAGATTCAATAAAATATCACCGTAGACCCCACCTTCATACCAGGTGTACACGGCAGGGTGTATACCCACGGTGCACCAGACCGACACTGCGGTCAAATGTGCTCTGACCCGAGCTAGGAAGGAAATCCATTCCTTCTTTTGAATTTTCCTGCCGCAAGCAAATGAATGGACAACGACCGTTTGGGTTCAATCGTGGCCCACCACCATGAATCAAAACAACGATCTGAACCGTCCATTATGTTTAAGGCGTGTCCATGACCAAACCCTAGTTGATTCCACACGTTGGAACACATGAGCATGCACATGACTTTTGGCACAAGTCGACGGTGTGTGTGCGGCTCTGTTTCAAAAATAGGTACCGCCTCCGTGCAGTACCTTGTCAGGCTGGCCAACCGCGTGCAAGATTCTCTCTCTTCCCTTTTCATCCCAGCCATCCACTGCAACACATCTCCGCCTTACAATCCAAATTGATTCTAGGGCTTTCACCACAACGAGAAAACCGCCGCAGGACAAATCGTGTTAACCATCAGGATTTTCATCCTAAATGATCATATGATGGGCTCCACAGTGCTCTCTCGGCCCATCCGATCCATCCAAAAGCTATGGATCAGAGGATGAGACCATGGATCCAAAATCACCATGATTAGACCCACCATCTCCTCTGTCCACCCGAAAAACCCATCACTTGTGATGTGGCCCATTTTCTGATTAGGGCCGTCCATCCGTTAGACCTTGATACCAAAAAATCATCTGTGGCTTCTGATCAAAGCCGTGCAAGTTGGCTGGATCTATCCAACTCAAATCGGTGAGATTCCACCATATTGCAATCTGGTTTAAAATAGACCCGCGTAACTAATTCAAGGGTTAGTTGACATTCGAAATGTCTATAACCAAATTAGTAGGGCTTATTTAAGGCTGCCCCTTTTAGGGTAGCCATTTCCGAAGAGGGAAAGGAAATAAGTGAGTATGAGAGTGCGCCGCTGCTGCTACCACAATGGGTCGAGTCGACTCGGTCCGAGTTTAAGCATGCTTTGGTTGAGGCAGAGAGAGAGAGAGAGAGAGAGAGGAAGAAAAGAAGGAGAAAAGAGAAAGGAGAAATGGGAGAGGAGAAGAAGATCAGAGAAAGGGAGAAATCCCTGACGTGCCGCACCATTTCGGACCTGCATTAAGCTGGGTCGACCTGGTTGGAATCGCCATGAGTCGGGTCAAACTTCACCGAGTCTAGCCGCTGGACAGAAGATTAGAAGAAAGTAAGAGAAGAAAAAGGAAGAAGAAAGGAGGAAAAAGTTGAAGTAGAACCAGGGAAGTTCGAGTGGCTACTACACTGATGTCAAACCAGTTGGCATCGGAGTCACTGTCAAGTGAAACTTGTGACTTACTGGTTCGAACTGCTGCCATGTGGGGGCTCGAATCTAAGCTCGGGTTTGGTCTGTATGATGTTGAAATATCAGTAGAAATAGAGGAAGAAGAAGAAAGAAGAATAGAAGGCAAGAGAGAGAGAGAGAGATGCCGAATGGGTCACTGTTGAGTCAAGGACCGAGCCTAATGTCGGGTTCGTTCTAGATGTTGCTAGAATCCCATCCAGAAAGACAGGTGAGAGAAGGAGAAAGAGAAAACAGAAGGAGAAAGAGAAGGAAGATAGTAGAGGAGATGAAGAAGAGAGACAAGTAACTGAGTTGACTCGGTTCAAAACCGAGTAGGTCTCCAACTCACTGAGTTTTCAATTCCAGACGCTATCAGGTCGACTTTCGCAGCTAGGTAATTCGAAGTAACTAGTATGACTAGGTTCATTGTTATTAGCTATTATAATTATAATCATTATCATTATTAGATAATATTATCATTTCCATTTTGGATTGGTATAAATATTAATATTAATTAGATTATTGTTAACAATTATTTTAGCATTCATTAAACTCATATTTTTATGAAGATGATATTAGATATTGTGGGGAAGAATTAATACTAATTCACAACTTATCTTTAGTAATATTATTTTATTCCTTACGCAGAAAGTTAGCGTTCAAGTTTTAATACCTACAATAAGATTTAAATGGTTGGATAAAACCCTAAAATTTACATGATCTAAACATTAAACTTTAATCCTAACCATATAAATTTTGTTACGTTGTAATCTAACCACTCCAAACATTCTAATTTTGTTAGATCTTGATCCTAGGGTGTGTACAACTATCTCTAGCATTACCGGGACACGAATCGACTCTTGAAAGGTGAGGATCACCCTTCAAGCTTTCTACATCTTGATAGTTAACGTAGCTTGTTTATTTCATCTCTTGCCTAAAATAATACTTAGTGAAATTTAAGATGAACGCTAGTTTCTATTAGAGAAATTCTTTATAATGACTGATGGTTATATTTATATTCACATATGAACATGCAATAAGTCTCAAATATTTCACCTTACATGTGTAATTACTTTTGACACTGTGCTCAGCTTGTTTTGCCACTTACGGTTATTTAATGGTATTTGTGGAAGTCCTTGAACTAGTGACCTATTTGCCGAATAGATTAAATGGAGTTTCCTCATCGTGGATTACCATCCTATGGACCATTTATTGCCTTTGCGGCTTTTGAAAAAACCCTTTTTTTTTAATCACATCCTTGAATGGACAGATTGCGTTATATGGCTTTGATTAACTATTTTCCCTCTTACGGCTTTAACGGATTATTCTATATACACATGTGATGGTGAGTTCCACTTTTTATACTACAATTGGCCACTAGTTGCAGGGGTTACCCATAAAATATCATATTTATTAGTCTCATTAGCCAGGGATGGTGGAATGGGACACAATGCCTGAGCTATCGACCTATGCTGGGTGACCAACCCCCCCTCCCCATGGTGACCTTTGAGCTTTCCTAAATTGATTGTTTGAATTTGGAATAATAATGGTTGGGCTAATCATGCATTTTCATGGCATGCAGTCTTTTTCGGGTGACTAATTCTCCTTGGGCGTACTTTGAGTACTTTTCTGGGTGGCTAGATCTCCTTGGGCAATCTATATATTATTATAGTCTTTTTTGAGTGACTAGTTCTCCTTTGACGTACCTTGTGTACTTTTTTGAGTGGCTAGATCTCCTTGGGCACTATTTATTATGGTCTTTTCCGAATGATTAGTTCTCCTTGGGCATACATTCGTGTACTTTTCAGGGTGACTAGTCCTCCTTGGGTGATCTATATATCATAGTCTTTTTTGGCTGTCTGGTTCTCCTGGGGCATACCTTTAAGTACTTTTTCGAGTGGCTAGTCCTCCTTAGGAAAATTTTTACGAGCTAGATGTACATCCCCAGGTTTGTGAGTATGTGCATGCATCTATGCATTTAAACAAGATTACCTTATGTGATCTATTAATGAATGTGCATCTGACGAACCTTACTTGATTCCCATGATAATCATTGTGTAATATTTGTTATATAATGTCTCTGATAACTATGCTTAATTATCTTGATGTTGCTATAAATCTTGGGGGTTATACCTCACTGGATAGCCATTGACGCTATCAAACCGTATGTAATGTACAGGAGACATAGATGATGTACATACTGGTGTTCATGTGGATTAGGAGGAGCCAGAGGACCTTGCGACTCTCTTTCATAATTTCATCTCATTTTAATTTGTATTGTAGTTTTGTAATAAGTTAAGTCATTGGTTTGTATAAGTTCTTGGGTAACCACTTGAAATCTTAGTTTTGAATATTAGACTCCCTCTAATATATGATTTATTTCCATCCCGCTATATTATTAACTCTGATAGTAAAAGAAAAAAATATACTTGAAATTGGCTATCTTTAAAGGTTAACACTCGGGTTCTTGGGAAAACAAGTAGCGTACTCGGGTTTCGGAACTAGGGTGTTACAAGATGATATTAGAGAGAGTCTAGACAAACATTTCCTTTGGGAAAAGAACTTATACAAACCTTAAATGTCTTAAGTTAAGATGTTGGAATTAGGTGTTGGAACTTAGGTGAATCTCCCTTAGACTTAGGGAAATTTTGAGAATGTAGAGACCTAAAATTAGGTCCTATTTAGAATTTTGTAACCATTGAATGTATTTCAAATTCCCTCTAGACTTAGAGAAAGTTTGAGAACATAGAAATCTAAACTTAAGTTCCCTTAAGAATTATTAGGATAACCATTCGAACTTGTGTGAAGTTTCCTTTGAATTAGGAGAAATTGAGAAGGTAGAAATTGGAGATTTTAAGTTCCTTGGGAAATGATCTGGACAATCATAAAAACTAAAAATAAAGCTTTTGCTCCATTGTAAACTACCAAAATAGTTGTTGAACTTATAAACCAAACTTAAGTTCCATTTGAAATTGTTATGATGGTCATTCAAGTTTATGTGAAACCCCTTATGAGTAAGAAAGTTAAGGACATAGAACTTTAAAACTCTAGGCCCCTTTGAAATTTCTAGATTTAGTTATTTGAATCTTAGAAACTAAACTTAGGAACCATGTATGAACAAATAACCGCTATGATGCACATGAGATCAAATAAGAACATTCCCTGAACCTAACTTCTAAGGAACATCTTTAGCAATGTAGGATTAAAATTAATTTTCTTTTATTTTCCTCAGTTGGAAATAACATTGTCGCAACACCTAACAAGTAAAATGGGCTTAGGCATTGTAGGTAACTCCTTGCCTACCATATTATACATTAGATCAAATTTAAGCACTTAAACTAACTAGAGGTAAAGTTATAAAATATTAGGTAAATCTTCAACCTTAGGCTAGGTATATTAGGACTGGATTCGAGAATCTTGGAAAAATATAATGATATTATTAGTTGTCACTTAAAGGAATTGTGATACTAGAAAATACTATAGGAAATTATAAGGTTGTTGGACATTGAATTATATTCCTAATTTTAGTAAATAGTAAAAAGAATTTCAATCTTTAATGAAACCATATATGATAATCAATTGGTTGGACTAGAGGCTTAAGGGTTATAGTAAATTTAGACATAGCATGTATAAAAGGCAGTTTGAGATTTCACATTTAGTTAGATAAAAATAGATTGTACTGGTAAGGTATACACACACACACACACACACACACACACACACACACACACACACACACCCTAGATTGGGAATATTAAGACTAAACACAGAAAACTTTAACAAATTTTGAACTCAAATTTTCACGTAAGGATTTTAATTCAATACTTTTCAAATCATGCTTTAGGAGATCAAAGTGCATGATGATCATCTGTGGTTGTTTCACCTAAATTTCAAGTACTCTTATTATGGAAATAGAAAATTATTCTACAAGATAGTGGGAACTCTAATTAAAAGTGCAAGAAAATAGAAGAAAGATATAATAATATTATTAGTTGTCGTTTGAATGAATTTGCAATCCTAGTGAATACTATAAGAAATAGAGAGGTGGTTGGGCATTAAAATAATCCCTAGTTTTAGTAAATATTAGAAAGACTTCTAATTCTTAAGAAAATCTATATGCATTAAGTAATCTATTAGACTAGAGATTTAAAGGTCGTGGCAGAATTCTGACATAACTTGTTGAAATAGATGTTGGGATTCCATACTTAGACATATACAAGATGAGGTACACCTTTAGATAACCTGGCCACTCGTATGTTCAAGATATACGTTAACAAATCTCAAAGACGAGATTTTCTTTAAGGGGGGTACATTATAACAACCCCAATTTTTGACAATTAGTTGCATACATTTATACACCCAATTATTTTTCAAAATGGAAGTAATGAATGAGTGGAAATACTGTAAAATGGATATTATCGTTCCTATTAATATTATGAGTGTGGAATCTCGAGGACGAGATTTTGTTTAAGGGGGCTAGATTGTAACAACCCATACTTTGCAGTACTCTGATGTTACCCTAAAGACCTAACTTAATGCTTACACAAACGTGACTCATTGAGCGTTCACTTCACTCTAACATAAATTGGATCGGTATGAACCATCTTCGTCCATAAATTAAGTCATCCAACCGTTGATTTACAAAAAGGACTGTTACATCATCCAGGAACTCACCTCGAAGCATAAATGATCAAATTCTGGGAATCCAATATGGATGAAACATCGACTAGAGCTTTGATATATTGACTGAGTCATATGAATTCAATTTTAGGATCTAGATCGTTAGATCCTCCATCAATTAGTCATTAATGTCTAATCAGATAAAACCCCCACCCTAATGTAACAGATTGACTATTCAATCCCATATTGGCCCTTAAATCCCATGTGATTAGTCCTAGAACCCTGAATCATCGAGAAACTTGTCTCATAGAATGGTTCGACCAGTAGAGTTTCACGAGTTGTGGGTTAACCATTAATTTAGGAATCGTGACCATCTCGCTTTGAACCCAACTGATAAAGACTCATCCAAATAGACTTTAGAATCCCTAGGACCACTATAGCCGTGAATGGTCAATTTGAATGGAATCTGACTAGCAGATGAATGAAATTCGGCAATTAAGGGCCGAAACCTAATTTTATGGCCCATCTGACAGACAAATTTACTAGAAAATCGGTCTGATGACCTATTAGGAGTTGTGGAATGAAATTGACGGTGTAGATTCAATAGAATATCACTGTGGACCCCACCTTCATATCAGGTGCACACAGCAGGGTGTATACCGACGGTGCACTAGACCGTCACTACGGTCAAATGCGCTCTGACCCGAGATAGGAAGGAAATTCATTCCTTCTTTTGAATTTTCCCATAGCAAGCAAATGAATGGACATCGTTCATTTGGGTTCGATCGTGGCCCACCACCATGAATCAAAAAAATGATCTGAACCGTCCATTATGTTTAAGGATTAGTTGACATTCAAAATGTCTAGAACCGGATTAGTAGGGTTTATTTAAGGCTGCCCCTTTTAGGGCAACCATTTCCGAAGATGTAAAGGAAATAAGAGAGTATGAGAGTGCGCCACTGCTGCTATCGTAATGGGTCGAGTTGACTCAGTCCAAGTCTGGGCCGGGTTCAGGCGTGTTTTGGTTGAGGAAAGAGAGAGAGAGAGAGAGAGAGAGAGAGAGAAGAGGAAGAAAAGAAGAAGAAAATGAAAAGGAGAATTGGGAGAGGAGAAGAAGATCAGAGAAAGGGAAAAATCCCTGACATGCTGCACCATTTCAGACCTGCATTAAGATGGGTCGACTCGGTTTGAGTCACCGTGAGTCGGGTCGAACTTCACCGAGTCCAACCACTGGACAGAAGATTAAAAGAAAGAAAGAGAGGGAAAAGGAAGAAGAAAGGAGGAAGAAGTTGAAGTAGAACCAGGGAAGTTCGGGTGGCTGCTGCACTGATGTCAAACCAGTTGGCATCGGAGTCACTGTCAAGTGAAACTCGTGACTCCCTGGTTCGAACTGCTGCCATGTGGGGGCTCAAATCTAAGCTCGAGTTTGGTCTGTATGATGTTTAAATATCAGCAGAAATAGAGGAAGAAGAAGAAAGAAGAAGAGAAGGCAAGAGAGAGAGAGAGAGAGATGCAGAACGGGTCGATGCTGAGTCAAGGACTGAGCCTAATGTCAGGTTCAATCTGAATGTTGTTGGAATCCCATCAAGAAAGAGAGGTGAGAGAAGGAGAAAGAAAAAATAGAAGGAGAAAGAGAAGGAAGATAGTAGAGGAGAGGAAGAAGAGAGGCGAGTCACTGAGTTGACTCGGTTCAAAACCAAGTAGGTCTTTAACTCACTGAGTTTTCGATTCCAGACGCTATCGGGTCGAGTTTCGCAGCTAGGTAATTCGATGTTTACCTTTTTGTTATTATTTTTGGTTATTATCATGTGCTATTATTACTATTAGAATAACTAGTATGACTAGGTTCATTATTATTAGCTATTATAATTATAATCATTATCACTATTAGATAATATTATCATTTCCATTTTGGATTGGTATAAATATTAATATTAATTAGATTATTGTTAACGATTATTTTAGCATTCATTAAACTCACATTTTTGTGAAAATGATATTAGATATTGTGGGGAAGAATTAATACCAATTCACAAATTATCTTTAGTAATATTATTTTATTCCTTACGCAAAAAGTTAGCGTTCAAGTTTTAATACCTACAATGAGAATTAAATGGTTGGATAAAGCCCTAAAATTTACATGATCTAAACATTAAACTTTAATTTTAACCATATAAATTTTGTTACGTTGTAATCTAACTACTCTAAATATTCTAATTTTGTTAGATCTTGATCTTAGGGTGTGTACAACTATCTCTAGCATTATCGGGAGACGAACGGACTCTTGAAAGGTGAAGATCACCCTTCAAGCTTTCTACATCTTGATAGTTAACGTAGCTTGTTTATTTCATCTCTTGTCTAAAATAATACTTAGTGAAATTTATGATAAACGCTAGTTTCTATTTAAGAAATTCTTTATAATGACTGATGATTAGATTTATATTCACATATGAACATGCGATAAGTCTCAAATATTTCACCTTACATGTGTAATTACTTTTGGCACTGTGCTCGGCTTGTTTTGGCACTTGTGGTTATCTAATGGTGTTTGTGGAAGTCCTTGAACTAATGGCCTATTTGCCGAATAGATTAAATGGAGTTTCCTTGTCATGGGCTTACCATCCTGTGGACCATTTATTACCTATGTGGCTTTTGGAATAAGCTTTTTTTATCACATCCTTGAATGGACGGATTGCAAGTATATGGCTTTAATTGACTATTTTCCCTCTTGCGGATTTAACAGATTATTCTATATACACATGCGATGGTGAGTTCCACTTGTTAGACTACAATTGGCCACTAGTTACAAGGGTTACCCATAAAATACCATATTTATTAGTCTCATGAGCCAAGGATGGTGGAATGAGACACTATGCCTCAACTGTCGGCCTATGCTGGGTGACCAACCCCCCATAGTGACCTTTGAGCTTTCTTAAATTGATTGTTTAAACTTGGAATAATAATGGTTGGGCTAATCATGCATTTTCATGGCATGCAGTCTTTTCTGGGTGACTAGTTCTCCTTGGGCGTACTTTGAGTACTTTTCCGAGTGGCTACATCTCCTTCGGTGATCTATATATTATTATGATCTTTTCTGGGTGACTAGTTCTCCTTTGGCATACCTTGTGTACTTTTCTAAGTGGCTAGATCTCCTTGGGCGATCTATTGATTATGGTCTTTTCCGAGTGGTTAGTTCTCCTTGGGCGTACCTTTGTGTACTTTTCCAGATGACTAATCCTCCTTGGGTGATCTATAGATCATAGTCTTTTTCAGGTGGCTGGTTCTCCTTGTGCGTACCTTTGAGTACTTTTCTAGGTGGCTAGTCCTCCTTGGGCCACTTTTTACCAGCTGGATGTGCATCCCCAGGTCTGTGAGCATGTATATGCATCCATGCATTTAAACAAGATTATCTTGTGTAATCTATTAATGAATGCGTATCTGACAAACCTTACCTGATTCCCATGATAATTATTGTGTAATATTTGTTATATATTGTCTCTGATAACTATGATTAATTATCTTGATGCTGATCTTGGGGGTTATACCTCACTGGATAGCCATTGACGCTATCAAACTATATGCAATGTGCAGGAAACATAGATGATGTACATATTGGTGTTCATGTGGATTAGGAGGAGCCAGAGGACCTTGCGACTCTCTTTCCTAATTTCATCTCATTTTAATTTGCACTGTATGTTTTGTAATAAGTTAAGTCATTGGTTTGTATAAGTTCTTGGGTAACCACTTGAAATCTTGGTTTTGAATATTGGACTCCCTCTAATATCTGATTTATTTCCATCCCGATATATTACTAACTCTGATAATAAAAGAAAAAAAATGTACATGAAATTGGCTATCTTTAAAGGTTAACACTCGGGTTCTTAGGAAAATAAGTAGCGTACTCGGGTTTCGGGAACCAGGGTGTTACAGAAGCAGACCTATCAAACCAATACCATTGTGGTGGAAGAAACTGAATCCCCGTTTATGATCGATATAATACAGGCATGGCTGCCGGATAGGTTTCAACTGCCCTAGATCACGCCTTACAGAGGAAATACCGATTCGACGGAGCACATGGAGTCCTTCTGGACTTACATGGAACTCCATGACGCCTCTGACGCAGTCATGTACCAAGCTTTCTCGCTGACTTTAGCTGATGCTGCTCGGATCTGGTTCAAACAATTAAAGCCAAGGTCCATCAGCTCATTCTCTGAACTCAGTAAGGCCTTCGTCACGAACTTCATCGGAGGGAAGAAGAGACTCAAAGAACCTGCCCATCTTATGAACGTAGTTCAGAAAGAGGGCGAACTCCTAAAAGATTACATCAAAAGTTTCAATCTGGAAGCATTGCAAGTTCAAAAACATTCAGACGAGATCGCACTGAACCCCATCATGACGAGTTGAGAGACAAGCCATTCCTCTTCTCTTTATACAAGAATCCTGCTACTACGTTTACTGATTTTCTGAACCGATCACAAAAATATGTTAACGCTAAGGAGTCCCGAATCTTACGAGATGCTGCCCAAAGAAAAAATTCCCTAGCTAAAAGTGCAGACGAGGAAAGAGCCCGATTCAACCAACACCAGCAAAATGCAAAAAGATGATCGATCTCGAGATGACCGTAGGTCAAACAAATGACCTGATAGTAAGTTTACTACTTACACCCTTCTCAACAAATGCCATGAGGAGGTCCTGATGGAGATAAAAGATAAACATTTTGTCCATTGGCAGAACAAGTTATGAAGCAATCCTGATCGAAGAAGCAAGAACAAATATTGCTATTTTCACTACGATCACGGGCATAACACGAGGGACTGCTATAACCTCAAGCAGGAAATTAAAAGGCTCATTCGAGAGGGCCATCTCGGAAAACATGTGGACCAGGGAGGAAATCAAATTATGGCTGCCGAGGAACAGCCAGTTGATAACCAACCAACTGGTGAAATCTGCACGATTATTAGGGGTCACAGAGGTGGAGGCGATTCGAACAATGCCCGAAAGATGCACGCGAGAAGCATTAATCACCCCGAGGGAGAAATTATGGTCCTCGCCCAACCCTTGAAAGAAAGAAAACTGTAAAAGTACTGTGTAACTTTTACCGAGGAAGACGCCTGAGGTATCCACCATCCTCACAACGATGCCTTGGTAATTTCTGTGACTATAGCCAATCGGAAGTTATTTTGGGTCCTCGTCAACACAGGGTTGTCTGCAGACATGCTTTTCGTTCGATCCTTCGATAAAATGGGTATTGGTAGATCCTCACTCCGGCTAGTGAAAAATCCCTAGATCGGATTCTCAAGTGGACAGATAATGCCCGAATGAGCCATCCAGCTCCCTCTTTCAGCTGGAGATGGGAAAAATCAAACCACTACGATGGTCGACTTCCTTGTAGTCAACCAATCGTCTGTCTAAAACGTCATTCTCGGATGACCGTCATTATATCTCCTCTGACTAGTAGTATCAGCCTACCACCTCTCCATGAAATTTTCAACTGAGCAAGGTGTGGTGTAAGGCCTGTATCCTATATCGTACCATCCCATAGGCTTCCACGATTCTCCCGATCAAATTCTGGCAACCCGCGACCTGTAATCAGCATTTGCGCACGACCCTAAGTCGTATCTTGAAGACCCGAATCGGCACGACTTGAAACTTGTACCCTAGAAACCGTGTCGTCTCCGTGGTTCTAACGCCGTGTCTCGTGCGCCAATGCGATACCCAGGCTAGGAGTTGTAGGCCCGGGTTTATTTGAAGGAAAATGCTGCGCGTTGTGAATTCTGAGAGAATCTCTACAACCCATCACATCAATCAATCAATCCGTTAAGTCAAGTATATATCCCATCACTCCCCTTACAACACCCATACCCCTCCCATTCCCAAAGTCAACTCTCTCTCTCTCTCCACCCATCCCTTCCTTACACCCATCACCCTCACTCGATCACCTTTTCATCCCATCACTTCTCTCTCTCTCTCTCTTATTTCTCTCCTCACTCCCAAGCAACCAAGAGACCCAACGTCCAAGCTACTCTAAAGAGCTAGGTATGGCCCACTTCCTTCTCCCCCACATCTCATCATCCAACCATCCAAACTTCATCATCCTCTATCAAAGAAGGAGCTTAGGAGATTAGCATTCCAAGGAGCTAAAGAAGAAGGCCAATTGGTGGGTGATCCACCATTGATTTTCAATTGAGGGCCCACTTATGATGGAACCCACTTTGATGTATGTGTTATGATCTAAGAGGGGCCCATAGTGGCAGGGTCCCTCCACTACATCGTCTCTCTTTCTCTCTCTTCCTTTCTTTTGTATGGTGATGATAATGTAGAGGTGTGTGGCCCACCTGTTGTGTGTATGTGTGGCAACCAGGATGTGTTATATCCAAGCCATCTAACAGCGGAGCCCACCTTGCTGGATAGTCCTAGGCGAAGGGAAAAATATAATTTTCAGCTTGATTAGTGGGGTGGCCCACTGATGTGGACCCCACCGTATATGTGTAGTATGTGCACCGTCCAGCAGCAGGCGCTGCTGGACACAACGTCAGCTGATCCAAGACTTTGGTGGACCACACCACGTTGACCCATCCATCATGTATATGTTATATCCATACCGTCCAAATAGTCTGGACGATAGGACCTCATGGCGTATGTGTTGCACACACACACCGTCCATACCTATTGAGGGAGTGACGTCAGCAAGCTGTGTGGGTCACACCTGAAATTTAGATCTATTCCATTCTGTTTATAATGGGTATGTGGGACCCACCCTAATACACGGGTTATATCCTCATCATCGAGCTGTATGGACGGTGGGATGTATCATGATATGAGTAGTATCTCCACCGTTTAGTGGTCTGGACAGTGGAAACCACATGTGATGTAAGTGCTTCGTCTGCACCGTCTGTCTGTGGACCTCACTAGATGTATGGGTTGTATCTGCACACCATCCATCCACGGTGGGAGCCCACCTTAATGTGAGTATTTTATATCAGCACCATCCTTCACTGGACGGTGCTGCATGGGGCACGCCTTGATGTATGTGTTACATCCAAACCATCCATCCAAATGGTGAGCTCATCTTATGGCTTGAGACTAAAAATGAGGCAGATCCAGAACTCAGGTACCCCACACCATCAAAAATCATGTGAAGGCATACAAAACATATAAAAGTACTTACCGGGACCCACCTGAAATTTGAATGCATCCCTTAACCAAGTGGGCTACACATAATGGATGGGCTGGATTTGTGAATCACATCTTGGTGGGCCCAACAAATGATTATGAATGCTTTAATGGAGGGTAAACCTCTCAACTGTTGTGTATGGTGTGGTCCACACAAGCCACAACTTACTTGATTTTAAGTCCCAGACCCACCATGTTATGCGTCTTTCATCTATACCATCCACTTGTGCCACCCACCTAGATGTATGTATTTTGCATCCACACCATCCATCCTTGGGGCCCGCTGTGATATACGCATTTTATCATCACCGCCCAGCCCATGGACTCCACATGTGATGTATTTATGGCCCATTGATGAGCAACCCATTGTGATGTATATCAGACCCGTGTGAGAGGCCCATTGTGATGTGTATTAGGCCCGTGTGAGAGGCTCATTGTGATGTATATTTGAGGCCTAGATGTAAGGCCCATTATGATGTAATTGTGGCCCATGTGTAAGGCCCGATATAATGTATATGTGGCCCTTGAGTAAGGCCTATTGTGATGTATATTAGGCCCTTGTGAGGCCATGGGCCCACTATACGCTTAGCTCTATGTGGGCCATCCCTTAGGAGCAATGTTGGTTAAAGGTCCACATTGATGGGCAATGATGGTTGAATGTCCACATTGTGACCTTCCCTTAGTCTTTGTTAGGCCCATTCTCATCATTCTCTAAGTGGATTAACCTAAATCATTAGGCCCCATTGATGTTGCATGGTTTATCCTTGTCATCGACTCTGTGCCACCGGAACTGATATATCCACCGCCGAGGGTTGATCTTCATATTATGGTTTAGATCGGCTGTTCAACTATGGACCCCGCCTTGCATGTAGGCCGATTATTGAGGCAGATTGTCGATGCCAGTTATCGATGTCGATTATTGATGCTAGTTATCAACACCAATTATGAGGATGCTTAGCATCTCATCATGATACATGTCCATACGCACCATCTGTATGCTTGATATGAGATGTGGTTAACCATTGTATATGCCATTGGACAGGTTATTATGGGACTCCCTGATAGGAGGAGATTGTCTCACATGAGTGAACGGTATATGCGGGATTGATGCATGATTGGATTGTATGACTCATGCATCTTGCATTGTGTGTTATGATTACTATACGCCCTAGCGACATCAAGGCCATGGCCTCCACAGGCACATTGTGGAGAGACGGATTGGATACCAAAAATACTGTTATTAGCATCGGGACGCCATAGATGTCCCTGGGTGAAAATTCCTAAAACTGATGGTACCGAAAGATGCTCCAACGTCGAGACTGAGTGGATACATGAGCGTAAGACGGCCGAATACCAGGAGGTCGCGTCTCCCATTGTGTCACGGTCGGTTGGAAGGGGGTATGGCCTTACCCGCCCTAGGGTATGGGGCATTGCTAGGCTGAGTATGACCAACTCGTAAATGGGTCCTCTATCGACGTGCCGGAAAGGTATTGACAGGCTATTGGTTAGGCGGATAGTGAGGTTTCTTACATCACTTGGACTGCGCGCCTGCAAAAGGGGTAGTGTCATTTGGAGTGTACTAATCCCCAGTGATTATCCAAAGTGAGAACTATACTAATATTTGATGCTCCAGTGATGAGCTACATTGATATGCGGATTTGGATGAGGATTGGTATGCTTTAGTTGTATCTGGCATCGCATGGTCTTGGTATGGCTGACATCATTCACATCTTGCATCGCAATGGCCGATAGCATTCATGCCTTACATCGCATAGCCTTGGTATGGTTGATGGTATTCATGGACTTACCAGTATATTCCGCATTATTCTGATATTGCATTCTGAGCATGCTTAAATTGCACACACACTCTCACCACCCTCTAAACTTTCTATAAGCTTATGCATGATTGATGCGTGCAGGTGACGCTAGACCATAACTGGGCAGGAGCAGTAGCGTGTCACAGAGCTTCTGGAGCTTTTGATTATCGATATTGTATTTTCCTTTATACGGATTGTACCTTAAAGTTTTTTATCATAGTGGATTTTGTAATGGTGTCGTGGTTATTGTTTGTAGGTTATGCTTATGGTTATGCTCATTATGAATCCAATTAATATTGAAAATCATCCTTTTAGGATCCCAGGATTGGAACCTAGTGTATGGGTGCCGGGAGCAAAGAATCAGGTACTACAGAGGCTGTCGGCGTCAGCTTCGACAATCAGGAATTTTGTGAGCTCAGTTTCCAAATTTGGGGCATGATAGAAGTTAGCATCAGAGCATAACTTGGGAATACTGAGAACAACATCACATGTTTTCTATGAGCTTAGGACAATTAAGGTCGTGAGTGCGTAACCTTCTGATTTAGTTCCCTAGCGTGCATGCCTTCGAGAGATCTTAAGATTGATAGGCACCTTGTTCTTCCCTATAAGACATACCACCCAGGAGAGCAACCCGAGCGACTCCCACTCTACCACCCGTGACTCTCGCTCTATCAAAAAAGATCCCTATTCCCCAACATGAGGATTTCATTCCTCCACTTGAGACCTATGCGAGTCCTACCGTACCCGTGAGTGCCTCCCACTTATAGCAAATGTTGCAGGCTATGACGGCCGCCCTTCAGGGGTAGGGCAAGTACCCCGTTGTTTCGCCAACCCAGGCAAAGAAGGAGCGCGTGAGCGCCCTTCTTTGAGAGTTCCGACAGCTCAATCCCCCGCATTTCTAGGGCAACCCAGATTCGACAATAGCTGAGAGATGACGCTCCGAGGTGGAGAAGATTTTTGATACTATGGCATGTATGACCAAACAGCAGGTCCGGTTAGCAGTATTTCTCCTTCACGATGAGGTCGAGCACTGGTGGACCTCTGTTACTCGTGTTGTAGGGCTTGATTTCGTCTGAACATGGGAGTATTTCATTGACCGATTTGACCAGCAGTACTTCTCTGATCACATTCGTCGGCAGCGAGTGTTAGAGTTTGAGACCTTGGTTCAGGGAGACATGTCTATAATGCAGTATGCGGCTCGTTTCGTGGCACAATTAAGGTTCGCGTTGTAGTTGGTTGATGATGAGGAGTGGAACGCCCGCCGTTTCGAGAACCGCTTGCGTTATGGTCTTTAAGGCTGTGTAGTTGGGCATGAGCTCTCGACTTTTCAAGTGGTAGTATGGAGGGCTTATATTTAGGAGACTGAGTGGGTCGACACACAGAGCGATCGAGTTCAGAGGAGAGACCAGAACAGGAGGCCCCCTCTAGTAGCTTCCAATAGCACCGGTGGTCACAGAGGCACAGGAGCCACCCATCCACAAGAGCACTAGCAGCACCAGTGCCACCCCAGAGGCTGTTTATAGGGACTTGTTTTAGATGTGGTGGGACAAGACGCTGCATACATGAGTTCCCCTGCCCTTAGCATAGCAGCAACTAAGAGGGCCATAACAATCTCCACCGCAGCAATAACCGTAGCCACCTCTGCCGTCGAGGCCCTAACAGTAGCAGAAACAACAGTATAGGCTACCCCAATGGCAGCAGCACCCTCAGAGGGGACATGCAACTCCCCAACTAGCTCGAGCTAGGTTCTATGCGGCTCAACAGGACCCGCAGTCCTCCGGAGGAATCATTGAGGGTATACTCTCAATCTTTACATGCATCGCCCGACTTTTATTTGATTCCGGTGTTTCGCACTCATTCATGTCTGAAGATTTTTGCCAATCATCTGGATTTTTCACAGAGTTTGCTAGTGAGGGGTTGATTATATCGATGCCCTTGGGGAAGACTACAGTGTTAGGCATTTTTTGTTCGTTTTGCCCCGTCTTAATGGGGGAGATTTTCTTAGCTGCCGACTTATTTGTGCTGCCGATGTCAGATTTTGACGTCATCTTGGGTATGGATTGGCTTGCCTAGTACCACGCTGTCTTGGACTGCTCTGCGAGGACATTCACATTCTGTATACCAGGCTTGCCGCAGTTCCAGTTCATTGCCAACCCAAGAGGAGAGCCGTTGTCTTGTTTGATGTCCTGCACAGTTGAGGAGCCTGTTGCCTTATGTATTAACCAGTTGTCAGCTGTTTGCGATTTCCCCAACATGTTCCAGGAGATTCTAGGGTTGCCATTACGCTGGCATATTGAGTTTCAGATTGATCTTGTGCCTGGTACCTCGCCTATCTCAAAGGCCCTATATCGTATGGCACCGATGGAGTTGCGAGAGCTGTAGTGGCAGTTGGATAAGTTGCGTGAGTTGGGATTCATTCGTCTGAGCAGTTCACCTCAGGGAGTGCTGGTACTCTTCGTCAGGAAGAAGAATGACTTATTGAGGCTCTGCGTGGATTATCACAAGCTCAACCAAGTCACGATCAAGAACAAGTATCTGCTCCTGAGGATCAACGATTTATTAGATGAGCTGTAGGGTGCACAGTTCTTTTCGAAGATTGACCTGCACTTCGTTTATCATCAGATTCGGGTCTGAGAGGAGGACATTCTGAAGACAGCTTTTAGGACACGCTATGGTCATTTTGAGTTCCAGGTCATGTCCTTCGGACTGACCAATGCACCCGCAGTATTCATGTAGTTGATGAACGAGGTCTTCCGTTCATATCTCGATCAGTTTGTTGTAATATTCATCAACGACATTCTGATATACTCGAAGACCTGTGAGGAGCATGTCCAGCATCTGAAGATTGTATTGTAGACCCTCTGTGCTCACCAGTTGTATGCGAAGCTGGAAAAGTGCAAGTTTTAAAAGGAGGAGGTGAAGTTCCTCGGTCACGTGGTGATAAGGTAGGGTGTCGTAGTGGACCCCTCGAAGGTTGAGGTGATGCATCAATGGGCCACCCCAAGAATACGTCCAAGATCCGTAGTTTCTTTGGTTTGGCGGGCTACTACCAGCGTTTCATTGAGAGTTTCTTCCATATTGCAGCCCCGTTAACCAGGTTGACTCGGAAGGGCGCAGAGTTTGTTTGGAGCAACGCCTGTGAGTAAGCATTTATAGAGTTGAAGGACCGCCTCACGTCTACTCTTGCCCTCACTCTTTCCTCTGAAAGTGATGGATTCGTTGTATTTACTGATTCCTCGCATATTGGTTTGGGTGTTGTCCTAATGCAGCACAGGAGGCCAGTGGCTTATGCATCTCACCAACTCAAGGTCCATAAGCTGAACTATCCCACGCATGATTTAGAGATAACAATGTTGTCTTTGTACTGAAGGTGTGGAGGCACTATCTCTATGGGGTTAGGTTCGAGCTCTTCTCTGACCACAAGAGCTTGAAGTATCTATTCTCTTAATCCGAGCTAAACATGAGACAGAGATGTTAGATGGAGCTCCTGAAGGATTATAATTTTGATCTTCAGTACCACTTAGGCAGGGCAAACGTGGTGGTGGATACCCTCAGCCGTCAGCCACGAGGCCTGATGACACACATGATGATTCAAGAGTGAAAAATGCTCGAGGATATATCAGAGTATGACTTCGAGTTTAGTCTACAGTCTTCTATCGTTCAGCTATCGAGCCTGTCGATTCAACCCTCTCTTGTTGTAAGGGCGATCGAGGCTCAGCGGATAGATGAGTCGTTACAGGGTTACCGAGCAGAGGCAACATCTGAGAGTCAGTTAGATTAGTAGATTGGTTCTGATGGTGGACTTCACTTCAGAGGCCGATTATGTGTCCTAGATATTCCTGAGTTATGCAGAGATCTTATGATCGATTCACATCGATCACAATTTTTAATCGACTTTGGCTCGACAAAAATGTATCGAGATATGAGGCGACAATATTTTTGGGTGGGGATGAAGCGCCAGATCGCTAGTTTTGTGGCCGAGTGTAACACATGCCAGCGTGTCAAGGCCGATCATCAGAGACCCCCTGGTTTGTTGTAGCTGTTGAGCGTCCCAATGTGAAAGTGGGAGCACGTGTTGACAAATTTTATTATGGGCTTGCCGAGGACTCAGCACGGTTATGACGCCATCTAGATTGTCGTGGATCGCCTGATGAAGTCAGCACATTTTCTTGTGATTCGTGTGACCTGGTCTTTAGACCGGCTTGCGAGGTTATTCATCGAGGAGAATGAGAGACTGCACGGCGTTCCAGTCTCAATTATTTCTGACCTCCATTTTGGGGGAGCTTTCAGAGACTGACGGGGTCTGTTTTGCAGCTCATTACCACGGATCATCTATAGACCGATGGGCAGACCAAGAGGGTCAACCAGATCCTTGAGTATATGCTTTGGGCCTGAGTGATTGACTTCACGGGTAGCTAGGATGAGCATCCGCGATTGGCTGAGTTCATATACAACAACAGCTATCAAGCGACCATTGGCATGGCTCCTTTTAAGGCACTATATGGCAGACCGAGTAGATCACCGTGTTGTTGGACCGAGGTTGGAGAGCGAGGTCTCCTACGTCTCGAGTTTGTGTAGTAGACATCAGAGGCCATCGATATCATCAGGCAAAGGATGCACACAACTCAGACCCGGCAGAAGAGTTTTGTTGATCGTCGGCGTCGTCCCTTGAAGTTCTCTGTTGGGGACAGAGTGTATTTTAAGGTCTTGCCCATGAAGGGCATAGTTCGATTTGGAGTGAAGGGTAAGCTTGCCCCAAGATTCATAGGACCTTTTGTGATCACTAGGCGCATTGATGCTATAGACTATCGGCTTGCCTTGTCATCTGAGTTGTCTAGCTTCCACAACGTTTTTCATATCTCTATGTTAAGGAAGTGTGGGTTAGACATCATTCCTGTTATTGATTAGCAGCCGTTGGAGGTTCGTAAGGACACTTCTTACATTGAGCAGCCAGTTCGTATCCTTGATCGGAAGGAGCAAGTCCTTCAGACCAAGGTCATTCCCTTGGTGAAGGTGTAATGGGGTCACCATTCTATTGATGAAGCATATTGGGAGCACGAGGTCGAGATTCGAGAGTGCTATCACCATCTCTTTGATGATTAATCATATATTGTATCTTGTATGTTGTCTCCGATTTCATATGATGATGTTATGTTTCCTCTTCCTTATGAGTTATGTCTAATTGCGATGATTGTGTAAATTTCGAGGATGAAATTTTTATTAGGAAGGGAGAGTTGTAAGGTCCGTATCCTAGACTGTACCATCCCGTAGGCTTTCACAGTCCTCCCGGTCGAATTTCAGCAACCCGTGACCTGTAATCAGCATTTGTGTGTGACCCTAAGTTGCATCCCGAAGACCTGAATCAGCTCGACTCAAAACTTGTACCTTAGCGACTGCACCATTGCCGCGTCTCGTGCACCGATCCGATACTCAGGCTAAGAGTTGTGGGCCCACGTTTATTTCGAGGAAAACACCGTGCGTTGCGAATTCTGAGAGAATGTCTACAACCCATCACATTAATCAATCAATCACCTCAAGTCAAGTACATATCCCATCACTCCCCTTACAATACCCATACCCATCCCATTCCTAAAGTCAACTCTCTCTCTCTACCCATCCCTTCCTTACACCCATCACCCATCATTCCATCACCTTTCCATCCCATCACTTCTCTCTCTCTCTCTCATTTCTCTCCTCACTCCCAAGCAACCAAGAGACAACATCCAAGCTACTCCAAAGAGTTAAGTATGGCCCACTTCTTACTCCCCCACTCCTCACCATCCAACCATCCAAAATTCATCATCCTCCATCAAAGGAGCTTAGGAGATTAACATTCCAAGGAGCTAAAGAAGAAGGCTAATTAGTGGGTGATCCACCGTTGATTTTCACTTGAAGGCTTACATATGATGGGACCCACTTTGATGTATGTGTTGTGATCTAAGAGGGGCCGATGGTGGCGAGGTCCTTCCACTACATCGTCTCTCTCTCTCTCTCTCTCTCTCTCTCTCTCTCTCTCTCTCTCTCTCTCTCTCTCTCTCTCTCTCTCTCTCTCTCTCTTTCTTTTTTTGTATGGTGATAATGGTGTAGAGTTGTGTGGCCCACCTGATGTGTGTATGTGTGGCCCACCAGGATGTGTTATATCCATGCCATCTAACAGCAGAGCCCACCTTGCTGGATAGTCCCAAGTGAAGGGAAAATATCATTTTCAGCTTGATTAGTGTGGTGGCCCACTAATGTGGACCCCGCCATATATATGTGTGATATGTGCACCGTCCAGTAGCAGACACTGCTAGACACAACGTCAGCTGATCCAAGACTCTGGTGGGCCACACCACATCGACCCACCCATCATGTATATGTTGTATCATACCGTCTAGATAGTTTGGACAATAGGACCTAGTATCTCCATCGTCCAGTGGTCTGGATGGTGGAAACCACCTATGATGTAAGTGCTTCATTTGCATTGTCTATTTGTGGACCCCACTAGATGTATGGGTTGTATCTGCACACTATCCATCCACGGTGGGAGCCCACCTTAATGTTAGTATGGTATATCAGCACCGTCCTTCACCAGACGATGCTGCATGGGACACGCCTTGATGTATGTGTTAAATCCAAACCGTCCATCCAAATGGTGAGCTCATCTTATGGCTTGAGACTAAAAATGAGGCAAATCCGGAACTCAGGTGGCCCACACCATCAAAAAACATGTGAAGGCATGCAAAACATATAAAAGTACTTGCTGGGACCCACCTAAAATTTGAATGCATCTGAAACTTGGCTTGATCCCTTAACTAAGTGGGCCACACATAATGAATGGCTGGATTTGTGAATCACATCTTGGTGGGCCCAACAAATGATTATGAATGCTTTAATGGAGGGTAAACCTCTCAACTGTTGTGCATGGTGTGGCCCACACAAGCCACAACTTGACTTGATTTTAAGTCCCAGACCCACCATGTTATGCGTGTTTCATCTATACCATCCACTTGTGCCACCCACCTAGATGTATGTATTTTGCATCCACACAATCCATCCTTGGGGCCCGCTGTGATATACGCATTTTATCATCACCGCCCAGCCCATGGACTCCACATGTGATGTATTTATGGCCCATTGATGAGCAACCCATTGTGATGTATATCAGACCCGTGTGAGAGGCCCATTATGATGTGTATTAGGCCCGTGTGAGAGGCTCATTGTGATGTATATTTAAGACCCAGATGTGTGGCCCATGTGTGAGGCCCGATATGATGTATATGTGGCCCTTAAGTAAGGCCCATTATGATGTATATTAGGCCCTTGTGTGAGGCCATGGGCCCACTATACGCTTAGCTCTATCTGGGCCATCCCTTAGGAGCTATGTTGGTTAAAGGCCCACATTGATGGGCAATGATGGTTGAATGTCCACATTGTGACCTTCCCTTAGGCCTTGTTAAGCCCATTCTCGTCATTCTCTAAGTGGATTAACCCAAATCATTGCGCTCCATTGATGTTGCATGGTTCATCCTCGTCGTAGACTTCATGCTACCGAAATTGATATATCCACAGCCGAGGGTCGATCTTCATATTATGGTTTAGATTCTCTGTTCATCTATGGACCCCGCCTTGCATGTAACCTGATTATCAAGGCAAATTGTTGATGTCAATTATCGATACCGGTTATCAACACCGATTACAAGGATGCTTAGCATATCATCATGATACTGTCTATACGCATCATCTGTATACTTGATATGAGATGTGGTTGACCATTGTGTATGCCATTAGGCAAGTAGTTATGGGACTCCCTGATAAGCGGATTGTCTCACATGAACGCACAGTATGCGCAGGATTGATGCATGACTGGATTGTATGACTCATGCATCTTGCATTGTGTGTTGTGATTATTATTTGCCCTAGTGACATCAGGGTCGTGGCCTTCACAGGCATATCATGGAGAGCCGAATTGGATACCGAAAATACTGTTATTAGCATCGGGGTGTCATAGATGTCCCTGGGTGAAAATCCCTAAACCTGACAGTACCGGAAGACTCTCTAATGTCGAGACCGAGTGGATACATGAGTGCATGAGGGCCGAATACCAGGAGGTTACGTCTCCCACTGTGTCACGGTCGGTTGGAAGGGGGTTTGGCCTTACCCACCCAAGGGTAGGGGGCTTGCTAGGTTGAGTATGACCAGCTCGTAAATGGGTCCGCTATCGACGTGTCAGATAGGTATTAGGAGGCTGTTGGTCAGGCGGATAGTGAGGTTTCTTACGCTCACTTGGACTGCGCGCCTGCAAAAGGGGCAATGTCATTTGGAGTGTATTAAACCCCGGTGATTATCCAAAGTGAGAACTGTACTGATATTTGATGCTCCAATGATGAGCTGCATTGATATGTGGATTCAGATGTGGATTGGTATGTTTGAGTTGCATCTCGCATCGCATGGTCTTAGTATGGTTGACATCATTCACGCCTTGCATCGCTTGGTCTTGATATGCCCGATAGCATTCATGCCTTACATCGCATAGCCCTGGTAGGGCTAATGGTATTTATGGACTTACCAGTATATTCTACATTATTCTGATATTGCATTCTGAGCATATTTATATTGCTCACACATTCTCACCACCCTCTAAGCTTTCCGTAAGCTTATGCACGATTGATGCGTGTAGGTGACGCTAGACCGTAGCTGAGCAGGAGCAGAAGCATGCTGCAGAGATTCTAGAGCTTTTGATTATTAATATTATATTTCCCTTTATGCACATTGTACCTTAAAGTTTTTTTCATCATAGTGGATTTTGTGATAGTGTCTTGGTTATTGTTCGTCGGTTATGCTTATGGTTATGCTCATTATGAATCCAATTCATGTTAAAAATCCTCCTTGTAGGATCCCAGGATCGGAACCTGGTATATGGATGCCGGGAGCCGAGAATGGGGTACTTCAGAGATTATCAGCGTCGAAGTCAGCAATCAGGAATTTTGTGAGCCTAGTTTCCGAGTTTAGGGTGTGACATGTGAGGATTGTCAAGGGTGACCAATATGACGCTTGACGCTATTACGACATTGAGAGCTCCACTTGAGGTAATGACGATTGAATCCCTGGATCCACGTGAGGAATCTCATGAACGAGGTCAACCCTTGGAAGACCTTGTTTCGATCCCTTAGAAGACTTTGTCATTGAGAGAAAAGTTGGTAGCCATATTCAACACTATGCCGATGTTTTTGGGTGGTCCCATGAGGACATGTCAGGCATTTACCCCGCCATTATTACGCATCAACTAAACATCGACCCATCCTACCGACCGATCCGAAAGAAGCGACGCTCTCTCGATGTAGAAAGATTGTGAGACTCGTATCCTAGTCCGTACCATTCCGTAGGCTTCCACGGTCCTCTCGGTCAAATTCTGATGACCCTCGATGCTTAGATAGCAGTTACACGCAACCCTGAGTCACATCCCATATTCTTGAGACGGTTCAATCCGAGACTTGTACCCTTGCGACTGCGCCGTCACCGCTATTTCAATGCCACATCTTGCGCACCGAGGTGATACCCGGGTCAGGAGATGTGGGCCCACATTTAGTTCAAGGAAAATGCCGTGCAATTGCAAAACCCAAGAGAACAACACATCAATTACATCAATCACATCAATTAAGTACACATCACTCACACCCATCCCCAAGTACAATCACCCTCCCCAAAGTCAACTTTCTCTTATAACAAAGTACACCTATCACCTTCTTACATCAGTCACATCTCTCATCTCTCTCATTTTTCCCAAGCAATCCAAACGTCCAACATTTCCATGGGAGAGAGGAGAAGCTAGTGTGGCCTACCTTCCTACCTTCCATCTCCACAATCCAAGCTTCATCTCGACCGTTGAAATGCATTTCATGGAGCTTTAGGACGCATCAATGGGAGAAAAAGTCCAAGAAGACGATCGATGGGTGTTTTCTAGTGTTAATTTGTGTGGCTTTGATGATTTGAGGGCCTACATATGGTGGGACCCATCTTGATGTTGTATAAAGAGGGACCCGTAGTGGCATGGTCCCTCCGCTACTCCGATCTTCATCTTTCTCTCTCTCTCTCTCTCTCTCTCTTTGGATGGTATTGATGTGGCCCACTTGATCAGCAAATCCAGGACATCCAGTCCTTGGACGTGGTGTGTGGACCCCACCTTATTGTATTTTATATCCCAGTCGTCCAGCAGCTGCTGGATGGTGGGTACCTTCCATGATGTGTTTGTGATCCACACCATCCATCTGACGGTGGACACCATTCTTATGGGACGCACCTTGATGTTTATATGTCATCCACCCCATCCATGCATAGGACGTGGGGCCCACCTTGATGATGTGTTTCTTAACTCGTGGGCCATCATGCTGTATGTGTTTTATCCTCGCCGTTCATCTGTTTGGACGGTGGTGGGTGAATCCACCATGATTTACGTATTTTATCCCCTCTACCCATCCATTTTCTAGGTGTGGGACCCACCTCACACGTGCTACACGTGTGAGGGTGGGGCCCACCTTGTGATATGTATTATGTATCATGTCATCCACATGGGCAGTGGGTCCCAGCAGCAGTGGCTGCTGGATGGATGCCAACAAGTTCTGTGGGCCCATCACGATGTATGTGATCCAAACCGTCCATTGAGGACCCACCTTAATGTAAGTATTTTATATCCTCATCGTCCATACACAGGACGGTGGGACCCATGTAATGTATGTGATTTACGTCCAAACCGTCCATCTAGATGGTGGCCAGCAGGCTTGGATCCTAAATAAATAATATAATATAATATAATATGATATAATATAATATAATATAATATATATTATACATATATGGTGACCCCACATGGGAATCCACCTGTTGTGGGGCCAATCATGATGTATTTGCCATCCAATTTGTTCGTCCATATACACGGACGTGAGGCCTACCTTGGTGGATGCCTTACATCCACACGTGTGAGGCCCCACCTCGATTTATGTGTTTAGCCGTCTATCTGGACGATTCTTGTGGTGGACCCACCTTTGATGCATTTTTTATCCAAGCCGTCCACCTGTTTTGCCAGCATGGGATTCCACCGTGATGTATTTATTTCATCCACACCGTCCAAATTGTGCTGGACGGTGTTGAACAATGTTTGGATGGTGTTGATTTACTTGGACAATGTTTGGACAGTGTTGATCATCATTAATGGGCATGTGCCCCATTAAATGTGTGTACAGTGATACATATGTTGCACCTACAACTATTGAAATGATTTTAGATGTAATCCTAGCTCCCATCTATGAGGCCCACCTTGATGTATTTAATGACCCATCCGTTAGGCCCACTTTGATGTATTTTATGGCCCATTCGAGAGGTCCACTTTGATATACTTGTGGCCCATCTGTGAGGCCCACCTTGATATATTTGTAGCCCATCTATAAGGCTCATTAGTGCGGCCCATTGATGTAGCCCACTTGATGTGTATGAGGCTCATGTGAAGGGCCCACCAGTGATGTATATTAGGCCCATGTGTAGGGCCCACTTATTATGTATTTGAAACCCATGAGTTGTGGCCCATTGTGATGTATAGGGCCCACCTATTATGTATTTGAAGCCCATGGGTTGTGTCCCATTGTGATACGGCCCATGTGATGTCTGAGGCCCTTGTGTAAGGCCCATTATGATTATATAGGGCCCATCGAGATGGTATGTGGCCCATTATGTTATGTATGAGGACTTTGTGTGAGTTCATGGGCCCAATATACGTTTGGCTCTATGTGGGCCACTCCTTGGGAGCGATGATGGTTGAATGTCCACATTGATGGGCAATGATGGCTAAATGTCCATATTGTGACCTTCCCTTAGACCCTTTGTTAGGCCGATTCCGATTGTCGAGGCCGATTCCGATTATCGAGACCGATTCCGATTATCGAGGCCAATTTCGATTGTCGAGGCCGATTCTGATTGTCGAGGCCAATTTCGATTACCGAGGCCGATTGTCGAGGCCAATCTCTATTGCCTAGGCCGATTATCAAGCCGATTGTATAGGCCGATTGTTGATGCCGATTATCGATGCCGACTGTCGATACCGATTATGAGTATGTGATAGGATAGCATCATGATACATGCCCATACACATCATCTGCATGTTTATTATGAGATGTGGTTGACCATTGTAAATGTCATTGGGCAGGTTGTTATGAGACTCCCTCATAGGTAGAGATTGTCTCACATGAGCGCACGATATGTGCAGGATTGATGCATGACAGGATTGTATGACTCATGCATCTTACATTGTGTGTTGTGATTACTGTACGCCCTAGCGACAACAGGGCCGTAGCCTCCACAGGCATGTCATGGATGATTAGATGGGACATCAAAAATGTGTGGTTTGAGCATAAGGGCACTTTGGATGTCCGTAGGTGAAAAACCTACGTGGCCAAGAGACGCTCCAACGACTAGACCGAGTGGATTACATAAGCACCCGAGTGCCAAATACCAGTAAGTCGCGTCTCTCTCTGTGTCGTGGTCAGTTGGAAGGGGGCATGGCCTTATCCACCTAATTCATAGTAGACAAAACTAGGCTGAGTTTGACCAGCTCATAAATGGGTCCGTTATCAACGTGTCGGGTAGGTATTAGCTGACTACTGGCCAGGCGGATAGTGAGGTCTCTTTCACTCACTTGGTTACACGCAATGGGGCAGCAATCTGGTTTGGAGTGTACTAGACCCCGGTGATGATCTCAGAGATGTACGATGTTGATATGTGGCCTTATTGAGCAGGAGTTGTATACTTAGCATCCTACTCATTTATTCATTCACTATCCACTCGGGCTAGTGGTGTGCAACTAATTTGATATGTGTACCTTCACAATGCTCAAGATTTCGGTTAGGCGCGCGACTAACCTGAGATCAAGAGTTTACCACATTGAGTCTGACTATCCAAATTTTGGTATGGGACTAGTTTGGATAGCTGCAATACTATGTACTATCATCCCGACTTCACACTTCAGTTTAGTCATTTCATTCGCATCTCATATTGAATTGCATTATCGACATCTGATATTTGGCTCATTATGATTTGCATTCCGTACTCTGATATCATATGATTCATGATCTTGCCAGTATTTTTGATATTGTATGATTATGGCAATGTATTAATTACTTGGCACTTACCTTGTGCACACAATTACACCATCCTCTAAGCTTTCTATAAGCTTATGCATGATAAATGCATACAGGTGGCGTTAGGTCACAGCAGCGATAAGCTTGGAGCATACAACAGACTTTTGGAGCTTTGATTTTGACATATGTATTTCCTTTCAGCACTGTATTCAATTGTTTATATTAGTGGATATGTGATGATGATGTTACCTTTTTTATTTGGGTAAACTTGTGGTTATACTTATTACGAGTTAAATGTACATTGGAAAATCCTCCTTGTAGGATCCTAGGATTGAAATTTGGCGTATAGAATCTGGGAGTTGAGAATGGAGTACTATGGAGGCTGTTGGCACCGGATTTGGCAATCAAAAATTTTGTGAGCCTAGTTTCCGAGTTTGGGGTGTGACAAAGTTATGCTGTGATTAAAGAAGATGTCAGCAAGCTCCTTAGAGCCAAGTTCATCAAAGAGGTCCACTACTCAGACTAGGTGGCCAATATCGTATTGGTCAAGAAAGCTAATGGGAAGTGGCGAGTCTGTGTAGACTACACAGACTTAAACAAAGGCTACCCTAAAGATAGCTTTCCTCTTCCCAAGATCGATCAGTTGGTCGACAGTACCGTGGGACACGAACTACTTAGTTTCATGGATGCATATTCGGGGTATAATCAACTCGTAATGCACCTAGGAGATAAATTTAAAACTACCTTTGTCACCGACAAAGGTCTTTATTGTTATCGTGTGATGCATTTTGGTTTGAAGAATGCAGGAGCGACCTATCAAAGGTTGGTCAATAAGATGTTCGCCCTCCAAATAGGGCGAACAATGGAGATCTATATCGACGACATGCTTGTCAAGAGCATCAAAGCCATAGACCATGTGGCTGACCTTGAGGAAATGTTCCTCATCCTTCGTAAATACCGAATGAAACTGAATCTGAGCAAGTGTGCTTTCAGTGTTAGCTCAGGAAAGTTCCTCGATTTTTTAGTTAGCTAGCGAGGGATTACCCTGAGAAAATTAAGGCTCTTCTCCACATGCAGTCTCCAAAGATGATTAAAGATATATAGAGGCTAACTGAAAGAATATCCGCATTTAACCGCTTCGTGTCCCAAGCTATAGAAAAATGTCTCACCTTCTTCAAACAGTCAAAAGGGAGACGAATAGTAAACTGGACCAAAGAATGTGAAGTAGCCTTTCAATAGCTTAAGAAATACCTAGGATCGCCACCCTTGCTCTCCAAACCCGAGCCGGGGGAATCACTGCTACTGTACCTAGCTGTGTCCGATGCAACAATCAGCTTGACACTAATTCGAGAACACGAGGGGAAATAATTCTTGGTCTATTATGTTAGTAAAGCCCTCGTCCTTATAAAAATAAGATATCCGACCCACCCAAGTGGACAATCTATGTTGATGGATCATCTAATTCTAAGGTAAGCGGGGCAAGGATAGTTCTAGAGACTCCTGACCATACGTGCATGCAATATGCCTTGAGATTTAGATTCCAAGCCTCTAATAATATAGTGGAATACGAGGCTTTACTTGTCAGACTAAAACTGGCAGCGAACATGGGGGCTCGACATCTCGACGTCTTCAACGACTCACAATTGGTCATCAATCAAGTAGCCGACCTTTACCAAATCAAAAAATAGCGTCTGAAGGCTTACCTCCGGAAAGCCAAAGAATTGATCGGCAGTTTCTAAAATTGCAGTGTCGCCCTGATTCCATGAGCTGAGAATTCTAAAGCCGACATGTTAGCAAAGCTTACTACAGCAAAAGATCTATCCCCATCGAATTCTTAGCCAAACCAAGCATCGACGAAGCAGACCTCCCAACCATTTTCCCGGTTAGCTTGGAACCAACGTTGATGGACCCAATCATCTGTTACCTTGAAGACAACGAATTACCTAGGGACTGAATAGAAGCGCGACGAATAAAGATTAAAGTCGGCCGGTATACCATGCTTAACGACATACTTACAAGAAAGGGTTCTACCTTCCTTACCTGAGGTGTATCCGTCCAGAGGAAGCTGAATGCGTCCTAAGAGAGATCTATGAAGGAATCTCCTGGAATCACTCTGGAGGGCGATTGTTAGCACATAAGGTCATCCGGCAGGGTTACTATTGGTCATCCATTTAGCACGACGCACGGAAACTTGTCTAAAGATGTGACAAATGTCAGAGATTTGCGAATATCCCTCGGCAACCATCGGAGGAGCTCACTCTTATGGTCGGCCCCTGGCCGTTCGCTCAGTGGGGGATCGACATCATCGATTTGTTCACTATGGGTAAAGGTTAGACCAAGTTCACCATAGTACCTGTAGACTACTTCACCAAGTGGGCAGAGGTAGAACCATTGGTAAAGATAACCGAACAAATGATCACAGATTTTGTTTGGAAGAATATCATATGTAGATTTGGGATACCTCGAACTATCGTTTCGAATAATGGGAAGCAGTTCGACAACAGGTAATACTAAGAGATGTGCAGGAACCTCAGAATTCACAGCGTTTACTCATCACCACGACATCCATAAGCAAGTGGACAAGTCGAGACAGTCAACAAGATAATTAAACAATGCCAAAGGGGCCTACGCCGAGGAACTCCCTAAAGTCCTATGGGCCTACCGAATTACCGCCTGAACAACTACTAGAGAAACTCCTTTCTCCCTGGCATATGGAGCAGAGGTGGTCACTCCCGTAGAGATCGAACTACCTACGACTCGGACAAACTCATTCGATGAACATATCAATAACGAGCTTATGTCCCTCTGTCATGACTTTCTCAAAGAACGAAGGGAGAAAGCTCGACTTCAAACCATTGTCTGTTAGCAATAGGTGTCACTGTTTTATAATGCTCAGGTCAAGGTCAGAAGGTTTTGAGTTGGAGATCTGGTTCTCTGAAAGATATTCCAGAACACCAAAGAAGCAGGAATGGAGACCTTAGGCCCGAACTAGGAAGGACCTTACGTGATTTAGAGCACCATCCGACCTGGTACATACTGAATAGAAGATCTGACTGGCCAACTACTCCATCATCCGTGGAATGCCGAACATCTAAAAATCTATTACCCTTGAATTGGTCGATATGATCTTTATTATGTCATAACCTGTTTCAAAATAAAAGAATTCATTTACATAACCAATGTTTGACCTATATCAGATTTACAAATGATCCCTGCCCAAGCTATATCCGTGCCATGTCCAAGCTATATCCGTGCTATGTCCGAGCTATATCACTTGTGTGGACTTTAATGAGAAAATTTAGTCGACATCTGATAATGTCGCTCGTCCTATAGCAGAAAAAGATGGAAACAGATCTTTAAAAGGAGACATTTTCATTAATAAGACCCAAAATGGTATGACTACATTAGTTTTACATCGATTATAATTCCAAAAACAAGTTTATACATCGGACTATAAGCGAAGTAAGAAAAATAATATGACGCTTGGTGTGCTTGAAGTGTTTGAAGTCGGAGGGTGTGCTTGAAGTGCCTGAAGTTGAAAAAGGGAGCAAGATAAAGGAAATACTACTCTGTAAAATTAACTGCAAGACTCAGTCACTACCTTAGAAGCTGTCTCAGGAGCCACTTTGGGAGCCGCTTCATCGCCTGACCTATCAGAGCCCGACTCTGGCTTGTCAAAAGTGGAGAGATCGAGCTCCGGGAAGGTCTCTCTCATCACCTTCACACACTCGACATAACCTTGATGATAGAGATTATCCCTCTCATCCTCGAATGCCTTGGACGACCAAAATTCCTTAACAGCGTCCCTTCGTGCAATGGCGAGTGCGACTTTGGTTTTCATCTTCAACTTCTCCAGTTTTGTGCTTATATCGATAAGATGAGCATGACACTCGTCATGCAACACCTTAGCCTCCTGTAGCTATCTCGGCCTTCTTGGCAGAAGACGCTTCAAGAGCCTTCTTCGCAGCTTCTAGCTCAGCTTCAGCAGTTGAAGTCCGAGCCTCAACTTCCGCCACCTAGTTATGCACCTGAGCAATCTTGGCGCGCGCCTTTAACACGCACGGGGTGAACTACAAACAAAGGGGATCTGAACAAACAATTGGAAAAATGAAGTAACCTGATATCTAACGAAGTTCCTACCCCAAGAAGGGTTATCGTCACATGCGCAACGATCATATCCATGGGAGAGTCGAACAAGCTGACGAACTCCTCCTCAACACTATGGCGATCTGCCCATGGGAGTATCTCCTCCACAGTTCGACGAAGGCTCCCTCGACTCTCCTCGGCTTCCTCCCTTCTCGAGGATTGAACCCCAGTGGGAGGCTCTGAAGCCCCTTAGGTCTCAACAAGAACTACCTCCATGCCCTCGTCCCCGACCTCTATGACAGTAGGGCAAGAAGGGTCGACCTTCCCCTTGCCCTTTGAGGAAGTCTTCTACTTCTTCCTCCTCAGTGCCGATAGATCATCCTGAGGAGGCGCACGAACTTTAGAGGGAGGTCGGATGAAGGGTCAAGCTTCAGCATTTCTGTGTTAGCATAAAAGACAGTGTCAGAAGAATTTCCCGGCGGCAAACTTCAAAATTTGATAGTTTAGTTGAAGATCTTACCTAAGGTCGTACCTGTCAAAGATGTATCTAAGTTTGACTGGAGAAGTCGCTCGGCTTAGAGAGGCACTCTCCAAGACCTTCTCTCCCAACTCAGGGTCCGCAAGTCCTTGATTCGAGCTACTGATCCGCTATTGAGCAACGACTGATGCTTGGGAATAGCTATAAAAGAAAACATGCAAACAAGATTAAACAACAGTGGAAGCTGACCAACTAAAGACAAACGACCTCTACAACACTGACCTGGCTCGGAGAAAGCTCAGGAAACAATAGGCTGAGTTGATCTTGGCTCGGCCATCTCCCAGCATCCTGAGGCCTAGAACCACTTGTCCCTCCAGTTCTTATTAAAGGATGGGGGGTATTAAAGCCCCACCGGTATTCCGCCATGTAGAAAAGTAATACTAGCTAGACTGAAGGGTGTTTGGTTTTACCTGATATAAGTGGAGGAACTCGTCCACTGATAGTTCGGGCTAGTCTAGCTCAGTCCATAAGACTGCACAGCCGAACAAATCCCTCCACCCACTTAGAGTCATTTGCCCCAGGGCTAAGCCGAGGCGAAGTAACAAACGCCTGACTATCCCCTGTATGGGAAATCGCAAGCTGCATTGAAGCGTGACTTGGAAGATCGCCATGGTCCCTTCCAGAGGTTAGTCCGGAAGTTCATTTGATGAAGGGAGTCAGAGACCCACAGACTCGGGAACATGATATCCGAGCCTGATCCGAGCCAACTCCTCCTCGGACAGAGTCGAAGGCACCAACCCCCTCGGACCCTCTTCACTGTCAGGCTCTCCTGGCTCACCCTCATTGGGTAGGTCATGCACTTCAACAACCCATTCTGTTGTTGAAGACACATTCAGTGCCTGGGGTCCGAGCGTCGTCTCACATTCGAGAGACAGATTTAACTCCCTAGCAGCGGGTGTCGGCCTCTGTGCTGGAGACCATTCCATTGCTCTCCTCGATGACGAAAATCGGAAAGCGGCATCTGCCATCACCACCAAAGGCGAAGGTGGGTTCGACATTACCCTAAGGCGACTACTCAACCCACTTTCACTACCGAAAACCCCCTCCCGTTAGCTCAAGTAGACATGGTGATTTTTAACAGAAAAATGAAAGGAAGAGGGGAAAAGGAGGCTCATCGAAGCAAGGACTAACAGGATTCCAGCAGGGTTGCAGCGGGAACAGTCACCAGAAATCACACAGGGAAATCGAAATGAAAAAGACGAAATGAAATGGGAAAGACCTAAAGGTTAGGGCTTCCCTTATATAGTTGTGCCATGTGGTAGCTATTTAAGGCGCCCATCAATGCGATGTCGTAAGATGCCCCTTCGGCTGCCCCAAGTCGACACGAGGCCTGACCACATGCGCCACTCGACCTTGATATCAGGTACGACGCTACGCATCACTTCTTCATTGGTCCACCACCAAAAAGATGGCTTGACACCCCACGTGACCTCGAGCTACGAACCGACATGTCATGATCGCAAGCTAACATGCCTCGACTTTCGCACTGGCAGCCATGCTTGACATTTATGATAGTTCGTCTCGACCTAGTCCACATAACCCGACCTAGTCCTGACCAACTTGCTTTTTGAACCTTCGAGGGATGATTCAAAAAGCAAGGGGGGATCACTTTTGGGGAAAAATCTATAAGTCCATAGATCGGCTTATGAAATGGACCAACTCTACTGAACCAGCGTAGACCCATTGAGACCTGAGCCTAATAAAGCCTCTACGTCCGGAGACAAAGTAACCTCCAAGGAGGAGGATGCAACTTTAAAGACACTCAAAGAGCCCTCCTACGAGCCCTCTCAAGTGGCTATATGCCGACCTAACTCATAGGCCAGTCATAAGTTGATTATAGATCGACCATAGATCGACCATAGGTCAATTACAAATTGACCATAGATTAGCCATAACTCGATTACGGATTGACCATAGATCGGCCATAGCTCGATCATAGATCAAGTCTATTTCAACTACTGGACAGTTGTCGTAAGGTCGAAGTACGATCATAGGTCGATGATGCTCCCAACTGACTTACAAAGATGATGAATGCTGATTTGTCGATTAGGTCAAGACCCGCCTTGAGATCTGACCTAAGACTGACCTAAACATTTAGAGAATACCCTAGCATCCTAAAAGATCTCTCCCAAGATCTTCAAAGGATAATATCGGATCCCGACGATCTCAGAAACTGAACATCTCGTAGAAATCCCGGATTACAACTAAGATATTAGGAAAGAATCCTCCTACAATGGTATTTTGGATCTCCTATAAATATAGAGGTACCTCCCGCCATCCAAGGTACGTTCACTAAAAAATCCTAATACTCGACTGGTGTCTCTTTTCTGGAGATCCTACCTTACTCACAAGACCTTGATCCTGACTTAGGCATCGGAGAGTCCCTTGTAGCCAAGGCCTCCTTTGTATCTTTTTAACACCTGTGCAGGTCCAGGAAGGTCTACTGCAAAGGGTCTACTAGAAAACTACATCAACATATGTGTTTTATCCATACCGTTCATTTAATTTTTCAGATCATTTTCGAGCATGAGCCCCAAAACAAAGTAGATCCAAATCTCAAATGGACCTCACCATAGGAAAATAGTTGTGATTGAACCCCCATTGTTAAAAACTTCCTAGGGCTCACCGTAATGTCTATTTCCCATCCAACTTGTTCATTAGGTCACATAGACTTGGATGATGAAAAAACAAAAATATCCAATTCATCCAAAACTTGTGGCCCTCAAGAAGTTCTTAGTGGTGGGCCAATGATTCTCATTGTTAAAACATTTGTAGGGCCTACCATAGCATTTACTTTCAATCCAATATGTTCATCAGATCACATAGACCTGGATGAAGAGAAAAAATAAATATCATATTAATCCACAATTTTTGTTACTCCAAAAAGGGTTTTAATGGCAGACATCCAATACCCCACTGCTTTTTACAGTGTGGTTCAATTAGTTTTTTGATCTGTCTTATTTTTCGGCTCAAGTATTAAGACTAGCTCACCAAGTGGATGGACGGTTTGGATATAACTCATACCTCATGATGGGACCCACAAAACTTAGTGACATCAACACACCAGCCACATTGTTGGTGTGTGTGGTACACCAGCCAATCTGCCTTCTTTGCACACGATGAAATCGGATTGTGTACTGAGTTTCTCAGTACGCTTTTTTCATATTGAGTAAACTCTGTTGGACCCACCGTAAATGTATGTGGTTTATCCATGCCGTCCATCCTTTTTTTAATCTCATTTCAAGCATCGAGCCCAAAATTAAAGCATATTCAAAGCTCAAGTGGACCATATCACAGGAAACAGTGAAAATAATGATTTACATCGTTGAAATTTTTTTAGGGCCCACAATAATGTTTATTTGTCATCCAACCTATTTATAAGATCACATAGATATGGATGAAGGGAAAAATACAAATATTAGCTTGATACATAATTTCTGTGGGCCCCGAGTATTTTTTTCATTGAATTCGCACTATTTCCTGCGGTGTGGTCCACTTGAGGTTGGATATACTTTATTTTTTTTATCTCAAGCCCTAAAATTATCTGTTAAAATAGATGTACGGAGTGGATAAAATACACAGATCACAGTGGGCCCCACTGCAGGCAACAACCATGATGGAGTAATTGGTGTGATCCAGCGACTTTTATGTATAAATGTTGCATGCAGTCATGCTTCATGTGGTATGGTCCACTAGAGCATTTGATGTGCCTCATTTTTGGGCTCATGCACTAAATAATTTGTCCAAAGATATGGACGGCGTAGATAAAACATATAGATCATAGTGGGCCCCAAAGAGGCCCCACTGGAACCATCCATCTTTACCTAGGTCCGGTGAAATCAAATTGCGTACTGCGTTACTGAGTAGGCTTTTATCATGATGAGGAAAACTATGCTGGGCCCACCATGAATGTATATGGTTTATCCACACCGTCTATCCGTTTTTCCAGCTCATTTTATGAGTTGAGCCCAAAATTGAAGCATACCCAAAGCTCAAGTGGAGCACACCACAGGAAAAAGTGTGAATTGAAAATCTACCTTTGAAAATTTTTTCCAGCCAAAGAAGTTTTGGCTGAAGTTGATATTTGTGTTCATCCATGTTTATGTAATCTTATCCAGTAAAATGGATGAACGGAGTGGATAAAATAGGTAAATCATAATGGGCCCACAGAGTTTACTCAGTACGTAATGTGTGCTTCCATCCCGATGGGGTGGTACCCATGCATCTGAGGGACACGAATTGCCTTTTGACGCTGCCAGTAAGCAACATCACCAAGTGACTACTGCAGGGTACTTTGTGGGCCCCACCATAATCTACGTGTTTAATCCACATTGTCCATTCATTTTGAATTCTTATTTTAAGGCATGACCTAAAAACGAGGTATATCCAAATCTCAAACGAACCACACCACAGGAAAAAGTGGTGATTCAAGGCCAACCATTAAAAATTTCTTAAGGGCCACAAGTTTTGGATGAATTGGATATTTTTATTTTCTCATCATCCAAGTCTGTGTGACCTAACGAACAGATTTGATGGAAAATAAATGCTACAGTGGGCCTTAGGAAGTTTTTAACGATGGGTATTCAATCAACATTGTTTTCCTATGGTGTGGTCTATTTGAGATTTGGATCTACCTTTGTTTTAGCTAATGTTCGAAAACGATCTGAAAAATTAGATTAACAGCATGGATAAAACACATACATCATGATCAACCCACAGAGTACCATCCAATAGCTACCTAGCTACGGACAATGTGCCATTCCCTTGAGCATGAGGGAGTCTTAGCGCGAGTTATTATTTTCAAGACTCTCCTGTTCCCAATGCTGTTGAATCCCATCCATGAGTGTAATCTAATAGCTCATATGAATGCTCGTATAAAAGCTCCATGTGGCCTTATGTGCAAGAGAATATATATATATATATATATATATATATATATATATATATATATATATATATATATATATATATATATATATAAGTTGTGACTTTAATGCCTATTTAGATACCACCGAATAAGTTACTCTTTTTACTTGCAGCAGTAGATAAGTAACTTGTTTTAGATAAGTAAGTTTGGTTTTGATTAATTATAAGTAACTTTTTTACTTAAAAGTATTTAAACACTTCAATTATTTTTTTTTAGCTTTTTTACTTTTCCCAACTTGCTAACTTGCTGAAGAGAGGCATCACGAAAGACTAAAGAGAGGAAAAGCCGATAAGTATGTTGTTTGCCAAACATACTTATCTTCTTAATAAGTAGAAACTAAGATAAGGTACTTGTAGAATAAGTAACTTACGTTCTTAGCAGTATCCCAATACACACCTTGGTAGCAACAGACGTCCCATTCAGGGTGTTGCAGTCTTTGGAGAGAGCTTTCGCTGATTTGTTTTAGGGATGGGAGGAGGGAAAAAAGAAATGTCATTGGATGAGTTGGAAGAGATTGGCCAAATCAAAGGAGGAGGGTGGGTTGGGAATCAAACATCTCATAGGAATATGGAAGTGCAACAGATTGAAGATGGCTTGGAACATCAGCAAAGAGAAGAATCCTAAAATCTGATCCTCGTTCATGCATTCTAAGTACAGTGATGATCTAGCCAAGTTGGAGCTTAGGATAAGAAAATCGTACTTTTCTCCACTTTGGTGTGAAGTCAAAAAACTGCTCCTAGATATCTCAACTCAATCTTGTTGGTTGATCGACAAAGGGAGTTGCGATTTCTGGGATGATGATTGGATTGTTTAGTCCCATTACAATCTTGGAAGTGTAACCATCTCTCTGTTAACAGTCCCCATACTTGGGTAAGTTAAGTGAGAAGCTTGGCCCGAATGGTATCATTGACCCTTCCCTCCTTCTAGAGGATCTGTCCCAGTGTATGTTAGACCATATAGTGGAGGGAGGGCTTATGTATTTCTCATGCAGAGGATGTGCAAATTTGGATAGCATCTGCCTCAGGTAACTTTGAGATGAAATTCAACTTTGTAACATCCTAGATATTACCGTTTTAGCCAAAGTTCAGCTCATAACTTATTAGGTGTATTTTCCATTAATTAACTTAAAGTTCAACTTGTTTAGTGAATAACTCTTTATTTATAATAAATTTTATAAGTTATTTTGCAAAAAAAAAAAAAAAAGAATTATGCCTAGAAGCCCGTAAATGCCTTAGATTTCATAAATTTGTTAGATCAGAAATTTGTACATAAACACCCTTAACCTAGCCCATCGATTTGAGATCTTATGGTTTTCATAATCTGATCAATGTTAATTTTTATACCATGCATATCTAACATAAATTAACCACACACGTTGAATTTCACCCCTTATATTATAATTAAAGTGACCAAATTAACAAATTAACCCCTTAACTGTTGATTTTATTGATCAACGAGTGAAGAATGTTTGTGGGTAGTCATAGTAGAATATTTACCTTCATGTGAATGAATTGAATTGCCCATCATATGGACTGAATCTGAGATGTGAGAACCCCGCCTTGATAATCCTTTCCTTAAGCACCGAGTTAGGTGTTTTTGTAAGACCCGTAACCTAGTCCGTACTGTTCCGAAGGCTTCCGCAATCCTTCCGGTCGAATTCCGGCAATCCTCAACCTAAAGCCAACGTTGCGCACGATCCTAAGACGAGACTTGCATGCCAAAGTCGGCTCGACCTGAAACCTATACCTTGGTGACCGCGCCGTCGCCGCGGTTCCGACGCCGCATCTCGCGCAGTGAGGCGATGCCCGGGCCAGGAGATGTGGGCCCGCGTTCAATTCGAGGAAAACGCCGCGCTTTGTGAATTCCGATAGAATCTCTACGATATGTCCCATCAATCACGTCAATCATGGGTCAAGTACATCCCATCACAAGCCATCACTCACCTTACCTCTCCTTACCCAAAGTCAATGCAACACATGCTTAGCCCATTCTTTTCTTACAAAAGTCAAAAGAACCCATCCTTTCCACTCCATCACCACTCCTCTCTCTCTCTCTCTCTCTCTCTCATTTCTCACTCTCCCAAGCAACTCCAAAGGAGAGGAAACGTCTAAGTTCTCCATGAGAGGAGCTAAGTGTGGCCCACCATCCTACCACCCAATCCAACCCTTGGATCATCATCCCAACCGTCAAAGTTGTCCCCTTAGAGCTCTAGATTGCATATGTGGAAGAAGGAAGAGGAGATCAAAGGTAGGTGCCTCTATTCTTCTCTCTTCCACTTTTATTGTGTGTGACGATGTGGCGGTGTGGCCCATCTGGATGTACCCCACTTGATGTATGTCTTATCCAGCCGTAAAAACTATTTGGGCCCTACCTTAGGGAGATGGGAAAACAAAAATATCAAGATGGTCCAAATCAAGTGGGCCACATCCACGTGGGACCCATTAGCCATAGTCCCCACATGTGGGACCCACCTTATCCATGCGTTGTATGGAAACCGTCCAGCGTCCCTGGACGCTGGACGTTGCTGAGACGTGAAAAGTGAACTGCCAGTGGGTGTACAAAAGATGTACATATAATTATGTTTTTGGGGTGGACCTCTTATATAGGCCCCATTTTGATGTATTAATTTAATCCACACCGTCCATTCCATTTCCTAGATGATTTTAGACGTTGAACAAAAAATGAGGGTAATTCGAATCTCTGGTGGGCCACAATGTAGGAAACAGTGGTTTTGGGCGATTTTGACTGTCAAGGCCCGCTGTGATGTTTTTATACACCGAAAATATTGCATCTTGGACTTGTTAGGTCTGTTACGAGACAGGGAGACCAGTAGTCGGTGTGAATTTTCCTGATGTGGGCCCCACCTTTCAAAATCCTTAGAAAAAAAAAAAAAACCATAGTGGCGCGAATCTGCTTGCCGGCAATGACCCGGAACGCCGGCCGTGGACGCCGGGCAGGGACCACGGGTCCCATTTGTAGGCCCCACCGTGAGGTGTGATTTATATCCACACCGTGCATTGGGTGGCCCTCCTTCTGACGGTGGGCCACCCCTAAAATCATCCGTATTTAGATCTCAGGTGGCCCACGTCACAGGAAACAGTGTTGATTGAACGTCTACCATTGGAGCCCTTTCTGGGCCCCAGAAGTTTTAGATCATTATGAAATTTGTTTTTTTCCCTTGACTCAGGTCCGTGTGATCTTATCAAGGGCTTGGATGGCAGATAAACCTTATGTTGGCCCCACGTGGGACCCACTTGTATGAAGTAGATTAGGCCGGCGTCTGGCTGCACGTACCGTACTAGCTGGTGTAGTGACGCCATCTGGGTCTGATCACCCAGACCGTCCATTTATGTGGACCCCACCTCCCATCAGTGGTGTAATGACACCAGCAAATTCTATGGACCCCACATGGAGGTATGAATCTACACCGTCCACTCTGATGGTGCACGTGGAGTCCAGGTGATGTATGGGCCTTATTCTCAGACGGTGGGACCCACCTGTGCATTTATTTAATATCCACGCAGTCCATCTGTTGGCTGACTATTGGCCAGGCGGATAGTGAGGTTTCTTACGCTCACTTGGACTGTGCTGCTTGGAGAGAGACAGTGCCATTTGGAGTGTACTAAACCCCGGTGATGATCCCAAAGATGAACTGTATTGATATGTGGACTTATTGAGTAGGAGTTGCATGTTCATTCATTCATTCATTCACTATCCACTCGGGCTGGTGGTGCGCAACTAATTGTTGTGTGCCTTTGTTATGGCAAGGATTTCGGTTGGGGCGCGCGACTAACCTGAGATCAGGAGTTTACCACATTGAGTCTGACTATCCAAATTTAGGTATGGGACTGGTTTGGATAGAAGTCCCTTGTGGTGGATCCCGTAGCCTGCGATACTACGTACTATCATCCCAACTTCACACTCCAGCATGGTCATTCCATTGGCACCACATATTGCATATTGCATTACACCCTCGGCATATAGCATTTCAGGTTGCTATGTTTCTGTATTCCTATGACTTAGATGAGAGTGATGGTATTCGTTAGCTCTTTCGAATTGAATATTGTATTATATTTTTGGCATCCAATATTTGATTATTTATGACTCCTCATTTGCGTGGCTGTCCTACATTGCGTATTCCGATATTGTATGATTTATGGGCTTGCTAGTATTCCCGCTTACTCTGATTACTCTGATATTGCTTACTTGGCACTTACCTTGTGCACACACTTACACCACCCTCTAAGCTTTCTATAAGCTTATGCACGATAGATGCGTGCAGGTGATGTTAGGTTGCAGCATTGTTGAGCTTGAAGCGTACAGCGGTCTTCTGGAGTTCGATTTTCAATTTATGTATTTCCCTTTCAGTATTGTACTCAAATGATTATATTAGTGGATATGTGATGATGATATTGCCTTTGTGAATGGGTAATCTTGTGGTTATGCTTATTACGAGTTAAATGTACAAAAAAAAATTCTCCTTGTAGGATCCCAGGATTGGAATCTGGCATATGGATGCTAGGAGCCAAGAATGGGGTACTACAGAGGCTGTCGGCACCGAATTCAACGATTTGGATTCCTGTGAATCCGATTTCTGGGTTTGGGGCGTGACAGTTTTAGACTTACTAACCCTTTCCAAATCTGAACCTTCCGATTTAGGCACTTCCCACTGTCAATCAGAAGATAAATTTGGAATACACCTTGCCCTTAAATGACAACGAGATCATATAAAATTTGGATCCCAATTTATGATCCTACACCGTTGAATGATGACCGCTAAAAAAGTTAGATCCTTCCTTTATTTAAATACTTTTGTTAGTGCTATGATTTCCTATCCCTTTGGTTGTCAAATTTTGTAGTGTCAAAACCTATATGTCTTGTACTTCTTGTGTTTCTTGTTTGTGACTACACATTGCTTCAAGACGACTACACACTGCTTCAAGACAAGATCATGAATGAAGAATGTTTTCAAGACAAGATCATAAATGAAGAATGTTTACAAAACATGTCATGGATGAAGTCTACAAGAATTGAAGACTTCAAGTTTGCTTCTAACAAGTTCAAGATTAGAAGACTTCATCAAGACAAGTCAAGAAAGTACCAAGCTCTAGAAAGCCGTCAACTTGATTCAAGCTTCTCCTTCAAGATCATCTGAGAATAAAGACCTTCAAGACTTCAATGTTCATCTCACTTCAAGGTTTGTTTGACCTTAGATTGACCTTAGGTTGGTCTGTATGATAGGTCATTCTGGATACATAATCTGAATATTTTAATATGCTTATTATGACTGTTCTAAGACCAGTCCTAGAAATCTTTAGACTAGTCCTAGCTTTGCTTCGACCAGCCTTAGGTTTCTCAGGACCAGTCCTAGGTTGTTACAGATTTTCAGATTTTCTTGGTTGTCCTTCAACCAGTCCTGGACTTGCTTCGACCAGTCCTGAGAAGTTCTACGACTCCTCCTTCGACCGATCATAGTCCTACGACTCGAACTCCAGCGACCTATCTATGGTCCTACGACCAGTCGGAGGTGACTCACGACCAGTCGTAGGTGGCCCACGACCGGTCGTAGGTTACCTAAGACCAATCGTGAAAATAGCTAATCTAATCCCACGGAAATCTTTCAAAATCTTTGATACTACGACCGGTCCTAGAGATCCTAAGACCAGTCGAAGATGGGATTTTTCAGGCTATAAATAATGCACGAATTTCAGAGTTTATTCATTCCATTCCATTCAATTCAAGCGATTTAAGGCTATACTCTGAGATAAGTTGTGATTATTTTTTAAGCTATTGTGCATATTTAATATTCCTTTTGATAGCATTATTTTATTGTGATTCTGATCCACATTCCAATCTCATTTAGAAAAGAGGAATTTGTGATATTCCTTCTTCTGGGATCAAAATCAAATAGACCTTGCTCTTCTTTATTTAATCTAAAATCAATTAGACATAGAACCATTCTTTAAGTGAGTATTGGACATTGAACGACGTATCATACATCTACTCCGATTGGTTCTACTAGCCTACTTAAAAAGGAGATCCAGGTATTTTACTTTGTAATTTACTTTCTCTGGTTTTGTTTGAGATTTGCCAGAAAAATCTCATTGTATTGGTTATCCGAGGAGAGCCGTAAAACTCAGAGCGTGGGGGTTTTTGGATTGTGTAAGCCCGAGATAAAAAAGACACAATTGTGAAGGTTTTTGGTGAACCTGTGAAAACCTATTTTGAGAGTGCATGCTAATATCCCCTATTTGAGGATATTAGGAGTGGAGTAGCATTACGTGTGGTGTTGCTAACAGTTGGTGAAACACACAGCGAACCACTATATATCGTTGTGTTGTGGATGTGCTTGATTTCTTTATTTATTTATTCCTTCAGTATTGTGGATTGCTTTTGTGGATGAATGTTGTAATTTTCATTTCAAGCAAGTGTGGTTGAATGGTGTAATAACTTAGGATTTATTTCCGTAAGTTATTCTTGATTTATTTTCCATATCATTTGTGATTGCTAGATTGTTCTAGATATAAGGTTGTCCTACCATTAGCCATTGGTTTTTGGTGTAAGGTTGTCCTTAGAACTGATTCAGTATCATTCTCATATTTCATGTGCTTTGAGATTGTTATTATTTCAGCATTGTTATTTATATCTTTTATTATTCCACTGTTTTAAGTTTTATTTGGTATTGCCCTATTCACCCCCCCTCCAAGGCATATAGCTAGGCCCCTTTCAAGTGGTATCAGAGCTAAATAGCTCGTGCTTATTACTTATTTATTGGATTTATTTCCTGAGCTAATGATCTAAGCTATATTAAGATGTCAAATTTTGATAGCCTATCTGTCACTAGGCCACCACCCTTTAATGGCACAAACTATGCCTATTGGAAAGCAAGGATGAGAATCTTTCTCAAATCCATGGATGAAAGTGTGTGGCTGGCCACAGTGAACGGATGGAAACTACCTATCACTGAAGTAACTGATGAAGATGGTTCAAAATCAATGAAAGTAATATCTTATGCCCTTTGGACCACACTTCAGAAAAGTGAGAGTAGTGCCAATGCAAAAGCACTAAATGCAATTACTTGTGCATTGTCACCAGATGAATTCAAAATAATCATCTCGTGTGAAAATGCTAAACAAGCATGGGATCTTTTAGAAATGAAACACGAGGGTACATCTATTGTCAAGAAATCTAAAGTTCAACTCCTCACAACTAAATTTGAAGAAATTCATATGGAGGAGAATGAAATGTTTATGGACTTCTACACTAGATTGAATGACATTGTAAACTCAATGTGGGGTCTCGGTGATAGAATCCCAGAAAGTAAAGTGTGTGCAAAGATACTACGCTCACTTCCTGAACGTTTCAATTCAAAAGTAACCGCAATTCAGGAACTTCGTGATACGGATAACATGAGGGTTGAGGAACTAGTTGGTTCTTTACAGACCTACGAATTGAACTTTAAAGCTCCAAAAGGAAAATCAATTGCTCTCAAATCATCTAAAAAATTTTCACAAGAGAGCACTTCAGACTTTGAAAATTTCGAAGATGATATGGCACTTTTTGTAAAAAGGTTTTATAAAATTTTCAAAAATAAGAAAAAAGTATATTTTCAAAAATCAAATGATAAGAGATAATCCAAACCTAGAGCTCAAAAATCTTTGAAAGATAGTCAATGTTACAACTGTCAAGAGTATGGGCACTTGGCTAACAAATGTCCTAAAAAGGACAAATCAAAAAGGAAGAGTATGTTGGCTACTTGGGATGAATCATCGATTCGAATCCTCTTGAAATCAGAAGATTCGAAAAGCGAGTCGGGAGATGATATTAAAGCCCTTATGACTCTAACCAAAGTCACTTTTTCAGATTATGATGAAGTAACTAGCGAAGAGAATCTGAATAGTGATTACGACAATGAAGAAGATCTTCAGGATGCATACAATGTCCTTTATAAGGAGAGTTGTAAAATTGCTGTCAAGCTTAAATTACAAAAGGAAAAATTTTCTAAACTTAACGAAGATTATGATTCTCTTGTTTTAGAAAAATCTCATATTTCTGATTTTTTTGAAAAGACCAAATGTGATTTAAAAATCAAAACCTCCGAAGTTGATGATTTGAAATTCGAGAACGAGAAACTCAAAAATGAAGTAGCTTCTATTTTGAGTTTGAAAGACACTTGGAGATATGCCCAAGGTGATCCTAAATTAGAAAAATTGTTATCCGGATCAAGAAAATGTGTTGATAGATTCGGGTTGGGCTATGACAAGAATACTTCTCCTAAACAAAAGAATACTGCTCCTAAGTTTGTGAAAGGAGAGTCTTCAAATTCAAAAGTAAAAAATACTTATCAAGGTTTTCCAAAAAATTCAAGGACCCTTCAAAAACCTAAAAATAGCCATGCCAACTTCAATCTTCAAAACCGAAATCCTTTGGTTAAAAAGATTATTGATCTTCTCAAGGAGCTATTGAAATTTAACTCTATAGGTCATTCGTATAACAACAGACAGAAAAAGTCCAACTACACTCCTAAACCCAAAACAGTACTGAAATGGGTTCCTAAAGTTGGCTGCTTGGTTGCCCACACTGCTTTCAAAGCTACAAGTCATTCAAAGTGGTACCTAGACAGTGGTTACTCCAGGCATATGACAGGCGACAAAGCTTTATTCACCGATCTAAAAGATAGGACTGATGGGTCAGTCACTTTTGGTGATGGAAGCAATTGCAAAATCATTGGCCAAGGTACGGTTTAACTTTATAACCTTCCCTTATTGAAAAATGTATTGTATGTTGAGGGCTTGAAACATAACCTACTGAGCATATCTCAGATATGCGACAACAACCATAATGTAAAGTTTTCTAATCAAGGTTGTGAGATTGTTAATAACGAGGGTTCTGTTATATTAACTGGTCGCAGAACTTCTGAAAACTGCTACATCGTTAATGATGCAGCTCATCTACTCAATCGTGTTACATGGTCCATACTGATGAGATTGAATTATAGCATAAACGCCTTGGATATGTACTCTACCGGAACTTGTTTAGATTGAGCAAAAGAGAACTTATAAGAGGTCTACCCAAATTACAAAAAGTAGACAAAATATGTGGTGAATGCCAGTTGGGCAAACAGATTAGGAGCTCTCACAAGAAAGTGAACTCCAATACCACATCTAGACCTCTCGAGCTTCTCCACATGGATCTCATTGGACCAACCAGAACGGAGAGTCAAGGTGACAAAAAATACATCTTGGTTTTCGTAGATGACTTTACTAGATTCACTTGGGTATCGTTCTTAAAAGAAAATTTTGAAACCCTAGATGAAGTAAAGAAGATCATCAAACGAATCCAAAATGAAAAAGGTTCTCAAGTTTATAAGATCCGTAGTGATCATGGATCTGAATTCGAAAATAGTAGTTTTGAGAAAGTGTAGCAATCGGGAATATCACATGAATTCTCTCTGCCAAAACTCCTCAACAAAATGGTATAGTTGAGAGAAAAAATAGAGTGCTTCAGGATATGGCTAATGTCATGTCAAATAGTATGAAGCTCTCCGAAATCTTTAAGTGAAGCAATTAATCTTTTGCTACATTATTAATCGTGTGTATACTAGTAAATCTGAAAATAAGACTGCTTATGAGTTATGGTTCGAAAAGAAACCTACTGTTAAATACTTTCGAATTTTTGGCAGTAAGTGTTACATTTTACGAGATCGTGAAAATTTGGGAAAATTTGATACGAAGAGTGATGAAGGTATTTTCCTTTGATATTCCTTAAACAGTCGAGCCTATAGGGTTCTAAATAAAAGAACAGGTGTGATTCAAGAGTCCATCAATGTGGTCATTGATGATCATTTGAATACACTTGCTCCAAGTTCAGATAATGATGAAATTCTTATAATCGACAATCAAGATACCTCTTCAACTCAATCTGAACCTAGGACTGTCAAAGATCATCCAACCAATCAAATCCTTGGAAACCCTCTCACTGGAGTTCATACACGCAAACAACTTGAAAACATATGTAATTATGTTTGTTTTACATCCCAAATAGAACCGGTCAATGTAAAAGAAGCTCTTTCTGACGAAAATTGGATAGTAGCTATGCAGGATGAACTTAATCAATATATTCGTAATGATGTCTGGTATCTTGTTCCTAGACCTAAAGATAAATACATTATTGGAACAAAATGGATCTTTAAAAATAAGTCTGATGAACTTGGAAATATTATACGAAACAAGGCTAAACTGGTTGTACAAGGGTACACTCAGATTGAAGGCATCGATTACGATGAAACCTTTGCTCCAGTCGCTCGCCTTGAATCTATCAGACTTTTTATTTCCATCTCTTGCTTTAGAAAGTTTAAAATTTATCAGATGGATGTAAAGAGTGCCTTCTTAAATGGCGATTTACATGAAGAAGTTTATGTAGAACAACCTTCATGGTTTGAAGACCCCAAGCTTTCTGATCATGTATTTCATCTCAAAAAGGCTCTCTATGGTCTGAAATAAGTGCCCAGGGCATGGTATGAAAATTTGACTAAATTCTTGCTTAGTCATAGTTTTCAAGTGGGAAGTGTCGATAAGACGCTATTTGTTAAGAAACATAATAATGAGATTTTAATGGTTCAAATCTATGTAGACGATATTATTTATGGATCAACTTGTTCTAACATGTCTATTGAGTTTGCGGAGTTGATGAAATCAAGATTCAAAATGAGCATGGTTGGTGAACTAAATTACTTCCTAGGGTTACAAGTGAAACAACAACCTGATGGAATCCTCATTTCTCAAACCAAGTATGCTACAAACTTGGTTAAAAGGTTTGGATTTGAGAATGGTAAAAAATTTGATACTCCTATGAGTACAACCTTGAGACTCTCAAAAGACTCTGCATGTAAAGATGTAGATCCTAACTCTACATGTAAAGATATAGATCCTAAGCTATATCGTAGTATGATTGGTAGTTTATTATATCTAACTGCTAGTAGACCTGATATCGCTTTTAGCGTTGGTATTTGTGCGAGGTATCAGTCTAATCCTAAAGATTCACATCTCACTGCTGTCAAACGGATTATTAGATATGTCACAAGTACAACTAAGTTGGGTCTTTGGTATCCTTTTGATACTAATGCTAAATTAGCTGGGTATTCAGATGCTGATTGGGCTGGTAATATTGATGATAGAAAATCAACCAGTGGTGGTTGTTTTTACATTGGAAACTGTTTCGTTTCTTGGTTTAGCAAGAAGCAAAGTTTAATATCGCTTTCCACTACTGAGGCTGAGTATATCGCAGCAGGATATGCATGTACTCAACTCGTATGGATGAAACGCATGTTAAGCGATTATGGAATTAATCAAGATTCAATGATCTTACATTGTGATAATTCCAATGCTATTAATATTTCCAAAATTCCAATTCAACATTCGCGTACTAAGCATATTAACATTAGATATCATTACATTCATGAATTGGTTGAAGAAAAAGCTATCTCTTTGGAATATATTCCAACCGATGTCCACTTGCTGATATATTTACTATATTGATTCTTATCGATGCTCGACCGACCCTTGCCATACACGACCGGTCCTGACTCGACCGGTCATAGACTGCACTCGACCGGTCGTGGAGATCGTGAGCATCTTATAATTTGGGGAAAATCACTTTGTTCTTCATTTCCTCTTCTTCCTTCGATGAGTCATGGCTCGACCAATCTTGAGAGTTCGTGATTTTCTTCAAGATAAGTCATTTTTCTTCATTTTTATTGAAGATTTATGCTTTGCTTTGCTTATTCCATAAGTTAGATCTCGTCTTTTGTTGATTTTTTTTGTTTCCTCTCTAAAGTTTTTGATCTAGAGAAACCCACCACTTCTAGTGGTCTTTGTGCTTGCTCCTTGGTAAATCTTGTTGAAAATGGATGTTAGAGGGAAAAAGAAAACATCCCGTGGTCCACCTTCATCTAGATCTACATCTATAACAAAACGGCACCTTCGGTCACCCGAAGATGATCCCAATGATGTACGGGATTTACGTGGCTGTAAAGTTATTGTTGAGCGTCCTGTAAGTCTCAATCACATTGAACAATTTGAGATTACCCCTCTCCTTGAATCTATTGGCTGGGCTAACATTTTTTTTTGGGGTGGGCCTGCATACCAGTCCATTGCACAATCTATGGTTGCATGTATCTCTGATTTTTCTCTTGATAATTTAACGTTCTCAATTGCTACTAGAGAAGGGAAATTTCTAATAGATCGACATTTGATATCAGGTATTATGGATATACCTGTCAAGGATGAAGGTATTCCGATTCATACATTATATGACAAACCATCTGAATCAGAAAAACAAATGTTGATAAGAGATTTATGCAATATGGAAGTACAATGGACACACAATGGAAATGCGCTCCCCTCAAAATTTTTATTACCCAGATACAGAGTTTTGCACAGGATCTTCATCTCAAACGTGTATCCTCGGTCCGGCAATAAAACCGAGTTGACTGCCTTCATGGTTCGGGTATTGCACTCTGTTGTGTCCGGCATCGTTGTCTGTTTACCTTCTTTGATATGTCATTTTATCATTCAGTTTCGTCTTCATCTAGGTCATAATGATATTCCATTTGGTTATCTTAGGACTTGTTTAGCCACAAATATGCTTGTTGCTTTACCTGAGAATGAGGCACCAATTCATCATCTTTCATTCAATAATACTAATTTAAATAAGATGAAGTTGGATTTGCTTCTGGTCAATTCTATGAAGGTGGTGGTGAAAGTGTTTGAGCGGAAATGAAGGGGAAGCAGCTGATCTTCCTCCACAGGCTGATTTAAATATGGATGATATATTTGAAGAAATTGAAACTGACTCCCAAAATGATTCTGATTACGATCCCTCTTCTGGTTATGATGCACGTCTAAGTGCATTGGAGGAGAAGGTTGATAACCTGAGTGTAGCCCATGATATGCAATTTAAATATATGCGAAAATATCTTCGTCGCATTAATAGGGGCTTACATCAGATTGATCCAACCATCCCTGCTCCTTCATCTGGATCTGATTAGGTGGATTATCCTTTTTATTTGAATATGATGGATTCTGTATTATTATTACGGTTGATGACTTTGGTTATATGTTTGGTTTTATTGTATATCCTTTATTTGGATTGATGACATTGAAGTGTTGAACTAATTTGATAATTAATCTTGACTCTTCATATGGTGTTCTCTTTTCTCCTTTAGCCTTCCCTTGTCATTTTGTGACAAAAAGGGGGAGTAGTATCGAAAGGGGGAGAAAGGGAGAGAGTGAGTAATTGAATATGGTTGATTGTTTCTACTCACTTAGGGGGAGTAGAGTATTTTTGATGGCTCTGATGGCTCATGATTCTTTCTTCATTTTACTCTTATATTTATAAATCAATTTTGTCACAAATTTGACAAAGGGGGAGATTGTTAGTGCTATGATTTCATATCCCTTTGGTTGTCAAATTTTGTAGTGCCAAAACCTATATGTCTTGTACTTCTTATGTTTCTTGTTTGTGACTACACACTGCTTCAAGACGACTACACACTGCTTCAAGACAAGATCATGAATGAAGAATGTTTTCAAGACAAGATCATAAATGAAGAATGTTTGCAAGACATGTCATGGATGAAGTCTACAAGAATAGAAGACTTCAAGTTTGCTTCTAACAAGTTCAAGATTAGAAGACTTCATCAAGACAAGTCAAGAAAGTACCAAGCTCTAGAAAGCCATCAACTTGATTCAAGCTTCTCATTCAAGATCATCTAAAAATACAGACCTTCAAGACTTCAATGTTCATCTCACTTCAAGGTTTGTTTGACCTTAGATTGACCTTAGGTTGGTCTGTATGATAGGTCATTCTGAATACATAATCTGAATATTTTAATATGCTTATTATGACTGTTCTAAGACCAGTCTTAGAAATCTTAAGACCAGTCCTAGCTTTGCTTCGACCAGTCTTAGGTTTCTCAGGACCAGTCCTAGGTTGTTATAGATTTTCAGATTTTCCTGGTTGTCCTTCGACCAGTCTTGGACTTGCTTCGACCGACCTCCGGGAAGTTCTACGACTCCTCCTTCGACCGGTCGTAGTCCTACGACTCGAACTCCAGCAACCTATCTATGGTCCTACGACCAGTCGTAGGTGACTCACGACCAGTCGTAGGTGGCCCACGACCGGTCGTAGGTTACCTAAGACCAATCGTGAGAACAACTAATCTAATCCCGCGGAAATTTTTCAAAATCTTTGATGCTACGACCGGTCCTAGAGATCCTAAGACCAGTCGAAGATGAGATTTTTCAGGCTATAAATAATGCACGAATTTTAGAGTTTATTCATTCCATTCCATTCAATTCAAGCGATTTAAGGCTATACTCTGAGATAAGTTGTGATTGTTTTTTTAAGCTATTGTGCATATTTAATATTCCTTTTGATAGCATTGTTCTATTATGATTCTGATCCACATTCCAATCTCATTTAGAAAAGAGGAATTTGTGATATTCCTTCTTCTGGGATCAAAATCAAATAGACCTTGCTCTTCTTGATTTAATCTAAAATCAATTAGACATAGAACCACTCTTTAAGTGAGTATTGGACATTGAACGATGTATCATACATCTACTCTGATTGGTTCTACTGGGCTACTTCAAAAGGAGATCCAGGTATTTTACTTTGTAATTTACTTTCTCTGGTTTTGTTTGAGATTTGCCAGAAAAATCTCATTGTATTGGTTATCTGAGGAGAGCTAGAAAGCTCAGACTGTGGGGGTTTTTGGATTGTGTAAGCCTGAGATAAAAAAAGACACAATTGTGAAGGTTTTTGGTGAACCTGTGAAAACCTATTTTGAGAGTGCATGCTAATATCCCCTGTGTGAGGATATTAGGAGTGGAGTAGCATTACAATGTGTTTGTTGGCTATAGAGTTGGTGAACACACAGGCGAACCACTATATATCGTTATGTTGTGGATGTGCTTGATTTCTTTATTTATTTATTCCTTCAGTATTGTGGATTGCTTTTGTGGATGAATGTTGTAATTTTCATTTCAAGCAAGTGTGGTTGAATGGTGTAATAACTTAGGATTTATTTTCGTAAGTTATTCTTGATTTATTTTCTATATCATTTGTGATTGCTAGATTGTTCTAAATATAAGGTTGTCCTACCATAAGCCATTGGTTTTTAGTGTAAGGTTGTCCTTATAACTGATTCAGCATCATTCTCATATTTCATGTGCTTTGAGATTGTTATTATTTCAGCATTGTTATTTATATCTTTTATTATTCCGCTGATTTAAGTTTTATTTGGCATTGCCCTATTCACCCCCCCCCCCCCCTCTAGGGCATATAGCTAGGCCCCTTTCAATTTTCCACCATCAATCAACTACCAATATTTTTCCAATTATTTTCCTATCATGACTATACATTTTTCTCAAATTTGGGCCTTAATCATCAAGCATTGACTGTTAATTAAGATCAAGTCCATTTTTATGATCGTTGGGCCATTCTTCAAGATCAATCAATCTAGATTTTGAATCACCCACAAAATCGCGTATCATGGCTCTATTCAAGGACCTCGACACCATGAAAAAGTTATATTTAAAGAAAGATTACCGGAAGTCAGAAAATTTAGAAACCCAATATCATGTAGGAAGCATACACACCTCATGCCCACTCCCTTATAACAAGGGGGTGTGGGCCCCTTCTCTAGCCAATACCCACTCACGCACACCACACCCCACGCCCATAGAGAGAGAGAGAGAGAGATGTCCACCTAGGGACGCCCTATCCATCTAGGCCATCCATCATGTGGGACCCTTCTTCCTAGGCTCATGTACATTCTTTGGTTCGTATATACACCATATTCCTCAAGAATTTCAATTAAGGTTTCAAGTTAGGGAAAGAAATCCCTTGAAGCATATATGCAATTATAGCTTAGATTTTTCAATTTTCAATCCTAGTTTCTTCATGATAGATTTTTATTAATTTAAATTGCAAAAATCTCAATTTATTTTCTATTTAAATATCATATGTTCCAATAAATTATATTTTGAGAGAGTGAATTCATGTTTGGATTTGATTTGGTGAAGGCGAGTTGGGGGTTAAAAGTTTAACGTGCGTTATGAAAGCATTCAGACTGAAGATGGCATGGGTTATCACATGCAGGGGCAATGACAGCTACTAGGTAGCGTTCATGAGGGACAAATATCCCAATGGTATGCTAGTGCTAAGGGGCTCTAGTCACACGAGGACCACGTTGCCATTGTGGAAGAAAATCTGCAATCTTCTCCCAATCATCTCTGCCCATACCTGCTGGCTCATTGGTCATGGGAACTGTAGTTTCTAGGAAGATGAGTGGTCTGGTCTGGGCCCCTTAAAGGATTGGAAGCTTCAAGATCTACCCCATCAGTCTCTCCAAGTTCATGATTAGTTTGGACCAAACGGGTGGCGTGATCCCTCTCAAACCAAGTCTTTTCTTCCCCAAGTAGTGCTCAATTACATGTCGGATGAGGGAATCTGCACCTCTTCCTCGAAAGACAAACATATCTGGGTTTCTTCTTCATCGGGTGAATTCACCACTCAATCTGCCTGACTTCTCTCTAAACTGCTAAGGTTGAGAAAGGTGTGGTCTAAATGGGTGTGGCACCCAAACCTTCTGTCGAAAGTCTCCCTCCTCTCTTGGAAAATCATCCTCAATGCAGTGCCAGTAGATTTCAGAACTTAGGAAAAGGGAGTCATTATGGCTTCTAAATGTGACTGTTGCCTCCCTCCCCTCTCGCCTGATATCGAGATGACATATCATATTTTCTCCTCGAGCACCCTAGCTAGAAAGGTGTGGGACCATTTTGAAGTCCTCTTTAAAGCCCCCATACTCGCCTCACGCGTCAGCGATTAGCAAAGCATCGCCATGGTGGGCAACAGCGTCCTCGTCTGATCACGTCCGATCCCTTTGGGGTCTCTCGCCATCCCTCATTTTCTAGGAAATTTGGCTAGTAAGAAATGCAACTCAGTGGGAGGGCACGGCACCTTACGTGGTCAAGGTCATCTCCAAGGTCAAGCGCTAGATTAGGCTTCTATCCCCATATCTTCCTCCTCCAAAAACCTTCAATCGAGCCATGGCTAGCACCCTTTCTGCCTTGGGGCTAGATCATGCGACATTGTCTTTAAAATTGGTCTAGGCAGTAAGGTGGTTACGGCCAGCTATCGACTGGATTAAGGTCAACATGGATGGCTCAGCCCTTGGTAACCCAGGCACGTCGAGGGGTGGAGGGATTGGTAGGAACCACGTGGGGGATTTCATTTTTGCTTTTTCGACTGGCTACGGCTTAGGCTTAAACAACAAGGTCGAAATCAGGGCAATTTGGGAAGGCCTATCTCACTGCGTGGGTCTCGGTTACACCAAAGTGCAATTAGCTTGCGACTCCAAAACAGTGGTTGAGTCCCTCAACAATAAGGCTGCCCTGACTTGGTTTATGTGGTACTGGTGGACGAGGATAAGGTCCCTTATGGACGACAGAGAAGTGATTATCTCCCACTCCCCTGGGGATACAAATGCGGTGGCCAACGATCTCGCTCGTAAGGGCAGTAACATCCAGTCTCATATTTTTTCTGGTTTACGATTGAGCTTCCTCCCATCATCAAAGGCCTAATCTTCCTAGATCGACCAAGATTAAGATATTTGAGAGAGATTTAGTGGCTCTCTTCTCCTTTTTTCTTTCTTGGTTTGGTTTCATGGGCCTATTTTTCCTTTTTGCTAACAGACCCACCCAAGATATGCACAGTCACATCTCCATGAATATAATACTTTTTTCTTGAGAAAAACAAACGATCCCATAAAACAAAATGGAAGTGCAATCATCAATCTTCTCATTTACCATTGTCAATCTTGCAACCATTAGACGTATGTATTATGTATCATCGTCGAACATCTTTTGAGGACACTTAATGAAAATGTAAGGTCCGAGGTAAGCCGATAAAGGTTTAATAAAGAAGACTATGAACTAATTGAGGTATGTGAGTTTATAATACACTTAGCAAACACATATAGAATCCTAAGTAGTTGAGCATAGAATATAACCATGCATCATAGAATGATGATATGTGCATGTGTGCCATAATGCATCCATTCATTAATAAGAAACGTTCTTTGTAGGGTTGCTTGACATTGAATTAATATAGCTGATAATGGCATATAATGGTTATGTACAAATCTTTTAGCCTAAGGGCTAAGAAAACCTTAGAGTTATGGCATTACATGCACCTAGACATATGCCTTAGCGTGATTGCTTGAATCATGCATGACCATGATATACTTGATGATGGTAATACCACAGTTATGTCATATAAAATGTATTGGATCTTGGTAATGAAATATTAATCTATAATAATTAATGACTTAGATTATCCCTAAAAAAGGGATGGGACATCCGAAGTGCGAAATAGTAGGGGTACATAGAAATTCCTTGGGTTGAAAGTCCCTAAATGAAAATGAGAGCTTAAGATGTCCTTGAAGGGGGGGGGGGGGAGGGGGGGTGAATAGGACTATGCCAAATAATAGAAATAAGTGTCGAATATGTAAATAAATTAGAGATCTCAATTGCTTAAGTATTGAAACGTTGATTCCAAATAATTTGTAGGACAACATTCACCTAAAGTTTTAAGTAGGATAACCTTATTTCACGAATTTCTTTAATAATTAAAACCTCAAACTTTGCAAGAGTAAATAAAAGTAAATATTACAATATTCACCACTTTAACTGAAAATAAATTACAACCATTCACCACATAAAAAGTAAAGGCATTCACCACATAACACAGAGAATTATAGTGGTTCTGTGTTCTAAAAACAGTCACACCTACTCCACTCCTAAAATTACTCTCCACGTAATTTTAGCTTTCACTATAAAAAAGTTTTTCCTGAGGTCACCTTAAAACCTGATACAATTCTTGTGATTTTACTAGACTATCATAATCAAACCCCTCACTAAGATTTTTAAGATATCTCAGACAAAACCTACACTGAGATTTTCTGGATATCTCAGAAAAACCAAATAAAGAATAAGAAGGTATACTTATCTTCACTGTAGAAGATGTATCAAAAGCTATAGCCGAAGAACCGCTTTCTTGAATGTTGATTATTTAATGTTCGATTAGATAGAAAAGGGTCCATGGTTCTATTGATTTTAATTAAGTTGAAACCAATGGCTACTTGAGTTAATTCTCATAAATTTCAAAAGAAGAGTATAATTTACTCTCTTTAGAATCATAATGGAAAGATCCGAGATTAAGAAAATTAAACAAAAGCTATAAATAGAATTTATAAATACTGTTCAAATAGCTTGCTAATAACTTGAGCTTCTCTCTCTCTTGCAGAAGGATTTTAATAAAAATAATAGAAATTTTGGATTAAGAGAGGAATTCAATTTATAGGCAAAGAAGTTGAATCTTCGACTAGCCCAAGGCAGTCTTTAACTAGTCCGAGCAAACCGATTATGTTCAATGGATTTTGAATCGCGTGGGATAAAATCTATTCAGACTTCGACTAGCCCGAGGAACAATTCAACTAGTCGAATTTGGTCTTCGACTGGTCGAAGTTCCCAACATTCAAAAAGATGTAGTTGCTGGACTTAGAGCCGAATTTTCTCCAGTAGGTCGAAGGTCAAGCTTCGACTAGTCTAACCAAAAATTCGACCAATCAAATTTGCAACCAACAATTAGTTTTACTTCAACTTAAACTTGGACTGGCCGAGAAAACTTAGACTAGTCAAACCAAACCTTAGGTTAGTCGAATTCCAAGCAAACACAAATATAAAAACTCAATTTTAAATGATTTTGAAAGCACCTAATCCTAAGGCCTTTCTAGGGTTTTATAGTACTTAAGATATATGAAATATCTGAACTTCTTTGTCTTGAAATTGATTACGGACTTCATCTTAACTTTCGAGCTTAATCTATTCTTGATCTTCTCTTGAGAATGTACTAATCTTGAGCTTAATCTTCTCTTGATCTTAAGCTTGATCTTTTCTTGATTATTGACCGGTCTTAAAGATCTCTTGTCAAGTTGTTTTGGTTATACGAAATTTGATAATTACAGTGTGCTTTAATCATTTTAGCACTTACACTAAACCCCGATGGTACCTAGGTATGCTTCACCGTCGGGTTGAGCAGACAGATGGGTCATGGATTTGACTCTCACTGACTAGGTCAGATTGAGAAGAGGTGGGTCCAACTTGCTAAAGGGCTGATGTGGAAATAGGGACCACTCTGACTCGCCACTGAAGACAAGTGCGAATGAGGTCTCCTACTTTCATGTCAGGTGGAAGTCTTATAAAACCACTGCATGGTGGGTATGCGAGGTTGATTACTGGTGCCCGGTGTGCATGGGTGTCGACCATGGTGATTTTCGAGATTGTATAGTGCCATGATATGGTATGAGAGCATGATAGCGATGATGTGGCTATGAGCACGTGTGATACGGTTATGGTTGTGGTAGCAGAGATGTTGGGCATGTTTGTAATCTGTAAGTGCTTATACTTAAAGCACATATTAGTTTGTCAAATTTCATAGTCTGGTTATGATCGCAAGTTCAACTGAAGACAAGTTATCAACTCGATCAAATACCTTGAAAGAATATTCAACATCTCAATACAAGATCATTCATGATTCGAAGTTCAACACACTTCGTATGAGTCAACCTACAGGTGGTATAAACCTAGTTGGACCATAGGTTAGGTGTATTTCACTCATGCATATTTTGAATCACATTTTATGTTAAATACACACTAGTTAGGCCTCCGGTTTGGCCAACCTAACTACTTGGACCAACCATGCAAAATTCGGATAAAATTCAAATCACATAAAATCTTCTTTTGCTGTAGGTTCGGCCAGCCCAAGGTGAGGTTTGGCTAGCCAAACCTAACTTTGGCCAGCCCACAGAGGTTTGGTAAAGTTTCTAGCAATGGAATGATTTCAAAATCCAGGCCAGTTAGGCTAGCTGAACTGGAGCTTAGGCCAACCGAACCTGGGCTTAAAATAGCTAAAGATTTGAAAGATTTTATCTCGTGGTTTCCAGATTCTGATTGGGACGTAATCTTTGAAATTCAACTAGCTAAACTGAATCTTGGGCCAGCTGAACTACACAGATCCTTGTTTATATATAGAGGCTTTCTCATACATTCTAAATCACAAAAATTCATATTATTTTATTGTGTTGTAGAGAAAGATCCTTCAAGCCTTCTTAAGTTATTTATGTTGTAATTCATATTTTATTATTAGCTTATTTTATTCTCTTTTTCAAAGTTAGATTAAATTGTTTTGATAAGAGTAATCCATACTCTACTTTCAGAAGAAGGATAATTGAATCTGCAGCAATAGGGTTTTGATTCATTACATTGAAAATCTATTAGATCCCTTTACATCTTTTTGGGTTAAATTCATACATCGGCTTCATCAATATCCCAAGAAGAAGATTGCTACACTCAAGCTACAACTACGACTTCGACTCACTAAATCGAAGATAAGTACTGTTTGTTTTAATTACTTCAGTTTGGGTTTTTCTAAGATAGCCTGAAAATCTCAGCGGGTTTGTTTATGGTGATCCTGTAAAATCACAAAGCAGGTTTATTTGTGGTGATCCCGTAAAATCACAAAGTGGGTTTGATTGTGATAGCCCATGAAAATCACAATAACTATATAGATTGTTAAGGTGACCCTGGAAAACCTAGAAATAGTGAAAGTCAAAATTGCGAGGATAATAATTTTAAGAGTAGAGTAGGTTACATTGAGGCACAGAACCACTATAACTCTTTCGTGCATTGTTGTGATTGGATATTATTATTTGTGTTATTGTGTTTTTCTTATTTTTTGCATTAGTTTAAGTTTTTTATTTCAAAGACGTTGTGACATAAGGTTGTCCTACCTAAATCTTTTAGGTAAAAGGTTGTCCTATGAACTATTTGGTATCAAGGAATCAATACTTTGCAATATTGTATTTAATTAATTTATTATTCCACATTGTTTCGAATTATTTGGCATTGTCCTATTCAACCCCCCTTTAGGACATCTATAGCTCGTCCTTTCATAATCTAATGATGGTAACTCATTATTATGCATGTCTTGCATACATTGCATACCCACTCTTCATGTGCATCATCGTCAATGTTATCTCATCATCTCGACTTCATGACACATATATAAGATACACTACACTCCCTCATACACTCACTGGGCTTTATAAGCTCATACCTTCATTTATTTCTTTTAGGAGTAGGTATGAAGGAAGAACAACAGGTAGATATTACTTGTAAATAAGTCTAGATGTTTAGACTAGGGCTTGGGTTATGTTTTAATTTTTGGGGTGTATATACTAATGCGATGTACATATAAACCTGATGTATATAATTGATTATGTATAGTGCAAAAGTTGCTTTACATACAGTGGATACTTGTCTCAGTTGTGATACTATATTGTAGTAAGAAGAAAAAAAAAATACCCTTAAAATTTATAGTTAGACCCCGAGCTTGAGACTTGGTGTGTGGACATCGTGTTCTGAGTTCGAGGTTCAATGTGTCATAAGCCAAGTCCGGTCACCATGGATTAACCATTCGGGAGGCCAGGTTTGGGGTGCAATGCACTTCCCAACTACTGCTTGAAGATATTTGAAAAGCAGATAGTGCAGTATGCCACACACCACCAATATTGGTGGCATGTTGACGTCACCAAGTTCTATGGGCCTGACCGTCCATCCATTTTATGAAATCATGTTAAGGCATGGACCAAAAAATGAGAAATATCCAAAGCTCAAGTGGGCCATACCACAGAAGTAGTGAGGACAATGATGCTCACCGTAAACCTTCCTAGGGCCCACCATGATGTTTATTTGCCATCCAACTTATTCATAAGGGCACACAAACATAGATGAAGGTAAAACACAAATATTAGCTTAATCCAAAACTTTTGTGGGCCTTAAGAAGTTTTTTATCAGTAGGCGTTCAATCCCCACTGCTTTGTATGGTGTAGTTTAAAATTGCGTAGATTGTCTACAACGACTCGTGTGGAAGCTTCACGGAGATATAAAATTATAGGTAAGTCCTAGAAGGGGTGTGAATAGGACCACTTTAAACTTCTTTGCCTAATTAAAATGGTTTACCAACTAAAACTAATAAGGAAAATTAAGACTAAAGCTTCTAAGCCAAAGTAGGTCTAATGACACAGACTACAAATGATCTACCAATCAAGTACTAGTGTATAAAGATAGTGATCTTGTATGTTCTTATAAGTTAAGTGCCTAACACGCAACCCAATTCAAGCATTTATATGATTTAACTAATCAAACACATAAGCATGAATAAAATTGTGCTCAATTGATAATCACAAACACAAGCATGTATAATGGTTCGGTTTCCCTACTCCACTCCTGATAGATGCACCCTCCTCAAGTGTATCAGTATTCACTATCGAAGATTTTAAATTAGGTTCATCTCTAACATTTACAATGGTTTCTTCTATGCTAATAAAAAACTACATGTACACTCACGTGTCGATGGCACTCGTAGAGACTAAGTTGGTTTTTTATTAGTTAGCCAATAAATACTAGTGGTCCTAATCCAAGGATCTACGTTTTGTTCCTGTTGGAGGCTCTCATGACGATTAACACGTTTGTACCCATACCTGATGGTTGCGGTCCTAATCCAAGGCCCTACGTACACTGCCACTGGAGGATCTCCAAGGAGACTAACATGTACACACCCCTGTCCGATGAATTTGGCCCTACACAAGAGCCTAAGTCCTATACAAGAAGCTATTCAAGTTTAGGACACAAACTACACACTCAATCCTACATAAGGAAAGAATGTGAATGGACTCTATAATTGACACTTATTTATAGAATTGAGCCTCATTGATGTGCCTCCCATGGGTTGCTTGATCAATGCTCTCACATGCTTTAATCAACTCCCCTTATGCTCCCCCGATCATTGACGCTAATGCTTAAGCTCCTGCGATTGTTCACCTTATATGAGATGTACTGATGAGGTGACACGCAATGGTGGATGGTCGAATCTCTTATAGCTAAAGGATAGTTAATTTCCTAGGGAATTCACCTAGATGGGTGTCTTAGAGGATTTAGACAAGGACTTAATTATAAGTTCATGTCCAATCTCTAGAAAAAGGTAGAGATTGAGTTCATCTTCAACATGGAGGTTAGAATCCTCATTAGAGTGGTAAAGCTCAAGAAGATGAATTGAATCTCATAAGTTTAAAGGCTTAAGATGAGGGATATGAGTGATGAATCACCTAGGCTTCTATTGCACCAAAAAACCCATCAAAATTTCCAATGCTGAAATGCCCTAAATAAAGGAATCAAGTTCCAACAGTCATAAAATGGGTAGAAAAATGGCATCCTTGATAGATTGACCAAGGGCCATCAAATTATCGAACTCTATCGAATTAGGCCAGAAACATTTAGAGGGTGTTTGGCGCATGGTATTAGATAGGATTCGGTGGTATGGGATTAAAAAATATAATTATTGCATGTGCATGATAGGGATTGTACCCTATTACCATGGGATACCATGAGACAAACATAATTCCTTGTTGTGTTTGTGTCTTGGTGGCATTCGGTCATTCGTTTGTTGGTCATTGAATAGATATACTAACTAGCATTTGGAACCATTCAAAATAACGTGTATTTATTATATTCGTACCTTCCATCCATTTTGCAACCTTGTTTTATGGCATGGGCCCAAAAATGAAGCAGATCCAAAGCTTATGTGAACCACAACATAGAAAGCAGTGGGGACAATGACACCCACCATTAAAATCTTCTTAGTGATGTTTATTTGCCATCCAACCATTTTATAAGGTCAAACAAACTAGATGAAACGAAAACACATATCAGCTTGAACCAAAACTTCAGTAGCCCCCAAGAAGATTTCAATGGTAGGCGTTTAATCCATGCTTTCTACGGTGAGGTCCACTTAATATTTGGATCCGCCTGATTTTTGGGCCCATGCCCTAAAATGACATTGAAAAATAGGTAGATGCTATGTGGATATAGCCCATACATCATGACAGGACCTACAGAACAACTTGCTAACATCAACAGAACTTTTCAAAAAATTTCAAATGGGAAGGCGGGAAGCAATGCTATAGTGCTCATAATCTAAGAGGGACAAAATGCAATTTCATCTAACCTAATCCCAGCCTTTCCCATTATCCTCAAATGCTTAATGGAATTTGCACGGGAACAAATGCAATTCCATCCAACCTAATTCCATCAATACCATGAGTCAAACGCTCCTTTACTAAACAACTTTTACCAGGTTCAATCAATCGAGCTCGACCATCGATCGATCGAGTGAGCTCGACCATCGATTGATCGAGATCAATCAAATTTCGTTTAAGAGTTGTCAAGATAGACTAGAGATCTCCTTATATAGTTTTGGCCATGATCGATCAATCGAGCTCTAGTTCAATCCATAGAGCTTCACTCAAGTTCTCTTATGAGTATGCTTTTTAGGGCAATTTGGTTTCTAATAGCTCAGGACCTCTATAGCCTATTTAAGCATGTTCAAATGGAGCTTCTAAGGCTAGGTGATGATCAAATAAGGGTTTACCTATTAATGTTAGGATAATCTAGAGGTTATGTTATTTTAGGTATAAGGTTATGATCACCAAGGCACCTCAATTTACTATTTCTTCAATCCTTGATGCTCCAAATCTTTATGTGTCTTCAGTCTTCAACTTTCAAAGGCTCAACTGACTCACTGACACACGTGATTGACAAATAGGTGCAAAAGTTAGTGCACTAATTAATATGGTCCAGTTGAGCTTTGGATCTGCCTCATTTTAGCCCATACCCTAAGATGATCTCGTAAAATGGATGGACAATGTAGATATAATGCATAAATCATGGTAGGACCCACAAAACTTGTTGATGTCAATCCACCACTGAGGTTGGTGCACACCATGCAATATGCTTCTAGAGATTTAACTTTCATACATGTGGTGGCATCCTTCTTGCAACTAATTGAAGAGTTCTAACTTGGTATATTAGAAAAAGAAAAAAAAAAACTTATGGGTGGCAACCAACCCCATCCATGTAAAATCCACTTTGACCATTAATTGCCTAAACCCACATTAGGCTCAAGGCAAAAAAAATTACTAACAATAAAAATAAAAATAAAAAATAGGTTGACATATGATTCAGATGGACCTCACTAAAGGAAATAGTTATGAGATATATCCAATGTTGATTTTTTATTAGACCCATTGTGAAGATTATAAGAAATTCACTCCAACCATTAGATTCCACAAAAACATTTAGACCTAGGGCTCAAGAATTTGGAAATCTATTATTCAAGTGGATCACATAGACGGAAATAGTTTGGAGGGTGTGCATTGGCTTGTACACTATTTCGAACCATATAGTCCACCTAAATCACAAATTAGGTTCTTTATATATATATATATATATATACACACCTAAAATTAACTCATGCAACTAGTAATCAGATTGGATTTTTGGGAAAATAAAAGTTAGGGTCAACTTAGTTTTTAATTTCTCAAAGCTCCACCAGAAAGATTAGGCTTTTATGCAAAAATCTCTCCATTAAGGATAATTTTGACTTTTCATCTTCCATAGGTACCATCGAAGAGTCAAAACATGTTATGGAAATATCAAGTGCTCCGAGGAATTTTCAGGTAAAAACCACTAAATTAAAATTAAGGGTAGTAAATGACATTTAAAATAGTTTGGAAGATAAAACTAATGAAATAAGAAAGTAGGCAACCAAAACTCCTTTTTTGTGTGTGAGGCCACCATGGTGTGTATCTTTCTTCAAATCCATTCATCACGTGTGACTCAAGAAAGAATGAAGTGGCATGAAGTGAATGTACAAAAATCAGCTTGATCAAAAATTCAGACGGGCCACACTGCCTGAACTTACAGATTTTTGTGCAATTTTACATTGTTTTTATCGGTGTGGCTCATCTGAGTTTTTCGTTAGGCTAATCTTTTTCATGTACGGTAAGCATAAGGGGTTTAACCTGGAGTGAATTCTACGTATACAACATGGTGGGCCCACGTCTTGGATATTTTACGCTAACACAGGTGTTATCGATGATTCCGATCCATTAAAGCTTTTTTTTTTTTGTCAAGAACAAATGAGATTATTTATCCTCCGTGAAAGAAGATCTAAACCTCCCTAGAAAGCTTCTTAATATATATATATATATATATATATATATATATATATATATATATATATATATATATATATATATATGTATGGGAAAAGGTACTATGCACTCGAGTGTAAAGCGGTCATCCGTGAGGTCGAGCTGGGTGGGCCCCACCGTGATGCCTTTCGAACATCAATACCGTCCACCAGATGCACCATTTAGTCTTTTTCCGTGACTTTATTGGGCCACACCACAACAAATGCAGAGGGCCGTGCACCATTATTTAACCATTTTTGAGGGCCTACCGAGATGTTTTTACAAATCACCCATCCATTATGGGTGTCCCACTTCTAAAGCCGGTAGGTCCCACAGTGCTTTTATATATTTTTGGCATGTATACTTATGTATACTTATGTTTTTGGCATATATATATATATATATATATATATATATATATATATATATATATATATATATATATATATATATATATATCTTTTATCTTTTTTTACTCTAAACCATCACCCTCCTTTTACCTTTCCAACGGCCGGTGCGGCCAAAAGCATTACAATGAGCTGGACTACAAAACGTCAACCTTTCCCTTTGCCACGACTACGACTTTGAAACTGGGTATGGCCAACGCTCTTTTTTGAACTTACATAATATGACAAGTAATGATGACATGATCCACCTTCTCATGCGGGACGTCATGGGCCCACATGAACTGGGCATCGGATCCATCCTGTCTATTGGATACGCCTTTTGTTGGGTCTTTTGGATGAAAAATTAAAAATTAAAAAGAAAACACACACACACACATATATATATATATATAGAGAGAGAGAGAGAGGTTCTATAGGGTCGAGCTCATGGGAACTCCCCATAAGGTCGAGCTGTGTGGGCCCCACCATGATGTATGTCGAACATCAACACCATGCATTTGATGGGACCCCTTCAAATTATGAGATATGCCAAAAATCAGCTATATACGGAACTCCGGTGGGAACTAAAATCATGTGAAGACATGCCTAAAACATATAAAAACACTTGGTGGGGCACACCTGAAATTTGGATGCGTCTGAAACTTGGTCTGACCCCTCATCCAAGTGGGACACACATAATGGATAGTCTGGATTTGTGAACCACATCTCAGTGGGCCCAAAAAATGATTATGAATATTTTAATGGAGGGTAACCCCTCTCAACATTTGTATGTGGTGTGGCCCACACAAGTCATGGATTGACTTGATTTTTAAGTCATAAGCCCACTATGGAATGGTGCATTTGACTGATGGGGTAAATGTTCGACATACATCATGGTGGGGCCCACACAGCTCGACCTCATGAGGAGTTCCCATGAGCTCGACCGTGTGTGTGTGTGTGTAAATCTGACACGATCCGATGGATTCAACCTGATCCGATCCGAACCGAAGGCCAGGATCAAGTCGGATCAAGTAGGGCCACTCAAATCCAACCGTACATCGAGTCGAGTTCGGATCAGTGGTCGATTCGGACCAATCCGATCCAGGATCCAATTCGATCCACACAATGTTCATTCAACATTGTTTCTTGTAATGTTGTCCACTTGAGATTGTGATATACTTCATTTTTTGTTTAATACGATAAAACGACCTAGAAAAATTAATGGAGGTATGGATGAAATAAATACATCATGGTGGGGTCCATAGAGCACCGACTAGCATTATATATATATATATATATATATATATATATATATATATATATATATATATGGAAAAGGTATAATGCGCTCGAGCTGATTTTAACACCCCATGAGGTCGAGTTGTGTGGGCCCCACTGTGATGCGTTTCGACATCTACCCCATTAGTAGATGCACCATTCCATCGTGGGCCCAGGTCTCAAAAATCAAGTCAATCCATGACTTGTGTGGGCCACACCACATGCAGAAGTGGGGAGGGGCCGTGCACCATTAAAACATTCATAACCATTTTTGAGGGCCCACTGAGATGTAGTTTACAAATCCGCCCATCCATTATGTGTGTCCCACTTGAATGAGGGTTGAGACCAAGTTTCGTGTGCATGCAAAACTCGGTGGGCCCCACCAAGTGCTTTTATATGTTTTAACGATGTCTTCACATAATTTTATAGGTATGGCCCAACGAGTTCCAGTATACGGCTGATTTTTGGGATATCCCATAATTTAAAGGGTACCCATCAAATGCACGGTGTTGATGGTCGAAACACATCACGGTGGGGCCCACATAGCTCGACCTCACGGGAGCTTATCGTTAGCTTGAGCGCATTATACATTTTCCATATATATATATATATATATATATATATATATATATATATATATATATATATATATATATGGAGCTGGGCAGAATCTGATCCAATCCGATCCGAACCGAAGGCTAGGATCAGGTCGGATCGAGTAGGCCCACTCAGATCCGACGATAGATCAAGTCGAGTTCGGATCAGTGGTTAATCTGGACCGATTCAATCCGGGAACCAATCCGATCCATACAATGTTCATTCAACACGGTTTCCTGTAATGTTGTCCGCTTGAGATTGGGATAGACCTCATTTTGAGTTTAATACCATAAAATGATCTAGAAAAATAAATGGATGGCATGGATGAAATAAATACATCATGGTGGGGTCCATAGAGCACCGACCACCAGCCATTGGCGAGTGGTAGGGGGAGTAGCCAATCCGTCCTCTCAGCTCATGGCTCAAGGTGCATTGAGTACCAAGCTCTAACACGGATGCGGATTTCCTATGGAAGCCTTTCGCAGGAAGTTCCTGCGCAAGGAACTTAGGTGGGGCTAACCGTGATGTTCGTGATCAATCTACTCCGTCCATCCATTTTTTGAGCTCATTTTAGGACATTAGGCTAAAAATAAGCCGGATCCAAGACTTAAGTGGACCAAAAACATGAGAATTTAACGTCCACAGTTGAAATATTTATGAGGCCATAGAAGTTTTAAATCTGGCTAATATCTATGTTTTCAATTCATCCCAATATGAATGACATTATGAACGGTATAGATGGCATGTAAACATCACTTTAGACCCTAGGTAAGTTTCAACGGTAGGTATTTTCCTACCCACCTTTTCCCTTATTGCGGCCTACTCGAGTGTTTGATCCCTCTCACTTTTGGTCTCATGTCCTAAAATGAGCTTAAAAAATGGATATATGGGGTGGATTTATCACTATAATCATGGTGGGCCCCACCTAGGTTCTCAGCGCAAGAACTTCCCACGAGAGGCTTTTGCAGGAAATCCGCGTCCCTCTAGCACAAGAAAAGAAGGAAATAAAGGAAGCAGATTGGCAGGTGTACCATGCACCAGGCCAACTATATTGATGTTAGCAAGTTCTATGGGTCCCATCATGAGGTATGTGTTATATCCAAACTGTCCATCCATTTGGCGGGCTTGTCTTAAGGCTTGAGCCGAAAAATAAGACAGATATAAAGATCAGGTCGATCACACTACAAAAAGCAGTGGGGGGGTTGAACGTCTACCATTGAAACTCTTTCAGGGGTCAAAGAAGTTTTGTATCTATATGAAATTTGTTTTTCCTCTTCATCCATTTAGTTGTGATCTTATTAACAGATTGGATGGAGAATAAACGTTATGGTGGGCCCTATGAATTTTTTAACGATGAAAAATCATTTTTTTAATTAAAAAAAAAAATAGAAGATTCGATCTGAACCGTACCCAACCGATCTGACTCAATTTCCCTAATTGAGTCGGATTCGGTTCGGGTCAGGCCAACAGTGCAACGAATCGGATCGAGTCAGAAGACCCGGACTCGGTCCCGGATCGGATCGAGTTCGGGTCAATGCATTGAAAATTTCGGACCGTGTCGAGTTGGGCCCAATCCGGTCTAACTCGACGCGATGCCCACCTCTCTCACACACACACACACACACACACACACACACACACACTTTAAGGTAGTAGATAAGTGACTTGTTTCAAATAAGTAAGTTAATTGTAAGTAACTTTTTTTTTATTTAAAAGTATTTAATCACTTCAGTTAATTTTTTTTATAGCTTTTTTACTTTTCCCAAGTAGCTGAAGAGAGGCATCACGAAAGACTAAAGAGTGGAGAAATTGATAAGTATGTTGTTTGCCAAACATATTTATCTTCTTAATAAGTAAAAACTAAGATAAGATATTTGTAGAATAAGTAGCTTATTTTAAGCAACTTGTATTCTTAGCAGTATCCCAATACACACCTTGGCAGCAACAGACGTCCCATTTAGGGTATTGCAGTAGTTGGAGAGGGCTTTCACTGATTTCTTTTAGGGATGAGAGGAGGGAAATTAAAAAGAAATGCCATTGTATGAGTTGGAAGAGATTGACCAAATCAAAGGATGGTGGGTTAGGAATCAAACATCTCATAGGAATATGGAAGTGCAACCGATTGAAGATGGCTTGGAACATTAGAAAAGAGAAGAATCCTAGCATTTGGGCCTCGTTCATGTGTTCTAAGTATGGCGGAGATCTAGCCAAGTTGGAGCTTAGCATAAGAAAATCATACTTTTCTCCACTTTGGTGTGAAGTAAAAAAACTACTCCCAAATATCTCAACTCAATCTTTCTAGTTGATCGGCAGAGGGAGCTATGATTTCTAGGATGATGATTGGACTGTTTAGGCCCATTACAATCACAGAGGCATAACCCTCTCTCTATCAACAGTCCCCATGCTTGGGTAAGTGAGAAGCTTGGCCCAAATGGTATCATTGACCATACCCTCCTAGAGGATTTGTCGCAATGCATGTTAGACCATATAGTGGAGAAGGGCTTATATACATCTCATGCGGAAGACGCGCAAATTTGGACAACATTTGCCTCGATAACTTTGCGATGAAATCAACTTTGTAACATCCCAAATGTTACCGTTTTAGCCAAAGTTCAACTCATAATTTATTAGGTATATTTTCCATTAATTAATGTAACGTTCAACTTGTTTAATGAATAACTCTTTATCTGTAATGAATTTTATATAAGTTATTTTATAAGAATTTTTTAGAATTATGCCTAGAAGCCCGTAAAAGCATTAAATTTCATAAATTTACTAGATCAGAAATTTGTACATAAACACCCTTAACCTAGCCCCTTGATTTGAGATCTTATAGTTTCCATAATCCGATCAATATAAATTTTTATACTATGCATATCTAACATAAATTAACTGCACATGTTGAATTTTATCCCTTATATTATAGTAAACGTGACCCAATTGACAAATCAACCCCTTGACCATTAATTTTATTGATCATCGAGTGAAGAAAGTTTGTGGGTAGTCATAGTCAAATAATTTTCCTTCATGTGAATGACTTAGATTACCCATCATATATATATAGACTCAATCTAAGATGTGATAACTCTATCTTAATTATAAGACTTTCCTTAAGTACTAAGTTAGGTATTTTAGGTTTACTAGCTCTTTCCAAATATAGACTTTTCAATTTCCACACTTTCCACCATCAATCACAAGACAAATTTGGAACACACCTTGGCCTTATATGACAACAAGATCATATAAAATTTGGATCCCAATTTATGATCCTACACCACTGAATGACGACCGCCAAAAAAATTAGATTCTTCCTTTTAATGAGATAAGTGAGATTTCATATTTAAAATTTTCCACCATCAATCAACTACCAATATTTTTCCAATTGTTTGCCTATCATGACTACACATTTTTTCTCAAATTTGGACCTCGATCATCAAGTGTTGATTGTTGATTGAGATCAAGTCCATTTTTGCACTCGTTGGGCCATTCTTCAATATCAACCAATCTAGATTTTGAATCACCATGAAAATCACGTATCCTGGCTCTATTCGAGGACCCCGACAGCATGAAAAAGTTATATTTAAAGAAAGATTATCGAAAATGAGAAAATTTAGAAACCCAATATCAAGTAGAAAGCATACACACCTCACGCCCACTCCCTTATAACAAGGGGGCGTGGGCCCCTTCTCTAGCGAATACCCACTCATGCACACCACACCACACGCCCATAGGAGAGAGAGAGAGAGAGAGAGAGAGAGAGAGAGAGAGAGAGAGAGAGAGAGATGTCCACCCAGGGATGCCCTCATCCATCTAGGACCTCCATCATGTGAGACCTTTCTTCCTAGGCTCATGTGCATTCCGTGGTTCAAATATACGCCGTCTTCCTCAAGAATTTCAATTAAGGTTTCATGTTAGGCAAATGTAAGAAATCCCTTGAAGCTGATATGCAATTATAGCTTAGATTTTTCAATTTATACACCTAGTTTCTTCTTGATTGATTTTTATTTGTTTAAATTGCAAAAATCTTCATTTATTTTCTCTTTAAATATGATATATTTCTATAAATTATATTTTGGATGAGTGAATTCATGTTTGGATTTGATTTGGTGAAGGTTTGAGTCATGTTTAGGCACAAACCTAAAGTATGTAGTGTTGGGTGCATAAACTATATGAAATTTATTTGATGACCTAACCTAGATGGGGTGTGTGACCATATGGTTACTATTTTGATGTTCCATGATGTGGGAACTCATGAATTCATCTAGATCAGGGTGTTAACTTGTAGAACCGAGCTAAACTGCCAACACAAGCATGGTGCGTCAACTAGGGTTGGACATATTAACCGTATTCATAGTAGTTTTGGTTTGGTCTATGCATGGTGATATTTGTACATATTGTGGTGATGCTTTTCATGTAAATAAATTGATGTGGTGTTGCTGGAATTTTTGTGAAAAATTCTACATGATGTGTGTTTTGATGTTTGGAGGTGAAATCATGTATGTGATCATCAACCTATGGAAACTATGTAGAAAATATGCTTGTTTCATGAATATTATGCTATATGAATAGATGTGGAACACCCACACTTTGTTGGATATGGCCATATGTGTTTGGATGCCACATCAAAAGAAGCCCCTTACCCCATTAATGGGAACGTAACATGCAATTGTGGAAACCCATATGGGTGATGTTGGTGAATTGGTATAAAATATCCATATGTATGGATTTTGATGATTCTCCGAGGATCCTATAGCTAAATTAATTCTTGTGATGGATCCATGATCGGTTGATATGGAATGGAGAAAACCCATGTGTAAGGCCCATATCATAGTCCGTACCATTTCGTAGGCTTCCGCAGTCCTCCCGGTCGAATTTCAGTGACCCGCGACCTATAATCGGCATTTGCGTCGACCCTAAGTCGTATTCCAAAGATCTATATCGGCTCCACTCGAAACTTATATTCTAGCGACCGCGCCGTCGCCGCGTCTCGGGTGCCGATGTGATACCTAGGTCAGAAGATGTAGGCCCGCGTTCATTTCAAGGAAAATACTGTGCGTGCGAATTTCGAGAGAATCTCTACAATCTATCCCATCAATCAATCAATCAAATCAAGTACAAGCAACCATCCCCCTCTCACACCACCCTTACCTAAAGTCAACTCTCTCTCTCTCTCTCTCTCTCTCTCTCTCTCTCTCTCTCCACCCATCCCTCTCTCACCCAAAATTCAACCCAACCCATCCCTTCCTTACACCCATCCCATCTCTTTTCATCCATCACTTCTCTCTCTCATTATCTCTCTTCACCCTCAAGCTTCCAAGAGATTAACATCCAAGCATCTCAAGAAGCTAGGTGTGGCCCACTTCCCTACCCTAATCTCCACCCTTCAATCACTATCTTCCACCATCAAAGAGGGAGCCAAGGAGCTGAGGAGTCCAAGGAGCCAAGAAGCTTTACAATCGGTGGGTGATCCACCGTTGAATGTTGTTAAGGGCCCACTTGTGATGGGACCCATGTTTATGTATGTGTTGTAAAGTAGAGGGACCCATAATGGTGGGGTCCCTCATCGTACGTCTCTCTCTCTCTCTCTCTCTCTCTCTCTCTCTCTCTCTCTCTCCCTTTTTTTCCTAATTCATCAGCCCACGGGGCTATCTAGACTGTCCAACAGGTGGGATGGCCTTACCATCCACCTTGCTGGACTGGCAGTCCAGTTGGATGATCTGGATGATGGGAAAATACAAAATATCAGCTTGATCCGATCAAGTGGGCCACGTACACGTGGACCCATCTTGATACATTATCCACATCGTCCATCCAGGAAATGAGGCAGATCTAAATCCTAGGTGGATCGCACCATCGTCCAGTACGTGGGACGGTGGGGACCACCGATGATGTAAGTGTTTTATCCACTCTGTCCACCATCCATCTGGACGGTGGGACCCCACCCTTGATGCATGTAATGTATATCCACTCCGCATGTCCATTGATTTGGATGATGGGGCCCACCTTGCACATGTGACACATGTGAGGTGTGGACCACCTTGATGTAAGTGTTTTAAATCCACACTGTTCGTACTTGGACAGTGGTGTAGCCCACCATGATATATGTATATTATCCCTGTCGTCCTCTATTGCTGGACATGTGGGGCCCACCCCACATGTGTGGCACACGTGTGGGTGGGACCCACCCTGATGTATTTATTTTATATTCACACCGTCCATATGCCAAAACGGTGGGACACCTATGATGTATGTGCTTTATTCATGTCGTCCATCCAGGCCGCCTATTTGGACGGTGGCCTAGCCATACACACCTGCTATATAGCTGCTGCTTGACGTTAGAAAATTCTGTGGACCCACTATAGAATGTGTTATATCAAGGCTGTCCATCTGCTGGATGACCAGCAGCCCCACCATGATGGATGTGTTCCATCCAAACCGTCCATCCATTTGGCAAGCTCATCTTAAGGCTTGAGACAGAAAAATGAAGCAGATCTGATGATCAGGTGGACCACACCGAAGAAAATAATGTAGAGTGAACGTCCACCATTAAAACCCTTTTTGGGGTCACAGAAGTTTGGATCAATATGAAATTTATTTTTTTCTCTTAATCCGGGTCTTTGTGACCTTATGATCAGGTTGGACGAAAAATAAAATGGTGGGCCCCACGAATTTAAACGATGAAAATCATTACCTCCACTATTATTTGTGGTATGGTCCAGATGATCTTTCGATGGGATTTATTTGTGGAAAATGCTCTGAAATAACCTCTAATTGATGTGTGGACCCCACCTTGATGTGATGTATGTTGGGCCCATATGAGAGTCCCTTTATGATGTATTTGAGGCCCAAATATGATGTCCATTGAGGCATGTTTTGAGGCCCATGTGAGGAGGCCCGTTGTGATGTATTGTGGCCCACGTCTAAGGCCCGATGTGGTGTGTATATGGCCGGTTGGTGTGGCCCATTGATACGGCCCACTTGATGTATATAAGGCCCGTTGGTGTGGCCCATTGATATGGCCCACTTGATGTATATGAGTCCCGTTGGTACAGCCCATTGATACGGCCCACTTGATGTATATGAGGCCCGTTGGTGTAGCCCATTGATACGGCCCACTTGATGTATATGAGGCTCATTAGTGTTGTCCATTGATACGGCCCACTTGATGTAAATAAGGCCCATTGGTGCGGCCCATGTAATGCGGCTCAGTTGATGTATATGAGGCTCATTGTGATGTATTTGAGGCCCATAGGTTAAGGACTATGTGTGAGGCCCAATGAGATGAATATGAGGCTTTTGTGTGAGGCCGAATGTGATGTATATCAGGTCCATTGCTGTGTGTGATTCCATTATGGTGTATGTAATGATGTTTATGGCGGGTCATGCCATGGGAGCAATGATGGTTTGACGTCCATAGTATAAGAGCAATGATGGTTAAATGCCCGCATTGTAACTCTCCCTAGGGCCCATTGTTAGGCCCATACTTGTTGTGTATAGGCCGTCTAGGCCTATCTTCGTTATGAATAGAATTCATCACCATATAACATGCTTAATATAGCTCTATAATTCATGCTCATATGCATCATATGTATGCTTGATTTGAGGAGTAACTGATCATAGCATATGCCTTCCAGCAGATTGTTTATGGGACTCCCTGATTAGCGGAGTTACCCCCACTTGAGCGCGCGATACACGTAGGATTGTTGCATGACTAATAGTGTGATTCATACACCTCGCATTTGTAGGACATGATTACTGTACGCCCTAGTGACATTAAGGCTGTGGTATATCGTGGATGGCAAGATCGGATACCAAAAATACTGATACTAGCATTGGGGAGCCATAGATGTCCCTAGGTGAAAATCTCTAAACCCGATGGTACCAGAGGATGATTCCAACATCGAGACTGAGTGGATACATGAGCATACAAGGGCCGTATACCAGTAGGCCACGTCTCCTACTATGTCGTGGTCGGTTGGAAAGGGATGTGACCTTACCCGCCTGAGTGAGGGGGTAATATCTAGGTTGAGTTTGACTAGCTTAAGGAATGGGTCCGCTATTGACGAGTCAGACCCAATATTGGAAGATGGATAGTGAGGTCTCTTCCACTTACCCAATTGTGCTCTCGAATAGGGGTAGCAAGCTAACGTAGAGTGTACTAGACCCCGATGATTGTCCAGCGTAGCACCGTACTAATATTTGATGCTCTAGTGTGAGTTGTATTGATATGTAGATTTGGATAAGGACTGGTATGCTTGAGTTGTATCTCGCATCACATGGCCTTGGTATGGCTGACATCATTCACTCCTTGCATCGTATGGCCTTGATGTGGCCGATAGTATTCATGCCTTACATCACATGGTCTTGATATGACAGATAGCATTCATGTCTTGCATCGTATAGCCTTGGTACGGCTGATTACATTCATGGACTCATCAGCATGATTTTACGTTACTCTGATATTGCATTATGAGCATGCTCATATTGCGCACACATTTACACCATCCTCTAAGCTTTTTATAAGCTCATGCACGATTGATGCATGCAGGTGACACCAGGACGTAGTCGTAGCTTAGTTGCAACAGGAGCGTGTAGCCGAGCTTCAGGAGTTTCTATTATTATTATCATTGTATTTCCCTTCATGCGCATTGTACCTTAAAGTTTTGATCATAGTGGATTTTGTGATGGTGTCTTGGTTATTATTCGTGTGTTATGCTTATGGTTATGCTTATTACGAATCAAATTCATGTTAAAAAAATCCTCCTTGTAGGATCCCAGGATCGGAACTTAGCGTATGGGTACCGGGAGCTAAGAATGGGGTACTACGGAGGCTGTCATCGCCAGATTCGGCGATCGAAAATTTTGTAAGCCCGGTTTCCGAGTTTGGGGTGTGACACCATGTGGGCTATGTTTATGAATTGATGGAAATACCCTTGTGTGGGTTATATAGATTATGGAGGATCTGATTGTTAGATTGTTTACCTATGGTGGATTCATGAATGGTTAATGTTGAATATGAGTGATGTGTATCATCACGGCCAGAGTATGTATGTTCCTTCACTAGTAGAAGTAGTGCGAAGGGTAACGACTATTCTATGGTGTGGTGAACCATAGAATGAGGTGAGGTGGTGACGTGTTGAGTGTGAGTATCATTAAACTGATGGGATGATAAGCCAATTTAATTAAAGGTGTAATTAATGATGCATTCATTTTGGGAGCGTACAATAGAAAGTGTTGGAAGATCTGATTTCTCTAGTTATGCATGATTGAGTGAAAGTGTAGAAGATCACGTTACACTAGTTGGAAATTTTTATGAGTATTGGGAGTGTTGGGAAATCTCGTCCCACACCAGCTCGGTACCTCTAATGACTAATGGCCAATGAGATTGTTAAAAGATCCCATCTTACTTGGTTAAGGTTCCCCTCACCAGAGTATGCATATCATGCATTGCATTAATCAAGACTTTATATGGATGTTTTGTTTTGAAATATTGTTATGATGAACATTCTATTATTATGCAAATCTTAGTGGGATGACCTCACTAAGTTAAATTGCAGAAACTCATTCCTCTTTTGTTGAACAAACAACCGTAGGTGATGTAGGTGACGATCTAGTATAAGATAGTGAACATCTAAATGAGGCTTGTGAAGGCTCATGGCAATAGTGAAATTGCGGTAAGGACCGCTATAGCAGAAGTTGGAATATATCAAAGTGTCCTAAAGGGGGGTGAATAAGACTTTATAAACTTTTCTTGATAATTAAAAATCATATTAACCCAAACTTAATCTAATGTGCAACTATCAAGACATACTTACTTTAACTCTAATGGCTTTCAAACCAAGTAGAGGATCCAATCACTAGACTACTCAATATTTAAACAAGATTTAGCAATTAGTCTATGATGTATGAACAATGTGACAGTGTGTGTGGGATGTGATTCTTAGCAGTTCTAAACATTCATGTTATCATATTTTATGTAATCATTTAAAGCAAACATAATGAATGAATATGCAAATATCAATCCCAAACATAGTCATTTATAGTGGTTTGGCTACGTGCCTACTCCACTCCCGGCGGACGCACTTAACCCTTGAGTGTACCGGATTTCACTAACGAAGGTTTTAAATCAGGTTCACCTCTAACCTTTACAACCTACACAAGGTCGACTCTAGGACCTACACAAGGAACCTAGATATGCCTACACAAGGCAAACGTTTATGCCTTACACAAGAGCAAAGGTCCTACACAAACCACCTAGGTTTTATACCCTACACAAGAGCAAAGGATCCACACAAGGAACCTAAGTTTTATGCCCTACACAAGAGCAAAGGATCCACACAAAAAACCTAAGTTGTAGGCCACACAGGCCAAGGATCTACACGGAACCTAGTTTAGACCACACAGGTCAAGAATCCACACAAGGACCCTAGTTTAGACCACACAGGTCAAGGATCCACACAAGGATCCTAGTTTAGACCACATAGGTCTAGGACCTGCACAAAGACCCTACTTTATGCCCTACACAAGAGCAAAGGTCCTACACTAAGAACCTATACCTATTCTCCCGCCAGAGGCCTCCTATGAGGGCTTGTAAGGGGTGAGATGTACCTGTGACCCAATCCTACACAAGGAATGATCAACAGGGTCTCTAGACTCTAATGACTTACATATAAGTAGATGAGCCCCATTCTTGCACGTTGATGAAGATCTCCTTCTTGATAATGAAGATTCTTCAGCTCCCTTAATCCGCAACACTTGATGATGCTCTAATAGAGGCGACGGGTTGGGTCAAGGTTATGTTGGAATCCACTCTAATAAATATTTACCTATTTTAGAGGAGTGATTCCAAGCTTTCTAGCATTTAGGGGATCCCAACTCAATGATTTGTCATTAAGATGGTAGTTGGATGATCCTTGAATGAGGAAGTTCATTCACCAATCCACTCTATTGAATGTCAATGATGAGGGTGGATTGAAAGATGAACTCCCATGAGAAAAGGAGCCTAAGAAAGGTGATATGCAAATATTCCCTCAAAGCTCTCTCTCTCTCTCTCTCTCTCTCTCTCTCTCTCTCTCTCTCTCTCTCTCTCTCTCTCTCTCAATACAGCAACCAAGAAAAAGCTCTCCTTATAAAGGCAAAAAGCTCCAACAGAAATAAAACTGTTAATTTCTGACTGAGTTCAATGTCATCGAACGTATACATTCAATGCCATTGAATATCGGTTCGATGATATGAACTCAACTGTAAAACATTCCTAGAACTTTTTGGTAGATGATCGATGTCATCGAACCTGATTCGATGTCATCAAGAGTTGAACTTCGATGCCATCGAATCATAGTTCGATTCCTCGACATTATAAACACAAGAGCTCTTGGACAAATTAAAGGCTAACTACGATGTCATCGTATTTCAAAGTTCGATGTCATCGAATCTCAGTTTGATTCATCGATCTTTTCAGAAGATATTCCTTGAAAGCTCATTGGACACTTCTTTGTCCTTTTTCGATGTCATCGAGGCTCCCTCGATGTCATCGAAGTTTGAATTTTGATGACATCGAGAGTAGTCTCGATTCCTCAAACTTTTCAGATGATTTTCCTATCAAGCTTGCTGGACCAATCATGTCCCGATTCGATGTCATCAAACCGTGTTTGATGTCATCGAAATTTAAATTTTGATGACATCAAAGATCGTTCGATTACTTGAGCAATGTCAAAATATTTTTCAAGAAGATTTGTTTGTCAATGCTCTAAGTCCTTCGATATCATCAACACATCCTCGATGTTATCGAGAACTATGTTCGATGTCATCGAGAGTATGTTAGTTTCATTGAACATTTTGTCCAAAATACTTTGTTGTTGCTGGACATAAAAGGTCTCATTTCGAACTAAGTAGAAAACTTAGAAAATTTTCCTATTTAAAAACAAGTTTTCTCACTTTTTACTCCTATGTTGTTCTAAGGCTTTTAAGGATTTGTTCACCTAGGTGTTTTGGGACATGGGATATGAGGCTTAATTTACCTTCGACAAGCTCAGAACACACATCCAGTTGAGGCAATGACTTGAACAAGCTTCATATGGGGTTCACCCGACTCACCGACTCAACCCTCATGTTAATCGACAAACCAAGGCACTTTCAATCTCCCCCTTTGTCAATTACGTGACAAAACACAAAACACCTAGCACAATACCTAGAACAACATCCTAAATTGTGTGTACATGAACTTTACACAATTTTTACAAAGAATCTATTGAGTTCGTACACATATCCTTCATGTAGCTACTCCCTATATCACCTGTATCACCATGCATATAAACCATACACAGTTGTTCTCATGTTGGGATTTGTTCTCCCCCTTTTTATCAGTCATTAGCAAAGGTTAGAATATACTAATCGCAAACGTATTGACTGAAGTTGAATTTGAAGATACTGGGAGAATCAATATAGGAGAGCCAAGTAGGGAATCCTCGTTCCATAATGCCAACAGATTTCACTTTATATCCTATAACCACATCTCTAAAAATGCATAATTAATATAGATAGCAGGACATGCAATGTTCCGTAAGAGACATAATAAGCACATATGCATTTGAGAAGAGAGCATTGAAATCATCATTTAACAATTAGAATTAAACACTACTACAAGCATAACCAGAAAAGCAATTACCATTCTATAATCATTCAGCATTCAATCCCGATGAGCATATAATATGTAATATTTAGCATTCTGCAGACATGATATTTTTTTTAAAAAAATTTTACGCACGCACACACACCCCCACACACTCATGCCATAGTGAAATTTCACCACCTATAGGTACTCAAACCCTTGACCTGGTGTTGAAACTCCTAAGAGTCTACCATCGGAGCAAGAGTAAGAACCCAGACATGATTCATTCTCATAGAAAATTTTATATCAAGCTTGGAAATATCATCATTCATTAAAGCACATGAACTGTCCAAGCTTGGTAGTGAATACCTGTTTAAATCATCCAAAAGGAATCAGTTATCCCATCCATGGGTATATATAAAATAAAATAACCCATTCTGCCCATTCATGGGCACACAAAAAAAATGTCTCCACAAACGAAACAACCTAGCGTAAAAACATCGACTAAGGTGCTCGAGTCTCACCATCTGTCAGCAAGTCAATAACTTGCTGTGTAGTTTGCTGTAATGTAGCTAGATTCTCCTCCATCCCGGTCAGACGCATCTCGCAGTTCCGAAGATGCTCGTCAATGTTAGCTTGTCCATTCAGCAAATGTTGGCCAAGTGTGTGTTGATTGGAACATGGGCGATTACTGACTGACTCTGGACTATTGAGCGGCATGCGATTAGAACCCCATGGTGTTAGGAGTTAATTGTCTTCTGCGCCATGGGTCAGAGGATGAGGACTATCTAGTTGGTAGGAGGTGGTCAGGCACAAGTGCTGAAGCGAAGCATCATCGAACCAAACTTCCGGCTACATTATATTAAATGTGGGTGGCAATCCCACAAATTGTGCTAGCTCGCATATGAGGGACAGGAAAGGGAGTGTATCAATGTGTTCCCCTTTGACTATTCGAGTCAACTGCCCTAGGGTTAGGGTCGGCAAGCACACGAGAACTTCTTGGTAGATGTCGTATAAGACATTCAGCATAAACGGAGAGAGATCCTTTCTCGTTGTGTCACAAAGATACACATTTATATTGAAAATGTTGTTGATAATCTTGAATGTGGTCCCAAGATATTTAACAGGAAGTACATTCCCTTCATTCCGAGGAATAGTGGCCCCTTTGCACAGTGCGTGTCACTTCCCCCATACTCCCAGAGCATTCATATTTCACTTAATGAATGGGATCCATGTAACCTCCACACCCAGGAGACGCCCAAGCAACACTGGAGTGATGAGTTTGGTTTGATGCATAAACTCCAGGCTAATACACGGTGGATCTTCATGGATGGTGTGATAACAATTGAAGAACTGGTGAATCAAATCATATTGGTATGGACCACCAAGATTGAGTATATTTTGCCATCCGATTATCTCCAACATGAGGTCCACCCCGTATGGTTCATTAACATTATTGAGGACAACACGATCAACTACTGTGACTTGCTCCCAACCTGGGCGTTTGGGAGGAGAGCCACATGCTGCCGGTTTGTCACCTCTAGATTTCTTACTTTTAAAATTTTTAACACAAGGTAGTTCCTTACCTTTACCTTTCACCCTGTTTCCTTCCTTAGATGAAAAGTATCCTCAAGATAGAAGGATTGAAGGAAGTCAGAATCCAGAGAAGATGAGAAGAAACAATTTTGGAGTTTTCATGCTCTCGCTGTCTTTTTATAACAGAGATCATCGATGACATCGAATCTGATTCGATGTCATCAAATACAGACTCATAATGGCCTCGAAGTCTGTTTCAATGACCATTGGTAAGAACCAATGGACATTCCTGGGATACAGTGTTTCATATTCCAGAGATTCTTTGATGACATCGATATTGACTTGATGTCATCGAATATGTCAAATTTTTAGAAAAACTTAAATTTTGATCTTCTTTGACATATCAAGTGGACATTTGTTAGTACATGAAAATATGCTTATTTTGTATATGTACATTTGACTAAGACCAGGGCAACTTCTATGTTCCCCTTTTTCAAAAAGGAGGACCTTAGTCCTCAGATGTACCTATTTGCTTCATTTTGACTGTGCATTTTATCAAATTTCACATAATCTGATGGATTTTTGGAGATCACCAAATTTATTCGCATCAAGAGATTTTGTAAGGATATCGGCAAGTTGTCTTTCTATAGACACATAATCCAGTACAATGATTTTGTCTTCTACAAGCTCTCGAATAAAATGGTGTCAGATGTTAATCTGCTTAGTCCTTGAATGTTGAACTAGATTTTTTGAAATATTGATGGCACTTGTATTATCAAAGAAAAAAGTCATCGTGGATTGCTCAATCCCGTAATCCAGCAATATTTGTTTCATCCAGAGAAGTTGTGCACAACAACTACGTGCTACGATGTATTCGACCTCGACAGTGGATAGGGATATCAAGTTTTGTTTCTTACTCTGCTAAGATACCAAACAATTTCTGATATAGAAACACCTGCCATTAGTTGATTTGCGATCGTCTAAATTCCTAGCCCAATCAGCATCGGATTATCCGTCAATGATGGTAGATGTTTCGAATGGGTACCATAACCCAAAGGTGGTTGTTCCAGCCACATATTTGATGATTCTTTTAACCGCTGATAGGTGTGATTCCTTTGGATCTGCCTGATATCGTGCACAAGCACCCACGCTAAATGATATATCTAGATGGCTAGCTGTGAGATATAGTAGGCTCCCTATCATGCTTTGGTACAGATGTTGATCCACACTCTTCCCATTTATATCTTTGGAAAGTTTAAGTGTGGTACTCATGGGGGTATGATAGGTACAACTTGATTCAAGTCCAAATCTCTTTACTAAATCTTTTGCATACTTGGACTAACATATAAATATTCCATTGCGTATTTGCTTCACCTGTAGTCCCAAAAAGATATTCAACTCACCGACCATATTCATCTCAAATTCAGATTTCATGAGTTCAGCAAAGCTATGAGCAGTATCTTCACATGTAGAACCAAAGACTATATCATCTCCACATAGATCTGAGCAATAAGTAAGAATTCTCTATCTTTTATGTGAATAGTGTTTTATCGACACTACCCCTACAGAATTTATGGTCCAAAAGGAATTGCGTTAAACGTTCATACCAGGCACAAGGTGCTTGTTTGAGGCCATAAAGTGCTTTGCTCAACCGATAGACATGCTGAGGATACTCGGGGTTTAAAAATCCCTTAGGTTGTTCTACATATACTTCTTCCACAAGTATCCCGTTGAGAAATGCACTTTTGACATCCATTTGAAATAGTTTATATTTTAACAAACATGCATAGACATGAGAATCCTGATTGATTCGAGGCGAGCTATGGGAGTGAAGGTTTCATTGAAGTCAATGCCCTTTATTTGTGAATATCCTTGTGCTACCAGTTTTGCCTTATTTCTAATCACATTCCTTGATTCATCAGATTTATTTTTGAAGATTCATTTGGTTCCAATGATATTTGTATCAAGTGGTTTAAGAACTAGTTGTCAAACATTTCTCCTAAATTGTTGAAGCTCTTCTTACATAGCATTGATCCAATATTCATCTTAAAGAGCTTTTATAATATTTTTGGGCTCAATCTTTGAGGTGAAGCACATATGGCTATAAATGATTTCTATCTGACGTTGAGTTCTTACGCCATCATTAGGATCTCCAATGATTTGATTGAAGGGATGATCTTTAATGATGGGTATGTTAGGCGACGGTTGAGGCTCATTTGAGGAGGGGATTTTATTATCTGATTTACCTAGAATGCATAAATCCACATCATCATCTAATTCATTCAAAGGACTTTCTTCTTCATGAGGTTGGTCATCAACAACCACATTAATAGATTCTTGAATGGTGAGAGTCCTTAGATTATATACTCTATAAGCACGACTATTCAGGGCATACCCTAGAAAAATGTTGTCATCACTTTTAGATTCAAATTTTCCAAGATGATCTCCGTCTTTCAAGATATAACATTTACTGCCAAAGACAAGGAAGTATTTCACACTAGGTTATTTTCTGTACCATAGCTCATATGGCATCTTGTTTAAACCTGCTCTCAGATATACTCTATTTATTACATAGCAAACAGTATTGACTGCTTCGGTCCAGAAGCTTTTGGCCATATCTTTTCCATTCAGCATAACTGAACCCATTTCCTACAATACTTGATTCTTTCTTTCAACAACTCCATTTTGTTGTGGAGTTTTTGGGGCTGAGAATTCATGTCGAATTCCATTCTCATCACAATATTTTTGAAATCGATCATTTTCAAATTCACCACCATGATCACTTCTGATACAATTTATGCAGTATCCTTTCTCATTTTGGAGATGTTTTGCAATAACTACAAATTCATCAAAAGTATCAGATTTTTCTCGAAGGAAGGCAACACTCGTAAATCTAGAGTAATCATCTACTACCACTAAGAAATATCTTTTTCTGCCATGAATGTCAACTTTGGTGAGGCCCACTAAGTCTATGTGTAGCAAATCCAATGGTTTAGATGTTGTTATGGTAGTTGTCTTTTTGTGTCCAACTTTTATCCGTTTACCCTTTAAATAGTCACCACACACAAACTTCTCTTCCTTTCCAATCTTGGGAAGTCCTCTTACCAAATTCCTTAAACTTAGCTTGGCTAGTTTTGATAGTGGACATGTCCCAGCCTTTGGTGCCACAGTTTGGACTCGCTCTTCATAGCCATATGACATTTTGTGGATAATACATTCTCCTTACTACTCTCAATAATGTAGCAGTTGTCACTCGTGTGTAGACCTTTCATAATAAGTTTTCCTGTATAGTCTAAGATTCTACACACATCTTTTGAAGAAGTGACTAGGTGTTCTTTGTCACAAATTTAAGAGATACTGAGAAGGTTGTGTTTTAAACCTTCTACACAAAGAACATTTTTTACTGTGGGAAGGCCTGGGCCGACTATTATGTAACATCCCAGATTGTTGTCAACCTGGAATTAGACGTCCTTAGGCAATGGGTCGCTCCTGACACCTTATTAACTTGTCAGAACTCAATCCCACAATCTAAAATCGCTTCTTAACCCATTTCTTTCACAAATCTCACTTTCACTACCTTATCCTTCACAAAGTAACTAAGTGTTAAACTAGATTAGCTACGAAATCCGCTTGATCCACTTTAAATATGATCTGCAAGATCCAAAACTTGTAGAATCATTGACGTTAGGTTACCCTAAAATCTAGGATCAATCTCATTACCCAGTTGCTCTCGGGAGCACATTGAAACTTCGTATCAAATCTGGACCACACATCAAAAGTCCAAATAATACAAAGTTATAGAATTAGGACTGCCTTGCTGGGCTTGACAATCTTCTCGGAAATCAAATCCAAATAGTGTCCCAGTGCTATTCGCTTGAGCCCGAAGTGAAGAGTGTGAGAAAAAGAGATTTTCTTATTAAATTCAAAATGATTTAAGTAATCTGGCACGTGTCGCTTGCGGACAATTTATAAACAACCAGACCATCAGAATCTGACCCAAATACACCCTCAGATCAGGGGAAATTTCATACACGTGTCAGTGTACTTGAAATCTCTGATCGAGTTTCACTGACCGTTGAACTGAAACTGGTCCGCCACGCGTGATCTGGAAATCTCACCGAAATGAAAATTTAACTAAACCTAGATCCAGTGTTAGTGAGCTTAAGTCCAACCTTTGGCTCAAGGGGGGCCTCCAGAAGTGCTCCGTTGGATCGAATCGAACTTACTTTGGTTATAACCTAAGTATACCTTGACCTTAAGTCCGTTTTGGTGACTTTTTAGCCTATATAAGGACCTTAAACCCTCTCATATCCATCCCATACGAATTTGAGAAAACTCTAGGAGAGAGAGAGAGTGAAAAGAGAGAGAAAGTGTGAGAGTTGTGGGAGGATTCTTCCTACCCTTTTTCCCTACCGCTACATAAGCTTCACCACTCACTTATCATCGCTTTTCTGGTGATTTTCAGCTTCATTTCTAGGTAAGAAACCTTAACCCTAAACTGATTTGGGGTTTTGATAGTTGTACGTGATGAAATAGTTAACCTATTTCACTCTCTAGGTTGTCGAATAGCCGTATACGAAAGCTTAGCAAATCAATCGCGTTCTTTACGCTTCTACGGCGTAAGGTGTGGACTTTAGATGTATAGGTTATGGTTTTCAATGCTTTCAATGTCAGATAATGATAGATTCATGATCTGCATGCAATTGCACATGTACAAAGAGTTGTCCGTTTCGTTTTTCGGTTATACGTTAACTATGTTGAATATACTGTATTCTCCGTATTTGTAGAAAATACTGTATACGTACAAATTTTGAAAGTATGTTAGCCATGATTAATTACTGTATGAACATGCTATATATATGTATAATACTCACTCGACGAAAGGATTCGCCCTAATACATGTTTTTGCTAGTACACGTTATGTATGTTAAAAGAGTGTATTCTAAGTGCTCACCATGACTAATTGTCATGGATATATGATTGTTGTATGGGCGATACCCCTTTGACGAAAGGATTTGCCCTAAATCACGCCACGGCCACTATACGCTATATATGTTAAAATGTGTAGCTCAAGTGTTTGTAGAAATGACTGAATGAATATGGAACTTGGATTCCTGCTTTCCAAGACTATCCGTCGTGGGTGCACGTGTGTTATAATTAGGGCAACTCCCTAGTGAAAGGATTTGGCCTAATACCTATGTGATCAACATACGTCATGTATGTTGATGTATTTAGTCTAAAGTATTTGTCAAATTGTCTGAATGAGTAGTAGTTAATAAATTGTAATGTATAAGGGTATTGAGATAGGATTCTCAACTACCTTAGTAATGTGTATGATTTCCTTCATGTAAGTTGTTTAGTTTAATCACTTACTATTTTATGAAACGTATGTGTTTGGATTTCCTGTTTGCATTGTGTTTTATAACATGCTTGTTAATATGTTTAAATTACTTGTTTATTTAATTCTTTTCTGATTACTTCACATGTTTAAGTTGTATTCCATAAAAGTCGTGAAGGGTGATGAGGGAGTGGTGTAACGAGTGTGTGCAACAGCCCTAGCAGCCCTAAGCGGTCAATATTGGATAATTGATTTTATGATTTGAAATCTTGATCCATTACTGCTTTAACTGTTCTGTAATTGAATGTGATTGGGGCTATTGTATAATCCAGGCAATCGGTAACGGGATTGAATTCATAACTGAGATTCATTCGCCACGAGAGATGTGTTCGACAAACCTGAGTTGTACTTCGGTTGGTGATAGTGGCTGGCCAGACGAAGTGCTTATGCACTTCATGTCGTTCAACTTGTCGTGCGCTCGAGCTAGCCGAGCTCGTCAAGTAAACCGATCTGTCTTATGTATGTTCACCATGTTTGAACGTCTCTGCTTGAACCTAGGGTACCAAACTTACCAGTGAAATCCCGTTAACCATGGTACCTCGATCCGCTAAAACTCATGAGTCGGACATGGTGGTATGGGACACCGTGGTTGAGCTGTCGGCCTACCCTGTGGTTTCGTGGTCTTGCGAGTGCATCAGCCCGAACCTCCTCGTAGTGACCAGTGAGCAACCAGACTCGTGAGCTGATTATGGTGGTATGGGACACTATATTCAAGCTATTGACCTACACTGATTGGTGATGAGCCCTTTGTAGTGACCTCAAGCATACTCTGAATTTGCGGTGAGGCCACGAGTTTTGCCGCAGTGAATAGAGTATGAACTAGGTCTGTATCAATTTAGTGATGAACCGTTAAAAAGGTGAGGGGGGAGTGGTGTAATGATTGCGTGTAACAGCCCTGACAGCCTTTGCAACGCCCTAGAACCACACTATCGTATGAGATTATATAGGTTTGACGACCCTAGAATGGATCATGTTTGGGAATGATACAAGGGAGGTACCTTAGTTTCCCAATCCTGCTGTTTGAAATGGACTAATAACAACTCAGTAATCATGCTCATCATCGCACTGCATGTGCCTGGAAGATGTGGAGCACTGAGGGATGAAAGCATGCCGTGGACGTAAGATGGTGTCGCATGAGGGAGTGTGTTGGTGAGGGCATGCATCATGACTGCATTTTTGTACTTGCATTAATAAGAGTATTTAAGAGTGTTTGACTTTACTGCTTTATCATTACTGCTTGACTAAATTGATAACATGTTAACCTATGCTTTATTGTTCCACTGAGTTGATCACTCACTCCCACGTTACGGGACGGTGTTCCGAACACCCACCAGACTTTGTCTGATTGCAGATGGCGACGCTACTCCTGAGGCGGAGCTGGACTTTACGACGACGAGAATGCCTTATCGTATATATTGTTTTCTGGTGGCTTCAAGTGAGCCGTGCCTTGATCGACAGGATTACAGAGATGTCGACTAGATGACCTTACACAATTTGGTATATTTTGTAAAAGTACTTGTAATTAGTTAACCTGGTAACATTATCACACTCTAGAGACTCACCACAGTTTATATATTTTATATATCTATCATAGTCTTCTGCTTGCTATCTCACTTGTCTCTAGAGTATGATATGTTGTTTTGGCTTAATCTCACTCATGTTCAATGCACTAATACAGACAACATTTACTCATCATTCATTATGTTGCATAAGTGATGCGTTGAAACTCGGGAGTTGAGTTTCTCGACTCCCGATTTTCAGGGCGTTACATATTGTTCCATGCCCAATTATTTTGGCGAAGCTCCCGTCTCCAAATGTGATTGACCCACCATCAAACTCTGAATACTCATAAAAGTGAGTTTGGTCACCAGTCATGTGTTTGGAGTATCCACTGTCATACCACTTCGAACTATTGTCAGCCTTAAGAGCAGTTTGAATCACTAGGCAATTGTTCTAACTGTTTCTACTTTTGATACAACCTAGTAGTTTAAGAGTTCTAGTCTACAGTTGATTTTGGGTATTTGCAGTGTTATCTTTTGCACCCTCTAGTCACACACTATTGGCCATAGTTTCACAACTTCAATCAAGATCACTCTTTAGGTGGTTAAACCCTTAAGAGAGACCCGTTCTAATACTAATTGAAATTATGGTGAGGACCGCTCTAGTAGAAGTTGGAATAGGTCAAAGTGTCCTAGAGGGGGGTGAATAGGACTTTATAAAATTTTCTTGATAATTAAAAATCATATTAACCCAATCTTGATCTAATGTGAAACTATCAAGATATACTTACTTTAACTCTAATGGCTTCCAAGCCAAGTAGAGGATCCAATCACAAGACTACTCAATATTTAAACAAGATTTAACAATTAGTCTATGATGGATGAGCAATGTGACAATGTGTGTGGGATGTGATTCTTAGCAGTTCTAAACATTCATGTTATCACGTTTTATGTAATCATTCAAAGAAAATATAATGAATGACTACGTAAATCTCAATCCCAAACACGGTCGTTTATAGTGGTTCGGCTATGTGCCTACTCCACTCTCGGCTGACACACTCAACTCTTGAGTGTACCAGATTTTACTAACAGAGGTTTTGAATTAGGTTCACCTCTAACCTTTACAACATACACAAGGTTAACTCTAGGACCTACACAAAGAACCTAGACATGCCTACATAAGGCAAACTTTTATGCCCCACACAAAAGCAAAGGTCCTACAAAAAGCACATAGGTTTTATGCCCTACACAAGAGCAAAGGATCCACACAAGGAACTTAAGTTTTATGCCCTACACAAGAACAAAGGATCCACATAAGGAACCTATGTTTTACGCCACACAGGCCAAGGATCTACACAAGGAATCTAGTTTAGACCACACAGGTCAAGGATCCACACAAGGACCCGAGTTTAGACCACATAGGTCAAGGATCCACACAAGGACCCTAGTTTAGACCACACAAGTCAAAGACCTACACAAAGACCCTAGTTTATGCCCTACACAAGAGCAAAGGTCTTACACTAAGAACTTAAACGTATTCTCCCGTCGGAGGCCTCCTATGAGGGTTTGTAAGGGGTGAGATGTACCTATGACCCAATCCTACACAAGGAATGATCAACAGGGTCTCTGGACTCTAATGACTTACATATAAGTAGATGAGCCCCGTTCTTACATGTTGATGAAGATCACCTCCTTGATAATGAAGATTCTTCAGCTCCCTTGATCTGCAACACTTGATGATGCTCTAATAGAGGCAACGGGTTGGATCAAGGTTATGTTGGAATCCACACTAATAAATGTTTACCTATTTTAGAGGAGTGATTCCAAGCTTTCAAGCATTCAAGGGATCCCAAGTCAATGATTTCCATTAAGATGGTAACTGGATGATCCTTGAATGAGGAAGTTCATTCACCAATCCACTCTATTGAATGTCAATAATGAGGGTGGATTGAAGGATGAAGTCCCATGAGAAAAAAGGCCTAGGGAAGGTGATATGCAAGTATTCTCTCAAAGCTCTCTCTCTTTCTCTCAATACAGCAACCAAGAACAAGCTCTCCTTTATAAAGGAAAAAAGCTCCAATGGAAATAAAACTGTCAATTTCTGACTGAGTTCAATGTCATCGAACCTGATTCGATGTCATCAAACGTATACTTTCGATGCCATCAAATATTGGTTCGATGATATGAACTCAACTGTAAAATATTCTTGGAACTTTTTAATAGATGATCGATGTCATCGAACCTAATTCGATGTCATCGATATTTGAACTTCGATGCCATCGAATCACAATTTGATTCCTCGACATTATAAACACAAGAGCTTCCTAGACAAATTAAAGGCTAACTACGATGTCATCGATCCTGATTCAATGTCATCGTATTTTAAAGTTCAATGTCATCTAATCTCAGTTCGATTCATCGATCTTTTCAGAACATATTCGTTGAAAGCTCGTTGGACACTTCTTTGTCCTTCTTCGATGTCATCGAGGCTTCCTCGATGTCATTGAAGTTTGAATTTTGATAACATCAAGAGTAGTCTCGATTCCTCGAACTTTTCAGATGATTTTCCTATCAAGCTTGCTGGACCAGTCATGTCCAGATTCAATGTCATCGAACCGTGTTCAATGTCATCGAAATTTGAATTTCGATGACATCGAAGATCATTCGATTACTCGAGCAATGTTAGAATATTTTCCAAGAAGATTTGTTGGTCAATGCTCTAAGTCCTTTGATATCATCGACACATCCTCGATGTCATCGAGAGTATGTTCGTTTCATCGACCATTCTGTCCAAAATACTTTATGGTCGCTGGACATAAAAGTTCTCATTTCGATGTCATCGAACTAAGTAGAAAACTTAGAAAATTTTCTTGTATAAAAATAAGTTTTCTCACTTTTTACTCCTATGTCGTTCTAAGGCTTTTAAGGATTTATTCACCTGGGTGTTTTAGGACATGAGATGTGAGGCTTAATTTACCTTTGACAGGCTCAGAACACACATCCGGTTGAGCCAATGACTTGAACGATCTTCATATGGAGCTCACTCGACTCACCAACTCAACCCTCATGCTAATTGACAAACCAGGGTACTTTTAAATAGATGATAGATAATGAAGCCAAAGTGGCCCAAGAGAGATCGTATTTAATATTTTATAGGTTTAGTTTGATTTTGTTTTGTTATAGATGTAATAATGCCCTCAATGGGAGGACAAACATTGGACTTATATTTGTTTGAGTATGGAGTTTATGTTGATACCTAGATTAAAGTCGTTAATGGAATAAGAATTTAATTTCTATTGATTATACTATGAATGTCATGAGAATGTAAATTGAGGTGAATGAAAATGATATGTAGAATGATATCCTTGACATATTCGAGTTAACACCCAAGAACTCAGCCCATCGTGTTATCCACAAGAGCAGAAATCTCATGGTTATAAACGCTAGCACTCAAATTCTGGTCATCCTAGGACACCCATTCCTATACACTTCAAATGTAATAATCAATTGCCAGAATGTAGTGATAAAGTTGTCCTTTAGGAACATGATGTTGGAGGTCAGCGTGTTTAATCTTTACAAACAACTGAGGGATGTAGATGAAATTTATGAGATAAGCATGGTCAACACACTCGTGGATGAGGAGCTAATATTGACTATAATCTTTGAGCCCTTAGAAGCCTATAATGCTCACTTTATAGAATCTGACGATCACATGATAATGGATATAGTGACTACTTTGTTGGATTCTGAGCCGGCACTTGAAACTAACTGGTGAATGCCATACCTTTAAAAATTACCCCTCATGGACTCAAAGCCTCTACATGTAGCATCAAGCCACCAAAGCTTGACTTAAAACCATTGCCATCCAAGCTTAAATATATTTACTTAGGTCAAGGGGACACATATCCAATGGTGATTTTTTTTCCACTTAGATGATGAGCAACATAATAAGCTTATTGCTACTCTTAAGAATCATAAAAGTGCCACAGGATGGACTATTACGGATTTCAAGGGAGTTGACCCCCTGATTTGCACTTACCGAATACATCTATAGGAGAATGCAAAAACATCGAGGCAACCACAACACCAATTAAATCCAAACATGAGGGATATGGTTAAGATGGAGATGTCAAAACTATGTGGTTATCATCTACCCCATATTTGATAGTCGGTGGGTTAGTCCAACTTTGGAATTACCATCGTAGCCAATGCCAACAGCAAACTCGTGCCAACTAGACTTACCACTAGTGGGAGAATGTGCATTGACTACATAAAGTTGAATATTGTCACGAGGAAAGACCACTTTCCTTTATCTTTTGTTGATTAAAATTGAAAAGATTGGTCAGTCATTCTTACTAGTGCTTCCTAGACATGTAGTCGGGCTATAATCAGATTGAGATAGCCCCTGAACATCAAGAGAAGATCACATTCACATGTCCCTTTAGCCTCATTACGTATTAAAGGATGTCATTCGAGCTATGTAATACTCCTATGACATTCTAGAGATGCATGCTTAGTTTTCTTTCAGATATGTTTGGGCATTTTTTAGAAGTTTTCATGGATAACTTCTCCATTTTTAGAAGTACGTTTGATGAGTGCCTCAATCACTTAAATCTGGTTTTGATAAGGTATGACAAGAAAATTCTTATCTTAAATTGGGAAAATTATTACTTCATGATTCAAAAGGAAATTGTCCTTTAACATGTGATCTCGTCTAATGGAATTGAAGTGAACAAGGCCAAAATAGACTTTATTGCTAATTTGTTAGATCTCAAAAGTATACGTGACATTTGCTCTTTTCTTAGTCACGCAGGATTTTATAAGAGGCTCATTAAGGATTTTAGCCAAATATCTAGACCATTAAGTAACCTCATTCAAATGGATGTTCCATTTGAATGGACTGAAATATGCCAAGAGACTTTTACAAAGCTAAAAGGTATGTTGACAATCGCACCAATCATACATCTACCCGATTGGAGCATGCATTTTGAAATCATATGTGATGCTAATGACTACACTATTAGGGTTGTGTTGGGCTAAAGGAATGACAAGAAAACGTGTGTTATCTACTATGTAAGTAGAACGCTAAATGGCGCCCAGATAAATTACTCCACCATGGAAAAGGAACTCATTGTTATATTCTTTGCTCTAGATAAACTCAGGTCCTACTTGATTGGATCCAAAATTATAATTTTTGCGGATTCTGTGGCGCTCAAGTATCTTCTTTCAAAGAAGGATGTTAAGCCCCATCTTTTGAGATGGATTCTCCTACTGTAAGAGTTCGACTTAAAGATACATGACAAAAAAGTAGTAGAGAACGTAATAGCAGACCACTTATCTCAACTTATTCGTTATGATTTCATTAAGAGTTCAACAATCAAAGACACTTTCTTATATGAACAATTATTTGTCGTCTCCCAATTACCTTGGTGCACTCACATGGCTAATTATTTTGTGACAAATAAATTGTCGAACCATTGGGCATCACAAGATAAGAAGATATTTTTGGCCGAGGTACATAACTTTTTCTAAGATGACCCTTATTTATTTAAATATTTCCCAGACCAATTCATTAGCTGAGATGTGTTCCACAAAATAAGTAATCTGGTGTTATCTCCTTTTATTACTCACAAGCTTGTGGAGGTCATTTTTTGGCAAAGAAAAGCAACACCAAAATTCTTCTATGTGATTTTTATTAGTCAACTATGTTTAACGATACCCATGAGCTTTGCAAAGCGTGTGAACGAGTTTAGAAAATGAGAAGAATGTCCTGAAGAAACATGATGCCCGAAAATTTGATCCTGATTGTTGAAATTTTTTATTAATGGGGTATTGATTCCATGAGACCTTTTTCTCCCATATTTTGGACGTCTTTACATTCTCCTACTGGTGGATTATGTTTCCAAATGGGTACAGGCAATTCCATACAAAACCAATGACCACAAAATAATTCTACGGTTCTTAAAAGAAAATATTTTATTGGGATTTGGAATGTCGAGATCTATAATCAGTGATGGGAGTTCTCACTTCTATAATAGGTTATTTGAGAAGTCAATAAAGAAATATGAATTTACATACAAAGTGGCTACACCATATCATCCATGGATAAGTGTCCAAGTCGAAGTTTACAATAAGGAGAATAAACAGATTTTAGATAAAACTATAAGTTCAGAATGTAAAGATTGGTCTTTGAGACTAAGTAACACGTTGTGGGCTTATAGCACTATATTTAAAACTCATATTGAAATGTTTTCCTATAGACTTGTCTTTCGGAAAGCTTGTCACTTACTGTTGGAATTGGAACATAAGGCATATTGGGCCATAAAGAAGTTCAATTTTGACATTAACAAAGTTAGCACATTGTGTAAATTTCAACTTGTGGAGTTAAAAGAAATAAGGAAAGATGCGTATGACAACGTGATAATATATAAGGAGAGGATGAAAGTATTTCATGACAGAAACATTTTTAGGAAAATGTTCGAGGGAAATCAGAAAGTCCTCCTATATAATTATCATCACTATCTATTTTCTGAAAAATTGCGAACCAGATGGACTAGTCCTTTTATAGTAAAGAATGTTTATCCTTATGGGGTCATGGAAGTTATGAATCCCAAAACTGGTAATGTGTTTAATGTAAATGGTCAGAGATTGAAACTGTTAGGGAAAAAATTTGCTACAGAGGAAATGTCCATACCTCAAGAAGATCATATGTACAAGGATTGATCTCTTAGTCTAATGGAGATCATTTCCACTGATTTCCTAGGATTTAATTTTCTTTGGTAAAATTGGATGTTTTGTTTGTAATTTTTAGTTGCTAAAGCACTAATCTTTGAAGTTCAATCTCGTATATGTTGTCCTTTAGGTAATCGTTTCCACCTACTCCTCTTTATTTTGTTACTCTCATGTTATTTATATTGCATATATTTCATAAAATGAGGATAATGTAGAATTTAGGTTGGGGGTAGGTTTCCATAGGAAAGTTATGAGCTAAAAATTAAAATTTTTAATTTTAAAATTTTTTAAAAGAAGACTTCCATAATCTGGGTAGTTTCAAAAGAAATTTTGAGAGTTGGAAGATTTTAATATTGAGTATTTTTTAAGCATAGATGCTAGTTATTTAATGAATTTTAAGATTAAGTTCACTTTAATAATCATTAGTTGAAATTTTTTTAACATTGATTGAGTCATGAATGCAATACGTCATATCTAACTTATACATTAGAGTTTGGTTAGAGATTGAATTGTTGATGTGATGATTATTGAGGATGTTAGGAATCAAGTCAAAGAAATTTGTCCATCATGTTCTTGTGATAAGTGAAAAAAAAAAATATTCAACTATATATATATATATATATATATATATATATATATATATATATATATATAGTTTTCGAAAAGGGCTACCTATTGAATTGTCTAAGAAAAGATTGTTTGGTATATAAAAAAATAAGAACGTATGGATAGAAAAGAAGAAGAAATTTAAAAATGAAAATTAGAGTGAAAGTCATCGATAAAAGAATCAAGAGTTGGATGAATAAAGTGATAAAGTATAAGACAAGTTCTTGTTTAGGCTTTAGTTGATCTAATCATTCCTTAGGTTATCATTGTCAACATGAAAGTGAAAAAGTGAACCGTTGATGATGTTAAGTGTAGATTATATAGTGCATTCATGAAACTCAATGTTGGGATTTATTCAATTATATGATTATTACTTAGAACTTAATCGGGATATTCATTAAGATGTTGTAACTTAGGTGAATGATATGCTTAATATTAGTAGAATTGATTTTCTCCAGATTGGATTGAATTAAAATTATTTAAGATTATATAATTGACTCTTTTGAGAATTTGTTTTGGATTCGGAATTGTTTGAATATTTTGCTTAGGACTAGCAAAATGCTAGTTGGAGGTGTGATCAAGCCTAAATATTGCATATTTATCCTCTCAATTGTATTAGTTTCCATTAGTTAAAGCGCTAAATTGATTCATTAATATATGCTTTGTACATGCAAGGTAGTTCAAAAGACAAAGACGAAATCAGGCTTAAGAAGAAATGATTAAATCTTAAAGACTTATCAAGTGAAGACTTGGATGTTTTGTCATTATTAAAGAATTCACATGATAAATATCCAAGGAAACCAAGTACAAAGAATGGATAAAAGACTAAAAAAATCACACAGTCCAATAACAAAAATACAGACTATTCGATTCCACCTGAGGTTTTGGTTCCGTCTGACCGAAAGTGCCTAGAACAGTCCGGCAAGAAATAATGCTTTTCAGAGTTAATTCGTCTCGATAATCAATCTGACCGAAGTTAGGTTCGATGCCACCAGAGGAGTATTCAGTCCGACCTGAGGGAGTCAGAGACTTTAGAAGAGTTTTGAGAAATTTGGGATACAACTGAGAGAAAATTTTGGTGTGACCGAAGCGATGTTCATTGTGACCAAAGCGTAACAAAGTACGAAATTTTGAAGTCAATTTGAAGTCGGTGTGAATCTAATATATTTTAAGGGGTGTTCTAAGATCTTTTAAGTGCGAATTAGGGCTTGGGAGAGATAAATGAGTAGCAGAGCTTCTTCGGAATTGTTCTTCCTTCTTAATCATCGGTTCTAGTTTTTTTTTTCAATTTTTCTTTTATTTTTATTCAAGATGTTAGTCATGTTTGGCTAATCTCTTAGCTAAGGCAAATGGATGAACCTCTTTATGGATTTTAATCTCTGATTTATTCGCAATGAAAGTTTTAGGTTATTTATGTTGAATTGTGATTGGATGTGATTGAATTCTTAGATTATGAAAGGAATCAATTTGTAAAGTTGATTAATCTATTGTCACCTCCAGGTACATTGGATGCTTTCAATTCCTTACGATGTGATTACCTAGATCTTCATGATAAATCAAGCCTATCATGATTATAATTTATGTTGGATGTTTAAGATTGAGATTACTATGTTATATTCTGATTAAAATGAATTGAAATCTAGTTCTAGTTGAGTTATCAACTAGCGAAGATGAATTAAGTTTTAGGGATTCCTGAATCCTAGGTCATTTTTATCGATTGTTTTAAAATCCTTCTACTTTGTTGGATTAAAAACTTAGAAAACTCAATTAGTTCTAAGTGTATTCTCACCAAAGTCCATGTGGATTAACCTTAGTCTCACCGAGTTATTACTACATCCAAGCCCTGCAATTGATGTTGTCAGCCCTTGGGTTTGATCATGTGGCCCAATTGCTTGTTATGGATAGTAGCAGACTGTGTCCAACATTATCAACAATTGCAACTCTAACAACTGTATTTCCAGTCAACTGATATAAACAACCCATCATCTCTTCCTTTACAATCGCCATTGTTTCTTTTACAATCTTCAATTGACCCTTTTCACCAAAAAATTTATAGCTATCTTCATCAAAGTTTCTCAATCAAAAACTTTTCCGCATGTCCGATACATGCAACACATTCGAAATTGTATGTGCAGTACTATCAAACATAATGATTCAAATATCTTCGATCCCCACAATTTTAAATGAGCTATCATCACCCATATACACTATAGCACCATCAAGTAACCAATATGTGTAAAAACAATCTTTTTATGGTGTGTAAGTGTCTGAATCCTAAATTCATTAGTGGTTCAAATTCTCTTATGGAATCGCAAACTGTAACACTTTCTTACACTTAGATGATTTATCTTACTTAATTAAGTTTTCCTGGAAACCATTTGAATTTGATACTTAATTGTATGAATTAGTTTTAGAATTTTCTTAATTTATCTTTTGAGTTTATAATTTTTACACAAGTGGCCTTTTTTGTCCACAACTCTAACATTATCTTGCTTTGTGCCCTTTTGACTTGGATAACATTGGGTCTCTCCCGTTGTACCTCTCCTCAATAAATCTTCCTTTAACCATCATCGCATCACCAAAAGTCACTCAAGTGTTTTTTTTTTTTTTTTTTGGATTTTTTGGTTATTAACATGAAGATAATCAAACAATCCCATAAATCTAGCATCGAACAAAATAGAAGTGCAATGATTTCAGTGTCATCAATCTTCACATTTATCATTGCCAATCTTCTATCAAGATATTAAACTCTTTCAAGTGTTCTAAAAAAGAAGATCATTTCTCCATCTTTAAATTGTATAAATGCCATCTTTAAAAGATTATATTTGAAGTTCACAATTTATCTCATAAATCTTTTGCAATGGTTTAATCAAACATATTAAACAAAATGAAATTATCTAGTGCAAGAAGAAGATTCTCCATGGCTAATTAGATTTTCTCCCCCAAAACCTCATCTTTTATCTTTGTGTGATTCTCTTATTTTTCCTCAATCTCAATTGTACAACCTTCCTTCACCAATACCATGTTCATCTTTAATTTCAACAACATTTGATTGAATCCATCGTACTTCGGCACCTTGAATTAGTAAAACCCGATCCAACCTTTTGAAACAATTACAACAAAAATATTAACATTGCTCTTATACCAATAGTTAGCTCTACCAACTGCTTGTTCACAACCCCAAGTGCAGGGTCACGATGTAGTAATAATCTCTGTGAGACCGAGATCATGTCTATTCTGAAAGCAATTAGAAGTAGAACTAGAAGAAGATGTAAACCTAAATCGGGAGATAAAGGGAGTAATTATGAGAGGATTAATTAGAAACTTAAGAAATTCAAAGCCGGGAAACTAGGGTTTCCAAGGATCCACTTATTGAGATCAGGGAGATCTATGCTTGATTCAAGGACACAACTAGAATCAGAGTCTCATCTTATCCAGTTGGAAGATATCTCAGTAAAACCAATCTGAACTTCCTTTGACCTAATTCTTAATGGATGAAAGTTGTGAGAACTGGAAGTGATTCCATCACAAAACCATGCCTAGGAGACAATGGCTCACAATAGGATATACCAATCTCATAAACAAACATTAGAGAATCATGATTATTAGAAGGGATTCTATCATCCAACAATGCCCAAGGGACGATGGTGAATAACAGGATTTCCTAATTTTATAATCTCAATATATGAAAAGAACATACTCAAAGCTATTGCAGATCTATTGTAATTTGAGTCACAATAAACCATTAAAAACTGAAAGTATTTCTTAAGAATCAAACTACAATCAAAGAGAGTTCAACATAAACATGAATCAAAGCAATAGAAAACATCTCATCACGCTACAAGCTTCACCCCTTAGCCCTAGCTAAGAGGTTTAGCCAACCATAGTCACGATTGAAATTAAAACCTTAGAAGAAAGCATGAAAAACTATGGAAGGAAGAAGAAAATTGCTTGGCGACGGCTCTCCGCCCATGTGCTCCGCTCCTCCAAACCCTAGAATGACTTGATAGATCTGATAGATTCCCAGGGATGCCCTGGGGACTCCTATTTATAGTTGTGCAACACCTCCTTTAGCACCTCTTTGGAAAAATCTGAAAACCGCCTCAAATTTACGCACTCTGCGTAACTTCGCGCGATCCATTCGATGTCATCGAAGGTGTCTTTTATATGTACTTTTTTTACACTTTTTTAGCTTCATCCAGACTCTATAACTTTTTATGTCATCGAACCTACCTTTGATGTCATCGAAGAGGCCTTCGATGTCATCGAACATAATTTAAGGAATCGATAATGTGTCCAATATAGTCCAGAGAGTTAATCTAATTTCTTCAATAAATTTGATGTCATCAAAGAGACCTTCGATGTCATTGAGCAGATCTTCGATGTCATCGACGAGTACTTAGAGTAATCGAAAATGGTGCCCAATATGTCCAATGAGTTTTGTTAAAATTACAGAGAAAATTCGATGTCATCGAGTAGATCTTCGATGGCATCGAGCAAATCTTCGAGTCATCAACAAGTTCTCGAGTCATCGAAAAAAGTCTTCAATTTGTCCAGTGACCAAGTTGATTTTCCTTCATAAATTCAATGCCATCGACCTGTGTTCGATGTCATTGAATGTGTCCTCGATGTCATCGAACGGTGTTCAATGACACAGCAAATGTGTATTCTACACTTGTTGTTTCGACTTTGTTCCTTCTCCACTTAGTTTTCTTGAATCTTGGGACCTTGAAATCTTCGATCTTTGTCTCCTAAGATCTATTCTTTGCCTTGGTTGTCTTTAAGTGTCAAATCTATGCTTTTAGCACTTTTTCCAATCCAAGCTCTTAAATTCACCTCGTAACACAAACATGAGTAAAATAGGACATTAAGCAGTATCATGTTCATAAAACCAAGATATAAATGGGGTCCAATATGTAATATTTGACCCTCAACACAATTCCCAACCAGCATTTTTCTAGTCCTAAGCAAAGTATGCGAAAACTAAATCTCAATGCTTAATGTTAGAAATCTTTTTCAGAAAATAATCTTTTGTGCACTCAAGGGAGAATGGGTAGAAATAAGATATGAAAGTGAGATTTTAAACACCTAGAACCCAATCACATAAGAAACCAATCAAATAAGTTCTTTACCCATTAAATCGAAGCATAATTTGTAAATCAAGTTTTTCAATGTGCTCAGTGAAAGTCAATTTATTTCCCATACGAATACTATCAATTTATCATGTTAGCTATGCTCATCACCTTAAGATCAATTTAAAACTTAAGTACTGATTGCGAACTTATCCCTTTCTCCTTCTTTTTCCATTTTTTTGATTTTATATCGACAATCAACTCTTATTCATTCTTTTTATTTTCGCATTCTTTTCCAAAATTTTCATGACCTCTCTGTCGATCTACTATTTTTTAATTGGTTCTCTTTTTTCTTTTAAGGTGGATACAATTCTCTAGACCTGATTCTCATCATCTATTAATGATTCATATACTAACAATCAGAACTTCTATTACATCTTATAGAAGACAAATTGAATGTGTCTTGTGATTTAACATGATATTCAAACTTCCTCTTAATCAATTGAGTGCAAGTACTTAGGTGATAAATTACTTAGATGACTAGACTTCAGCAATTCAAAATTCAATCTCTATCTTATCATACTCAAAGTACTCTTAAGTACACAATTCATTACTTTCCAAATAGATTTCAACTTGAATCATTGAAAATTTTCAAAAATTTTGCTCAAAACTGAAAAAACACTGATTAGGTTACCTAATCCCCTATTCCCAACCAAAAAATCTACATTGTCCTCAAAGTAAAAGAATTAAGCATGCAATGCAAAAGAGGTAATGAAAAGAAATGAGAAGTGATGGAAAGGTACCTGAAGAAGGAATTCTGAGGTGTTTCCAATAATATTAGTGTGAAGATAGGTTAGCACAAAACAAAACTCAACAAAGTGTAAGCAAACTATCATAAACAGCGGAAGCAAACTACCCTAGTCTTATGAAAGTAATAAACCTACCTATACCTCCATCAGACTAGAAGTCAATCATGGTAAACAGGATCACTCAGAGGTATGGACATGTCCTCTTAATCAAATTTCTCAACAAATGCTTTAATCGATGTCCATTTACTTTGAATTCATTGCCATTATTCGGATTCTTTATCTCAACAGCCTCAGGAGGATAAACATTGGTAATAGTGAAGGGGCTGGTCCAATAAGATCAAAGTTTGCCTGGAAAGAGATGTAACCGAGAATTGTACAAGAGGACCTTCTGACCTGGTGTGAATGATTTTCAAAGAATGTGTTGGTCATGAAACACCTTCATCTTGTCCTTGTAAATTCTCAAGTTCTCGTACACATCGTTCCAGATTTCTTCAAGTTCATTTAACTAAAGTTTGCGTAGCGAGCCAACGTTGTCCAGATTGAAATTTAGATTTTTAATAGCCCAGTAGGCTCTATGTTCCAACTCCACAGGCAGGTGGCAAGCCCTCTCATAGACAAGTCTAAAGGGAGACATTCCAATAGGGGTCTTAAATGCGGTACGGTAGGCCCATAAGGCATCGGTTAATCGGATTGACCAATCCTTACGATCAAGGTTAACCGTTTTTCCAAAATGTGCTTAATTTTCCTATTGGAAATCTCTGCTTTTTCACTTATTTATAGGTAGTATGGAATGCTTACTTTGTGGGAGATGTCATATTTCTTCATTAAGTTCACAAATGGCCTATTACAGAAATGTGAACCTCCATCACTAATGATAGCTCGAGGTATTCCGAATAGAGAAATGATGTTTTCTTTTAAGAATATAATGATCGTTTGATGATCATTATTCCAGCACAAAATCGTTTCAACCCATTTAGTGATAGTCTGCAGTGAGCAAAATATATAAATTTTTCAAAGATTGGGGGAATGGTCCCATGAAATCGATGCCCCAACAATCAAATGCTTCAATGATCAGAATGGGGTTTAAAGGCATCATGTTTCGATAGGATAATGCTCCCAATTTCTGATAACGCTCATAAGCTTTGCAAAACTCATGAGTATCCTTGAACATAGTGGGCCAGTAAAAGCTGCACTATAGAATTTTGGTCGTGGTCTTTTACGCAAAAAAGTGACCACAACAGGACTGAGAATGACAAAAGGAGATGACACTTTTGTGTTCATTGTCTGGCACACATCTCCTTAAGATTTGGTCTAGGTAATATTTAAATAAATATGGATCACACCAGAAGAATTTGTGTACCTCGGTGAAGAATTTTTTCTTATTTTGTGCAGTCCAATGTGTTGGTATGAAACCTATAGCAATATAATTAGCGATATCCGCAAACCAAGGTGAATGGGAGACTTTGAACAATTGTTCGTCAGGGAACATGTCATTTATATGTGTCATCTCAAGGGAATTAGAGAGATCAAGGCAGAAAAGATGGTCAGCTAGTACGTTCTCTACTCCCTTTTTATCTTTTATTTTCTAATCAAATTCTTGGAGTAAGAGGATCCATCTTATCAGACAGGGCTTAGCATCATTCTTAGAAAGAAGATACTTAAGCGCCGCATGATCTATGTAAATAACGATCTTGGATCCGATCAAGTAGGACCTAAATTTGTCCAAGGCAAACACTACGACTAAGAGTTCATTTTCCATAGTAGAGTAGTTCACTTGGGCAAGATTTAGAGTTTTACTTACGTAATGAATAACGTAGGGTTTCTTTTCTTTTCTCTGGCCTAAAACCGCCCCAAGAGTATAGTCAGATGCATCACACATAAGTTCAAAAAAAAGGCTCCAGTCGGTGGCTGCATGATAGGTGCAGTGGTTAACATGCCCATGAGCTTGGTAAAAGCTTCCTGGCATTACTCAATCCACTCATATGGTGCATCCTTTTGAAGTAAATTGCATAAAGGACGAGAGAGGTGACTAAAGTCTTTTATGAATCTCCTGTAAAAATTGGCATGTCTTAATAAGGACTGCATGTCACATATGTTCTTGGGTAGAGGTAAGTTAGAGATAAGATCAATCTTAGCCTTATCTACCTCAATTCCCTTGGACGAGATGATATGTCTAAGGACAATTCCCTTACAAACCTGAAATGACACTTCTCCCAATTCAGTACCAAATTCTTTTCCTAACATCGCTTCAGCACACATTTAAGATTCTCTAAACAATCACTGAAGGATGGACCAAAGATAAAAATCTTCCACGAAGACCTCTAAATATTGTTCCACCATGTCAGAAAAAATATTCATTATGCATCACTGAAAAGTGGCGGGAGCATTACACAGTCCGAATGGCATCCTTCAGTAAGCAAAGGTGCCAAACGGACATGTGAATGTGGTCTTTTCCTGATCTTCAAAGGCTATCTCTATCTGGTTGTAGCCCGAATACCTATCAAAGAAGCAATAGTATGAGTGACCAACTAACCTTTCCAAAATCTAATCAATGAAGGGCAAAGGGAAGTGGTCTTTTCTTGTGACGGTATTCAACTTCCTATAGTCAATTCACATTCTCCAACCAGTAGTAACTCTAGTTGGCACAAGTTCATTGTTGGCATTGGCTATGATGGTGATTCTGGACTTCTTAGGAACTACCTAAGTTGGACTCACCCATTGACTATTAGATATCAGGTATATGATACCTACATCCAATAGTTTATGTAGCTCGGCTTTAACCATTTCCTTCATGTTTGGATTTAATCTACGTTGTGGTTACCTGGAGGTCTTCACATTATTCTCTAGATAAATGCGATGAGTACAAATCAAAGGGTCAATTCCCTTGAGGCCTGCAATCGACCTCCCAAGGGCTCCCTTATGCTCGAGAGTAGATATGAGCATACTCTCTTATTCTTGCTCAATGTGGAAAAAAATCATCACCAGGTATGTCTTATCTTGACCTAAATAGGCATATTTCAAATCGGACAGGAAAGGTTTTAGGTCAAGCTTCGGTGCCTTGAGGGTAGACGGTAGAGGCACTACATTAGTTTGGGGCAATTCTTTAAATTGTGGCCTCCACCAGTTAACTTCAAGTACTGGTATGGTATCCAACATGGTCCTCATCTCCCTAATCATATCATCCTTAAAATCATAAGAGTGGGCCAAGCATGTCTCTAGAGGCTCAGAGAATAGGTTCAAAAGTGTTCTATCTTCTACGAAAGAGTCAATCATGTTAATGTCATGGAAATCGTCATCATCCTCTAACTGTTTGCTTGTATTGAAAAAGATATTCAACTCCAATGTCATATTTCCAAAAGACAAACTCATGACTCCATTCCTATAATTAATGATTGTGTTTGATGTGGTAAGGAATGAGCGACCAAGAATGACCGAAATTTGAATGCTCATGTTCATGATGGGTTGAGTATCCAGGAGGATAAAATCTATCAGGTAGTAGAATTTGTCAACCTGGACCAACACATCCTCAATTATCCCTCTCGATACACGAACTCAGTGATCAGCAAGTTATAATGTGGTTCGAGTGGGTTTCAATTCACTTAAGCCTAATTGTTCATAGATCGAGTAAGGAATCAGATTTATGCTCGTTCCTAAATTGAGAAGTTCATGCTTAATGCGGTAATTCCCAATTACACAAGCAATGGTTAAGCTACCGGGATCTTTGTATTTCTGTGTCACATCTTGCTTTAGGATGGCACTCACTTTTTTAGTTAAAAAGATTTTCTTTTAAATATTTTGTCGTCTTTTGGTCATGCATAGGTCTTTAAGAAATTTGGCATATAAAGGAATTTGTTTTACGGCATCCAGTAAAGGAATATTGACCTTCACTTGTTTTAATTAACACCTTTAAAATGTCCTGAGAGTTAGAGAGAGATTTTGGTGCAATCAACTGTTGGGGGAATGGTGCAATTGACTTGCTTTGGAGTTTTGGTTCTAACTATTGTAGAGCGTTGCTAGGTCTATCGGTTTCATCTACTTCCAGGTCCTTGGACTTTTCAGCCCTTACAGGAATAAATTTGTCTATTATCTTCCCACTCCTAAGAGTGGTGATAGACTTATCTTGCTCCATTTAATTTGAAGAGCTTGGATCACTTATTTCGTATTGCGGTTTATGATTGGGGAAAGGTTAGGCTGGAAGAATCCATTTTTTCCCAATTGAATTTTTTATTTCACTCCCATGTATGACCTTTGAAAGGTCTTGAAGGGTTTGTAATATACTCTAATTGATAAGCTCTTGGTTTTGAATATGTTTATAGACTGGATCCTCTTAAGGTTTCCCTTTATTCAAGAATTGGTTAGGGATTCCTTAAGGAGTAGCAGTTTGTTCATTCCTCCAACTAAAGTTCGGATGATTTCTCCAATTAAGATTGTATGTGTTAGAGATGGGTCCACTGATAGGCCTTTGGTAGTTTTTCACGGCATTCAATTGCTCATTCAGTGCCTCTTGAAAAGCAAGTATCATTGGGCAATTTTCAGTTGTATGTATGTTGCAAGCACAGATACCGCAAACAACTTCCTTAGCCTTATCCTTCTTAAGTTCCATGGCTTCGACCTTCCTTGTGAGACTGCCCGCTTTAGCATTTATATCATCATCCTCTTTCAGCAAATATATCCCACCTCTCTCCCTTGCTTGAGTAAGCTTAGATGTGGTGCTAGGTTTTGAGGTGATGTCCCATGATTGTGCGATTTCAGCGTGTTTGTCAAAGTAATCCCACACCTCATCGACATTCTTGTTCATGAATTACCCATTACACATCGTCTTGATGAATTTATAACACCCCGTACTTTTCTGTACTCTGGTGTTACCGTTTAAATCATAGAAAACATTTAGGCACGTGAGAAACACAAAATAAGACTATAAAACTATCATCAAATAATTCACAGAGAGACCATCCTTGTAACCCATGAATCCTTCTAAAAGATCTTATCGGTCTACGACTCCCATTGAGTTAAGTGGTCTTGGTATTGATCCCTAGTGGGGGTGGCTAACAGTGAAGTGTGAACTGACAGTGGGGTGTTATTAACAAGCTAACAAAAAAAAGTCATTTTATGAGTCCATCGATATATAAGAAGGGTCTTGCTCACTAATCACTATATAAAATCGAAAATATAAGACAACCCAATAATCCCTTGTGTACATCGTAAGGTACACATCTATTTAGCAAGATCGCAATCAAATCATATATTTTGGACCTCTAACCCTTATCTTAGAATCAAAACAAATTTAAACCACCCGAACTAGATCGGTAAGTGAAGGCATCTTGTAAGGATCCAAACTGTCCATCTAGTGGACTATTAGACCTTAAAACATCTTAAATTTGGGACCAAATCATTATATCCACCGTTCATTAGGCATAGATCCCTTAACCTAAAAATCCACAACTTGATCTCTCACTCAAAATCGAGCCTAGGACATTCAAACAATTGACGTTCAGATACGAAATGATCCAACTGCTAAATTGTCAATAGATGTTAACTAGATGCATTCCAATAGTCGTAAGACTATGAACAAGAGATTTGAGTAGATCCCACCATCAGATTATCAATATTAATGATTGATCATCAAATCTACTAAATATTCCCATATAGGCTGGGCTAGAAATACTAAGAATCACTAATGAACATATTAGGACATGATCTTACCAATGGATTGTCAAGTGTCACCAGATGGAATGTAAAACCATCAGATAAGGCCCACTTGGACTATGGATCCACCTCACAATTAGATTAGTGGCCCATCTTAAGCTATTTGAGCAGATGGATAGGCTAGATTTCGTGTAAACAACTTGGTGGACCACTATCAATCGGTGTTGAGGTGATCCATCCATTCAAACTCATGATCGTACGTTCAATTTAAATATATAGGACCAATGGATCATAGCATTAATTAGGAAAATTTTCTCTAAAATGAACTACCCATCCGATGTTCTTCAAATTGGATCACCCCATCGTTAGAACAACCTACTCTTGGGATTCCAACTTCATTGATGGGAAAATCTAACTGACCGTCTTAAATTTAGGACCCCTAGAATCCCTTAGATCAGTATTGATTAAGCCTATAAGGAATCCGTCCATCCAGGTACAGGTTCAATGGCTAGATTTCCATTTATACAATCTCTAAGACCTCTCGTCATCTGCTCAAGGTCTGATAATCTAAACTAATCAAATTCATAATCAGTAGTTAAACTATTAAGTGAGGGTAATCGATCATAGAGTTGATTGTTGAGTTTGCCCAAAATAAGAGTAGGAACCATTAAGTATGTTGACAATAAGATTTAAAAATAAAATAAAATCTGACACCTAGATCAGCAAGAATCCTCAGTTATAGGCTGAGATTTTAAGGTACGGCCCACCTGAACTCCAAATCAGCCCCATTATTGGACTCAGGGCCCTATACACATCAAGGAGTCAAATGGATAGTTCTGATCATGGGATTGGATCAGAGATCATCATCGAATTGACAATAATCAGCACTCAAAGGCCATCTGTCATCTTATATGGCCCACCTAGGCCATGGATCTACCTCAAAGTCAGATGGGTGGCCTATCTTAAGTTATTGAAGCTGATGGACGGGTAGATTTCTCAAATGCATCATGGTGGACCCCACACGAGTGTGGACGTGCACTTAAGGCGCGTGCACCTGCAGCGCACCAGGTCCCAGACGCAGTCAAACGAGTGCTCACCCGTGCTCGTTCGAAAAAGGAGGATTCTCCTTCCTTTTCGCCTGGCAAAAACTGGAACATCACGTCCACTCTCACCGTTTGTGGCCCACCATCGAAGGACACCTCCATGATCTGATCCGTCCATCTTGTAGGGAGATTGAAACCTACCAGAACCATGTTCAGACCGCCCGGTGGATCACACACGTGCGTCCATAAACGCAAGTGCAAGAGAGTTATGCACAACCACATTTCTAAAAACGGAAAGAAATCCGTTCCTTCACCTTTCCACGATGGCAATCCACGTGAAACCATCTCCTGGGATCTTAGCCGTTCATTGAAAACCCATCCTAGCCCTCCGAAATAGGGCGTTCCCAAGCTAGAACCTTACTTCCGCCACTGCCACAACTTGAAACCCATGACCATTAAGTAAATGATGAAAACCCTCCATCTAGAGGGTCCCACCGTGATCGTAGGATGAATCCAAACCATCCACATGTTTCTGATCATCGGATTAGCCATCCGTTGATGACTCACCATTGACGAGAGTTCATCTTCTCCGTTGGTTGGAGAAACCCACCACCTTCTAGTGGGCCCCATTTTGTGATCTGGGATGTCCATCAGATGGACCATTATGTCAAAAATAAACTCGTATGAGTGTCTTATAGGGATGCACCTAGGATTCGCATGATCGGTATTGGTTTTATAATACCAATAATACAAACGGTATCGGATTGAGCCGTTAGCATCCGTTAACCCTAGGGGAAAACCATCAGGGCTTATAAATAGCCAAATAGTCACCCTTTTAGGGTAGCCCTTGTCCCAAAAGAAAGCACGAGAGAAAGGGAGACGCCGTTCTTCTCGCTGTCAACCCATTACCGCACTAGACCACTGCCCGAGCCTTGGCTCGAGTTTGGAGGGTCTAGGCCTGTCCTAAGTTGCTGCACTCTAGGGAGAAAGAACAAAAATAGGGTGAAGAAGAAGGAAGGAGGAAGGAAAGAAAACCAGAGAGATTGAGAGCTATTATCGAGTCAGCACGGCTGAAACTGAGTTCGGCTAGGATGAGTTGGGCTGCTGTTCAACCGACCCACTTGTTGTTGCTGCTGAGCCTGACTTAAACTTGAGGAGTTGTTGGACGTTTCAGCAATAGGGGTTGTAGGAAGAAGAGGGAGAAAGGGAGTGAGAGAGAAGAGAGAAGGAAAGAAAGAGAGAAATTTGGAGATGCTACTGATGTTGACTTAGTAGCTAAGTTCTAGCTCGGCTAAGTTACTGGATGAGTTCAACCACATTATTGGTAAGAAGAAGAGGGAAAAGAGAAAGGAAGAAAGGAAAAAGGGAGAAGAGGGAGATTCGGGCTGTTTGTACACATACCGAGTCCAACCGAGTCGAGTTAGGTTTGGGCCTTGGTCCAGACATTGCTAGACATTCCAGCAAAAATAGGAGAAAAATAGAAGAAAATAAGGAAAGAAAGAAGAAAAGAAAGAAAAAGAGAAGAAAGAGAGAGAGAGAGAGAGAGAGAGAGCAAGGAAGAGGAAGGAAGAGGAAGAAGAGAGATTTGGGATTGTCGTCGCACCTGCCGAGTCAACTTAGTGGAGTTGCTAGGCTGAGTTTGGGTTAGCCGACTCAACCTTGTAGCTGCCAACCGATATAAATCCAAGGTAAATCGAAACTCATTTCATCTATTCACTATTGAGTCGACTCAGTGAGCTTTCGCTGAGCTATTACTTATAGAAAGCTAATTATTAACATTCTTCCTTAATGTTTTAAATTTAGTCGTGGTCACATATTTATCGATTAGATTCAACTCTATCAAGCTTCATTCATGTTATTTAGCAGGCCACGCGCAACTGGATTACTTGACCAAGGTGAGGACTCACCCTTTGAGCTTCTCACTTAATTTCATCAATTTGGATATAGATGATGGCATGATTCCCCTAAGTTACTTACCTTACTTTTGAATAGGCTAAATCGTTGTGCAATTAATTCATGTGTTAGATGATAGACATCTCTTTTAAATTATAACATGCATAAAGCATTTGATAATAACATGCTATCTTTTATTGTACATGTATTAATTAACTATATGCTATCACTTACGCTTAAATGATGGAATGAATGAAACCTATCTTGGACTTACTATCTTGCGGTCCACGTTTGCCTTACATGATTTAAATCGCTCATTTGCCTTACACGGCTTAGATCGCATGTTTGCCTTACACGGCTTAGGTCGCACGTTTGCCTTAACAGCTTAGAGCGCATATTTGCCTTACATGGCTTAGACTCCATATTTGACTTACGTAACTTGGATCGCACATATGCCTTACATGGCTTGGACCGCATATTTGCCTTGCATGGCTTGGACCGCATATTTGCCTTATATGGCTTGAATCGTTTATTTGCCCTTCGTGGCTTTAATGGAACATTGACGCCATTTTGTGGCTTGTTGATTATATTTGCATATCCTATTGATTTTCGAGTCATTATGTGAAGTTTGTTATGATTTCCAGGTGGAGCTGAACTTTGCCTGTTGATTTTTAGCCATCTTGCGAAGTTCATACGATTTTCGAATGACGTCACAGTTCCTATGTTGATTCTCTTTTTATCTTGTTGTGTTCAGTTGTATGATAATTTCTGGGTGGAGCTGAAGTTTACTTATCGATTTTCTAGCCATCTTGCGGTGTTCATTTACAATATGATTTTCGGGTGAAATAGAGATTTAAAGGTTGATTTTCTATTCACCTTATGGATTCTGCTTGTACCATTATTTTCAGGTGGAGCTGAAGTTCGTTTATTGATTTTCTAGCCATCTTGCAGAGTTTACGTACAATGTGATTTCGGGTGTAATAGAAAGTCGTATAATTGATTATTTGGCTATCTAAACATATACTCTTATCTTGCGATCGCTATTATATTTTTTCTTATGGTGAGATTCTGTTGATTGGCTTAATTTTTTATTATATGATCATGATTCTGAAATGCCCTATTTAATATATCTAATTTCGTGACTTACGATCTATATTGGATTATGAATGATAAGTGTGCAATCTTAAAGGGTGCTCCTCACTGTGATGGTCATTGACACTATCAAACCATATTAGTTGATGCAGGTGTAAAGCTAGCCAATGCTGTCCACTGGGTTGCTGGAGCAGATCGGGTATTTGGGGAGCTAGACGGGGTCCCTGCGGCCCATATTGAGCTCCACTGTTAGACGATAGATTCTGTTTTCAATTAATGAACTTTACTATTTGAGGATTGTATAAGTCCTATATGGGCGCTACATTTAGATATTTTTATTATGGTTGGAATGTTTTTATACAATGCATGGTTTACTCTAACTTCATTACTGTTAACTCTGATTAATGATAAGCGATTCAAATTTACACTGAATTTTATAGGCTAACACTCGGGTTTTTGGAGAACGAGTCATATATTCGAGTTCCAATAATCAGGGCATTACAGAATTGGCACATGGAAGATGTCAGTCCATCGTGAAAGAAAGTTGTTATACGTCACGTCTTAAAACCGTGTTGTGGGCATGAACCGATAAGATCCTTGAACCGCTCCCGACATTAGAAGAATGTTTCATTTTCCTTTTAGGTGAAGTTGATGATCAACTTCCTGATGGTGTTCGTCTTATGGTACGGAAAGAATTTTTTTATGAACTCCTTCATCATGTCATTCCATGTGCAAATAGATCACGGACGTAGTGAGTGCAACCACGTATTAGCTTTCTCTTTCAAGGAGAAAGGAAAGAGGTTCAACTTGACCGTGTCCTCAAACACGTTGGGAAAGTATAAAGTGGCTATAACCTCGTCAAACTCTTGCAAGTGCAGGTATGGACTTTCAGATTCAAGTCCAAGGAACTTTGGAAGGAGTTGGATCACTCCAAGCTTAATATCCATGTTTCCTCTATTTCCTGAAAAAACCATACAAGAAGGGGTGCTCACCCCCACCAGTTATAAGTAATCTCATAAAGTACAAGGCGGGGGTGCACGGTGCACGTCATTCTCATCCTGGACTTCCGCAACTCGAGGTTGCGGCTGATTTACCGATTGATTTATAGGTTGATTTGCAGCCATAACCTCAATTAAATCTGAGGATCTCGAGTGGTGTCTAACCTTATGATGGATAGATAACCCCTCAACTAATCCTCCACTCAAAAGACGTCGAGTGTTGTCATGGACCCACTCAGGCATGAAACACACTCAGTCCTCAATTTCAGAATCTAACCTAAACCTAAAAAGAAAAAGAAGGAAATAAAAATCTAGAAATAGAAAGAGAGAGAATTATAAAAAAGTTACCGAATTAGAAGGTTTTATGTTAGGATCCTGTAAAAGAAAAAGGAAAGTGAGTTAGTTTCTAAAAAAGAAATAAGGAAAGCAACCTAGTTTCTAAAAAAATAAAAAAGGAAAGTTTCTAAAAACAGAAAATAGAAAGTTTCTATATAAAAAAATAGTTTCAAAAAAAAAAACAAAGTAGGAAAGTTTCTATACTAGAATTAGAAAGCAGTTTCTTAAAACAGAAAAGGAAAGTTTCTAAACCTAGAATTAGAAAGCAAAGATAGTTTCTAAAATAAAACAGAAAAACTGTAATACTAAAAATAAAAAATAGACAAACTCTAACCTTAAACTAATTCCAAAACTAGTTAATCTTAGAAAAACACAACTATTAGTCTCTGGCAACAGTGCCAATAACTTATTCACAACCCCGAGTGTAGGGTCGTGATGCAGTAATAATCTCGGCGAGACCGAGGTCGTGTGTATTCTGAAAGCAACTAGAAGTAGAACTAGAAGAAGATGCAAACCTAAATCTGGAGATAAAGAGAGTAATTGTGAGAGGATTAATTAGAAACTTAAGAAATTCAAAGGTGGGAAACTAGGGTTTTTAAGGATCCACTTAGAGAGATCAGGGAGATCTATGCTTAATTCAAGGACACAACTGGAATCAAAGTCCCATCTTATCCAGTTGGAAGATATCTCAGTAAAACCAAATATAAACTTCCTTTGACCTAATTCTCAATGGATGAAAGTTGTGAGAACTGGAAGTGATTGTGCATTACAAAACCATGCCCAGGAGACAATGGCTCACAATAGGATATACCAATCTTATAAACAAACATAAGAGAATCATGAAGATTAGAAAGGATTCCTCCATCCAATCATACCCAAGGGACGATGTGAACAACAGGATTTCCTAATTTCACAATCTTAATATATGAAAGAACATACTCAAAGCTATTGCAAATCTACTATAATTTGAGTCACAACAAACCATTAAAAACTGAAAGTATTTCTTAAGAATTAACTATAATCAAAGAGAGTTCAACATAAACATAAATCAAAGCAATAGAAAACATCCCATCACACTATAAGCTTCACCCCTTAGCCCTAGCTAAGAGGTTTAGCCAACCATAGTCATAATTGGAACTAAAACCCTAGAAGAAAGTATGAAAAACTAAGGAAGAAGAAAAATGCTTGGCGACGGCTCTCTACCCTTGTGTTCCTCTCCTCCAAACCCTAGAATGACTCAATAGATCTGATAGATGCCCAGGGATGCCCTGGGGACTCCTATTTATAGTTGTGCAACACCTCCTTTCACACCTCTTTCAAAAAATCCAGAAACTGCCTCAAATTTATGCACTCTACGTAACTTCATGCAATCCATTCGATGACATCAAACAGTCTTCGATGTCATTAAAGGTGTCTTTTATACGTGCTTTTTATATGCTTTTGTAGCTTCATCCGGACTCTGTAACCTTCCACGTCTTCGAACCTATCTTTGATGTCATCAAAGAGGCCTTCAATGTCATCGAACATTGTTCAAGGAATCAAAATGTGTCCAAAACAGTCCACAGAGTTAATCCAATTTCTTTAATAAATTCAATGTCATTGAGCAGATCTTCGATGTCATCGAGGAGTACTTCAAGTAATTGAAAATGGTGCCCAATATGTCGAGCGAGTTTTGCCCAAATTCTAGAGAAAATTCGATGTCATCGAGCAGGTCTTCGATGTCATCGAGCAGGGCTTTGAGTCATGGAACAAGTTCTCGAGTCATCAAAAAATATCTTCAATTTATCCAACGACCAACTCGATTTTCCTTCATAAATTCGATGTCATCGACCTGTGTTCGATGTCATTGAACGTGTTCTACACTTGTTTTTTCGACTTCATTCCTTCTCCACTTGGTCTTCTTGAATCTTGGGACCTTAAAATTTTTAATCTTTGTTTCCTAAGATCCATTCTTTGCCTTGGTGGTCTTTGAGTGTCAAATCCATGCTTTATCACCTTTTCCAATCCAAGTTCTTAAATCCACCTTGTAACACAAACAAGAGTAAAATAGGACATTAAGCAGTATTATGTTCGTAAAACCAAGATATAAATGGGGTCCAATATGCAATATTTGACCCTCAACACTACTGTAAGAAAAAAATATCACACACAACTAATGCAAGCAAATGAAAACCATACAAGCAAATGTCAAAGAAATATCCAAAAGCCAAAGAGAAAAACAAGAGACAAGAATCATAGAATTTATATGATTTGGCAATATGCCTACATTTAAGGGACAAAAACTTAGTGCTTTCTTTGTCACTGGAATAAGATAAATTAAGACTTATGGCTTATCCCTTTTCCACTCTTCCACCATACTAGGAATCTCTCAAGGAATTCGGTACAAGATACACCTCTCTCTACTATGTCCCCCTTTCACAAATAGAGCACATCATAACAAAAACTTTCCAAAATGGTAGCAGATTAAGTGTTGTGTGGCCTCACCCAAGATGGTGCGGCCCTTACTATGTGCCCCATCTTGATGTATTTATTCTATATCCATGTCATCCATTTTTCCATATCACTTTAGGGCATGAGCCAAAAAATGAATAACTAAATTTCAAGTGGACTAGACTATAAGAAACAGTGATGATTGAACATCCCAGTAATTAAAAACTTCCTAAGGCCACCATAAGGTCTTAGTAATGTTTATTTGCCATCATGTTGTACCCTAATTTTAACCAAGCCCATTAGAACAAGACACATGCCATTGCATGAGATATATATAACATGTGAAAGATCTTCAGAGATATTTAGAGCACTTTCTACAAAAGTACAGCTAGCACTAAGCTGGATGATCCACGTCAAATAAAGATGAGGCACAGGTAAGAAGTCCAAGGAGAAAAAAGTGGTCGAGCAAAAAAGAACAGTTATAGGGACACGTGTCAAGAAGAGAAGAAGAATATGGAAGATTGATGTGGCAACGATTCAACTACCATAACCATTGAATAAAAGAAGAGAAATGCTAAAAGAGAAGCTACAACAGATGTTTATAAATAACAAGAAAATCAGCAAAGAAAATCATCTCATGACAATCCAACGAACAAATCAAAATATCTTTCCTTATCATACCTTAGCACTATCTTAGGGGTAGCAGTAATCCTTAGTCATAATCCAGTAATGATAATCTTTAGTTGTAATCCAAGTCTATGCTTTTGTGTTGGACTATTCTTAGTTCCAATACAAGCAATTCTACTTTCAGAAAGGCATCTTACAATTACTCCCTCTGATTGACTGTGAGTATTTCCTTTGTGTTTGACAGATCTCGTAGTTAAAAGCCCTTTCATACAGACAGCAAGGTGCAACTCATCTTCAGATGAAGAATCTCACCCTTCGATAATTGCTTGATCATCATACAACTATATTGCGAGTGGCTGAATAGGCGACCAATCTTCTCAGGTCTCAGTCATATACGTTCACATTTGACATATCTACCTCTCTTGGCACTTGGGGTCAAGTTGTTCAATTTGAATCGAGCTGCACAATCGGTTCTTGCCCGGTCGATAAGTCACACATGACTGAACCAAACCGAAAGCCAACAATTTTTTTCACATCCAATGGGACTTAAGATTTTGAGTATACATACCAGTGCAATAATCTTATGAAAGCATGAGCTGAAGAAATATTCGTAATTCTTTTGGGGTTAATGAACCTCCTGCACCAGTGGAGGAGATGCCGATGGAGCCAACGCATGAGTTGTTACCAAACTTGGATAGGGCATCATCATCTTAGACTGATCCACTTGAGATAATGTGTAACGACTCGGAAAATCCCGTACAAGGACCCGAGTATCACCTCAGGCAAAAATCACACAGGATTAAATCCTTCAAAAATTAGACAAAGTTAACTAAGTGTTAAACTGGATTAGCCACGAAACCCGTTTGAATCACTTTAAATACGATCTGTAAGACCCAAAACTTGTAGAATCATTGACGCTAGGTTGCCCTAAAATCTAGGATAAACTCATTACCCGACTGCTCTCGGGAGCACATTGAAACTCCGTATCAGATCTGGACCGCACATCGAAAGTCCGAATGATACGAAGCTATAAACTTAAGACCGCCTTGCTGGGCTTGACAACCATCTCGAAAATCAAATCCAAACAGTGTCCCACGGCTATTCGCTTGAGCTCGGAGTAAGGAGTGTGAGAAAACTTGGTTTTCTTTAGAAATTTAATAAAATTTAAGTAATCTGAGACTTGGTGTTTGCGGGCTAATTATAAGCAATCGGACCGTCAGAATCTGACCCAAATACACCGTCGAATCAGGGATATTTCCTAGCACATGTCCATGTACTTGTAACCCTGATCGAGATTCAGTGACCGTTGAACTGAAACTGGTCCGCCAGGCGTGATCTGAGAATCCGACTGAAACAAAAACTTAACTCCAACTAGATCCGAGGTTGGTGAGCTTAAGTCCGACCACACGCAGAAAAGGGACCGTCAGAAGTCCTCCGTTGAGCTGAAACTGACCCACTTTGGTTATAACCTAAGTATACCTTAACCTTAGGTCTATTTCAGTGAGGTTTTAGGCTATACAAGGACCTTTAACCCTCTCTCATTCAGCCCACACGAATTTGAGGAAAACCCTAGGGAGAGAAGTGAGAAAAGAGAGAGAAAGTGTGAGAGTTGTGGGAGCATCTCCCTGCCACCTTATCCTACCATTCTGCAAGCTTAAACACTCCATTCTAATCATTCTCCCAGTGATTCCGACATCGTTTCTAGGTAAGAAACCCTAACCCTAACATGTTTTGGGGTTTTGATAGTTGTAAGTTATGAAATAACTAACCTAAGGCATGTTATAGGTTGCCACATCGTCGTATACTAAAGCTTAGCAAATCTATCCAGTTTATTACGCTTCTACGGCGTAAGGTGCAGACTTTAGACGTATAGGTTATGGTTTTCAATGCTTTCAATATCAGATAATGATAGATTCATGATCTGTATGTTATTGCACATGTACAAAGTGCTGTCCGTTTCGTATTTTGGTTAGACGTTAACTATGTTGAATATACTATATTCCTCGTATTTGTAGAAAGTACCGTATACATATAAATTTTACAAGTGTACTTGCCATGATTAATCACTGTATGAACATGCTATGTATACGTATAATACTTATTTGGCGAAAGGGTTCACACTTATATATGTTTTTGCTAGTATACACTATATATGTTGAAAGTGTGTATCCTAAGTACTTGTGAAAATGCTTGTAAGAGTAATTACGTAGAGGATTGTGCTTTAGGTAGGTGTTGAGATAGGAATCTCAGCTACCTTAGAGATGTATATGATTTCCTCCATGTTGTTTGTTTAATTTAACCGCTTATTTATGAAATATATGTGTTTGTATTTTCCTGTTTATATGGTGCTTTATAACATGCTTTATGACATGCTTGTTAACATGCTTGAATTACTTTGTTTATTCTGTTTTACTCTACATGCTTCTGGATAAGGATTGGTTGTGTTTGGGGCTATGATTTTAGTCCAGGCAATCAAAAATGAAAATGAATGCGTGGTTGAGATTCATTCGCCATGCAAGATGTGTTCAACGAACCCGAGATGTACTTCAGTTAACGATAGTGGCTGGCCACACGAAGTTCTTATGCACTTCATATCGTTCAACTTGTTGTGGACTCGAGCTAGCCGAGCTCGTCAAGTAATCAGATCTGTCTAATGTATGTTCGCCATGTTTGGACGTTACTGCTTGAACCTGAGGTACTACCCTTACTAGTGGAATCCCGTTAACAGTGGTACCTCGATCCGTCAAGGCTCATGAGCCGGGTATGGTGGTATGGGACACCATGGTCGAGCTGTCGGCCAACGCCGGGGCCACGAGCCTCCCTGTAGTGACCATTGAGCAACCAGACTCGTGAGCCGATTATAGTGGTATGAGACACTATATCGAGCTATTGGCCTACACTGCTTTGATGGGTGATGGGGGAGTGGTGTAACGATTCCGTGTAACAGCACTGGCAGCCCTGACCGTACCTGGTGTTGTGACCTCGAGCATACTCTAAATCTGCGGTGAGACGACGAGCCTTTTCATAGTAATACAATATAAACTAAGCCTATATTGATAAGGTGATGGGGAAGTGGTGTAACCATCGTATGAGATTGTCTAGGACTGACGATCCTAGAATGGATCATTGTTTAGGAATGATATAAGGAAGGTACCTTAGTTTCCCAATACTGCTGTTTAAAATGGACTAATAACAACTCGGTAATCATCATCGCATTGCATGTGCCTGGAACATGTGGAGCACTGAGGGTGACAGCATGCCGCGGACGTAAAATGGTGCCGCACGAGGGAGTATGGCAAGGGCAAGCATCATAATCGCATCTCATCCTTGCATTAATTACAGTACTTAAGAATGTTAATTGTACTACTTTATCATTACTGCTTGACTGAATTGATAACATGTTAACTTATGCTTTATTATTCCACTGATTTAGCTACTCACTCCCACGTTACGAGACGGTGTTCTAGACACCCACCAGACTCTGTCTTAGACGCAGCTACCGACGATTCACTGGAGGCTGAGCCTGATTATTATGAAGATCAGGATGAGTTTTCCTTCATGCAGTTCTCCGGCGGCTTTGCTTAGGCAATCTGAATTTACGGAACTACTGGGCTATCACGACAGTTGGACTATTTTTGACATTTTATTTTTAATTCAGTACATGTATATGATGACTCAGCGAAGTAATTATACTCTGGAGACAGATCGAGATCGTTTTATTTTTATACACATCTATATATGTTTTTCAATCTTCCGCTTGCGTTTTATACATTGATATGGAGTATGAATTACTGTATTGGTATAATCTCACTCATGTTTATTGCACTAACACAGACAACATTCAATCATAAGCATTTGTGTTGCATAAGTGATGTTTTAGAACTCGGGTGTTGAGTTGTTACTCGACCCCCAATTTTCAGGGCGTTACAAGTTAGTATCAGAGCATGATTTGGATTAAACCGAACCTGATTTATGGTCTCATGACGTACGCTGCGCATTTCGACTTAAGAGGGTGCGAGAACAATGTAAAAACAGTTTTAGGCATCCTAGTTTCACCCAACGGCAAAGTTCACTGAAAATGATAGTTGTAAACGAGTCTATACTCAACCCTGGTCGCATGGGTCGACCTTAAAACACTCCTAGGCCGTCTATTGACGGGTCTAGATCACAACTCATCTCATCCCAGTCACTAAAAATCAGCAAAAGCTAGTATGTATCAGAAAGTACCCGAAACGGAGTGAAACGGGGTCGTGGGCCTACCCACACTTGTCCAGGGGTACCTAAGGTGGGACCCATATGTTTTTGAGGCCTAGGGGTTACGAGGACCTCGTCCATCTGGCGAGCCCTCACCCACCTGTCCAGGGAGTGGCGAGGCCCTCGCCCGGTAGGCGAGGCCTCGCCGATTTTCGGGCCCGGCCGGGCGGGCCATTCGGGCCGATCGAGTTTGGGGGTTTAAGAACCCCCCTGAGGTGGGTCCCGTCCATTGTAACCACTTCAAAACCCTACCTCCTTCACAAATTCCACCTCCAAGCTCTCCCTTTCTTGCAAAAGTGTTGTCTTCTCTCCCAAACCTCCACTCCAATCGCTCAATTTGTCATTTTCGGCCACAACCCCTCCATAGCCATCGTTTACAGCCATCCCTACCTCCCTACCCTCTCCATTTTCTCTTATTTGAGCTCTCACACTCCCATTTGAAGCTCAAAAATTGTGTAAGCTTCCTCACCCATCCTATCTCTCCACTTTCCTCCTTCAATCTCTATCATTTGGGCCTCTACAATGTCTGTTAAGGCTCTAATCCATGGGAAACCAAACCTCCAGCCCTTTCTCTCTCTCTATCACTTATCCTTCATTTTCCATGGCCCTATTTGAGCTCATTTCGGCCATTAGCTCCATCTCACCATCCTTTCTCTTATGGAAAAGAGAAAAGGTGCCGCTGATGAGGCTGGGCCTAGTCGCCCTACATGTTCAAGGCGGCCGAGAGGCACCGCCGCTAGCACAAGCGTCACTCGGGAGTTTCGAATGAAATGGGATCTTGATCCCCGGATTCCTGCTGAAAAAGCGCAGTTGGCGGCATTACCTCATGGATTTATGAGGACCGTAGGGTTCTCTTTGAAGCCTAGGTGGATGGGCGACTCTTCGGTGAATACTACTTGTTCAAGCAAGTGGAGGCGGCCCACTGGGGTCCGCTATTTGAGGCTAGAGGTCACGCCAATGCTGGTACTGTCTGAGCCTTCTACGCCAACATTCATGAGCCTACACTGGAACCTTTGTAGTTTCAACTCTTTCATGGAGTGGATTGCTTTACCACAATTGATGTTAGATTGATTTCGCGGCTTATGGATATGCCCCTTTGCGAAGTACATGCTAGTGAGCAGAATCTGGGAAGTGCACGTGAAAGGGATCGTCGCACACACTTCCTTTGTGGTGGCCGACTGGTTGAGTGGCAACCAAATAAAAGCCTGCTAGTGTCTCATATGTCAGACGACTTCCACCTACTACATCACATCTTCACATACAACCTCTACCCCAGACACAATAATCGCAGCGAGTGCACGCGACTCATGGTAGACTTTCTGTACCAAGTGAGGCAAAGGGTGAACTTGTGCGTGCCTACATTCGTGTTGCGACAGATTGTGAGTACTGCACACTCCACCAGAAGCTCTGATTCGCTTCCCTTCGGCCAACTCATATGCAGGATTACACGGGAGTTTGGCTACAGTCTGAGGATGGAAAGGCTAGCACCGATTCATCAAATCAACGAGAGTACTCTCCATCAGATAGAACTCGAGGCACGGCGACGACGAGCCTGACATGAGGAGAGTGAGGATGAAGTGGAGAGCGAAGAAGAAGAGAGTGAAGAAGGGAGTGAAGCTGAAATAGAAGAAGAAGAGGAGGAACCTGAGGCTCAGGATACCGAGGAGAGCTCCCCTCCTATGCTACGGGAGCAGGACACGGTTCAGGCTGTGAGGGATGCTGTATGGTTCGCATTGAGAGATGCTGAGCTTGGTGAGACCCAAGCTAAGCTTGAGGTGACTGAAGCCTTCATGAAGCGAAGTTTTAAGAAGGTGTCTCGCACATTGAGGACTATCCTGTGCTGTGTATAGGATAAGGATACCCCTCCTCCATCGCCTGACTCAGATACCTAGTCATCCATGTTGTTGTTTGTAGTTTGTTTTGCTTACCGCTTTAAGCAGTTTATGTTTTCATGTTGATGGATGTAGTACTTAGTAGTATGTTTTTAGTAGTTGAAGCTTGGTTGTATTAGCTCCCCTGCATCTTCTGTCATGATTCATGTAACTCTGTATTCCATGTATTATGACAATTTTAGTAATGAAATGCATATAGCCTCTTTTACTATGAAGTGTGTGGAATGCTTAAGTGATTATGTATTGTGTTGCTATGCTTCATCTCACATGCGTTGTACCCTATGCTGTATAGGGCATGTCACGGAAGTATATGAGGAGCACGGCACCCCTCTTGCTCACCGACTCGATGGATCAGACTCCTCCTCGCAGAGGTAGTCCTACGGACCTGGGTTCTGGCTCAGATCAGCCTTCTGCTGATCCTACAGGTGGACTGCCACCTTATACACCACTGGTTCATGAGCAGAACTGGGCATCCTCTTCAACATAGTATGAGCCACAGGCTGCTCCAGCTGCTGATAGGTTTGAGCAGATGATGATGCTGATGCAGCAGTAGTAGCACCAGCAGCTCTTGGCGGTCTTATCTCAGGGTGGGAGTGCGACTCCACCTCCGTCATCTACACACCCTACTGAGACTGCCGAGCCTCCTGCTCAGGCTAAGGATGTACTTCCACCTTCGCCTGTTGCCTACACTGCGGGGGACGTAGGTACTCGCGGTCTTCTCAAGCGATTCCAGCTCTTGAGGCCTCCTACTTTCACGGGTTCTCACAGACACGAGGAGGCTGAATACTGGTTAGACCGCATCTCCAAGATACTGAAGATGTTGCATTGTACTGAGGCTGAGCAGGTCGAGTTAGCCGCCTTTATGTTCGAGAAGGAAGCTAGCTTATGGTAGGACAATATACTGCGGACCGTCGCAGTAGGATATGTATGGACGTGGGCTGCCTTTGAGTTCCGCTTCCACGAGAAATATTATCCTCAGGCCTATCGACATGAGAGAGAGAATGAGTTCCTACGCCTCAAATAGGGAGGCATGACAGTTACTGAGTATGAGCATCGCTTTACTGAGTTGGGCCGATTTGTTCCGACTATCCTTGCTGATGAGCAGATGCGGATTAGGCATTTTTCTGAGGGCTTGCGATCTAACATCCGGTCGAAGATGTGCTGTATTCGTATCCCATCTTATGCAGAGTTGATCCATATGTCTATTTGGGCAGAGCAGGATGTAGACCGTTTGACACACTCTCGTGGCCTTATGGTGCCTAGGCCACGACAGGATACGCTGAGCAGGCTTTTCCTCGGCAAGAAGCCTCGTATTAATTCGCCTCCCAGGATCGCCGCACCAGTGGTTCCGATGAGGCACCCTGGTGTGACTTGTACTTATTGTGGGAGGCCAGGACATCCTGTTGAGAGCTGTTTTGCGCAGATGAGAGACAGCGGCTTTTCACCGCCTCAAAGGATAGATCATCCTCGCCCACAGGCTATATCGGCTTCACCGCTACGGACAACACCTGCTCACCCATCTTTCAGACCTCCTGCGCCACGCTTCAGGCCACCTCAACGGCCCATGGTACCTCAGCCCAACCGATCTCAGCAGGCACGTGTTCATGCGCTCACATCAGAAGAGCCGGAGATTGCACCTCTAGCCTTCGAGGTCACTGCACATGTTCAAGGTACTCCTCTCTTTTTATTGGTGGACACTGGGTCCACTACATCCATCATATCATGTGCAGTAGTTAAGAGTCTAGCTTTACACACTACTCCCACGAGGGGAGTGAGACTCACTACTGCTACGAGGATATTTTTGGATGTCACACGGGTGTGTGAGGGTTGCTCCGTCGATTTGGGTAGCAGGACAGTATCTGTTGAACTCATTGTCGCTCCCCTATGGCACTACGACATTATCCTCGGTATGGACTGGCTCACTGAGATGAAGGCAGAGATTGATTGCGATACTCGGGTTATGACAGCCAGCGGACCTGACGGCACGGTCTTTACTTTTCCGATACAGGTTAGTTGGACATGCCACGTTGGATGTTATGCCACTTTGATTAAGCCTGTTGATGGGCCGACGTTAGGGAATATACCAGCAGTTCGGGACTTTTTAAATGTGTTCAGGATGATTCCTAGTTTACCTCCTCGGCTTGAGATCGATTTTATGATTGATCTTGTGCCCGATGTGACCCCCATTTCATTACCCATGTATTGGATGCCTCCATGTGATATGGAAGAGCTGGAGAAACAGATTGACGAGCTCGTAAAGAAAGGCTTTATACGACCTAGTGTATCTCCCTGGGGAGCACCTGTACTATTTGTGAAGAAGAAAGATTCACTACGGTTGTGTATTGATTACCGTAGGTTGAACCAAGTCACTGTGAAGAACAAGTATCCTTTACCCAGGATAGATGATCTGTTTGATCAGTTGAGGGGGGCAAAGTATTTCTCGAAGATCAACTTACAGTTAGGGTACCACCAGTTGCGCGTCAAAGATAAAGATGTGCAGAAGACAGCTTTTAGGACCTGTTTTGGGCATTACGAGTTCCTTGTGATGTCGTTCGGTCTTACAAACGCACCGGCCGTGTTCATGAACTTGATGAACCGGGTATTTCGGCCATTCTTGTACTGATTCATCATCGTGTTTATCGATGACATCTTGATATATTCTAGGAGTCGGGAAGAGCACGAGGAGCACCTGAGAGCGGTGTTGGATACTTTGAAGAAGAACCAGTTGTTCGCGCAGTATAAGAAGTGCGACTTCTGGCAGGAGGAAGTCAAGTTCCTAGGACATGTGGTGTCCAAGGATAGGATAGCTGTGGACCTTACTAAGGTAGCCGCGGTTCAGATTGAAGTACACTGCTCGCATCGAGGTGAGGAGTTTTCTTGGCCTGGCAAGGTACTATCGACGCTTCATTCGGGACTTCTCGAAGATAGCCAGGCCGTTGTCACAGTTGACGCGTAAGGATCTGAAGTTCGCCTGGAATGAGAAGGCAGAAGCAGCTTTTCAGGAGCTGAAGGAGAGACTGATGTTGGCCCCTGTGCTAGTATTGCCAGAGCAAGGGGTTAAGTACACTATATACACTGACGCGTCTCGCATTGGCTTGGGTTGTGTCCTTATGCAGAAGGACAGGGTGATTGTGTATGCCTCGAGACAATTAAGGAAGCACGAGGAGAATTACCCTACGCACGACCTGGAATTAGCAGCTGTCATCTTTGCATTGAAGTTCTAGAGACATTACCTCTAAGGAGAGGAGTTCGAGCTTTTCTGCGACCACAAGAGCCTTAAGTATATATTCACTCAGCGGGACTTGAATATGAGGTAGCACCAATGGATGGAAACCTTGAAGGACTTCAAGTTCGAGGTCTCCTACCATCTTGGCAAGGCTAACATTGTGGCAAATGCGTTAAGCCACAAGAAGGCTATTGCATTTGCGGCTCCGCTGATGATAGCAGAGTGGGATATATTGGAGTTCGTGCGGGGCTTCGAGCAAAAACTCAGCGTGGAGGAGTCATTTGAGTGTGTCGCGCACGTTCGGGTGCGGCCACTTATTGATGATAGGATTATCGAGGCCCAGAAGGGCGATGAGCAGTTGTCTGAGCTTCAAGAGCAAGCTAGCGACGCCGAGGACTCCGAGTGGAGAGTTGGCACAGATGGAGGTCTATGATACTGTGGCCGCCTATGCGTTCCAGATATTCATGACTTAAGACAGGAGCTTCTCGAGACTGCCCATAAATCGAAGCTTGCGATACACCCTGGTAGCACGAAGATGTATCAAGACATGAGGCAATTATTTTGGTAGGACAATATGAAGGTTCATATCGCCGAGTATGTTTCACGTTATCTCACGTGTTAGTAGGTCAAGGCCGAGCATCGCCGACCTCCTGGACTCCTTCAGCCCATGCCCATAGCTGAATGGAAGTGGGACTTTATCTCTATGAATTTCATATCGGGGCTGTCGAAGACGAGGAAGGGACACGATTCCATCTGGGTGATCGTGGACCGGTTGACCAAATCGGCTCATTTTCTCCCTATCAGAATTACGAACTCTGCAGACGACTTGGCCAGGTTGTACATCAGAGAGATAGTCCGTCTGCATGGAGTTCCTTTAGAGATCGTGTCGGACCGTGACGCGCGATTCACATCTATCTTCTAGACTCGTATCCAGGAAGCAATGGGTGTGAAGCTAAAGTTCAGTACTGCGTTTCACCCTCAGACCGACGGGCAGACAAAGCGGGTGAATCAGATTTTGAAGGACATGTTATGGGCCTGTGTCTTGGATTTCAAGGACAGTTGGGATGACTGTCTTCCTTATGCAGAGTTCGCGTACAATAACAGCTTTCAGGCGAGTATTGGTATGGCCCCGTATGAGGCCTTGTATGGTCGTCCTTGCAGAGTGCCGCATTGTTGGGCTGAGGTTAGTGAGCGCAGCTTGATTAGGCTGAAATTGGTACAGGCGACCTCGGAGAAAATCGACATTATCAGGCGTCGACTTCTTACAGCACAGAGCAGACAAAAGAGCTACGCCGATACGAGAAGGTGACCGCTTGAGTTCGTGGTTGGAGAGCACGTATTCCTCAGAGTTTTTCCTATGAAGGGAGTTCTTCGGTTTGGGAAGAAGGGGAAGATTACACCGCGGTTTATCGGGCCATTTCAGATACTTGACCGAGTGGGTGCGGTGGCATATCGTCTCGCTTTGCCACACTACTCGCGGGCGTGTACAACGTATTTCATGTATCTATGTTGAAGAAATACGTTCCTGATCCTTCACACATTATCATTGGGAGCAGGTGCAGTTGAGCGACGATGCTACATATGTACTGCGTTCGACGCGTATCCTAGATAGAAAGGAACAGGTGTTGCGCAGTAAAGTGATTTCACTCGTGAAGGTATTGTGGACACATCATACAGAGGAGGAAGTTACCTGGGAGGCAGAAGCCGAGATCCAAAAGAACTACCCTCAGCTTCTCGAGGAGTACGAAAAGGTACTAAATTCGAGGTCGAAATTTTCCATTAAGGGGGATAGATTGTAACGACTCAGAAAATCCCGTACAAGGACCCGAGTATCACCTCAGGCAGAAATCATACAGGATCAATTCCTTTAGAAATTAGACAAAGTTAACTAAGTGTTAAACTAGATTAGCCACAAAACCCATTTGAATCACTTTAAATACGATCTGCAAGACCCAAAACTTGTTAAATCATTGACGCTAGGTTGCCCTAAAATCTAGGATAAACTCATTACCCGACTACTCTCGGAAGCACATTGAAACTCCGTATCAGATCTGGACCACATATCGAAAGTCCGAATGATACGAAGCTATAAACTTAGGACCGCCTCGCTGGGCTTGACAACCATCTCGGAGATCAAATCCAGACAATGTCCCACGGCTATTCGCTTGAGCCTGGAGCGAGTGTGAGAAAACTTGGTTTTCTTTAGAAATTTAATAAAATTTAAGTAATCTGAGACTTGGTGTTTACAGGCTAATTATAAGCAATCGGACCATCACAATCTGACCCAAATACACCGTCGAATCAGGGATATTTCCTAGTACATGTCCGTGTACTTGTAACCCTGATCGAGATTCGGTGACCGTTGAACTAAAACTGGTCCACCATGCGTGATCTGAGAATCCAACTGGAACGAAAACTTAACTCCACCTAGATCCAAGGATAGTGAGCTTAAGTCCGATTGCACGCAGAAAAGGGGCCGCCAGAAGTCCTCCGTTGAGCTGAAACTGACCCACTTTGGTTATAATCTAAGTATACCTTGACCTTAGGTCTATTTCGATGAGGTTTTAGGCTATACAAGGACCTTTAACCCTCTCTCGTTCAGCCCACATGAATTTGAGGAAAACCCTAGGGAGAGAAGTGAGAAAAGAGAAAGAAAGTGTGAGAGTTGTGGGAGCATCTTCCTGCCACCTTATCCTGCCATTCTATAAGCTTAACCACTCCATTCTAATCGTTCTCCCGGCGATTCCGACATCGTTTCTAGGTAAGAAACCCTAACCCTAACCTGTTTTGGGTTTTTGATAGTTGTAAGTTATGAAATAACTAACCTAAGGCATGTTATAAGTTGCCACATCATCGTATACTAATGCTTAGCAAATCTATCGAGTTTATTACGCTTCTACGGCATAAGGTGCAGACTTTAGACGTATAGGTTATAGTTTTCAACGCTTTCAATGTCAGATAATGATAGATTCATGATCTGTATGTTATTGCACATGTACAAAGTGTCTTTGTTTCATTTCATATTAGGTTAGACGTTAACTATGTTAAATATACTGTATTCCTCGTATTTGTAGAAAGTACCGTATACGTATAAATTTTGCACGTGTTCTTGCCATGATTAATCACTGTATGAACATGCTATGTATATGTATAATACTTATTTGACGAGGTTCGCCCTTATATATGTTTTTGCTAGTATACACTATGTATGTTGAAAGTGTATATCCTAAGTGTTTGTGAAAATGCTTGTAAGAGTAATTACATAGAGGATTGTACTTTAGGTAGGTGTTGAGATAGGAATCTCAGCTACCTTAGAGATGTATATGATTTCCTCCATGTTGTTTCTTTAATTTAATCGCTTATTTATGAAATATATGTGTTTGTATTTTCCTGTTTATATGGTGCTTTATAACGTGCTTTATGACATGCTTGTTAACATGCTTGAATTACTTTGTTTATTCTGTTTTACTCTACATGCTTCTTAATAAGGATTGGTTGTGTTTGGGGCTATGATTTTAGTCCAGGCAATCGAAAATGAAAATGAATGCGTGGTTAAGATTCATTCGCCATGCGAGATGTGTTCGACGAACCCGAGATGTACTTCGGTTGATGATAGTGGCTGGCCACACGAAGTGCTTATGCACTTCATATCGTTCAACTTGTTGTGCACTCGAGCTAGCCGAGCTCGTCAAGTAATCAGATCTGTCTAACGTATGTTCACCATGCTTGGACGCTACTGCTTGAACCTGAGGTACTACCCTTACCAGTGGAATCCCGTTAACCGTGGTACCTCGATCCGCTAAGACTCATGAGCCAGGTATGGTGGTATGGGACACGTGGCCAAGCTGTCGACCTACACTGGGGCTACGAGCCTCCCTGTAGTGACCATTGAGCAACCAAACTCGTGAGCCGATTATGGTGGTATGGGACACTATATCGAGTTGTCGGCCTACACTGCTTTGATGGGTGATAGGGGAGTAGTGTAACAATTCCGTGTAACAGCCCTGGCAGCCCTGACCGTACCCGGTGTAGTGACCTCGAGCATACTCTAAATCTGCGGTGAGGCGACGAGCCTTCCCGTAGTAACAGAGTATAAACTAGGCCTATATTGATAAGGTGATGGGGAAGTGCTGTAACCATCGTATGAGATTGTCTAGGACTGACGACCATAGAATGTATCATTGTTTAGGAATGATATAAGGAAGGTACCTTATTTTCCCGATACTGCTGTTTGAAATGGACTAATAACAACTCGGTAATCATGCTCATCATCGCATTGCATGTGCCTGGAAGATGTGGAGCACTGAGGGTGACAGCATGCCGCGGATGTAAGATGGTGCCGCACGAGGGAGTATGTTGGCGAGGGCACGCATCATAATGGCATCTCATCCTTGCATTAATTACAATATGTAGGAATGTTGATTGTACTACTTTATCATTACTGCTTGACTGAATTGATAATATGTTAACTTATGCTTTATTGTTCCACTGAGTTAGCTACTCACTCCCACGTTATGGGATGGTGTTCTGGACACCCACTAGACTCTGTCTTAGACGCAGGTACCGACGATTCACTGGAGGTTGAGCCTGATTATTATGAAGATCAGGATGAGTTTTCCTTCATGCAATTCTCGGGCGACTTTGCTTTGGAAATCCGGATTTACGGGACTACTGGGCTATCACGATAGTTGGACTATTTTTGATATTTTGTTTTTAATTTAGTACATGTATATGATGACTCAGTGAAGTAATTATACTCTGGAGACGGATCGAGATCATTTTGTTTTTATACACATCTATATATGTTTTTCAGTCTTCCGCTTGCGTTTTATACATTGATCTGGAGTATGGATTACTGTTTTGGTATAATCTCGCTCATGTTTATTACACTAACACAGACAACATTCAATCATAAGCATTTGTGTTGCATAAGTGATGTTTTGGAACTCGGGCGTTGAGTTGCTACTCGACCCCCGATTTTCAGGGCGTTACATAATGGCAAATGGGTTACGTAATATGCAAATGGATATTCAACATATTACAAAGCGGTCATGTGCTCAGGCCGATCAGTCACGAATCAAGGATGAAACCTTCAACAAGTGGATGGCTATCCAGACTGAGCACTTAAACTGGCTGATGACTATCATCGTTGAAAGAACACCAACAACACCTCAACCAAATGTTGAGGTTAACTTGATGGGAAACTTTTGCCAGTTCTGCTAGTACCTCCCCCACAATGTAATCATCCAACTCTAGTCCAGGAGATGCGGAATGCTTTGATGCTTGTTGATTTTAGACGACCGGAATAGGAGGTCAGGAATGTCATTCTTGAAGAAAGAAACCAGGGTATAGCTGGGGATAACCATTCCTTGAGAATCCACCGTAACATGAAAGAAAAAATCAAGTATATCCTGAATCACCACCATTTGTCGAACAACACCATTTGGATCATGACTAAATCATACAATTAGTCCAAGAAGTCGTAGGCCAAGTTATCATCTATACCACTACCCTATTCTATTATAAGCCTTATCCGGAATGGATTGATCGACAGTCTTTATTGTCGTAGTCGACTTTGATGTTATTCGACCAAGCTAGCTGACTTTGATGTTTTTTTAAGATGGATGATTAGATGTTTTTCGACCAAGATGGCCAACTTTGATGTTTTTCGATTAAGGTGGGCGAGTCGGACCATGATGGTCGACTTTGATGTTTTTCGACCAAGATGGCCAAGTTCGATCAAGATGACCGAATTTGATGTTTTTTCCTAGTCAAGCAGTCACATTTATTGTGTTGAACGATAAACCAGCATCACTCTCACATTTTTAACTAAAAACTAGACAACGTAAGGGGCAATGTTGCACCGTAATAATGGTTGAGCCAATTAGAAGAAGACACGTGTCATTGCATAGGAAATATATAGCGTGTGGAAGATCTTTAGAGATATTCGGAGTGATTTCTACAAAAGTACAACTAGCGCTAAGCTGGATGATACATTTCGGCTGATGATAAGGCATGATCGAGAATTCTAAGGAGCAGAAAGCCGTCAAATGGAAAAGAACGGTTAGAGAGACACGTGTTAAGAAGAGAAAGAAGAATCTGGAAGACCGACGTACCAATGACTCAACTGCCATAACCGTTAAATAAAATATTAGACGTCAGAAGAGAAGCTACAATAAATATCTATAAATAGTAAGAATTTCATCAAAGCAAATCGTCTTGTACCAATCCAATAAACAAATACCAATCCAACAAACAAATCAAATTATCTTTATTTATCATATCTTAGCTCTATCCTATGAGTAGCGGTAATCTTTAGTTGTAATCAAAATCTATGCTTTTGTATTGAACTATTCTCGATTCCAATATTACAAGCAGTTCTACTTTTAGAAATGCATCTTGTAGTTGCTCTCTGCGATCGACTGTGAGTATTTTCTTTGTGTTTGATAGATCTTGTAGTTAAGTCTTTTCGTACAGAAGGCAAGGTGCAACCCATCTTCGGAAGAAGAACCCTACCCTTCGACAATCGCGTAATCATCTTACAACCATATTGAGTCGCTGAGTAGGCGACCGATCTTCTCAGGTGTCAGTCATATATGCTCATGTTTGACGTATCTACCTATCTTGGTGCTAGCATGCCCACATATAATACGTGACCGAACCAAACCGAAAGCCAACACATCCCTGTTGATAAAGTCACATGTACATGGACAAAGGGGAAAAAAATATCAACTTAGATCCAAAACTTTTGCGCCCCATTAATGGTAAACCACCACTGTTTCCTATTCTATGGTCCACCTTAGCATTGAATCTGCTTCATTTTTGGGCTCATGCCCTAAAATAATATGGCAACACGGATGGACATCTTGGATATAGGATACATACGTCAAGCTGGCCCCACGGTAAAGGCCCCACCGTCTTGGGTGAGGCCGGGGCGCACCTAATCCTCTCCCTTCCAAAGCGTAGAGGAACTAGGATTCGTGCCTACGCATGCAGAAGAGAAAAAAGAATCTTTCGTCTACCGGGAAATGTATCTCGCTCATTTTATACCGTACAGAACCTACCGCTTAACACAGATTTCTGTGATTTTCGCATGGTAGCAGATGAAGAATGGAGTGGGCCTAATGTATGGTCCAAACAGGTGAGGCCGATTCCATCGAGTCCAAATGCAACTAGGTGCATGGAACGGTTTCTATACACCGAGCCCTCATTTCTCTCTCTCTCTCTCTCTCTCTCTCTCTCTCTCTCTCTCTCTCTCTTTAAAAAAAAAAAAAAAAAAAAAAAAAAAAAACAAACAAAAAATTTAACCTCTCATTGTTGGTTTTCAAGATTATTTTAATTATTACCAAAAAGAAATACAATCACTAATACCCAATTAAAATAAGATAGCTCATTTTTACGGGTCAGCCAAACAGGCCCTTGGAATATCCTCAGCCATCATCAGGCCCTTGGGCCTATGTTTCGGCTATAAGGTAAATTGGTCTGATGAGCCTCGAAACATGTACGGATCACTGCCCAAAAACCTCCCAGATTAGAATATCCTGGCTGTACGTCCAATCTTTGAAGGTCGTGATCAAAGGGCTAGCAAGGTTCCATTGGGAGAGTTTCGTTTCAGTTAACAAATTAATGGCCCAGATCACTAGTTCATGATCCCTATTTGTACATGCTTAAGGCATGAGAGTGCAACAAATATTCTCACGTTGACAATTACATAAATTCAATGAATCCCACCATTCGTGATGATTATTAATTAGCCTAATCGCCGCTTTATGTACAGCAAAATGCCACCTACTGAATAGTGATATGATAAAAATAATGAGCTGCCTGATGAAAAACGGCATGCAAAGGTAATGTTTGCTAAGTACACACACGTGTCTAACTTGATCGGTGTCCACACCTTCCCATTAGTCATTGCTTGACTCCTGACCCATCCAACCATGGGAGCCAGCTGCCTATGCACTCCATGTTCTGGAAATAAAATCTCCCAATTACAACTCCCTCCACAACGTTTGCAATATAAGCTTATTCTACTAGTATGCGTGGATCACGTTGATGGTTTCATTGTATCTAACATGTACAAAAGGATCAAACCATCATGAAATTAAAATACTTCAAAAAAAGCTCATCCAACCATCATGTGCGCTACCACATGAATACCTTACTATGAATGGAAGGTTCTTGATTTTATTTTATTTTTCCCCTTGTCATCTAACATGTGCATCTATAAATTAGCCCTACAACAATGATAGGATTTCAAAATAAATAAAATAATAAAATAAAATAAAATCAGCCCTATACACTCATCAGGTGCGGTATAGCTTTTTTTTCTTTTCTTTTTTTCTTTTTTTTTTTTCTTCTTTGGTAAAAGGTGAATTGGTGCCACCGAAGTATACATTGGATGAAGAGGAGACGTGCACCTAGCTGGGGTAATGTTGGAAAAAAGGTAAAATGGTTTTAAGGTTCACTTGAATGGTCAATATCAATACAGATTTGCTGCTCTTTTTCGATATATATACCAACAAGTACAGAAGAAAGAAAATGCCAAATCATCTTTAGGATACAATGAGCTAGCATATTCAAATTTTAACACGAAAATTTTGCACCTTTAAATGTTGAATAGATTTTTAGTTTTGACGTTGATATGCCTCTAAAATGTTATCATGAAAATACAGTAAGAGGGCACATTTAAGAGAACTATTGCTTGATCTAAGGAAAATGGAATATCTTTTCCATACCATAGTGTCCATGATATATAGTAATTCAAGGGCCATGGAGTACTTCCTATAGAAACAGCCATGTACCTCTTCAGGACATCCACGCTCATTCACATCAATAGATATTCTGACATGAAAGGACATATCAATATATCTTGTGAGGTTGTTTTTGTCTTCTTTTAGATAAAAACAGTTATGCAACAATATGAAATTGTTTTCACATATGACCTAAATCTTAGTCACACTAATGTCATCTGTACACTAATTTTGAGTCACTCTCTTGATCAACATTATGGTTAAACCTTGGGTGTCCATGGGTGACACCTCTGACTTTACCGTGGTTCAATCCTAATTGCACCATGGCTAACTCAAATGAGTTTGAGTGCGAACAATGCTTCGAGTCCTCATGGAGATGTAAACATTGATTCCATTAGCAAACACCCCTCCTCTTACCATCTAGGCATACAATTTTTTTATGAAAAGTTTTCATAATAAATATACTTCTTTACTTACTAAAAGAATTTATTTTTGAAACTTATTTTTATTATAAAAACACAATAGATGTGAGGCTCGTATCCTAGCCCATACTATTCCATAGGCTTCCGCGGTCCTTCCGGTCGAATTCCGGCGACCCGCGATCTGTTATCAGCGTTTACGTGCAATCCTGAGTCATGTTCCGTATATCAGAGTCGACTTGACCTGATACTTGTACCAGTGCGACCGCGCCGTCGCCGCGGTTCCGATGCTACGTCTCGTCCGCTGAAGCGATACCCAGGCCAGGAGAAGTAAGCCCGAGTTCAGTTCGAAGAAAAAATGTCATGCGTTGCAATCCCAAGAGAATGTCCCATCAATCATATCAAAAGTCAAGTACTCTATCCCATTAAGTCAAGTACAAGCAACCATCCCCCTCTTACATCACCCTTACCTAAAGTCAACTCTCTCCCTTACACAAATACACCCATCCATCCCTCTCTCCCATCACTCCTCTCTCATCATCTCTCTCTCATTCTCTCTCTCATTTTTCCTCCCAAGTAACCCACGTCCTAGCTCCCCAAGAGAGACCTAGTGTGGTCCACCTTCCTACCTCCCATCTCCACCATTCAAAATCCATCTCAACCGTCAGAATCGTTTCCTTGGAGCTCTAGAGACTATAGGCGGAAGAAGGAAGAGAAGATCAAAGGTGGGTGTTTCCATAGGCCTAAATTTTATTCGTTTGATGAAAGGCCAAGTGAGGCCTACCTATTAATGGTATGAATCTCACTTTGGACCCTAGGTGTGGCCGATGGCCCACCTTGATTCTCATAATCATTCCATGATGGGGCCAATCTCTATGGACCCCATCATGATGTTTACTTTCTAGCTTGAATGAGGTCATCTAGACCTTCCATTTTGGTGGACAAGGAATCTCTACCGTTGAATCTTGATTTGATAGGCCCACATGTATTGGGACCCACTTGATGTATGATTGAGTGCAAGGGAGGGCTCATAGTGTTGGGGGCCCTCCATCACACGTGTTTATTTTTCTCTCTCTCTCTTTCTTTCATATTTCTTTGGTGTGATGATGTGGCCATGTAGCCCACCCGGATGGACCCCATCTTAATGTATGTATTACCCATGCCATCCAACCTTTTTGGTGGCCCACCTATAGCATGTCTATAGGTGGGGCCCACCTTAAATGTATGTGTTATGCCCAAACCGTCCAGCGTCCAGGGACACTGGACGTGAACTGAAAACAAAAATATCACCTTAATTTCAAACTTTTGGGTGGGCCACTTGTGTAGGCCCCACCTTAATGTATAAGTTTAATCCATGCCGTCCATCTCATTCCTCATTTCATTTTAGGCATTGAGCCAAAAAATGAAGCAAATCCGACTATCTGGCGGGCCATAGCATAGAAAACAGCGGCTTTACCATTGAAATCTACTTTGATTTTTTTACACACCGAAATATGCTGAGTATTGGGCTCATTTAGACTGTCTTGAGCCGTACGATCGAATGGGTGGGGTGGATTCTCCGGATGCGGGCCGTACCACGGAAAAACCTAAGAAAAACAAAAAAATTTAAAATTTAAAAAAATAATAATAATAAGCATGCAGTAAGGCTGCTGCTGCTGTGGGTCACTGGAGACAGGGACGTGGTCCCAGCCGTGGGCCCCACGTGATGTGTGTTGAACATCACACCGTGCATATGGTGGGCCCCTTTTAGCTATGAGCCCCACCCCAAAAATTCAGCCATACTCAAGCTCAGGTGGCCCACGTCACAGGAAAACGGTGGGGTTAAACGGCTGCCATTGAAACCCTATTTGGGTTCACAGAAGTTTTGGATCATTATGAAATTTGTTTTTCCTCTTTATCCAGGTCTGTGTGACCTTGTTAACTGATCGGATGGAAGATAAACGTTATGGTGGGCCCCACGTAGGACCCACCGATGTAAGTGTTTTACCCACTCCATCCCCACGTGTGGGAGGTGGGATGGTTGGTGGACCTCACTCCAGCTATATGGCTGCTGTAGTGACATTACCAAGGTCTGTGGGGCCTACCACATGGGATGTGTTATATCCTCACCGTCCAAGGAGTGGACGGCGGGAAGCTGATTGGTCGTTGTGCCTTATAACAGCTATATAGTTGCTGCATTAACGCATGATCAATGGGTTTGATCATGTAGTACGTGTTTTATCCACACCGTGCATCTGTGGGCCACACATGATATATATATATATATATATATATATATATTACCCATGCTGCATAGCTGCCGTAGGACCCACCCACGTGTGGACTCCACATGATGCATGTGTTCATCCCAACCGTCCATTGTTCATCTAGCTGATGGGCGTGGGTCCACCATGATGTAAATGTTTTATCCACTCTGTCTAGTCCATGGATGTGGACCACCACCACTGTGATATATGAGTTTTATCCTACCATTCATCTGTGGCCCACCATGATATGTGTTATATCCAATTGTCCATCTAGACAGTGCAGTCACATGGCTGCTGGTTGATGCCAGTCAGATCTATGGGATACCATGATGTATGTGCTATTTCCATGTCGTCTATCTGACGGGCTACGTGGAGCACACCATGATGCATTTATGATCCACACCTTCCATCTATCAAATAAACCACACTGCATAAGCAGTAGGAGATTGAATAGAAAATAAACGTTATGGTGGACCCTGTGGATTTTAAATAGTGGAAATCATTATCTCCACTACTATTTAAGGTGTGGTCCAGTTGATCTTTTGATATGATTCTTTTTTTGGGTAAATGATCTCCAAAAATAGATGTATGGTGTAAATAGTTCACCGAAAATGGTGGGCCTGATTGGATGTAATTGAGGCCACCTATTGTGTATTTGAGGCTCATTGGTGCGGCCCACCTGTTATGTGCCCATTGGGATGTGTATCAGGTCCATTTGGCGAGGCCCACATTAATGTATATATATGGCCCACGTAAGGAGACCCACCGTGATGTGTTCGTGACCTTTGGCGAGGCCGACGTGATGTATATGAGAGGCCCATGTGATGTATTTGAGGCCCAGGTGCAGGGCCCACCTGTTGTGTATTCAGGGCCCGATGCGATGTGCGATTTTGCCATGAGGTATGTAATGATGTTCATGTGGGCCACTCCTTAGGAGCAATGTTAGTTAAATGTCTACATTGATTGGCAATGATGGTTGAATGTCCACATTACAACTTTCCCTAGGCCATATTTAGCAGATCGTTGAGACCGATTCCAATTGTCGAGGCCGAGTATTAAGGATAACCCCGATTTATCGAGGCCGATTGTATAGGTCGATTCCATTTATCGATGCTGATTCTGATTTGTCGAGGCCGATTGTATAGGTCGATTCCGATTGTCGACGCCGAGTATTGAGGCCGACCTCGATTTGTCGAGGCCGATTGTATAGGTTGATTCCATTTATCAAGGCCGATTCTGATTTGTCGAGGCCGATTCCGATTGTCGAAGCCGACGAGGCCAACCCTGATTTATCGAGGACGATTGTATAGGTCGATTCCGTTTATCAAGAACGATTTCGATTTGTATAGGCCGATTCTGATTGTCGAGGCCAAGTATCAAGGCCGATCCCAATTTGTCGAGGCCGATTGTATAGGCCAATTTCAATTGTCGAGGCCGATTGTATATGCCGATTCCGATTGTCGAGGCTGATCCTAATTTGTCGAGGCCGATTGTATAGGTTGATTCCGTTTGTCGAGGCCAAGTATCAAAGCCGATTTCGATTTGTCGAGGCTGATTGTATAGGCCGATTTCGATTGTCGAGGCCGAGTATTGAGACCGATTTCGAGTGTCGATTCCAATTGTTGAGGCTGATTTTGATTGTCGAGGCCGATTGTCGAGACCTATATGATGTATATGCGACCTGTAGTTGAGGCCCATTATGATGTATTTGAGGGCCAGGCGATGAAGTCCATTGTGATGTATATTAGGCCCATGTGAGAGGCCCATCGTGATGCATATTAAGCTCTTGAGTGAGGTCCATGGTGTTGTATATTAGGTCCTTGTGTGAGGCCATGGGTCCACTATATGTTAGGCCCTATGTGAGTCATCCCTTTGAGGTAATGTTGGTTAAATGTCCACATTGTCGAGGTCGATTATTGATGCTAGTTATTGATACCGATTATGAGTATGTGACAGTATAGCATCATAATACGTGCCCATATGCATCATTTGCATGTTTGTTATGAGATGTGATTGATCATTGCATATGTTATTAGGCGGTTGCTATAAGACTCCCTGATAGGCGGAGATTGTCTCACATGAGCACACGGTATGCATAGGATTGATGCATAACTCATGCATCTTGCATTGTATGTTGTGAGTATTGTACGTCCTAGCAACATCAGGGTCGTGGCCTTCACAGGCATATCGTGGATGGCCAAATGGGACACCAAAAATGTTTAGTTCTAGCATATGGGTGCTATAGATATCCCTGGGTGAAAATTTCTAAACCTCCATGGCCAAGAAATGCCCCAACGTCGAAACGAGTGGTTATATATGAGCACATAAGAGTCGTATACTAGTAGGCTACGTCTCCCACTGTGTCGTAGTCAGTTGGGAGAGGGTGTGACCTTATCCGCCTGAGTGAGGGGGCAATGTCTAGGTTGAGTTTGACCAGCTTGAGGAATGGGTCCGCGATTGACAAGTTGGGCCAGATATTGGCAAGCGGATAGTGAGATCTCTTCCACTTACCCAGTTGTGCGCTCGGATAGGGGCGGCAAGCTAGCGTAGAGTGTAATAGACTCCGGTGATGATCCTAGAGAGAAACCGTACTGATATGTAGACTTATCGAGTAGGAGTTGCATATTCATTCATTCATTCATTCACTATCCACTCAGGTTGGTGGTGTGCAACTAATTGTTGTGTACCTTCGTAATGGCAAGGATTTCGGTCGGGTGCGCGACTAACCTGAGATCAGGAATTTTCCACATTGAGTTTGACTATCAAAATTTAGGTATGGGACTGGTATAGATAAAAGTCCCTTGTGATGGACCCCATAGCCTGCGATACTACGTACTATCATCTCGACTTCACACTTTAGCATGGTCATTCCATTCGCACCACATATTGCATTACATCCGTGGCATATGGCATTTTGGGTTACTGTGTTTCTACAGTTATTTGGTCTAAATACGGCTGACGGTATTCGTGAACTCATCAGGAATTGTATATTGCATTGCATCCTCGGCATCTGATATTTGGCTCTTTATGACTCCTCATTTGCATAGTCGATCTGTAGTGCATACTCTGATATTGTTTGACCCATGGACTTGTCAGTATTTCCACTTTACTTTGATATCGTATGATTCATGATCTTACCAGTATTTCCGATATTATATGATTATGGCATTGTGTTAAATACTTGGCACTTACACCACCCTCTAAGAGCTTATACACAATAAATGTGTGTAGTGATGTTAGGTTGCAATAGCGTGGAGCTTGGAGCATGTAACTGACTTCTGGAGCTTTAATTTTTACATATGTATTTCCCTTTCAGCATTGTAATCAAATATTTATATTAGTGGATATGTGATGATAATGTTGCTTTTTTTGTGATTTGGGTAAACTTGTGGTTATGCTTCTGATAAGACAAATTGATGTTGAAAATCCTCCTTGTAAGATCCCAGGATTGGAACATAGCATATGGGCGCTGGGAGCCGAGAATGGGGTACTACAGAGGCTGTCGGCTCCAGATTCAGTGATCGGGATTCCTATGAATCCGATTTTCAGGTTTTGGGGCGTGATAATAGGCAAACCCAATCTTACTCTCACAAAAAAGTTATACAAAAGTGTTATTTGATAAACTGAAAGATTAGTTTTTAAAATTAAGTGTTTAAAATTTAAAATGATGAATAATAACTTTATAATAATTTGAGAGATATTTTAGTCAAAAGTGAAAAACAATTTTAATGTGCCACCACTTTCAACATTTAACCTTTAACATTAAGTGAGGGGAACAAAGATGAGAAAAAAACCTCATATTTTCAATAAAAAATAATTTAAGCACTTAATAATCTAAATTTATTAAACGATATGAATTGTATAAGTGTTGAAAATAAGTGATAAGTGTCGAAAATAAGTTCTATCAAAAGGCACTGCAAGTGAAACCCTCCCGAACACAAAGGAGACCACGAGGGACATAAATGTACTTCCCCTCATTCATAACCATACAATCTGCAATATTTCTAGGTAGATAGGCTCTCTAATGAAAAATCCAATCCATTTTTAAAAGAAAAAGATTCAAATGGTCAAAGGGTGTGATACCTAAAACTAGAGTTTTAGTCTCTTAGGTATCCCACTTAAGGCGAGGACAATCATCTTAAAAGATTTTGTTCATTGAAACGTTTGAGTACAAAGCCTAGAATCCCAATGTATAATAACGAATCTCTGCCACACTAGTCTCTATGGATCTTCAGCATACGAGTGTAACTATGTGACCATGAGATAGGTATGCGATGTCCCTTTCGTTCATCCATCAAGTGAAACCAATAGCCTCCATATTCACACACAAAACTAAAGCTATTTTATTTGTCAAATAAAGCTACGACATTAGAAACATGCAAGCTATTAAAAAACTTAGGCAAATTTCTAATCATATGTAGATTTGTTTTCTAAAGGGACTTTCACAAATAATTTCCTACTTAATATGGAATTTACATTCAATTACCTTTTTAAAAAAAATTCAAAGAGGTACCTCATTTCACTACCTTCCATTAGGGCAGGTTGGGTCCCATGCAGCAAATGGGTCAGCAGCTTGGGTGGGTGCCACCATGATGTTTATGTAAAATCCATCACAACCACTAAGTGCTTCACTTCCAGTTAAGCCAAGTTTCCAAAAATCATCCACATCCATGATTTAGTTAGATCACATGATTGTAAACAGTGTATAGGGCAACAATCACCCTCCAAACTCTATCCCTTAATATGGGCCACTGGAATCATAAATGTGCCTAACTTTTAAGCCCCAGGCTTAAATTTTTGTACGGCATCTAATAGTTTGAGTGGATTTCATATAATCATCAAGGTGGTCTGTACTAAAATCTATTATGGGCATCTCTCTCTCAACCATTTTCTTTAGTGTGGCTGTTAAGTGTCAAATATTGCATATTTTTCCCCATTTAGATCTTGGTTTTATGAACATAATACTGTTTAATATTGTATTTTATGCATGCTTGTGTTACAAGGTGAATCTGAGAGCTTGGATTGAAAAGAATGCTAAAAGCATGGATTTAGTGCTCAAGAATTCCCGAGGCAAATGAGGGATCTTAAGAGACCAAGAACGAAGAATTCTCATGCCTAAGATCCAAGGAAACTAAGTACAAATGATAGAGAAAAAATTGGTAAAATCACAAGTTAAACAGTAGAAAAACAAGATACTTTGATGCCACCTAAGCCAACTTCGGTGCCACCGAAAATGCACAAAACAGTCCAGCAAGAAAACAGCTTAATTCAGTGCTACCAAAGCTTAATTCAGTGCCACCAAAGCTAATTTCGGTGTCACCTAACTACTCTGCACATACAATTTTATATGTAATAAAATTTCAAATATGATTTCGGTGCCACCGAACCAACTTCAATGCCACCGAAATCGTACAGAGTTGTAATGTAGGGCCGACACGGATTGCGTAACTTGAGATGGTTTGTCGAAATTCCAAGTCGATGCGTAAGAAGAGGATTCACAACTATAAATAGGAGTCCCTAGGACGTTCCTAGGCATCTTTTAAGGTTCAAGGAGTGAAACAAAAGCATAAAGAGTCGCCGCCAAGAGTCTTTCTTCTTCTTCCTTAGTTGTTTTTATGCTTTTCTTAAGAGATTTTAGTTCAATCATGTCTATGGTTAGCTAAACCTCTTAGCTAGGGCTAAGCGGTGAAGCTTGTAGTGTGATTGGGATATTTACTTTACTTTGATTCATGTTTATGTTTGAACTTCATTGAATTCTAGTTGATTCCAAGGAATATTTTTAGTTTTTAATGGTTTGTTGCGACTCAAATTACAATAAATCTGCAATACCTTTAAATATCTTCTTTTCTATTTGAGATTGTGGATTTGATAAATCCTATTGTTTGCCATCGTCTCCTGGGCATGGTTGGGTGATGGAATCCCTTCCAATTCACCACAATTCTCCTTCATCGAGGCTAGATCAATGAGAAGTTCAAAGATTTTACTGTCTCTTCTTCCAACTAGATATGATAAGACTCTGATTCTAGTTGGATCTCTTGAATTAAGCAAGGTGCCATCTCAATTGCTACAAGTGTATCCTTGGCACCCTAGTTCCCACTTTTAATTAATACTTTACTCATTACTCAAAATTACTCAATTAAATTCAGATGTCTACTTTATTTCTTCATCTAACTCTAGTTCTAATTAAATTCAGAAGACATACAAGTTTAGTCCCTGTGGATTCAACCTCGGTCTCACCGAGATTATTACTACATCGTGACCTTACACTTGGGGTTGTGAACAATGGCCCACCTAAGCCATAAGTTAGCTTGATTATTTTATTTGATTATTTTTTTTATTTTTTGCTATAGGATTACGCATCTAATGGGCAGAGTAGATCTTTCATAAACATCATGGTGGGCCCCACCAAAAATCAAGTCTGGTGGCCCTCTCCAAGGGTAAATAGAGTATTGGAGAAAAAAGAATGGCATAAATGGGCCCCCACATGCTGATCCAAGGGTCCAATAACATGGGTTGCTTCCCATGTTAGGCCATGGGTGGGCCCCACACCCCAATGTAGTCGTATAACAAAATTTGGGCCAGCCGACATACAAGGCATGGACAGTGGATATGCAAGGGTACAATTAACACAAATCAATGTACATGATTTACGCACATTAATGTACATGATCTACAATAAGTGGGCCAAAAAATATTTTAAGTAATTTCTAAATTTAAGTAAACCTAGAAATTTAGATTTAAAAACTAAGAGCGGATTAGATTTAAAAACGGACATGATAAACAGTGATCAGCCACCATGTTGCAAACAACCATATAGTGGACCCCACTATGGGTCATCATGAATGATCATGTAGGCACCCCATCTCACATTCTGTGGAGCCTCAACTAGTTTTAATCAAAACCGGTGGTGGCTCATCCAATTTCAGTCAAAACCAATTAACACTCCACCAGTTGCGAGTTTAGACTATAGTTCGAGCTCAGTTTGTACAAGCCTCGCTTTCAAACGACGCTACAGCTCAGGAGAACCAAACCTACCATTCAGCCTTATGTGTCCCTCTCCAATTAACTATTTAAGGGACCCCGTACCAAAGAGACAGAGGGGAGCTTAGGTGAGAGATTTTAGCAGAAGAAGGGAGTTGTGACAGAAATAGAAAGAAAGTGAGAGATGGAGGTAGAGCTTCTACCCCTTACCTCTGCCATCTAAAACCATGTGTCATCTATTCTTTTAATCTCTTTCATTCTTTCAATCTCTTCTATTCTATTTTAACTTTAAAGTCGATGATGTATTCTCGATCTATTCTTTTCCAGTCTATATATTTCAACCCCACTGCTTTGAACACCTGAGGTGGTAGGCTCTACTCTAATATCACGTAAAGTATGCTCTACAGTTGCCTCTCTTAAGGATCTTTTGTATCAAAATACGTGACTTAAAGGAGTAACCAAAGACTCTGTAGTATTTTTCTTATCTATACTTCTATCAAAAAACCCTTTTTTTATAATTCTCATTCTGTTTTTAGTTTATCTGTTGTAGTTAGATATCTAAATCCTAGTATTTTACTGAAATTTTCTTGAATCCCCTTTGAAAGCATACAGTCTAATAAAGTAAAGATTGTGTTTCATACAAGCAGTAAAATGGTACCTAACCTCTTCCTTTTTCGTAACCAAGACCCTTACCTAGAATCCATGGCGCAGATCAAACCAGGAATCAGTCGAGTTGAGAATTGTTCGATTTTCCTGATCTCAAGGCGATTCCATGTATTCTGTCATCCAAAAGCCATGTGTCATCTATTCTCTTAGTCTCTTCCATTCTTTCAATCTCTTCTATTCTATTTCAACTTTAAAGTCAATGTTGTATTCTCGATCTATTCTTTTCCAGTCTGTATATTCCAACCCCGCTGCTTTGAACACCTGAGGTGGTAGGCTATACTCTGACATCACATAAAGTATGCTCTATAGTTGCCACTCTTAAAGATCTTCAGTATCAGAATACGTGACTTAAAGGAGTAACCAAAGACTATGTTCTTTTTCTTTTCCATACTTCTATCAGAAAACCTTTTTTCTATAATTCTCATTCTGGTTTTAGTTTATCTTTTGTAGTTTAGACATCTAAATCTTAATATTTTACTGAAAGTTTCTCGAATGCCCTTTAAAAACATACAGTCTAGTAAAGTAGAGATTGTGTTTCACACAAGCTATAAATGGTGCCTAACCTCTTCCTTTTCGTAACCGAGACCCTTACCTAGAATTTATGGTGCAGATCAAACCAGGAGTTACTCAAGTTAGGAATTCTTCGATTTTCCCAATCTCAAGGCGATTCCACAGATTCTAACCAACCGTAGATTCTGGATCCTTTCTTTAGCTAGTGACAACTCCAAAACATTGCTCAGTCAAGCCATTATATCAATCTTGTAGAAGGTCATGTACAACCTAGAACTATACCGGGTTATTGTAAACCAAGTGTACACCCCCTTGGGGCTTAGTATTCGGGGATATGAGCATATTACATGAGGAGTTACAAATGATATGTAATTATTAACTTTTCTTCTCAACCCCTCCACGAGGTTCGGGTATGAAGGTCTTAATTATGGGCTCTACTGGATCTAAATAGACTTTGAATCTAGGCCTTCATATGCTACAACCCGTATCAACTAAACACCTAAAAATCATTAACCTCTCTTATGAACCCCCTCTGTGGGGTTCGGATACGAAAGTCTTAGCTATAGGTTTCATTAGATCTGAAAAGACTTCAAATTTGGGCTTTCATATACTATCGTCAGAATTAACTAAGCATACAGTATTCATATATCTATCACCGCAAATAAATATATAAATATATATCCACCATTCGATTCATACAACCATTAGACAGTCTGACCTGCCTAAAGCCTAATGGCCAGCCCGGGGGAAAGTTTTCCTGAGCGTTCACAGAATGACGACTCCCTTAGGCATCTGGGTCAGACTCTATGATGGTTACATGAGTTGAACATAAGGTAACAATAAATCTAATTGGATGGTGTGGAATCCAACACCTTAGATCTCATATTTTAATAATAATCATCCCAATGAATCCAAGCCTTTCATGATAGTCCTCATGAGATATAGGACATAGGTGATTAACTTCACATCAAAATTATGTTAATCAATGGTCCATCTCATTTTATCAATGAGAACCGTTTATAATGTTAAACCCATCAGCATCGTCCATCCACATCCCACCCACATGACCTGTGCCTAATAAGCATTAAAGTAATATATGGCATGCATCATGCATAAATATCACCCCAATTAACTATTTAGATCATGTCCAAACATTCAATGTTAAAAATTGGATATAGGTTGAACATAGGTGAATCCATTAACTTAAACAGGTTGAATCTCCCAATTCAAGAATCTAATTCATGTGAAACGGATTATTGAACTATCCTCATTAAGAGAACCAAGAGCTCTTCGGTTCTCATTGCAAAAAGATGTTGATGAATTTTTTGAAAAATAAAATAAATTTGACAATGATTATCGCATAGTACCACTCAATACCACTATGAGGGTTTTTACGGAGATCGTGGAAGAATAAAAAATTTCTTCACATGTTATCCATAAAATTTATCATCCATGACCTCCCATAGATGGTCATATCATATTTCAAAAGGAATATAAACAATAATGGTTTCGATCATTCTTGTGAAGATAATCCAATGGTATAAAAGGCCCTTAAGCCAATACAAATCTTTTAACTTAAGAGGTATCTCCTTGATCTATCCTAGTACGAAGAGTCGAGATCGCTCTACGTCAAATCCTCTAGTAGGTGATGAGGTAGACACTCATCATCCATAAGGTGGATCACACGTGAATGGAGAAGGGAAGAATAATGGAGTCTCTCTCTCTCTCTCTCTCTCTCTCTCTCTCTCTCTCTCTCTCTCTCTCTCTCTCTCTCAAAGCACTATCTCTTCTCTCTTCCTCTCCACACATCCCAAGGGGGTGGTCTCTCTTCCTCTCCACACATCCCAAGGGGGTGGGGACATCCAGGGCTTTCTCTAGGTGTTCCAGTACACCTCTAAGATAAGATCATATATTTAAGGAAGGGTTAGAGTTTCAAGGGCAAATCTAGTATGGTACTCCAACACATCTAATCCTCCCACTGCCATCCACCAGAGAAATCTATCGCATAATATTTAAATAGTGGATGATTTGATCTGAACCATCAGGTCATTATCAAGTGCAATCAAAGCAGTCTTAATGGTTAAAAAACTTCAATGGTCAAAAATTATTGAAAAATCTATTAAAATATCTAAAGTAATAAGTCCAAAAAAAAATCACTTGATGAGTCTCTGATTAACAAATCTTGTTATATAATAGTTCCTAAGTAAAACTAGTGGATTCTTTCTTAGCTCATGTAAGAATCAATAGAAGTACCTAGCCACATTCACCTTTAATGGCTTCTAATTAGCCTTATAAGAGAAGTCAAAGCCTACCAATCAAGTCGTGACCCTCACACATCCTCAAGTCTATGGATTAATCAATTTCATGCAACATAAAGTCATATGTTTGTGATCATGGTCCAAGCCAATAGCCCCCTCGACTAGTGACTTGAAGTCGATTCATCTAATGTAAGTGTTTGAAGGTTTGATCCCAGATCTTGTATCTCTAGTACACTCGCACTCCTATGTGGGTTAAAAGGCGAAGGCACACTAGTACCAAGTCAGATCCCTAAAGGTGGGGACTATCCATCCTAACCAAGGTGATGTATGACGTAGCATAGATGCATTCCTATCAGGCTGGACCAAAAGAAGGCCAAACAAAAGCATAAATAGTCCATCAGATTTGAGCCCAATCCAAATAAGGCATACGTAATTAGGCCTAGGCATATCCGGTTCGAAGAAATTCAATCCAGATAAGGAGAATCTGTCGTTTAAAGTGTGAACCGTAAATCAACCATAACTTTTGATCCGGGTATTGTTACGGGACGCACGATCTATCAATCTTACTATAATGGGTCATTCGGGGCCAACCAACCTACATAGTGGGGCACGTTGCTCCGTTTCGTGAGAAAACGCACGCTTCCAGTTCAAAATTGAGATTTTATGAAAAAAATTATTATTTTTAGTAATTTCGATTTTGTCATCTTTCCTTATTTTTAGAGCTTTAAATTTTCTTCTTTTTTAGAAATTACTTGTAATCATGTTAGGACTCCTCTAGAAACATTTATATGGACTTTATGTTTGGCAAATTAGGCTTTAAATGAGTTTTACTATTTTAGATAACTTTTAATTAGAGTTATAATTTTTCTATTTAGGATAGTTTTGAATGAAAGTTTTATTTTCTATCTATTAGTGGTGTAACTTCTCATATTATTTCTTGTGGATTCAAGAAACTACCTTACGGATTAGGTTTTACCTACTTAAGGAAGACATTGATCTTCCTCTTCACTTTTTCATGCCTTTCCTACATTACAAGCCTGTTCCCTCACATAGGATGACTTTCCATTTCATGATAGAATGTCCATAAGTGCATCCTAAATACTTGTAGCAATCATGGTCTATACAAGACACCATATCCATGGTCCACATCCTAGTTAATAACCATCATGACTAATCTCTAGTTCTTAAGGATTGCTAGAGGACTCACTCCTTAACTAACCCATGTACATGTAAATTCAAGGTAAAACTATACACTATAGCATACTAAGGTCTCAATGTTGGATTCACAATCATCGCGATCCATGGCTAAAATTACCTTGTCCCATTCACATGGTCAATGGATTAGGGCACACATTGGTTTTCCAAGGCATATATTCTAACAATATCTAGACCTATAATGGATGGCCTAAATAGTTGAAGATTTGATCATTCGTATATGTATTTATATGAGCTATTATACGAGCTTCCTTCACAATATGGTACACTAAAATTTATAAGGTGGTGGAGCAACATACCCTGTGTGCACTCCTGAAATCTTAATCCTCCTTATCTATAGATCTTATATCAAAGAATGATATCTTAAAGTCAGAGAAACCCTTAGATGTCCCAGCCCCTTAAGTATCACTTGTAGATGGAAAAGAGAGATCACCTTTCTCCATCTACTTTCTATATTTTCTTCTTTATCTTTGTCCATCACACGTACGAATGTGTGGTCTACCTTGGTGGATGATGTACATCTTCCTTAGCCCCCTACCAAAGTGTAGACGAGGTTTTCTCACCTCTTTTATCTAAGATAGATTGGAGAGAGACATTTTCTATTAGAGGATTGACATCAGCTTCTTTATCATGGGAAACTGCCTCATAATCTCAATGGCAATAAGGTAAGATTTAAACTTCGTCTATAGGATTTTTATCATAGAAATCTAAGGTTATTGTCGTGGGCTCCTAACGTTGGATTGATACAAAAGTTTTTTGAAAAGCTTTCATTTCCATTGCATTTAATCGAATCAATCTAACAATCCAAGCAATAAATGTGTATCTCATGTTGCAACAAAAAAAATATATCATGCTACCTAAGTGTCCCAGGTAACATACCATATTTCCAATTCAACCAAGAAATGACACTTCCTCCAAAGAAAAACTGTCATGAATTGAATTATTTTATTTTATTTTTTGACAACCAAAACACCCTACCCATCCACCAGATCAGACCGTCCACGATCAAGATATTGTTCTAATGGTCTATGACTATTGATCCAAATGGTTTCGACTTAAAACCATTGATCCATTGGATGTGGATCAACACATGCAATACTTTAGCAAACTATACATTTTTTAATCAAACATGTGGATTCCGACATGCTCAAGACAAGGTAGTGATGATTAAACCAAACACGAAATTGACCTCATAATTCTCACTACCACCACCAAAAAGAGTGGAACCTGAATAGGACTAATATGATCTTAAAATTAAGTACTTAACAATTAGCAAGAAGAAAAGTACTTCATCTTACAATTCTCACCAATACTTCATGGCATCCAGAACAATAACATGACCTCAAAAAACCACAAGTCTAAAATTACAAGCTGATGTGATGCTTAATCACACAAGCATTTTAAGAACTCCATGTAAGAATTCTATAAGGTGGGCCTTATTGATCAACGGTCTGGATTGTCCTAAGGGTTGGATAGTGTGATCGGGAGTACCAGTGGACCCCAAATTCATGTGGAGCCTTAGGGAGAGTAGTTTCGATGGGTTCCAAACTCCCCAACCCTCTAAAGTATATAAACATGACTAGTCCCCAATCCTACCTACAACAGAAGCTTCCATTCCCATCCCAACGCTTCTATAAGGGTGTAACGTATGGAAGACTATAGCATCATGCCTACAGCAATGGCATCCCAATTAGGTAGGCTATCTAGTTATCTAATCCCCATACAAGATGCATAACATGGTCCTTTGCAATTCCACATATAGTTTACACTCCACTGATCACATGATCCCCCACAAGTGTTTTCAAAGTCATACCTACCTAGTAATGGTGATCTTTAACATATTCAAAGGCTACGTCCTTTGAACCACATATGGATAATGTTCCAATCTAGAGACATGAGCAGCCAATCTAGAAAGGCAGGAAGGCAACCACAACCTTTAAATTGAGAAACTCTACCTCCCAATTTAGGATAATAACCTTTCTAAATAAGAAAATTCTAGATTTCAATATTTCCTAGTCTAAGAAAGTATTTTCTCATTAGAGAAAAACTAGCTAAATCTGGTGATGACCTAGTAGGATCACTCCCACTATCCAAGTATGTATAATTAATTGGCCACTAAGGCTTAAGATTTGTTCCCACTAAACTATAAATTTACCTATTTCGATCAAATCAACTAGCATTTTTTTTTAAACAACTGATAACACATGGTTTATTATAACAACATGCATGGTTCATAATCATATATCACAACATTCACATTTTGCACAAGTAGAATAGAAAACCTATCAAGGTCAAAAGATCACATTTGAACCAATGGATTATAAGTGCCATCTCGCATGTTTCTTATGACCCCACAATTGGGTCATAGATGTACATCAGAATGTATTTAAAAGATAACCTCTAGATACATCTGGATCTTAGAACCAGAAAATGATATCACCCAAAAACAACCATAAAAATAAATGACCTTGCATGAGAATTACCCATATTTTGTCTTTTGAGCCTGATAAGAACTGATATATAAGAATTCAATATGGGTCCCACTTTTGTCACAAGACTCCATTCCTTACAAGATCATATGCAAAAACTTGTCATGATCCACATGTATTAGTAATGGCACAAGGGGTGACTAACTGTCTATCACAACTGTGTTCATTCATTCATACAACTAGGAGTAAGCGATGGTGAAAAAATCATATTAATTGAGTGATCCTAAACTTCCAATCAATAGCATGAAAATGGACAATCAAGATCAACAAGAGAAACAAAATATGCGCAATCACTGTCTTAAAACATTTACTAAACAGCCCACTATTTATTTCTTATTATTATAAGCTAACACTTCTATTTGTGTGATTCATGGCTTTTAAACAACATATATAGTGTTTTAATAAATTGCCCCATTCAAAGGATTAGGATCGTCCAATCAATGTGATTCTTACACCATAGTTTGCTCCTAGTTATATGAATGATGAACGATTTAGATCAATGATAAGTCACCCCATGTGCCATTGAAAAGGTTTGGGGATGATGCTAAGGTCAAGGTGGTGAACTCCATTGTCATGGGCGGCACCATGATCTGCAATGTGAAAAACAATCTAATCATCAGATGTGTCAGCTCATCACTTTAGGCCCACAGCCCAAAAATCATCCATGACTCGAGTGGACAACACGAGTACAATATATAGGTACTATGCGCTCGAGCTGATGGGAACATCCCATGAGGTCGAGCTGTGTGGGCCCCACCGTGATGCGTTTCGAACATCTACCCCATCAGTCAGATGCACCATTCCATCATGGGCCTAGGTCTCAAAAATCAAGTCAATCCATGACTTGTGTGGGCCACACCACATACAGAAGTTGAGAGGGGCCGTGCACCATTAAAACATTCATAATCATTTTTTGGGCTCACCGAGATGTGGTTTGCAAATCCAGCCCATCCATTATGTGTGTCCCACTTGGATGAGGGTTCAGACCAAGTTTCAGACGCATGCAAATTTCAAGTGGGCCCCACCAAGTGCTTTTATATGTTTTTGGCATGTCTTCACATGATTTTAGATGGTATGGCCCACCTGAGTTCCGTATACGGCTGATTTTTGGGATATCCCATAATTTAAAGGGGACCCATCAAATGCACGGTGTTGATGGTCGACACACATCATGGTGGGGCCCACACTGACTCGACCTCATGGGAGCTTATCGTGAGCTCGAGCGCATAGTACCTTTTTCCATATATATATATATATATATATATATATATATATATATATATATATATATATATATATATATATATATATAGGAAAATGCTCACCTGCGAACCAGTTAAGTGCACAGAATACGCATTTAACTTTTTGAGGACGTGATGAATGCTCGATGTGAACCGTCCACATGAAGTAGAACCTCATGAAACCTCATAGTATAAAATTTTACTTTGATCCGAAACTTTGGTGGACCGTGAAAAATGCAAACAGTTTCTTTCCTTGATTTGAATTTCTCTTTGCTACGGACGGTATGGATAAAAGTTTTAGATAAAAGTAAAACTTGGTCCTAAGGGGTTTCACTAGGTGCTGCTTCACATGAACGGTTCAGATTTGCGAGATTCATCACGTATGATGGGTTCTCATCACTGATTTACCGGTTACTTGAGTGAGTGCTTTTCTATATATATATATATATATATATATATATATATATATATATATATATATGTGTGTGTGTGTGTGTGTGTGTGTGTGCACGCACATGGGATGCACCCACCCTCCAAACTATGTCCCTTGGTGTGACCCACATAAATCGCGAATGGGCCTTAATTTTTTTAGCCACAGTTATAAATTTCCACGAGACAGCTGATAATCGGAGTATATTTCACCTAATCATCACAATAGACCCTGTTAAAAATCAAGGCTGTACCTCGCTCTCCCAACTTTTTTCATTGTTGTGTGCTACCTGAACCAGGGGTCAACTTGATTTTTGGGCTAGGGACACCTTATTATGGGCCCCATAAAAAATCAAGGGTGGGCGTCCCCCACCCAATAGGTTCCTTTCATGTATCCACCCGATCCATGAATCTGCCTGGGCTTATAGCCCTGCACCTAAAATGCAGTTACAGAACTGATAGTGATGGTCAAGAGTGAATTTTAAAAACAAATAACAGTCAGAGGTCACCCAAGTTAGGCACCAACACCTTATGGGTTTGGTTCCATTCAAGTAACCATCAATGTAGCACGTGCATGTAACCATGCAAAAGAATCTTACATGTACACAAAAGGCACACCTTACAAGGGTACACCACCAAGCAACGTGAGGTGCACAATTCTAAGATTCAATGCACAAGTGAATGTGGCTAGAAATGAGCGAGCATGATGCAAAGCAGATTGCAAACACTTTCATGGCAAAGATGAACCAAAGATGGTTCAGTGGAGGTGAAAATAATTTGGACTGTTAGAACCTTAAAACAGTCGTGTTTCACAAATCGGAATGAGGTTTTTGACGTATCATATATAATTTTGGGACAGGAGAAGCTACTTTATCCAACCAACCCCACTACACCAGTTGCCACATTAGATTTGTGAGATTTCATCGTATTGACAGTCAAAAGTCCCTTTTAATTTTCGTTTTTTATTATAAATAGTAAGTTTTAGTTGGAGTTCAACTTTTGATCATTTGAGTTGGAGTAGTGCCAAACATAAAAAGGACATGGAAAAGTTAGGAGAATAACATGGTAAGGCTAACTTGAGCACTTCCTATTTTTTGCCAAAAACCATGAAGTATAGTAAAAATGGATACTATTTATAAATAATAAGTTTACTATTTATAGTAAGTTGCATTTTTAGAGTTGGAGGTTTTGAGTCTAAAACTCCGTGTTAGATTTGAGCTCATTATTTAAAAGATCATAATTTCATTTTTTTTATCAACCAATTTATTTCAAATTTATTAATTAGAAATTCTCTCTCGTTAGTCTGGGAAAGCTCTCTGAGAAGCCGAGAGAGCTTCATGAATTCAGAGTACATGTCCCCGAGGAAGACGGTGATCAACCTCATCACGTCCCTCCCTGCTTCAAAGCAACGCCAATGACTCAATTATAACATATATGCCCTGGACTTGTTCAAACACATGAAATTCAATTTCCAGTGGTCAGCACGTGTGGGACGGTGGAAGCACGTATGGTATAATATACAGCCTTTGAATGACTCAGTGAGTCGGACCAATTCGTTCAATCTGCAGTTGAATTGCTACCCACCCAAGTCTGGAGTGACTCGATCGAGGTATAGGATTGAGTCTGGGTCCACTTGGACAGTTGCATTCTTAAAACCATGATGCATGGTGCTAGTGTGTGTTGACCAGGACTGTTCCTATGGTGGGACTCCATGTGGATGGTCCATTTTGCAAGAAGAAAGTTAATTGGACTGTTGCAGCCATCTGATCAGTGTCCTTAAAAAGGGACGGTCAGCAAAAAAAATGTAAAGGTCCACATTCAACAGGCAAAGTTCTCAACAACAATTGGAGTACTGTAAGGGTTGTCCAGTGACTAGGATAATTTAGCCTACAGTCGACTCAAGTGATGTGGCCCATGCGGTAAAAATGAGATGGTAGAATTCATTTAATTTGGTCCGTTGGACTTGAACGACGGTTAATCATTTCCGTTTCCAGCTGTTCGTTTGATGAATGGATGGTGCATCCGATTTATGTAATTATGTGGTCAGCCCCACCTTTGATGGACCGCCCATGATTTGGATGGTATAGATCGGCATACTTGCATGCCACATAATCAGCAGGAAAATTCCAGTTGCTCATCTCATGAATGGTCGACACATAAATAACCACATAATGCGACATTTGCAACGAAAAAATAATACTAACAAAGGGTCGGTTAATTGGCATGTGGACAACAATAACTCTAGTCCTCAAGAATCAGGCCCACACAACGTAATGGGTCGCGAGTAGGACTGTTGATCCCGTCAGCTCTGTCATGGATGGATGATTATTAGAGCTGGGCATCGAGTCAAGTCCGACCAAGTTACGACTGACCCGACTGATTCAGTTTTGAAATAGGCTTGACCCACACTCGGCTGGACTCGCACCGAGAGTCTAGTATGCCTGAACTGATCCGAATCCAGGTCTAGCCTGGACTAATTCAGACCGAGTCCGACCAGGTAAAAAGTACTGAGTTGGTTCGAGTTGGCACCGCTTCGGATTGAGAGATGAGGGAGGGAGTGGAGAGGAGGAGGAGGAGGGTGGTGATGGTGGTCGGTGGCTGCCGAGCTTGGAAGAGGGGTGTGTGTGTGTGTGTGTGTGTGTGTGTGTGTGAGAGAGAGAGAGAGAGAGAGAGAGAGAGAGGGAGGTGGGTGGCGATGGTGGTGCCACGGTGGGTGGTTGCCGGGCTTGGAAGAGGAGGCGGATGAGAGAGGAAAGAAAGTCTGGGATCGGATCGAGTGTGGTTTGTGTGCGGCGTATAGGTTAGAGATACTTAAAAATTAGGATTATATATATATATATATATATATATATATATATATATATATATATATATATATATATATATATATATATATATATATACCCGAATCTGAGTCGAGTCGGTTTCGGATCAAGTCGAGTATAACCGGATCGAGTTTTGGGTCGAGTTACTAGGTAACTCAAACTCAACTCGGTTTAAGTTTGGATTGGGCGAAGCCTACTCAATTCGGACCGACTCACCCATTCAGATTGGATTGAGTTAAGACAAGTTGAGTTAGTCGAGTCCAGTCGTCCCTTGCCCAGCTCTACTTATGATGCAAAGCTATACTGAACAGAAGATCCTTTGCATTGAGGAAATAAACTGTTGGTTTTTCTCAGTTTTAAGGTTGGTTGGCAGACCAAGGCTGGGCCCACCTGATCATCCAATCAATCTTATTTACACTCCATGGTCCATCCAAGATGGACGGTGCTACTGAATTATGGCTCTGATCCTTGAACATTGTTCGGCATCTCCTATTATCTCTCTCATGGATAAGGATACAAGTTGGGTTGGGCTCGGCCCGGACCCATTTGGCCCAACTTGAACTTCTGGCTAGGCCCGCTGGGTTGAGTATCCAAAACCTCAAGTTAAATGGCATCCCACCCGAATGTTTCTCTCTCCGCCATATTTTACTAATGGGACCCTGTTTGAGTGATCCAAACCACTGATATGGCTCATGCACTAAAATCTCCCATATGGAAATTTCTTTAGTCCCAAAATAGGTGGCCCAATAAATAGACCGTTCATAAATATGCTATGGATGTATGAGATACCTCAGTTCCTTATTATATAATGCTTGGGCCGATTATTTTTATAGTATGTTTGAGATCTCAATTTGTAAAAGTAGGTCCATGGTTAATTAATCCAAATCGTTACGATGGACCAATTTAGGAATCTGGAGAGTCCACTAATGCTCTGAATTGGAGGACATGGATTGAATATTGACTCCATTGCTATTGGTCGGTGCAATGTGGGCCCCATCATGATGCGTGTGTTCTATCCACGTGGTCTATTCATTTTTTTCAGCTCATTTTAGGGTGTGAAACCAAAGAGGTAGATATAATTCTCAGGTTGACCACACTATAGGAAAACAGTGGTGATTGAATACTCGCCATTAAAAACTGCCTAGAGCCCATTGTAAATTGGAGGATTCGGATTGCATTCTGACTCCATTGCTACTGGGAAGTGTTATGTTGGGGCCCATCATGATGCATGTGTTCTGTACACGCTGTCCATCCTTTTTTCTTTTTCTTTTTTTTCCAATTCATTTTAAGATACGGAAAATAAATAAATAAAATAGAGACATCCAAATCTCAGGTGCAGGTGGTCCAAATCAAGGAAAACAGTGGTGATTGAATGCCCGCCGTTTAAAAAATTTTCTAGAGCATATTGTAATGCTTATATGCCACTAAACATATTGATTAACTCACGTATAATAGACAAAGGGAAAACACAAATACCAACTTTGTCCAGAACTTTTATGGCTCTGTTTACGCTCATTTTTAGCACTCCGCCGTGGACTAATAAAACATCCACATATGCTAGTACTATGGGACTAATATTGGCACAAATTCTACTTTTGCCTGAGATTTTTTTTCGTTTGATTTCCATTCAATGTTGCCATGTGGCCACGTTTATCGTATCGATAAATAAGGCAGCATACCTAGCAAGTCTTTTAGAACTTTGTTGAGAAAACAGATCTTATTATGTATCTGGTTATGACACCCTCAGTGAATGTCATCTCTCAGAGTCCTTTCAAAATGAGAAATCCTCCCGTTCGAAGACTTTCTAGCGTTTAAGAAAGTTCTGAATATAGAGAGATTGAACCAATATCCAAGCAAATTCGGCATCAATTTGGACCTAATTCAGGAGATATAGGCACGTCAGCTAGATCAGGTCCCAAGCTGTAACATTGATTGGAATCAAAAGAATGGGATAACCTGAGGACCTGATCCCATAGTTGTGGGCTGATTGGGATCAAGAGAATGGGAGAACTAAATCTGATCCATTTGATAATATATCAGTATCAGGTGTCAAATCCTCCCGGCATCCTAAACCATCATGGTTGTTTAACACCTCAAAAGTGAAAGAGCGAGAGGTGGGCCACCAAATGAGTGACTATTATCCAGGTCTAAGATCAACCCTTAAGATTTCCTTATCTTAGCTTGGTTGTCTTCATTAGAGGGACCTTGACGTTCCCAAGCCAAATCCATTTAGTGGGCCACAAAGATCTCCATAGCGGGATCAACTATAAGAAGAAGACTTGAGAAGCCAATAATTTTCAATTTATCTAAGAGATTCCCCTATTCAAAAAGTACGGAAGATCCATGATTGGTAAGGAGACCTAACGATTGTTTTACCACCTCAACAAACTATAGGAGTACATGAAGAAGAGCACGAGCCCCTACACCAAACACATGATCTATTTACTTTACATTTCTCTTTCTCAATTATCTTAGCGTAGCCTAACTTAGTTCTAACATAAATCACTACTGCCTAATATCTCTCATTATAATACTATAAGAGTAGATTAAATATCATTAACTTTAACTTGTAGGATCATGATCAACTAAGTTCTTATTTAACTAATTAAACCTATTCAGTCACATCATGTTGACCACCCGTCTTGATTCTCTGTTCCAATAGATGAATTGAGTATTTATCTTTCCTTTTTCGTTTATTCCTCTATTTGTTTGATATATCGTCGATTGTAAATGAACGTATATTCAAATGTTAATAAAATCAGTATTATTTAGGCTTCTTTTATTTACATGTGCATTCTTATTCTTTTAAGAAACATTGAAATAAAAGTATTGATAAAAGAAAAAAGTCATTGAATTCGTAGACTCACAAATTCACGTCATGGGGCTAATCACTACCATTTCACAAATCACCTTAATGCTAAACACAATGAGTGATTTAGAGGATAATTAATCTTTTATCTAGTATCTAATCTAACCATCTTGACGTAAGGGAACTTCCCAATACAGGAGAACACCAGTGGTCCAATGAGTCGTATGAACTTTGGTATGCCTGTGCATGATACTCGCGCGTTCAACGAGAGAACACCAGCAGTCCAATCAAAACTTAACTCGCATGGACCCATTATGCCCGTGCATCGTACCCATGCGCAAAAAATAGATATAGCCCTAACGACCTTGTTTGATTGAAGTGGCTCTTAAATATTTTGGGTGTTCAATCACCACCATTTCAGGTGCTGTGGCTCACCTGAGATTTAAATCCACCTCTCATCTAAATTAAGCTAGGAAAATAAATAGACGGCGTGAATAAAATGGACGCCGATTGCATCCTACCCCACCCATCTCTAGCCACGAACAGGTAATTCTATAGGTGGGCTCACCCTGATATATCTGCTTATCCGTATTAGAGTACAAAAATGAAGCAGATCCAGCGCTTAGGTGGACCACACCACAGATGACTTTTGCATTTAATGCAACCAAGCTTGTTACTTGGTGAGGTCCACTTGTGCGTTGGATCTGACTCGTTTTTTAATCATACTTTAAAATGATACTAGAAAAGGGATGGACGGCACGGGCAAACAGATACATCACGGTCGGCCTGCCCACTGAACTGCCAGTTCGTGGCTAGGGACAGGTGGGGACAGGACGCAATCCGTGTCCAAATAAAACACATAGATCGATCGTAGTGGGCCCACAGATCACCGACCAGTAGCCACATCGCTCGTGTAGAATGTAAACGGCTCGTCTTTTCTTTTTTAACCGGTAATTTGTTGTGCCAGCAATTGAGGTGCTAATATTTTTCCCATTGGGATGAGCATCTCCCAGTATGGTCCACCAAATCAACGGTTTGAATCACTGAAACATGGACCCACTGATACATTATGAAACCCAATGCTGTATTAACATTTGGGGGAAATGCCTCCCCATACTGCGACATGCTAGCCACCCATCTTAGGACCCCATTTTCAGTTGAATGTGGACCGTCGCTGTATTTATCTTCTCAACCGTTTATTTGTGTAGGAAATGGATTGGGTACTCTCCCTGCCACCAGCCCGGTGGCTGATGGTCGGTACTCTGTGGGCCCCACCATGATGTATGTGTTTCATCCATTTTTAAAGATCAATTTTGGGCTTGATCCGAAAAATGAGAAGGATATAAATCTCAGGTGGACCACACCACAGGAAAACAATGGTGATTGGATATCCAGCATTAAAATCCTCCTAAGGCCCACTGTACTGTTTATTTAACATCCAATCCGTTGATTAGGTCATACAGACTCGGATGAAACGAAAAAAAAAAAAAAAAAAAAAAAAAACAAAGATCAGCTTGATCCAAAACTTTTATGGCCCCAAAATTTTTTTGATGGTCGACGTTCATTCAACACTGTTTCCTGTAATGTGGTCCACTTGAGATTGGGATATAACTCATTTTGTCCTCTTACCATAAAATTATCTAGGAAAATAGATGGATGGTATAGATGAAACACATACATCATGGTGGGGCCCACAGAGCACCGACCATCAGCCATTGGCTGGTGGCAGTGGTAGTAGCCAATCCGTTTCCTTGAGTATGCCACAATTCAAAGGTTACGATTGTCTGGTCTTTTCAAAGAGATTTTCTGGGCACATGCCGTTAACGGTTTGTCTGAAATCATTTCATCCACGGAAGCAGATTCTCATCTTACAAAATTGCCAAAAGAAGAATCAATAACAAGCCTTCGCAGCGCTGGGGTTGGGTAAACAGGTACCTCTCTGTTACTATATTCTATTTGAGGTGCGTTTGGATGCTCCAACTGAATTGCAATAAATTCTATTCGATACCTAATAAAATTACTAAAATAAAGGTGGGATGAAATGGGTCTAACCCCACTTCTTCATTTCCACTTTATCGATTTGCAACACACCATAATTCAATCCAATTCAACATCCAAACACGTAATCAGTGAAGTCCCACCATTTTTGCACGCCAACTGTTCGATGAAATGCGTAAGCGTGTCTTAGAAGTTCTATGCAGCTCCATCCTCGCCCTACATGTGGCAAACATGTCATGCAATTGAGATTATTGGTCTGGTGGGCCACAACGTAGATGATTTGTGGCCAAAAAGTCATGGTGATCGAACAACCGCAACCGTCCATTTTGTTGTGAGTTTCACCTTTTATATGTGCACCATTGTTTCATCCGAACTGTCCCTTTTTAAGACACCAGTCACCTTGATTTTTGGATATGTCTCATCCATATGGTGTACCTCAAGTTTGCCAGTCTTGCTCACAGCATGCTAGTTTGCATGTATAATTAACATGTCTGCAAACTTCTTCCATGGAGCATCATGACATGCATGCATCATTGTAGAATACGTCATTGTGGATTATCGATCTTTTGTTCATTGGTAATGCTTGGCCTGCTTATTAGTTTGACAAGATGCTTGATCTAATTGTTTAAGAACTGAAATGTGATGCCTACTCATTGGATTAGAATTCTGTGCCACGTGTGTGAGATTTTGGCGGTTCATTAGGTGGCCCACTACATGTGTATGTACTATGGCCTAGAAATCAGGCTGGTCCATTCATATACAAGAATTGGTGAAATTAACGAGGGATGGGTTGTCCATTTCTACTTTTGTAGGTTCTGGATTATCTATTTATGAAGAACAAACTCGCTTGACGGCATAAAATCAGATAGGTGGCACCAATATCTAAGGGAAATGCATGACTAAAAGGAATTGACCATGTTTGGCATTTGATGTATAAGTGTGGTCCATCTAACAACCAGACCAGCCTGATTTTCAGGTCACGGCATATACACTGTTTGGTTGATATCATGAATGACCTGAATCTCATGCATGCATGCCACAACACGTTAGGAGTGCGTAGTTGGGCTCCTTCAAGAGATACACAAGTTCCTTAGCTAATCAATATTTTAACTACATAAGGTAGTTGGCTTTTTTTCTCTTTACTTGTCATTTCCATTTTATCTTGTACTTTTCTAATATATTTTTCTACACTCATGCGCTCCAGCATTCTTACACTTTGCAACTAGAACCTTTGCATTGCAGAGGTTTGTTGCTAGTCTCATATGATTCATACTAAAAAATAATGCAAACAGAATGCTGACATGATTCACAGCACATCTGTTCAAGATGCGGGCCATTCATTCAGTGGGACGTGCCTTGAACATGCCATCTCCAAAATCAGGATGGTACATTCATCAAGTGGGACACTCTTTCATAGTGTAAATGGAGGGTCTGCATTCAACGCATACTTATGGCTAACCTCTAGGCATGGACCAGCCTATTTTGGTACATGAAGTGGGACACATGTTCATGTTGGGTCTTGCTTGATGAATGATCCATATCTCATGCATGTGTGCCATGTTGGTACTTGCACCCCCATTTGTCATAGCATTTATCTTTTCTTTAAGCGCACACAGATGGTAGACTCGACTGTACAAATGACCAGGCCCAAAAGAAAATTGCTATTTGTGGCCATAGAAGCAGATGCACTAATCATGCACCCCAAACATGCCATCATGGAGCAAGTGTTTGAGATCCGTTGTGTTTGTCCAACAGGTGCCCAAACCAGGCCGGCTCACTTATCAAGCAGGCCATGCATATACATTGAATGTGGACCATTGGCAGCCAGATCTCTCACACGTATTGTCCGTGCACAACATCCACTGCATAGCATTCTTGATGAATGACTCACCATATCAATCATATGCATATCACACTGTCATGCCTTGTGCACGTCTGTTTGTCATCATGCGTTGCTGGAACGTCCACACACTTTGCTAGGTCATTGCTTGTGTTAGAACTTGCCTCCAAAGAACAAATTCTAAGAAGAACCAGAGTTCCAGATTCGATATGAGACGATACAACATTTCTTCATTCATTCTATCTAGTATATGTGTGTGTGCACGTGTGGGAAAAAAAAAAAAACTCTCAAGTGGATGGGTTGATTTCTTGATGAATTGTGAGATGCTTGATTCTCAAGAAAGCTCTGTAAATATTATGCAGTTGACCCTGAAGTGAGAAGGTTTTGGTTCGTCTCAAGAAGAAGAAGAGTTGGATGCTGAGGTTTGGCATGTTATGAGAATTTCTCCTTTAACTTCATTCATTCATTCAATGCCGATGGGAAGGATGTGGAACAGACAGTTACAGCTACTTCTGCTCAAATACCCAACACCGATAGCAAGAATGACAACAATGGCAGCTCTACGTATTCTACGTCCCTTTCGCCATTTCTCATCAACCCCCATCGAAGCCGGAGTTGACGACTCCAAAACTTCTCTTCCAAAAGCAACAGCGGATGTTGGTTCTGTGGTAGAAATGTTGCAGCTCCATAACAAGGAAGATGGTGAGTGGAACAGCGAGGAATTGCAGTCTCTCCTCTCTTCGGCTCCTTTCACCCCTTCTCATCTTCTCCAAATTATCCGTGGCTTGGGCGACAGCAAAATCGGCCTCCGCTTCTTCGAGTGGACCCGTAATCAGCCCTTGTTGTTGTCATTGGAGCAAGGAGAAGCCATCCATGGTCCCTCTGCCTATTGGGCCATGTTTGAGCTTGCTAGCAGAGAGCATCCAAACCCCCACCTTAGAATGCTAGAGCTTCTGCAAAAATCAAGGGAACAAGGCTTCTCCCTCACCACGGACTCTGCTTCTCTTCTCATTCATTGCTTTGGGAGGGCTGGGTTGGCCTCTGAATGTGTCCAAGTCTTCGAGGAGATCAAACCATCCCTTCGTAAGACCCGCCTCTATAACAACCTCCTTGACGTCCTCTTCAAATTGGAATGCACGGACAAAGCACTCACCCTTGCTTCCGACATGCTCCGCCCTGATTCGAAATGCCGGCCCAATCATGTCACTGGCTCTATCATCTTCTCCACTCTCTTAAAGAGAATCCCCCACAAGGTTGCCGAAGAAGATGTCGTCAACCTGGTTCTTGAGATGGGGAAGCACAAGGTTTTTCCAGATGCTTTCCAATTCACGCAATGGGTCACCCGGCTCTGCAGGAGTGGCAATTCAGGCAAGGCCTGGGATGTTCTACATGCCATGGAGAAAATGGGTGGGCCCGTTGAGACCCCCTCCTTCAATGCTCTCCTGACTGGCCTTGGCAGAGACAAGGATTTCAAGAGGATGAATCTGCTGCTTGCTGAGATGAAGGACATGTGCATCCAACCCAATGTTGTGACTTTCAGCATCCTCATTAATCATCTTTGCAAGTCCCGACAGGTCGATGAGGCGTTGCAGGTGTTGGACAAAATGACAAGGGGAGGGGAACCACAGCCAAATTCTGCAACTGCTCTGCCTGATATCATCACATTCAACACTATTATTGACGGACTCTGCAAGGTCGGAAGACAAGAAGAAGGCCTGGCTTTGGTGGATAGGATGAGAACGGAGTATGGATGTTCTCCCAATACCGTTACTTACAACTGCTTGATCGACGGGTTCTGCAAAGCAGGTGCGATTGAGAAATCACAAGAGCTGTTCAGTCAGATGATGGAAGATGGGGTCCCCCCGAATGTGGTCACATTGAACACGATCGTGAATGGAATGTGCAAGCATGGGAGGATCAGCACTGCTCTCGAGTTCTTCAGTGACATGTGCAATAAAGGCCTGAAAGGCAATGCTGTTACGTACAGCACCCTAATCGACGCTTTTCTTCATGCGAACAATGTCAACAAAGCAGTGGAGTTGTTTGAGGAAATGGTGAGAGGTGGTTTGTCTCCAGATTCCATCACATACTTCACTTTGATCTCTGGCCTGAGCCAGGCTGGGCGACTGGAAGAGGCGTGCTCCGTTGCATCGTCGATGCAAGAAGCCGGATTCCACCTTGATGTGATCAGCTACAACAATCTGATCAGTGGGTTGTGCAGGAAGAATAGACTCAACAAGGCTCATGAGATGCTCGAGGAAATGGAGCGGGTAGGCATCAAGCCGGATGTGGCCACATTCAACACACTCATTGCTGCCTTAAGCAAGGGTGGTCATTTTTCAACCGCTCATCAAGTCATGGGCAAGATGGTCGAAGATGGCTGCAAACCTTCTGTGGTCACATACGGTGCTTTGATCCATGGATACTGCAAGGCCAGCAATCTCAATGAAGCCTTGAAGATTTTCAGGGCCATGGGTGCAGCTGGGGTCCAACCAAACGTCGTGATATATACCATGCTGATCGATTTTCTTTGTAAGGCGGGCGAGCGTGATGCAGCCCTTTTGCTGATGGATGAGATGAGAGCGGAAGGGGTACTTCCAAGCGTGGCCACATACAATGCCATGTTCAAAGGCCTACAGGACCAGAATCTGTTGGAAAAGGCATTTGAGCTGATGGATCAGATGACGGAACAGTGCTGCAATCCCGATTATATAACTATGGAGATCCTTACAGAGTGGCTTTCTGCAGTCGGTGAGACGTCGAGGTTGAGACAGTTTGTGCATGGGAGTGTGGTTTCGGTCTGAGTACGCTGTTAGTCAAGATTTTTGAATGTCTAGGGCATCCTTCATGGATAATGCCTGCAGTATGAGTTTGTTCCTTCCCTCGGCGCAGAATGATGCAGGATGTGCTTGGAGTCGATGAGTCTAGCCTGTGCGCAATTGCATGGTTGTCAACAACCTGGACCTTCCATCTGGTGGGGCCCACTGGGCGGACCAGATAAATCACTCTTAAGCACAGTTGTCACTGTCCAATCTGAGCGTTGGTTCAAACTATCCAGATTCACAAGGAAAAGCCAAGTGTGATTTTTCTACTTTAGGACTCTAACAGGATGGCCCATTAGATGGACAGTTGATTCAACAACTGCATATCTAGGTGTGAACAGTTCATTAACAATGGCTCCAGATGCAATTTTAGGTTTTTGCTTGCAGTCCCATAAGAGCCCTTAAAGCACTATCAGTGGGTTTTTCTTTCAAATAGAAACTGGAATTGCAATTTCGAAAGTGAGTAAGATTCTCATTTTGTCAACTAATTCATCATCATCATCATTTAAGCCTTATCCCAATTAAGTTGGGTTGGCTACATGAATCTTTGTCCACCATTCCAGCATATCATTTTGGGCATTTCCCTTTCCCTTTTAAAATCTTCAACTTGTCCCAACTCACCCTTAACCGTTGCAGTTCTTTGTTGCACATGACCAAACCATCTAAGTCCACATCTTATTATCTATTGATGTTATTCCTAATTATTCCATTCATATTTAATTGTATCCTTGTCTTGCAACTTATCCTTCTCAATGTCCTCATTCATCGTCACTCATTCTATGAATATATTGTTTCTTAACTGCCTAACATTCCTCATGAAACATAACTGCTTTTATAGCTATCCTATAAAAATTTCCTTTCAGTTTGAGTGGTAAACAATGATTAGATAAAACTTCAGAGACACGGAGGCATATCTCCATTCCTTCCACCTAGCTTGAATTCTATGAACAACTTCCTTATCAATCTCTCCACTCATGAAATATTGACCCAATGTATCGAAAGTAGTCATTTTGGAAAACTTCTTGATTTGTAATCTTAACTAATTCCTCATTTTTATTTCATATGCTTTTTTTTTCTTTTTTTTTAAAATTTTTAGTTTGACTAATTTTAAATCCTTTAAATTCTAAAGCACCTTCCATTAATCTAGCTTTGTATATATATCTTCTCTCATCTTGCTAATCAAAATTACGCCATCAGCAAACAACATGGACTAGTGAATCTCCTATTACAGATGCCATGTCTATTGGCTCAATACCATCCCTTGGTAGAAGCCTATAGTAATTGTAAACTTGTCTCTTCATTAGTGGTTTTTACATTTGTTACCATTCCCTTGTGGGTATTCTTATCATAGCAATATATCTTTAATCATCTTAATGTTGTCAACTAATTAAGATCATTAATTCTACTTCGACTGAAGCATAGAAAATCTAACATGGGCCCACATCATGGATGGCGGATATGCCATCTTCAATAGAATCAATTTGGACTAGCAATTTTCTTGGGTAGGCCGATTAGCGGGAAGTTCCTTAGCTGGGATGCTATGTGGGGCCACCATGATGTTTCTGAAAAATCCACCCCGTCCATCTAATTTTTCAGATTGTTTTAGGGCAAGACACCAAAAATCAGGTGGACCCAAAACTCAAGGTGACCACATGATAAGGAAAACTGGAGAAAGAGTTTTCTACAGTTGAAACCTTCCTGAGCTCCGTCTCGATGTTTATATGCCATCCAAACTGTTTGTAAGTTCATTCCCAGTGGGATGAAGTAAAAGCACAAGAGTAGTAGCCTTAGACTAAACTTTTATGGCCACAGAAATGTTTAAACGGTTGTCCTGTTTCCTCTCCTGCAGCCCACTTGAGTTTTGGATATATCTGATTTTTGTCTCATGTCGTGAAATGATCTAAAAAAAAAACGAATGGACGGGGTGGATTTGTCGGAAACATCATTAGACCCCACGTGGCACCCAGCGCTGGAACTTCTTCACAGGAAATCCGCTTTCTTTTCTTGGCTATTGATAATCCAATGAGCCGATCGCAGGATTGATGATTTGACCATTTTGAATGCGATCGATGTTCCCGAACAGAACTCTGATATCTGCCTTATTCGCCACGCGCACCAAGATCTAGACCATTTATCTATTGCGTCGTGCCCTGGATGTGCCATGCCCGAAAATTATTATGGTCAAATGAGCCTGGCAACCGATCGGAGTGGTTTTGGATGCTGATTGGATGGAATTTGTTTCTAACCGTTCGTTTCTAATCATCAGAAATTATCAAAACAGTGGGTAGGATCATCCAATTGGTTTGATTTTTTGGGAACCACGGATCCATGCCACGGTCAGTTGATTAAGAGAATGAATGATCCAGATCCACAGACCATAACACGTGTGGCATATCCACGCATATAGAATTCGCTGATGACTAATATGTACCACAGGAGCACCGGATGCTCCCAACGATAAGTACGCAGAATATGAGAAAATTTTGATGCACTGGTACAGCGTGATGGATGATACGCAGGCACTTGAAAATTACTTAAAAATTGCATGCACGCTGTTAATCCCTGTTGTGGCCAATTCTTGAAGATTGTACAATAGTACAAACTGGAGTCCATCGGGACGCCACGGCATCTATTAAGCGGCTTATTTAAGAAGATGGTGTAAAAAGTGGTTACTAATAGATGGCAGGAGTAAAAACACGTAAAGCCAAGTAGTTTGAAGTTTTAGATTCCATTGACTCCGAATCCCTTTTCTTGTGTTGGATTGAAATTTAGAGTTTGGTTCTTCAAACTTGCTAAGACCTTTCGTGGGCCTCCGACGGGAGAATACGTGTAAAGTCCTTGTGTAGGATCTACTGACTTGTGTAAGCATTGCCTTGTGTATGCATTGTGAGTTGTATTGTGTAGGCACATAGGGTTGTCTTGTATAGGCACCTTAGTTAACCTTGCGTAGGTTATAAAGGTTTATGGTTAACCTGATTTAAAACCATTGGATAGTGAAATCCGGTATACTCATAAGGATGAGTGCATCAACCAAGAGTGGAGTAGGCACATAGTCAAACAACTATATATCATTGTATTTGTGATGCATGCTTTTGTTAATGTTGTATTGATTCATGATATGATTAATTTCTGCATACTAAATGTTTGATGCATTGCTACATTTGTATATTTCACTATCCTATCTTTTAATTATACTTGATTGATAATTAATCCTGCTTACTAGTGGTTAGAAGTTAATATTTGTTTTAAGTAGGACAAACATTTTTGAAAAGTCCTATTCACCCCCCTCTAGAACACTTGAGCATATTTTCATACTTCACTAATAGTGGTTTGCCGCAATTTCAATTAATATTAAAGCGGTTTCCTCTTGAAGGGTTTAACAACCTAGAGGGAGATCCTTTCTGAAGTTGGAACTATGACCAAGGGAAGGGGAACATTAGTCTCTCAACCTCCTAGCTTTAATGGTTCAAACTATGCATACTGAAAAGCTAAGATGAACATATTTTTGCAATCCTTGGATCATGATGTGTGGGATATTGTTGAGACTGGATATGAGCCACCAATGGAACAAGTGGTACTTGATAATGACACTACTATCTCTCGACTAAAACAAAATGCATTTTGGACTGATTATGAAAAGCGAAGGAAAACATGTGATGCTAAAGCCACAAATGCAATTTACTGTGTTGTTTCACAAGAAGAATTCAAACGTATATGTATGTGTGAAACATCTAAACTAGTATGGGATTTATTGGAAACCACCCATGAAGGAACAAGCACTGTAAAATGCTCTAAGCTGCAGCTCCTAATAGTTCAATTTAAAAACATAACGATGGAAGAACATGAGACCTTTATGAAGTTTTACACAAAATTGAATGACATATGTAACTCCATGTAGGGACTTGGAGAGAGGGTTTCGGTACCTAAAATCCGTAGGAAAATCTTGAGATCCCTATCGAAATGCTTCAATTCTAAAGTCACCACCATAAAAGAGTGTAGAAACATTGATGAATTAAAAGTAGAAGAACTCATAGGTTCCCTACAAACTTTTGAGTTACACTTTAAAACTCCCACAAAATCCAAACATAATATCCTCAAAACCTCCAAAAATAAAATTGAATCTGAGGATGATAGTGAGGAGGATGATGGAGATGAGGAGGTGGCCCTTTTGGCCAAGTGGTTCAAAAAATTCTTCAACAAGAACTACGGAAGGACATTTAACAACAAGGGGAAACAATTGGACCATAAGTTTCAAATAGGCAAATCATTCAAAAAGTCCAAAGAGCCCCAATGTTACAATTGCTGAAAATATGGTCATCTATCTACTAAATGTCTCACAAAGAAATCAAAAGGAAAGGCTATGGCAGCCACATGGGACGACACCGAAGACTTCGTTTCAGAAACAAGTGAGTCTGAAAGTGATGGAGACCAAAAATCTCTGAAATTTCTTATGGCCTCCACCACTACAGTCATCCCGAATCTAGGAAACAATAAGGGGATAGATGAGCAACAAACTGAAAAGGCCTCCTCAGATAAAGAAGATGAAGAAGAAAAAGCTAGCATTCATGATGCATATGACCAGTTGTACACTCACAGTTTGAGCATCCTTAGAAAGCTTGGGCAAGCCAACAATAAGAACAAACAGCTACAAACTGACTTAGAAGAAGCATTAGCTATAAATACAAAATTAGCTGATAGCCTGCAAGAGTACTATGTTGATAATGCCAAGCTTGAAATGGAAATTGCTGATGATGGCTTCAAGATTGAGGAATTAATTAAAAAGATTGAATATCTAGAAATAAAAATTGAAAAACCAAAATATGAAAATACAAAAGTGAAACTAGATGTTGAAAAATCCAAACATATAGCTGAACTTAGTCGTATGTTTTCCTAAAGTGACGAGAAACTAGAGAAACTCTTAGGCATGGGTAAAAATTCTAGGGATAAGAAAGATTTAGGCTATGAAATTTGCAAATCTAGCCATTCTCTCACACCGCCTATGATTAAGAAAACAATAGCATCAGGCAGCAAAACAAAAGCCTACCCTATTTACCATTCTTGCGGAGACATGGGGCATTATACATTTGAATGTGTTACACTTAGACAACCCCATTCCACTTTCGGATCAAGCTATATTGCTAAATTCAAACCAATTGGAAGAATGATGCAGAAATCAAAGAGTCCTCCCATGAAAGCTCCAATTGAGAGGAGGAAATGTTCAACTCCTACAGTGACAAAAATGATGGAGGAGTTGCTGAAACAAGTAACACAACCGAATTAGAAAACTAAAGAAATAATGAATCAGGCGAATCTAGATCAGTTGCCTCAAAAATACAAAGCAACCATGAACAACCAGCCAAAGGGAGAAATAAAAAAGAATACCACTTCTCTAAAGAAGGTTGTCACCAAATAGGTAGTAAAGAATAGAACTAACTGCCTTGTGATTCACACCGCACTCAAAGCAAGCAGTAGTTCGAAACGGTATCTTGATAGCAGTTGCTCTAAGCGCATGACTGGTGACTGGACCCACTTTTGCCTTTACACCGAATTTGATGGTAAGTCGGTTACTTTTGGAGATGGGAGCACCGCCAAGATTGTTGGACGTGGGACAATAGTTGGGCCTGCATTGCCCAAAATTGAGGATGTTCTTTATGTTGAGGGACTGAAACACAATCTCTTAAGTGTTTTCCAAATTTGTGACAAAGAACACTCAATCACCTTCTCCAAAGATGTGTGCGAGATCTTAGACCACATAGATAAATTGATTATGAAAGGTCTCCACGCAAGTGATAACTGCTATGTGATAGAAAGTAGTAGAGAAAATACCCCATCCACAAGATGTCACATGGCCTGAGATAATAAGTCTGAATTGTGGCACCAAAGACTCGAGCATGTACATTACCGAAACTTGTCTCATCCTAGCTTAAAAAATCTAGTGAGAGTTGTTCCTAAAATTGGGAAGAAAGAGAGTTGTGTGTGGTGATTTTCTTAAAGGAAAACAGATAAAAGTTGGACACAAGAAGACAACCACCATAGTAACTTCGAAACCTCTTGATTTCTTACATATGGATTTGGTAGGTCCAACCAGAGTTAAGAGCCATGGGGGCAAGAGATATTTTTTGGTAGTGGTAGATGATTACTCTAGATTCACTTGGGTCGCATTTCTTAGGGAGAAATTTGATGCATTTGAAGATTTCAAGAAACTCTTTAAGCGACTACAAAACGAAAAAGGATATTATATCAATAAAATTAGGAGTGATCATGGGGGAGAGTTTGAAAATGACCGATTCCAAAGGTACTATGATGAAAATGGAATCCAGCATAAATTTTCAGCTCTAAAGACTTCGCAACAAAATGGAGTTGAAAGAAAGAATAAGGTGTTGCAATAGATGGGCTCGGTAATGTTAAACAGTTAAAACATGACAAAAAGTTTTGAAGCCGAAGCCATCAACACCACTTGCTATATAATTAACTGAGTATACCTTAGAGCAGGTTTGAATAAAACTCTTTATGAACTTTGGTGTAGAAAACAACCTAGTATGAAATATTTCTGTCTTTGGCAGAAAATGTTATATTCTTAGAGACCAGGAACAATTAGGTAAATTGGACTCTAAGAGTGATGATGGTATATTTTTAGGATACTTTTTAAACAGTCGTGCTTATAGAGTCTATAATTTAAGGACCCTTACAATACAAGAAACAATCAATGTGGTTGTCGATGACCAACCACATGACAAAAATGGTCTTACCATTGATATGGAACATGATGTGGAACCATGCATTATAGGTAAACTAGATAACAATTCCACTCCTCCACTTGAGTCTCGGTTGTTGGGTAACATACCAGTTATCAATGATCATCTCCTCAATCAAATCACTAGAGATCCTAAAGCCGGTGTAAAAACTCAACAACATCTTGAGACCACATTTAGTCATCTTTGCTTCACCTCTGAAATTGAGCCAAAAAATGTTGCAGAAGCGCTCAAGGATGAATATTGGATTGCAACAATGTAAGATGAGCTGCAACAATTTGAAAGAAATGAGGTGTGGGCAGTTAGTTCTCAGACCACAAGACACAAATATCATCGGAACAAAATGGATCTTTAAGAACTAGTCCAATGAATTTGGGAACATAGTGAGGAACAAGGCAAGACTCGTTGCGCAAGGTTACTCACAAATTGAGGGCATTGATTTTGATGAAGCATTTGCCCCGGTAGCGCATCTTGAGTCTATAAGAATATTCATGTCCATGTGCATTACAATTCAAATTGTTTCAAATGGCCGTGAAGAGCGCCTTCCTCAATGGTGTACTTGAGGAAGAAGTGTGCGTTGAGCAACCTAAGGAAGAAGTGTACTTGAGGAAGAATGAGTTTTCTACAGTTGAAACCTTCTTGAGTTCCATCTCGATGTTTATATTGTCAAAGTACCATGGAAACCAGAATAATACCAAGGAAACTTTGGAAAAACTTGTCTTTCATTCATTTTCGTCTGAAACCCTATACAAGAAAAATAGATAATATCTTGTAAAAGAACGAAGAATGATCCCTAATATTAAACCTATATACACGGTAATATATATCTGCTACAGCTAGAGAAGTCCTAAATTGTATAACTTCCTAAATGGTATACATTAACAAATTGCCAAACATGCCTAAAGTGTATACGTTAACATCCCCCCTCAAATTGATGCTCGGTAAGTCAACCAACAACAATTTGCCAACAAGAAATTGATGCCGCTGTCGAGTCATGGCTTTGGTAAAGACATCAGCTACTTGGAGATCAGAAGAAATGTAAGGAAGAGATATCACCCGATTTTCCAAGGTATCGCGAATAGAATGACAATCAACCTCAATGTGTTTGGTGCGTTCATGGAAGACGGGATTGGTGGCAATCTGAATAGCGCTAGTGTTATCAGCATGAAGAGGTGTAGAAGTAGTTTGACGAAATTCAAGCTCCATAAGAAGACCACGTAGCCATACAATTTCAGAACAAGCAGCAGACATGGCACGATACTCTGCCTCAGTAGAGGATTTAGAAACACGATCTTGTTTCTTACATTTCCAAGAAATTAAGGCATCGCCTAAAAACATACACCAACCCGTAGTAGAGCGACGTGTATCCGGACACCCAGCCCAATCAGCATCACTATAGGCAACAAGTTGAAGAGATGAGCCGGTAGGAAAGAACAACCCACGAGTGGGTGAACCGCGAAGATAACGGATGATGCGTCGAACTGCAGCAAGATGGAGATGCCGAGGAGAAGACATAAATTGACTGACTTGATGAACAGCATAGGAGATATCAGGTCGAGTAGTGGTCAAGTAGATAAGACTCCCAACTAGTCTCCGATAGAGAGTAGGATCATCCAGAATGTCCCCTTCATCTTTCCTGTATTTAACATTTACCTCCATAGGAGTATCAACAGAAGAAGTGTCCTCCAAACCAGCCAAGGTGATAAGATCTTGAATATACTTATGCTGATTCAAGAAAATACCATTGGCCCGATGATGAACTTCCAATCCTAAGAAGTATGTGAGCTGGCCAAGATCTTTCATATGGAAAGTGGCATGCAACAGCTGCTGAAGTTTAGTAATCAAACCACAGTCAGTGCCAGTAATGATAATATCATCCACATAAACCAAGAGAATGACTATACCCGCAGATTTGTGGAAGAAGAGAGAAGAATCATACTGACTTTGTGTAAACCGAAGGAAATAAGTGTCTGCATGAAACTTCTCAAACCAAGCTCTCGGCGCTGTTTGAGCCCATACATACAGAGAACGCTGAGCTTACAAACCTCATGAGGAGAAGAAGTAGTCATACCGAGAGGAAGCTTCATGTAAATAACTTACGGAGATCACCATGAAGAAAGGCATTCTTCACATCCATCTGATGCGAGTTGCCACGACTGTGAAGCGGCAATAGCTAAGATGGTTCGAACCGTGGTCATTTTGGCAACAGGAGCAAATGTCTCCTCATAATCGATCCCATATTCCTGCTTGTTACCCAGAGCTACGAGGCGAGCTTTGTACCGGTCCAAAGAGTCACGAACTTGGCTTTGATACCATGTCAAAGTACCATGGAAACCAGAATAATACCAAGGAAACTTTGGAAAAACTTGTCTTTCATTCATTTTCGTCTGAAACCCTATACAAGAAAAATAGATAATATCTTTGTACGGGAACGATGAGATCCTAATATTCACCTATATACACGGTAATATATATACATGCATGACTAGAGAAGTCCTAAATTGTATAACTTCCTAAATGGTATACATTAACAAATTGCCAAACATGCCTAAAGTGTATACGTTAACATATATGCCATCCAAACTGTTTGTAAGTTCATTCCCAGTGGGATGAAGTAAAAGTACAAGACTAGTAGCCTTGTACTAAACTTTTATGGCCATATAAATGTTTAAATGGTTGTCACTAAATCTCTACTATTTCCTCTCCTGCAGCCCACTTGAGTTTTGGATATATCTGATTTTTGTCTCATGTCCTAAAATGATCTTAAAAAATGGATGGACAGGGTGGCTTTTTCAGAAACATCATTGGACTCCACGTGGCACCCAACGCTGGAACTTCTTCATAGGAAATCTACATCCTTTTCTTGGCTATTGATAATCCAATGAGCCCATCGCATGATTGATGATTTGACCTTTTTGAATGCGATCGATGTTCCCCAACAGAACTATGATATCTGCCTTATTTGCCACGCGCACTAAGATCTGGACCATTTATCTATTACGTCGTGCCCTCGATGGGCCATGCTCGAAAATTATTAGGCTCAAATGAACCTGGCAACCGATTGGAGTGGTTTTGGATGTTGACTGGATGGAATTTGTTTCTAACCGTTCGTTTCTAATCATCAGAAATTATCAAAATCGTAGGTAGGATCATCCAATTGGTTTAATTCTTTGGGAACCACGGATCCATGCCACAGTCAGTTGATTAAGTGAATGAATGATCCAGATCCATGGACCATAACACGTGTGGCATATCCACGCATATAGAATGCGTTGATGACTAATTTGTACCATAGGAGCACCGGATGCTCCCAATGATAAGTACATAACATAAGAGAAAATTTTGATGCTCTGGTATAGGGTGATGGATGATATGTAGGCACTTGAAAATTACTTAAAAATTGCATGCACATTGTTTATCCCTGTAGTCCCCAATTCTTGCGGGAGCTAATAAGGGCTGATTACACTTTAATTTGGATAGATTTGAGAGGTGTAGTTGGAGATTTGTGAGGATATACGAAGAGGATTCTACAATAGTATAGCTGGAGTGCATCGAGACGTCACGTCATATATTAAGCGGCCAATTGAAGAAGATCATGTAGAAAGTGGTTACTGTATAGATGGCCGGAGTAGAAACAAAGAAAGCATGTAGTACAAGCAGTTATAGTAACCATGAGAACGTGGGAAGCATCTAGATGGCCGGGGTAATGCTATAAATAGTCGAGGCATTGAGTAGGGAAATTGTCTCATACCAACCCAATCAAACCTGAAAAATTCTTCAATTATCCTTTCAATTACCTGTCATTTACATTACTTAGTGTAATTACTTTACCTTTTCTGCAAGTCAATTACATTTCTTAGTGTAATCCTTTACTTTTTGTCTGTTGTTTACATTTTATATTGTAATTCGTAGCGTTAACAAAGTAGTTGGTAATCTTAGCTGTAATTTGGGTCTACGCTCATACACTGCAGTTAGTTCTTGATGTAGAGTGGGTCGCGGACAGTTTCATGGCCAAGATGGATCAGAAAAGGCCTGGTCGACGACAGAAGTGATCCAGACCGTGGACCTTAGATCAGGCGTATCTCGCAATCCGGAATGAGTTAGCTGATATAAAATATATGATTTTAGGGTAGAACGATCTACTTTAACCAACCAACCTTGCTATGCTGGGTTGCGACACCCGGAATTGCGAAAAACCCCTGGATCGACGGTCGTTTTTCTGTTTTAATTTCATTTTTACTATAAATAGTAAGTTTTAGTTTGGTTATAACTCTTTATCCGCCGGGCTTTAGGAGTCGCGCCCAATGTGAAAAGAGCTTAGAATAATTAGGAGAACGGTTTGGTGAAGCCAAATAGGACACTTACTATTTTTAGCCGAAAACCTTGCGCACTAGTAGATATCACGACCGTCTATAAATAGTAAGTTTACTATTTATAGTAAGTCGCGAATTCTAGGAGTTTTAGTTGTAGTTTGATTCTGATTTCTTTCCCATTGCTTGGTACCCCTATTTAAAGGGTTGTGAACTCGTTTTTAGTCAACAATTAATCAATTTTGAATTTCTTAGAATTTATTTCTATTTTCTGCTTTCTTTCCTCATGGATTCGAGAAGTCTCTGTGAGGAGTCCAGAGAAGCTCCGTGGATTCGGAGTAGTTATCCTCATCACGTCCATCCCTGTGTCAGTTCTCCATCTGGGAAGGTGTTCTGTAACTACTTTTCGCAACTGATTATTAGTATTCCTTTCATGTTTCTCTTTTATCTGTTTTGAAAAGTCCTTTCATATGGAAGGCAAATGTGTAACCCATCATCAGAAGACAAACCCTACCCTCTGAACATCACCTGATCCTATTTATATACTAAGCGAGTGGTTAAATAGGGATCGATCTCGATCATATACTATGTATTTGCCTATCTTGACAGTCATAATTGTTCGGTTTGAATTGAGCCACAAATTCAATTGTGGCACGCCCACACTAATCACGTGACCAAATTGGGAAAACGAACAAACCATTAGCACAGTTTGGAATGTCCGATGGAACCCTGTCTCTAATTTATTGGCGCAATGTTGCCAATCATAATTATGAATAGAATGAGTAATCGAATTACTGGGGTCGAACCTTCCACACCAACCGCACCACCTTCGACCGAGGCAAGCGGCCCCCAAAGTTTTAAATTTGAATAGTCTAACACTCAGTACCCTTATTTGTTAATATACGTGAACGTTGAGTCCTTGAGTCAAGTGAACCCCATATGAAGACTATAAGACCAAAGACTCACCAAGTTAAAGAAGTTCGAGTGCACTATACAGGTATATTAAGCTTCACTTCCCAACCAAACCCTATTGGGTAAAAGACCCACTTTAAATAAGTCTAAACTTGCCCAAAACCATGTTTGTAAAACCCTTAGTAAGCTTATATTAGAGTTAGTTTAAAGTTTGTGGAGATGAAAGCAAAATTGGTAAATTCATGTTCTATTTATTGCAATCAAAACTGCAATCGAGCAGCTTCAATGGCATCGAAATAGAGGCATAACAGTCCAGCAACTAAACTGTGAAAATCCTGGATATGTTCGATAGAATTGAAGGAAGTTCGATGACATCGAAACTTAAATTCCGATGGCATCGAATCCACTTTGATGACATCGATCTAAGGTCATTTTTCTCCAGCAAGTTTTGAAAACTCTAAGTATACTTGATACAATCAAACCCATTTCAATGGATTGAAGTAAGTTATCAATGGCTTCAAACACGATTCGATGTCATCAAAAATGGGACTAGCTTGTCTAATAAGCTTTTAAGGAAAATCATATATTCTTGATAGCATCCAAAGCCATTTGATAACATCGAAATTCAAATTTCGATAGCATCGAAAGGCTTTTCGATTGCATCGAAATATGGATAAAACAGTCCAGTGAGGTTTCATAGGAAAATCTATTTATTCTCGATGTAATCAAAATGACTTCGATGACATCGAGATTTAAATCTCAATGGCATCGAAATAGAGCTCAATGTATCCAGCAACCAGAGTATATTTTTAAAGGAAAATCCTAATGGCATCGAGCCATCTCTCGATGACATCGAAGGGCCCTTTGATGGCATCAGACATAATCTATTCTGCACTTATTTAAAAACCTTAGTGCAGGAAGTCAATGGCATCAAAGGAAACTTCGATGGCATCGACAACAATAGATTTATACCCTTCTTTTACCATTGGGATTTGACTTTATATACCACTTGGGTTGTTTCTTGGCTTTGAGAGCGAGCATTGAAGAGAGCTTTGAAATAGTGGTTATCAGAGTTAATACCCTTACTCTCAAGCCCTCTTCCCCATAAGAGTTCATCGTTCAATCCATGGCTTAAAGGCATTTATTATTACATTCATATCCTAGATTGAACAATGAACTCTGACCTTCATTGATTCTCTAACAACACTCTTTAATGGCAAATCATTGTGCTGGGATCATTGAATGCTTAGCATTTGGGAATCTTCTCTAGCTTTTATAGACCTATCATAAACTAGAGTAGATCGAACTAAACCATAATCTAACAACCGCTGTACCTCGATTGGATCATCTACAAGCGGTTGTGGTTCAAGGGAGCTAAAGACTCTTCATCACAAGAAAGATCTTCAACAACATGTGCTGAAATAAGGCTCACTCACTTACAAGTAAGTTTTAGAGTCCGTTGAGTCTAAAGCCATTTCCTTGTGTCGCATTGGGATTCAGAGTTTGATTCTTCAAACTCACTAAAACCTTTCATAGGCCTCCGATGGGAGAATACATGTAGAGTCTTTGTGTAGGATCTATTGCCTTGTGTAGGCACCTATAGTTGTCTTGTATAGGCACCTTAGTTAACCTTGTGTAGGTTGTAAAGGTTTATAGCTGACCCGATTTAAAACCATTGGATAGTGAAATCCGGTACACTCATAGGGATGAGTGCGTCAACCGGGAGTGGAGTAGGCACATAGCTGAACAACTATATATCATTATGTTTGTGATGCATGCTTTTGTCTATGTTATGTTGATTCATGATACGATTAATTTCTGCACACTACATGTTTGATGCATTGTATCTTTTGATTATGCTTGATTGGTAATTAATCTTGCTTACTAGTGCTTAGAAGTTAATATTTGTTTTAAGTAGGATTAACATTTTTGAAAAGTCTTATTCACCACCCTCTAGGACACTTGAGCATATTATCATACTTCACTAATAGCGGTTTACCACAATTTCAATTGGTATTAAAGCGGGTTCCTCTTGAAAGGTTTAACAACCTAGAGGGAGATCCTTACTGAAGTTGGAACTATGACCAAGGGAGGGGGAACATCGGTCTCTCAACCTCCTAGCTTTAATGGTTCAAACTATGCATACTGGAAAGCTAAGATGAACATATTTTTGCAATCCTGGGACCATGATGTTTCAAACATTGTTGAGACTGGATATGTACCACCAATGGAACTGGTGATACTTAATAATGGCACTACTATCTCTCAACTAAAACAAAAGGCATTTTGAACTGATTATGAAAAGCAAAGGAAAACATGTGATGTTAAAGCCATGAATGTGATTGACTATGCTATTTCACAAGAAGAATTCAAACGTATATGTATGTGTGAAACATCTAAACAAGCATGGGATTTACTGGAAACCACCCATGAAGGAACAAGCACCGTAAAACACTCTAAGTTGTAACTCCTAATAGTCCAATTTGAAAACATAAAAGATGGAAGAACATGAGACCTGAAAGTGCCCTTGGTTGTCAATTAATATGATGTTTAAGTCATAGAGTCCAGTGAGCCCCACATGGAAGAACTACAGGCTGAAGACTCAACAAAGAGGAAGTGTTTAAAGATCTTCAAAGGTAAATGAAACCTCACATCCCATGACCAAAACACCTCAGGCAATAATTCCCCTAAAAATAAATTAATCTCTCCTAAAAACAACTAGGAAAACATCCTGGCAAGATTAGAGAAACAAGTTGCAAGAAATTGAAAAATAGCACAACTTTTCTATAACTTTCAAGTCATCGAACAATGCTTGATGACATCGAAAAAGGTCTGAATTTTGTCCAGCAGTCAAATCAATATTCTGGGACAATACTCGATTACATCGAACAGGGTTCAATGACATTGAATTTACATATTTGATGACATCGAACCTATCTCAATGACATTGAAAAATGAGCACTCATGTCCAGCAAGCTCAAGTCAAAAATCACTTAAATACTCGATAACTCGAAATACATTGATGACATCGAAATTCAAATTTTGATGACATTGAACATTTGGTCGATGACATCTAACTTAAGCCAGACTTATCCAGAGTGTTTTAAGGAAAATGAACTGAACTCTTCGAGTTCATCAAATTGCATTCAATGACATCGAAATTCAAATTTCAATGCATCTAAGCATCTTCGATGACATCAAACAATTAAGTGAGATTGTCCAGCAAGATTTAAGAAGAAATCTCAATGCTATCAAACTGTTACTCGATGACATTGAAGGTGACATTCGATGACATCGAACGTGGATAAAATCTGCCCATTTTTTTACCCTTGGGATTTTTGCATTTATATACAAAAGCTTGGTTTCTTGGTTTTGATGAAGAAAAAGAGAGAGATTTAAAAGAGTTATTGCTATTAAAGATATACCTACCATCTTAAATCCCTTTTCTCATGGAAATTCATCCTTCAATCCCTTCTTAAATGTAATCATTATAGAATCAATATATTGGATTAAAGAATGAACTCCATCATTTAAGGATCCTTCAACAACACATTTAATGGCAAATTATTGAGCTGGAATCCTTGAATGATTAATATTATGGAATCTCTCATTCACTTAAAGACCAACATTTAATAGAGAAGATTCCTTAGAATACCTTCACCCAACACCGGCGACTTACATTGAGAGCATCTATAGCTGTTGCGGATCAAGGGAGCTGAAGACACTTCATTAATAAGGAATGACATCTTTAGTATGTGTTAAAAATGGGGCTTATACCTACTTACAAGTAAGTCATTAGAGTCCAGAGATCCTAAAGGGTTTAACACTTCAATAATAGCAGTCCAAAAACAATTTCATTTGGTATCAGAGCAGGTTCCTCTTGAAGGGTTTAACAACCTAGAGGGAGATCCTAACTGAAGCTAGAATTATGGCCAAGGGAGAGGGATCATCGGTCTCTCGACCACCAATCTTTGATGGTTTAAAATATGCTTATTGGAAAGCTAGAATGAACATCTTTTTGCAGTCCCCAGACCATGATGTGTGGGAATTTGTTGAAAATGGATATGTGCCACCAACTGAACAAGTGATACTTGATAATGGCACAACCATCTCTAAACCAAAACAAAAAACTATGTGGACTGATTTTGATAAACAAAAGAAAACATGTGAAGCCAAAGCAATGAATGTTATTTATTGTGCCGTTTCACAAGAAGAATTCAAACAAACCTGTATGTGTGGAACTTCTAAAGAAGCTTGGGATTTATTAGAAACCACCTACGAAGGAACAAGTACAGTAAAGAGATCAAAGCTACAACTCTTAACAACTTAATTTGAAAATATAAAAAAGGACGAACATGAATCTTTTATAGAGTTTTACACAAAATTGAATGACATATGTAACTCCATGTGGGGACTTGGAGAAAGGGTTTCGGTACCTAAAGCTTGTAGGAAAATATTGAGATCCCTATTGGAATGCTTCAACTCCAAGGTCACCACTATTGAGGAGTGTGGAAACATTGATGAAATGAAGGTAGAAGAACTTGTGGGTTCTCTACAAACTTTTAGACGACACTTCAAAACTCCCACAAAATCCAAAAACAACATTCTCTAGGCCTCTAAAAACACAACTATAATAGAGGAAGAAGAAAGTGAGAACGATGATGATGAAAAGGAGGTTGCCCTGTTGGCTAAACGATTCAAAAGATTCTTCAACAAGAACGGTGGCAAAACAAACAATACTAAGAGGAAACAATGGGACAATAAATGCCAGATAGGCAAATCTTTTAGAAAGTCCAAAGAACCTCAATGTTACAATTTCCAAAAATATGGTCATCTATCCACTGAGTGTCTCACAAAGAAATCAAAGGGAAAGGCCATGGCAGCCACATGGGACGACACCGAAGACTTAAATTCAGAATCTAGCGAGTCTAAAATTGATGGAGACCAAAAGTCATTGAAAATACTCATGGCCTCCACGACCACCATCATTCCCAATCTAAAAGACATTGCGGAGATATATGAGCAAGAAACTAAAAATGCACCCTCCTCAGATGAAGAAGAAGAAGAAGAAAGCATATATGATGCATATGATCCACTCTATACTCATAGCATCAATGTCCTCAAAAAGCTTATCATTGCTAAAAAATAAAAACAAGCAATTGTAAAAAGATCTAGATAAAGCATTAGCCATAAACACTCATTTGATCAATGATCTTCAACAATACTATGTCAACAATGACAAGCTTGAAAGGACAACAACATGTCATATTTCAGAAATAAAAGAATTGAACAAACAGATTAATCATTTAGAATATGAAAATGACAAACTGAAATAAGAAAACTCACACCTAATTTCTGAAAATCATAAACTGAAAATAGATGTAGAGAAATCAAAACATTCAGTCGAACTCAGTCATAGGTTTTCCCAAAGGAATGAATAACTTGAAAAACTTCTAAGAATGGGAAAAAATCTTAGGGATAAGAGAGGCCTAGGTTATTAACCATGTAAATCAAGCACCTCTCTTGCACCTCCTGTAACTAGTTAAGAAATTTTTTGCTTCTGGAAGCAACACGAAAAACACTCCTATCTGTCATGCATGTGGAGATTTGGGACATTACAAATTTGAATGTCTTGCTCTTGGTCGATCTCACTCCACTTCTGGGTTTGAACTATCCAGGTAAATTCAAATCATTTGGAAAAATAGTGCAAGAGTCAAAGAGTCCTTCAAAGAACATATCAAATGAAGGAAGGAAATATCCCACTCCACCTAAGATGACTAAAAGGATGGAGGAGTTGCTGAATCAGGTAACTCAACTAAATCAGAAAACCAAAGAGTTGATGAAATAAGGAAATCTGGTTCAGTTACTCGAAAAATCGAAAGCATCAATGAACCATCAATCTCAAGGAGAAAATAAAAAGAAAACATCATATCCAATGAAGATGGTAACCAAATGCGTAATAAAAAATAAGAACAACTGATTTGTAATTCATACCGCACTTAAAGCAGGCAATAGTTCTAAATGGTATCTTGATAGCGGTCAATCCAAACATATGACAGGTGACCAGACCCATTTTTGTGATTATTTAAAATTTGACGATGGGTTAGTTACATTTGGTGATGGGAGCTCCGCCAAGATAGTGGGACGAAGGACAATAGTTGGGCTTGGTCTGCCCAAAATTGAAGATGTTCTTTGCGTAGAGGGATTAAAACACAATCTCCTAAGTATTTCCCATATTTGCAACAAAGAACACTCAGTCACATTCTCCGAAGATATGTGCAAGATCTCAAACTTGGTAGGTAAATTAATCATGAAAAGTCTTCGCACAAGTGATAACTGCTATGTGATTGAAAGTAGAGGAGAAGATGTCCCATCCACAAAATGTCACATGGCTCTAGATAACGAGTCTAAGCTATGGCATCAAAGACTTGGGCATGTCCACTACCGAAACTTGGCTAAACTAAGCTCAAAAAATTTGGTGAGAGGACTTCCTAAGATTAGGAAGGAAGAGAAGATTATGTGCGGTGATTGTCTTAAAGGCAAACAGATAAAAGTTGAAAATAAATAAACAACCACTGTAGCAACTTCCAAACCACTTAACTTGTTACATATGGATCTAGTAGGTCCCACCAACGTTGAGAGCCATGGTAAAAAGAGATACTTTCTGGTAGTGGTAGATGATTACTCCAGATTCACTTGGGTCGCCTTTCTTCTAGAAAAATCTGATGCATTTGATGAATTCTAGAAAATGGCAAAACGACTCCAAAATGAGAAGAGATATTGCATAAAATGTATACAAAGTGATCATGGTGGGAAATTTGAGAATGACTGATTCCAAAAATATTGTGATGAAAATGGAATCCGACATGCATCCTCAGCCCCAAAAACACCACAATAGAAAGAACATAATGGTTGAAGAAAAAACCAAGTGTTGCAAGAAATGGGCTCGGTTATGCTTAACAGCAAAAATATGGCTAAAAGCTTTTGGGCTGAAGCCGTCAACATTACTTGCTACATAATCAATAGAGTATACCTTAGGGCAGGATTGAATAATGTATGAATTATGGTGTGGCAAACAGCCTAGTGTTAAATCTTTTCGTGTCTTTGGTAGCAAATGTTATATTCTTAGAGACAAAGAACAACTAGGAAAATTTGACTCTAAAAGTGACGATGGTAATTTTTTAGGATATTCCTTGAATAGTCGTGTTTATAAAGTATACAATTTGAGGACCCTCACAATTCAATAAACCATCAATATGGTTGTTGATGACCAACCTCATGACGAAAATGGTCCCTTAATTAATGTAGAGGAAGATGTAGATTCGTGTATAATAGGTAAATTTGATAGCAAATCCACCTCTCCTCTTAAACCTCAGCCGTCAAGTAACATGCCGTTCATTAAGGATCATCCCCTCAATCAAATCATTGGAGATCCAAATGCCGGTGTGAAAACTCGGCATCAGCTTGAGGGCATTTACAGCCATCTCTACTTCACCTAAAAAATCGAACCAAAGAATGTTGTAGAAGCACTTCAAGACGAATACTAGATTGTAGCTATGCAAGATGAACTACAACAGTTTGAGAGAAATGAGGTATGACAGCTAGTTCCTAGACCACTAAACACAAATATCATCGGAACCAAATGAATCTTTAAGAACAAATCTGATGAATCTTGGAATGTAGTAAGGAATAAGGCAAGACTCGTAACTCAAGGATATTCACAAATAGAGGGCATTGATTTTGATGAAACATTTGTCCCCGTAACACGACTTGAGTCTATAAAAATTCTCATGCCTATCGCATGTGCACTGCAATTCAAATTATTTCAAATAGATGTAAAGAGTGCCTTCCTCAATGGTGTACTTGAGGAAGAAATATATGTGGAACAAACAAAGGGATTTCTAGATCCTAAATATCCTCAACATGTATACCAATTGAGCAAAGTATTTTACGGTCTTAAGCAGGCACCCCGAGCATGGTACGAGCGTCTGACGCAATTTTTGCTAGACCACCAATTTTATAGGGGGCGTATTGATAAAACACTATTTACACTAAAGACCATGAATGCCTTACTTATAGCCCAGATTTACGTGGATGACATAGTATTCGAATCCACTTGTGAAGATGTTGATCATGAGTTCACTGAACTAATGAAATCAGAATTTGAAATGAGCATGGTTGGTGAGCTCAATTTCTTTCTGGGGCTACAAGTGAAATAAATGCAAAATGAGATTTTTGTATGCCAGTCCAAGTACGCAAAGGAATTGGTAAAAAAATTTGGACTTGAATTTGGCCATACCCATCATACTCCCATGAGTACCATACTTAAACTTTCCAAAGATGCAAATGGCAAGAGTGTGGATCAACACGTGCATCGCAGTATGATAGGAAGCTTATTATACCTAACCGCAAGTCGGCTAGACATTGTGTTTAACGTTGGTGCATGCGCCAGATTTCATGCCGTTCCTAAGGAATCACACTTGCCAGTGGTTAAAAGAATTATAAAGTTTGTAGCTGGGACTACTGATTTCGACTTATGATACCCGTTTAACACATCTACCATCATTGCGGGGTATTCAGATGCCGATTGGGCCGGTAATGTAGACGATCGTAAATCAACTAGCGGTGGATGTTTTTACATCGTCAACTGTCTTGTACCTTGGCACAGTAAGAAACAAAATTCAATATCCTTGTTACTGTTGAAGCCGAATACATTGCAGCTGGTAGCTATTGCACACAACTTCTTTGGATGAAGCAAATATTGCTGGATTATGGCATTGACCAATCCACAATGACACTATTTTGTGATAACACTAGTGCCATTAATATTTCAAAAAATCCAGTCCGACATTTAAGAACAAAGCACATTGACATCCGATATCATTTTCTACATGAACTTGTCGAAGAGAATAGTATTGTGTTGGATTATGTGCCTACTAAGCAACAACTCGCCGATGTATTAAGAAAATCTCTGGATGCCAATAGATTTGGAAATCTCCAAAAATCTATTGAAGTATGTGTGATTTAACATTTTTCACGATCTAAATGTGTTTAATGATATATTTGAGGAGTTTAAGCCTCATATTCTGTTTTCAACATAATCTAGAAAAAAAATTGTTGCTCATTTTCTATAAATTTTACTGAGTGTACAAAAGTTATAAGTATATACTTCTATGCATTCCATTGATCGAGTCGAATGATGCAGATAAATCTGAAATGTATTGGTTCGATGAGACATTCGATGTCATCGAATGTACTTCGATGACATCGAAGTGCATGCAGGAACTAGATCATCGAACGAAGATTCGATCTCATCGAACACCTATTCGATGTAATCGAAATTTGAACCTCGATGACATTGAACATCTTATCGTGCGGGCGAAGAAACCCTCAATTTTCAATTTTTTCCTGCTCGGCCGCCTCTTGCTCTCTTCCTACTCTCCGGTGGATGTTTGGTGGGTGATTCTTAGTCAAAAACTCTCAATCAATTTCTCATCTTGGTAAACCTATCCTTCTTACTCTCCATTCTTCATTTCTTTTACCCTAGGATTTCTTTTGGGAATTTTTTATTTAGGATTAGAGATTTCATTGGATTTGAGGACTCTTTTTTATTTGACCGGGCAAATCACTTCTGCCTTTCCTTTCTCAGTTCATCCCTTCATTAGCAAGAGTGCACTATGGTAAAAGATAAAGGAAAGGCTCCTGCACGAGGAAATTTCACCAAGGGCAAGAAAACCAAATGATATGAGCATATCTCCATTTCTTCTCCCTCCAAAGAAATATCCAAGGGAAAAGAAATAGTGGTTGACCAGGTTATCAAGCTTTCATGCATAGAACCTTATGGGTGGTGACTTTCAATATGACCTCATACATCAATTTCTGAAATCCTGTCACACCGTCCATGATAATCCCCCATCCATAAGCATCACGTTTATGAACATGACTAAGTGAATCACTCTTGTGATGTTGGGTCATCGTCTTGGACTAGAAGTCACCAAAATCCCAGTCACTGAAAGAAATTTGAAAAGTCTGGGAGTGTGGAGAGAAGTAACACGGGCTCTGTGCGATGGGATGACGATTCCTAGAAATGACGACAGCTTCCTTCACTCTATGCATCTAGACTCAACATTTAAAGTACTCCACAACATCCTCAGTACATATGTCTATCCATGGGAAGTTAATGGAAATGAGCTCTCCCCATATGTACTAAACATTATGTATGATGTCCATCAAGGAATACAAGTATGCCTACCCACTCTCATCCTGAGACAGTTAATCCTTGTTGTCAGCGGAAAACATCTTGCGACACTTCCATTCCCAAGTCTTATTTGCAAGTTATTGCAATTTGTAGTCATGCCTCCTACATATGATCCTATGTGCTCTATTGTTTGGTTCGCTCAAGCAAACCCTACTGAGTCTAAATGTGATTGTAAATGTGGATCAAGTAAGTCTAGAGTGCGATGAGACCCTACGCAGAGATGATACTCAGAACACTCTCATGCCGCCTACCAAAGACTCATGTCGCACCCCTATATCTTCCCACAGTCTAGACTCGGTAAGTACTCGCAAGTTTTTCCGTCAAAATGTTCTCCGACATCTCCTAAATGGCCAATCAAATGTTGAAGAGTGTGTTAGACAATGTGAAAGAGTATTAAACTAAGGATCAACACTCTACAACACACCTCAAACCACATTCTGGAGTTGCTTCTGAGTCACCGTGATGATTTTGTTCCTTGTGATGATGCCCCTACACCATAGTTTCTTTTTCATTCATCATATACATGTTTTGATATGCTAGCTAGGGCATATATATATCTTATTACTGCCCTCATTTGTGTGTGCATGATGATTAAATAGTTTTTATTGGATTTATTATACTTTTTGGATGGTATATTGCCCATGGTTGGGCCATTTACTTTTTGGATGATGATTTTCTTATGCCAATCTTGGGCATCTTTGATACTAATTATCTGCATATGGTTTTTGGAATGTGTTTCTTATTAAATGCTTGTCCTCAGTTTCTACATTTCTAGATATATGATTCCAATATGCCTAATTCTCCAACTTTAGTTATGTAGCGTAACCTTGCTTTTTACTGACTGACCCTTTGCCAATGAATAACAAAAAGGGGGAGAACAATATCTCACCAATATGTGTCTACGTTGTATGTTTAAAGTTAATGGTGATGCAGGATGATAGGGGGAGCTATGTTTAAAAGTTATTGGTGATACAAGATGATAGGGGGAGCAGTTGATCGAGCAACAACGTTTTTGCTCTTTTATTTGTAAAATTGTGTAGTGTTGCTGTATACACAATTTAGTTGATTGGTCTGGGTGTTTTGTCACGTAATTGACAAAGGGGGAGATTGAAAGTGCCCTTGGTTGTCAATTAATGTGATGTTTGAGTCATAGAGTCCAGTGAGCCCCACATGGAAGAACAATAAGCTGAAGACTCAACAAAGAGGAAGTGTTCAAAGATCTTCAAAGGTAAATGAAACCTCACATCCCATGACCAAAACACCTCAAGTAATAATTCCCCTAAAAATGAACTAATCTCTCCAAAAAACAACCAGGAAAACATCCTGACAAGATTGGAAAAACAAGTTGCAAGAAACTGAAAAACAACACAACTTTTCTGTAACTTTCGAGTCATCAAATAGTGCTCGATGACATCGAAAAAGGTCTGAATTTTGTCCAGCAACCAAATCGATATTCTAGGACAATACTCGATTACATCGAACATGGTTCGATGACATCGAATTTACATATTCGATGGCATCGAACCTATCTTAATGACATCAAAAAATGAGTAATCATGTCTAGCAAGCTCAGGTCGAAAATCACTTAAATACTCGATGACTTGAACTACGTTCGATGACATCGACCCTAAGCCAGATTTGTCCAAAGTGTTTTAAGGAAAATGAACTGAACTCTTCAAGTTCATCGAATTGCATTCAATGACATCGAAATTCAAATTTCAATGACATCGAAGCATGTTCGATGACATTGAATAGTTAAGTGAGATTGTCCAGCAAGCTTTAAGCAGAAATCCCAATGCCATCGAACACACTTCGATGACATCGAACGTGGACAGAATCTGCCCGTTTTTTTACCGTTGAAATTTTTACCTTTATATACAAAAGCTTAGTTTCTTAGTTTGGATTGAGAAAAAAAGAGAGATTTAAGAGAGTTCTTGCTATAGAAGATATACCTACCAACAGTGTTCGAAGTATCAGTATCGCTACAAGTTTCAGTGGCCTAGGATGTGGAAACAATATCAATATCGTCAATAATATCGCTAATAACTGGAAATGCGGGGAAACATGGGAAAAACCATGGGATTTTCAACAAAATTCAGGAGATGTTAAAATGGACATATTTACATATTTAGAAATTTTTTTAAAAAAAAAATTGTAAAAAGAATGCATACATAACAAGTTTTTATTTAACGGGGCCTTAAAAGCATATTTTAGTGTAAGAAACCAGTCCAACCATCACATCTACCTATTTAACCATCCAACCTTCCATCCAAACATCCATCGATATTGTAAAATATCAACATCACATGATATTTCACCAAAAAATCATCAACAATTGGAAATGAAACGAAAGATTGTGGTCTCGATATCACACATGTTGCGATATCGATAATATCAAGATATTATCAATATTATCAATGACGAATTGAACACTACATGTGTTGAGGGTCAAATATTGTATGTTATCCCCCATTTATATCTTGATTTTATGAACATGATAATGCTTAATATTCTATTTTACTCATGTTTGTGTTGCAAGGTAAATTAAAGAGCTTGGATTGACAAGGGTGCTAAAAGCATGGATTTTATACTCAAGAATCACCAAGGCAAGGGATGGATCTTAGGAGACTAAGATTGAAGAATTCACATGCTAAAGATCCTGAAATCGTCCTGAAAAAGCATATTCTGAAACTCTGGGTCATTTTGTGAAATTGTGCAGAGTGAAGTTTATTTTGAAAAACTGTGCAGAGTGAAGTCTATTTTAGCAAACTGCGTAAATTTAAGGCTGTTTCTAGAGTTTTCCAACTAGGTGCGAAAGTTGAAGTTCCACAACCATAAATAGGACTCCCTAAGATATTCCTAGGCATCTTCTAGGGTTTTAAGGAGTGGAGCAAAAGGGTGGAGAAGCTGTCACCAAGAGTTGTTCTTCTTCTTCCTTAGTTTTTTTCATGTTTTTCTTAAGAGACTTTGGTCCAATCATGTCTATGGTTGGCTAAACCTCTTAGCTAGGGATAAGAGGTAAAGCTTGTACCATGATGGGATTGGTTTAATTCATGTTTATGTTGAACCGCTTGGTTTAATTTATATTTATGTTGAACCTTCTTTGATTCTAATTTGATTTTAAAGGAATACTTTCAGTTTTTAATGATTTATTGTGACTTAAATTAGAGTAGATCTCCAATAGCTTTGAGTATCTTCTTTTCCTTACTTTGAGATTGTGGGATTGGTAAATCCTATTGTCGGCCATCATCTCATGGGCATGGTTTGGTGATGGAATCCCTTCCAAGTATCACAATTCTCCTCCTTTGAGAATTAGATCAATGAAAGTTCAGATTTAGTTTTATTGATATATCTTCTAATTGGATAGGATAGGACTCCAATTCCAATTGTGTTACTTGAATCAAGTAAGAGGGCTCCCTGATCACTACAAGTGGATCCTTAGCACCCTAGTTCTCACCTTTAAATTCTTAGTTTTAATTACTTTATTCACAATTACTCTCTCAAATACTTCAGAATTACTTTCACATCTTCTTCTAGTTCTACTTCTAGTTAATTTCAAAAACATATAAGTTTCAGTCCTTGTGGATTCAACCTCTATCTTACCGAAATTATTACTACATCATGACCTACACTTGGGGTTGTGAACAAGTTTTTAGCGCCGTTGCCGGGAATTGACAGTTACGTTTTCTGGATTTGATTAGTTTTAGAATTAGGTTAAGATTAGGATTTATTTACTTTCTATTTTTAAGTTGGGGTTCTTTCTAGTTTGTTTTTAGAAACTAACTTTTCTTTCTATTTCCAGATTTAGAAACTTTCTTAATTTTTTATTAGAAGCTAACTTAGCTTTCTATTTTTAGGTTTAAAAACTTTCCTTTTCTGTTTTTAGAAACTAATTTACTTTCCTTTTTTTAGGATAGAAACTTTCCTAATTTGTTTTTAGAAGCTTTCTTAATCTATTTTTGGAAACTAATTTCGTTCCTTTTTCTTTTTTTAGAAACTAGTTTACTTTCTATTTTTAGAAACTTTCTTTTTTTTTTTTTAGAAATAGGTTGCTTTCTTAATTCCATTTTAGAAACTAATTCACTTTCATTTTTCTTCTGTAGGATCCCAATATAAAAACTTCTAATTTGGTAATTTCTTTCTAAATCTCTCTCTTTCTATTTCTAGATTTCTATTTTCCTCTTTCTTTTTATGTTTAGGTTAGATTCTGAAATTGAGGGTTGAGAGTGTTTCATACCCAAGTGGGTCCATGATAACACTCGACATCTCTTAAGTCAATGAAGATTGGTTGAGAGGTTATCTATCCATCACAGGATTAGACACCACTCGAGATCCACAAAGTTAACTGAAGTTATGGCTGCCAATCAACCTCCAAATCCACCTCAACCTAGGGTTGAGGAAATCCAGGATGAGAATGAGGTGCATCGAACACCTCCGCCTCGTACTTACGAGACTATTTACAACTAGCGGGGGTGAGCACACCTTCATGTATGATTTTTCTAAAAAATACAGGACATATGGATAGCAAGCTAGGGTGATCCAACTCCTTCCAAAATTTCATGGACTTGAATATGAAAATCCATATTTACACATGGAAGAGTTTGATAAGATCATAGCCAATTTATATTTTCCGAACGTGTCTGAGGACACGGTCAGGCTAAAACTCTTTCATTTCTCCTTGAAAGAGAAAGCTAAGACGTTGTTATATTCATTATGTCCACGATCTATTGGCAGATGGAATGACATGATAAGGGAGTTCATAAAGAAAATTTTCTCATATTATAAAACGAGTAACCTTAGAAAATCGATCATGAACTTCGCCCAAAAGGAAGATAAAACATTCTTCCAATGTTGGGAGCAGTTCAAGGATCTTGTCAACTCATGCCCACAACATGGTTTCGAAATTTGGTGAATAACAAGTTTCTTTTACGATCGGGTGACTTCTTCTATGTGCTAAATGGTCGAGACAATGTGCAATGGGGAATTCATGAACAAATAGGTCGATGATGTGTGGAATTATTTTAACAAGCTTGCTGAAAACACACAATCGTGGAACATCTCCTCAAAATCTAACACCACTTCTAGGCCTACTCAATCAAAGGAGAGGGGTGGAATTTATCTGAAAGAAGATGATGATATAAATGCTAAAGTGGCTAATCTCACAAAAAAACTCGAGGCCATGGAACTAAAGAAGGATAAGGCTACAGAAACTGTTTGCGGTAATTGTGCTTGCAACATTCACACAATTGAAAATTGTCCAACAATACCTGCTTTTCAAGAGGTACTGAATGAGCAATCTAATGCCATAAATAATTACCAAAGACCTTTTAGTGGATCTAATTCAAATACATATAATCCTAGTTGGAGGAATGGACAAACTGCTACTCCTTAAGGATTCCTTAATCAAATTCTAAATCAAGGGAAACCTCAAGAGGATCTGGTTCTTACGCATCTTCAAAATCAAGAGCCTTTCAATCAGGGTATGCTACAAGCCTTTCAAGACCTTACAAAGGCCATACAAGAGCTTGAGATAAAAAATGTACTTGAGGAAAAGGGAAACTTTCTAGCTCAACCTCTTCCCAATCCAAAACAACAATATGAACTCAGCTACCCGAGCTCTTCAAATCAAATGGAGTAAGCTAAGTCTATCACCACTCTTATGAGTGGGAAAACAATTGACAAATCTATTCCGGTAAGGGTTGAAAAGTCTAAGGACTCAAAAATAGGTGAAACTGATAGACCTAGTAACACTCCACTTGAGTTAGAACCGGAACCTTAAGGCAAGCCAATTGCTCCATTTTCCCAATGGTTGATTGCACCAAAACCTCTTTCTAACTCTCAGGACATTCTAGAGGTGTTGAAACAAGTGAAGGTCATCATTCCACTACTGGATGTCGTTAAACAAATACCTTCATATGCCAAATTTCTGAAAGACTTGTGTACAACCAAAAGACGGCAAAATATTTAAAAGAAAATCTTTTTAATAGAAAAAGTGAGTGTCATCCTAAAGCAAAATAGTCACAAAAGTACAAAGATCCTGGTAGCCCAACCATCGCTTGTGTAATTGGAAATTACCAGATTGAGCACGCACTTCTTGACTTAGGAGCGAGCGTAAATCTGATCACATACTCTGTCTACGAACAACTGAGTCTAGGTGAATTAAAACCCACTCAGACCACATTACAACTTGTTAATTGCCCAGTTCGTGTACCGAGAGGGGTAATAGAGGATGTGTTGGTCCAGGTTGACAAATTCTACTACTCAGTAGATTTTATCATCTTGGATACTCAACCCATCGTGGATATGAGCACTCAAATTCCCGTCATTCTTGGTCACCCATTCCTTACCACATCAAATGTAATCATTAATTATAGGAATGGAGTCATAAGTTTGTCTTTTGGGAATATGACATTTGAACTCAATATCTTTTTCAACATGAGCAAACAGGTAAAGGATGATGATGATGCCCACGATGTTAATTTGATTGATTCTTTCGTGGAAGATAGAACACTTATGACCTTATCCTCTAGCTCTCTAGAGATGTGCCTAGCCCACTCCCATGATTTAGATAATAATATGATTAGGAAGACGGGTGTCATTCTTAAAATTGTGCCAGTACTTGAAGTTAACTGGTGGAGGCCACAATTTGTAGAATTACCCCAAACTGATGTAATGCCTCTACCATATAACCTCAAGGCACCGAAGCTTGACCTGAAACCTTTGCCCTCTGAATTGAAATATGTCTATTTAGGTTAGGATGATATATACCCGGTGGTGATTTCTTCCCACCTTGAGCCAGAACAGGAGTGTATGCTTATCTTTACTCTCATTGAGCACAAATGAGCCCTTAGATGGTCGATTGTGGATCTCAAGGGAATTAACCCTTTGATTCGTACTTACCACATTTATCTACAGGATAATGCGAAAACCTCCCGGCAACCACAATGTAGACTGAATCCAAACATGAAGGAAGTGATTAAGGCCGAGGCTATTAAGCTATTAGATGTGAGTATCATATACCCAATATCCAATAGTCAATGGGTGAGTCCAATTCAGGTGGTTCCTAAAAAGTCAAGAATCACCATCGTAGTCAATACCAACATGAACTCGTGCCAACTAAGATCACTACCGGTTGGAGAATGTGCATTGACTACAGGAAGTTGAATACCATCACGAGGAAAGACCACTTTCCTTTGCCCTTCATTGATTAAATTTTGGAAAGGCTACCTAATCATTCCTCTTACTGTTTACTTGACAGATTTCGGGCTACAATCAGATCGATATCGCCCTTGAAGATCAGGAAAAGATGACATTTACATGTCCTTAAGGCACATTTGCTTACCGAAGGATGCCATTCGGACTATGTAATGCTCCCGCCACTTTTCAGCGATGTATGTTGAGTATTTTTTCTGATATGGTGGGACAATATTTATAGGTCTTCATGGATGACTTCTCGGTCTTCGGTCCATCTTTTAACGAATGTTTAGAAATTTTGAAAAATGTACTGAAGCGATGTAAGGAAAAGAATTTGGTACTTAATTGGGAGAAGTGTCACTTCATAGTTCGTAAGGGAATTGTTCTGGGACATATCATCTCTTCCAAAGGAATTGAGGTGGATAAGGCTAAGATTGATCTTATCTTTAACTTACCTCCACCCAAGAACATATGTGACGTGCGATCCTTCTTAGGATACGCCAGATTTTATAGAAGATTCATAAAGGACTTTAGTCACCTCTCTCATCATTTATGCAATCTACTTCAAAAGGATGTACCATACAAGTGGATTGAGCAATGCCAAGAAGCTTTTTCTAAGCTCAAGGCATGTTAACCACCGCACCTATTATGCAGCCACCTGATTGAAGCATCCCTTTTGAACTTATTTGTGATGCGTCTGATTATGCTCTTGGGGCGGTATAAGTCAGAGAAAAGATAAGAGGCCTTACATTATACATTATGCAAGTAGAACCTTAAATCCTACCCAAGTGAATTATACTACTATGGAAAAGGAACTCTTAGCCGTAGTATTCGCTTTGGATAAATTTATGTCCAACCTTATTGGATCTAAGATCATCATTTACACTTATCATGCGGCACTCAAGTATCTTCTGAAAGTGCCCTGGTTTGTCAAGTTACGTGAGCGTTGAGTTAGATTGTCTACAGATCTTGATAGAAAGATTAATTCAAGCGTCTGCCTCAATCGGATGTGTGCAAGCTCGTCACAGGTAAACCTAAAGCCTCACATCCCATAACCCGAAACACCAGGTGAATAAAACCCTTAAAAAATAAGTTAAAAATCATAGGGTTTTAAGGTGAGAAAACTTTTTTAAAATAGGAAAATCTCTTAGTTTTTGTCGCCTTGTCGATTTTATCAAAACACCCTTGATATGATCGGCCTACTCTATCGATGTCCTTGATACTTTAACGATATTATCTATGTGAGGACCAAAAGTGTCCAGCAACTAAATGTTCATCTAGACGGATTTATCGATGTATCGACACACCTATCGATATCATCGATATAAGAACCAAATATGTTCAGCAACTTCATAATATATCTGGACGAATTATCGATATATCGATACACCTATCAATATCATCGATATTCAAATCTCGAGCTCATCGAAAGTGACTCGACAACAGGCAGATTTCCGGCACCCCTGTTTTTTAAATCTCAAAATCTTAAAATCTCAAAATCCTTCGATATCGATGCTCTTCCGATATGATCTGAAATCAAATATCGATAACATCGGAAGTCCATAGATTACATCGATCGAGGGCGCGCATATCTTATAGCAGATATTTCAGGTTATTTTTAACTATGATCGGGGGCCCTTCGATAGAATCGATATTCAAATATCGATGATATCGGCACCAGGTCGATTGCATCGAATAAGGTCATAAACGGTCCAGCAAGCTTAAAGACAAATTCGCTGGATTTATTGATGCCTCGACTCTAATCTCGATATCATCGACATTGAAATTCCAATGATCTCGATGGTTCCCTGATCATTCATGAAATCCTGAAATATTTCAAAGTCAAATCTCTCTCATTTTTTAAGTGTCAATGGATCAAACCTATCATCGATGGAATTGGAGTTCGAAATCCGATGACATCAACAATAGTTTCGATTCATCGACCATCTGACAAAAGTTTCAAAAGCGTATGACATTGAGTTCGAGTCATCGAGCAGACCATCGATGCTATCGAGAGTATACGCTCAATGTTAATGAACCTGCTCGATGATATCGAACTCTGTCATAAATGTGACCATTTTATATCTGTTGAAACTTTTTGCCTATATATAGAGGACTTGTCTTTTGTTGCTGTGAGAGAAAGTAGAGAGAGCTTGTGTGTTTCAACTTATATCCTATACCCAAAGCCCTTTCTCTCAAGGGAGTTCATCCTCCAATCCACCCTCATCATTGATATTCAATAGAGTGGATTGGGGAATGAACTTCCGCATTCACGGATCCTCCAGCTACTACCTTAATGGCAAATCATTAAGCTGGGATGCCTTGAATGCATAAGATTGGAATCGCTCTATCTTCTTGATAGGAAAACATTTTGAGAGTAGGATTCCATCTTCACCTTGACCCAACCCAAAGCCAAGTATTGGTACATCATTTTGTGTTGCGGATCAAGAGAGCAGAAGACTCTTCGTTAACAAGGAGGAGGAGATCTTCGGCATTGTGTTTATCAGGACTCATCAACTTATTTGTAAGTATCTAGAGTCCAAGAGGACACTTGTGATTATTCCTCTCTAGGATTGGGTCTTAAGTGGTTCTTACCCTTTGAAGTCCTTAAGGAGGCCTCCGGCAGGAGTGTATGTGGTGGGTACGTTGTGTGGACCCTTACTCTGTGGAGAGCATAAACATCTGGTTAAGAGTGAACCAGTAAAACTCTGGGTTTGAGGTGAACCGCGTAAAACCTTGAGTTTGAGGTAACCGGGTAAAACCTTAGGGTTTGAGGTCAACCATGTAGAAACCTCCAGTAGGGTCTTAGGGAAGATCCTTGGCCAATGTGCCTAAAAGTAGGTGCATTGTGTTGACCCTTGCTCGTGAGAGCATAAATAGTCACCCTCAGTATAGGTTGTAAAGGTTGAAGGTGAACCTGATTTAAAACCTTAGGTTTGAGGTGAACCATTATGAAACCTCCTTAGTGAAATCCAGTACACTCAAGGGTTGAGTGCGGCTACCGGGAGTGAAGTAAACTTATCGTCGAACCACTATAAAAATGATTGTGTTTGAGATTGTTATTCTTTTGATTATGTGATTTACTTTAATTCTTCCATATCTGAATATCTGATCACACCTCTCACACCTACATAGTCACATCCAACATAAACTAAGTTGCATATTACTATATCTTGAATAGTTTGTGATTGGATCTTCTACCTGGCTTGGAAGCCAGTAGAGTTACATTTGAGTAATCCTGATAATTACATATTTAGATAATTAGTGAAGTAGGATTTTTAAATAAATCATAAAAACTTTAAAAAGTCTTATTCACCCCCTCTAGGACATATTGGCATATTCCTTCTTCAACTAGTGTGGTCTTTACCACCATTTCATCTTCTTTCTAAGAATGATGTTAAGCCTCGCTTGATAAGACGGATCATTCTACTCCAAGAATTTGATTTATAAATAAAAGATAAAAGGGGAGTAGCAAATGTAGTGGTTGACCACCTTTCCCGCCTTGATCTCTCTAATTCCCTTTAGATGACATATATAAATAACATGTCCCCTGACCAACAATTGTTTAAAGTCTCTCAATCACCTTAGTTCGTGGATATTGCTAATTATCTTGCCACAGGTTCCACGTCGACACATTGGACTACACAAAATAAAAAGAAATTCTTTGCCAAGGTACGCAAATTCTTCTGGGATGATCCGTATTTATTCAAATATTGCCCAGACCAAATCTTAAGGAGATATGTGCCAGACAATGAACACCAAAGCATCATCTCCTTTTATAACACTCAGGCCTGTGGTGATCACTTTTCTGTTAAAAAGACCACGGCCAAAATTCTGTAGTGCAGCTTTTATTAGCCCACTATGTTCAAGGATACTCATGAGTTTTGCAAAGCTTGTGAGCATTGTCAAAAATTGAAAGCATTGTCCCATACAAATATGATGCCTTTAATCCTTATTCTTATCATAGAAGCATTTGATTGCTAGGGCATTGATTTCATGGGACCATTCCTCCAATCCTTTGAAAATTTATATATTTTGCTAGCAGTAGACTATGTCACTAAATGGATCAAAGCGATCCCATGCCGGAACAATGACCATCAAACCATCATTAAATTCTTAAAAGAAAACATCCTTTCCTGGTTGGAACACCTCGAGTAATCATTAGTGATGGAGGATCACACTTTTACATTAGGTCATTTACAAATTTAATGAAGAAATATGGCATCTCTCACAAAGTGAGCACTCCATACCACCCACAAACAAGTGGGCAAGCTGAGATTTTCAATAAAGAAATTAAACACATACTGGAAAAAACGGATAACCCTAACCACAAGGATTGGTCAATCCACTTGACCGATGTTTTATGGGCTTACCGTACTGCATTTAAGACTCCTATTGGAATGTCTCCCTTTAAACTTGTCTATGGGAAGGATTGTCACTTACCTGTGGAGTTAGAACATAAGGCCTACTGGTCGATTAAAAATCTGAACTTTAATTTGTACAACGCTAGCTCACTGCGCAAACTTCAATTGAATGAACTTGAGGAAATCCAGAACGATGCATATGAGAACTCGAGAATTTACAAGGACAGAATGAAGGTGTTTCATGACCAACACATTCTTCGGAAATCATTTACACTAGGTCAGAAGGTCCTTTTGTACAATTCTCGATTATATCTCTTTCCGGGTAAACTCAGATCTCGTTGGACTGGCCCTTTCACTATTACTAATGTCTATCCTCATGGGGTCGTCGAGATTCGAAATCCAAACAATGGCAATGATTTCAAAGTGAATGGACACCGTTTAAAGCCATTTATTGAAAAATTTAATTCAGAGGACATGTCCATACCTCTTAATGATCCTGTTTACCAGGATTGACCTCCTAGTCTGACGTAAGTGTAGTTAGGTTTACAGCTTTTCGTTGTTTAGGATAGTTTGTTTTCCACTGTTTTAGGATAGTTTGCTTATTATCTGATCGAGTCTTTTGTGCTAACCCATTTTTGTACTAAGATCATTGGAAAAGCCTTAAAATTCCTTCTTCAGGTACTATCTTTCCGTCACTTCCCTTTTCTTTTTGTTGCCTCTCTTGCATTATATGCTTATTTCTTTTACATTGAGGACAACGTAGATTTTAGGTTGGGAATGGGGGATTAGGTTACCTAATCAGTTGTTCTCTTAGTCTTTAAGCAAAAATTATGGAAAAAAAAGTGCAGAAAATTAGAAAATTTTTTTAAAATAGAAGTATAGGATGCTTAATGTTGATGATTTATATTCCTTAGATTCAGTTACTTAGAGATTTCAAAGTTAAGTTCGAGTTATTAATCCATGAGTATAAGTTTTAAACATTGATCGAGTCATGATTTTACATGCCACATCTAGTAGTCACATTAAAGCTTCAGTCAACATTGAATTGTTAACTTGGTGATTATTTAATATGAAAGGAACCCACCTGGGGAATTTGTCCATCATGTTTAAAATAATAATACCCAGCTCAGTTGTCTTCGAAAAGGCCACCTATTAATGATCTTTAAAAAAGTTGACAAAACGTGAAAGCCATCAATAGAAAAATCAAAAGCTAGAGAAATAAAAGAGGGAATTAAAAGATGAACTGTAAGGCAAGTTTTGGTTTAGGTTTTGGTTGTCTTGAATGCTCTTTTAATTATCAATGTTATCAGAAAAGTGAAGAATTGAACCTTCACCTATGGAACTTAATGTTTGGAATTGTTCTAATTGGAGAATTAATGCTTTAACCTTGATTATGAAACTTACCGAGTGCTAGAGCTTAGGAGAAGGTAATGCACAACATTGATGTATTTTAAAATTCTATTATCTGGATTATTTTTTTAACCACTTGATCTTATACAAATTATCATGTGCTTCTCGAAATATTTTTTGCATACTTTGCTCGGGACTAACAAAATGTTGGTTGGGGATTGTGTTAAGGGTCAAATATTACATATTATCTCCCATTTATATCTTAGTTTTATGAACATGATAATGTTTAATGTTCTATTTTACTCATGTTTGTGTTGAAAGGCGAATTTAAGAGCTTGGGTTGAAAAGGGTGTTAAAAGTATGGATTTGATGCTCAAGATTCACCAAGGCAAGGAATGGATCTTATGTAACATCCTGGATTTTTGCCAACCTTGAATTAGACGTCCTTAGGCAATGGGTCGATCCTAACACCTTATGAACCTGTCAGAACTCAATCACAAAGTCTACAACCGCATTTGAACCCATTTCCTTCACAAATCCCACCCTTCACCACCTTGATCTTTCAATTTTTCTAAGTACTTTCACCCTAGACACTATCTTAAACTAGCTAAGTAGTATAACTTAGATCACCTTATATACAAACTACAAAGGCCTAAGTACCACCTCAGACAGAAATCTTATAGGACTAAATCCTTTAGAAATGAGACAAAGTAACTAAGTGTTAAACTAAATTAGCTACGAAATCCACTTGATCCACTTTAAATACGATCTGCAAGACCCAAAACTTGTAGAATCATTGACGCTAGGTTACCCTAAAATCTAGGATCAATCTCATTACCCAGTTACTCTCAGGAGCACGTTGAAACTCTGTATCAGATCTAGACCGCACGTCGGAGGTCCGAATAATACGAGGTTAAGGACTTAGGACCGCCTCGCTGGGCTTGACAACCATCTCGGAAATCAAATCCAGCCAGTGTCCCACGGCTGTTCGCTTGAGTCCGGAGCGAGAGTGTGAAAATACTTGTTTTCTTTACAAAATAAATATCTTGAATAGTAATCTGAGACTTGTTACTTGCGGGTCAGTATTAAGCAACCTGACCGTCAAAATCTGACCCAAATACACCCTCGGATCAGGAAAAATTTCATAAACATATCTATGTACTTAGAATCTCCGATCGTGATTCACTGACCGTTGAACTGAAACTGGTCCGCCACGTGCGATCTGGAAACCTGACTGGAACGAAACCTCAGCTGAACCTAGATCTAGAGTCTGTGAGCTTAAGTCTGGCCTTTGGCTCAAGGGGGGCCACCAGAAGTCCTCCGTTGAGTTGAAAAATGCTCACTTTGGTTATAACCTAAGTATACCTTGTCCACAAGTCTATTTCAGAGAGTTTTTAAGCTATATAAGGACCTTAGAAACTTCTCTCTCACAGCCATATAAATTTGAGAGAAACCCTAGAGAGAGAAGTGAGAAAAGAGAGAGAAAGTGTGGGAGATGTGGGAGAATCTCCCTGCTACTTTACCCTGTCACTCTATCAGCTCCACCACTCCGTTCTAATCGCTTTCCCAGTGATTCCAGCTCCGTTTCTAGGTAAGAAACCTTAACCCTAATCTGATTTGGGGTGTTGATAGTTGTATGTTATGTAATAACTAACCTAAAGCATCCTATAGGTTGCCAAATCATCGTAGGTGAAAGCTTAGCAAATCTATCGACTCCGTTACGATTCTACAATAAAAGGTGTGGACTTTAGGTGTATAGGTTATGGTTTTCAATGCTTTCAATGTCAGATAATGATAGATTCATGATCTGCATGCAATTGCACATGTACAAAGTGCTTTCTGTTTTCTATTTCGATTAAAGACATAGAATATAGAATTTTACATCTTATAGGTATTCGTAGAAAATACCGTATACGTATATATTTTGGAAAGGTGTTTGACATGATTATTTGTTGTATGAATATATGATATATGGATAAAATACTTATTTGGCGAAAGGATTCACCCTAATATATGTTATGTTAATATACATTATGTATGTAGAAATAGTGTATTGTAGAAAGTACCGTATACGTATATATTTTGGAAGTGTGTTTGACATGATTATTGTTATATGAATATATCATATGTGCGTAAAATACTTGCTTAGCGAAAGGACTCGCCCTAATACATGTTTTGCTAACATACACTAAGTATGTTGAAATAGTGTATGCTAAGTGTTTATGAAAATGCTTGTGTGAGTAAGTGTTGGATAATGATGCCTTAGGTAGGTGTTGAGATGGGATTCTCAACTACCTTAGAGACATGTATGATTTCCTCCATGAGGTTGTTTACTTAAACCGCTTATTTGTGAAATATATGTGTCTGTATTCTTGTTTATATGTGGCTTTATGACATGCTTTATAACATGCTTTATACATACTTATGACATGTCTGTTAGCATGCTTGAATTACTTTGTTTATTACGCTTTACTCCACATGCTTTGAATATGGATTAATTGCGATTGGGACTATGTTTATAGTCCAGACAATCGATACCAGACTTGAGTTCGTGGTTGAGATTCTTTTCGCCACGTAGGATGTGTTTAACAAACTTGAGTCGTACTTCAGTTAGCGACAGTGGTTAGGCCACGCAAAGTACTTATGCACTTCATGTCGTTCAGTTGATTGTGCGCTCGAGCTAGTCAGGCTCGTCAAGTAACCCGATACGTCTAATGTATGTTCACCATGTTTGGTCGCTATTGCTTTAACCTAGGGTACCAAACTTAACAGTGGAATCCCGTTAACCATGGTACCTCGATCCGCTAAGACTCATGAGCTGAGCATGGTGGTATGGGACACCGTGGTCGAGCTGTCGGCCTACGCTGGGGCCACGTGCCTCCCCGTAGTGACCAGTGAGCAACCAGACTCGTGAGCCGATTATGGTGGTATGGGACACTATATTCGAGCTGTCGGCCTACACTACTTGATGGGTAATGAGGGAGTGGTGCAACGATTCCGTGTAACAGCCCTGGCAGCCCTGACCATACCCGGTGTAGCGACCTCGAGCATACTCTAAATCTACGGTGAGGCGACGAGCCTTCCCGTAGTAACAGAGTATAAGCTAGGCCTGTATTGATAAGGTGATGGGGGAGTGGTGCAACGATTCCGTGTAACGGCCCTTGTAGTGACCTAGAAACACACCATCGTATGAGATTGTCTAGGACTGATGACCCTAGAATGGATCATTGTTTGGGAATAATATAAGGAAGGTACCTTAGTTTCCCAATACTGCTGTTTGAAATGGACTAATAACAACTTGGTAATCATGTTCATCATGCATTGTATGTGCCTGGAAGATGTGGAGCACTGAGGAATGCAAGCATGCCGCGAACGTGAGATGGTGTCGCATGAGAGAGTATGTCGGTGAGGGCATCCATCATGACTACATTCATACTTGCATTAACAAGAGTAGTTAGGAGTGTTTGATTATAATGCTTTATCATTACTGCTTGACTGCATTGACAACATGTTAACCTATGCTTTATTGTTCCACTGAGTTAGCTACTCACTCCCACGTTATGGGACGGTGCTTGCAACACCAACCAGATTGTCTTAACTGCAGGTGATGGCGATGTTTATGAAGCAGAGCCGGACTACTATTATGATGTTGAGGAGGAGTTCTCCTACATGTAACTCTCTGACAGGTCTATGAAGACCTGAAATTGCATTGATGAGGCTATGGTATTTGGGATAGAGGACATTACACTTCCACAACTTGGTATATTTTGAAATTATACTTGTAATTCATTAACCTGGTAACCTTATCACATTCTGGAGACTTACGATAGTTTATATACGCTTACAATTTAACTGTCTCTGGAGTATGATATCATGTTTTGGTTTAATCTCACTCATGTTCATTATACTAATACAGACAACATTCAACCATCATTCATTTTCTTGCATAAGTGATGTGTTGGAACTCGGGAGTTAAGTTTATGCTCGACCCCCGATTTTCAAAGTGTTACATCTTAGGAGACCAAGATTGAAGAATTCACAAGCCAAAGATCTAAGAAAACCAAGTGAGGAATGAAGAGAATTAAATATTTGAAGTGAAGAAAAGGAATCCTAAAATCGTCCTGAAAAAGTATATTCTGAAACTCTGGGTCATTTTGTGAAATTGCGCAGAGTAAAGTCTATTTTGAAAAACTGCGCAAAGTGAAGTCTATTTTAGCAAAATGAGTAAATTTGAGGCAGTTTTTAGAGTTTTCCAACTAGGTGCGAAAGTTGGAGCTCCACAACTATAAATAGGACTCCCTAGAATGTTCTCAGGCATCTTCTAGGGTTTAAAGAGTGGAGTAAAAGGGTGGAGAAGCCATCGCTAAGAGTTTTTTTCTTCTTCCTTAATTGTTTTCATGTTTTTCTTAAAAGACTTTGGTTCAATCATGTCTATGGTTGGTTAAACCTCTTAGCTAGGGCTAAGAGGTGAAGCTTGTAGCATGATGGGATGTTTTTCTTGCTTTAATTCTTATTTATGTTGAACCTTCTTTTATTCTAATTTGATTTTAAAGGAATACTCTTAGTTTTTAATGATTTATTGTGACTTAAATTAGAGTAGATCTGCAATAGCTTTGATTATCTTCTTTTCCTTACTTTGAGATTGTGGGATTGGTAAATCCTGTTGTCGGCCATCTTCCTATGGGCATGGTTTGGTGATGGAATCCCTTCCAAGTATCACAATTCTCCTCCTTTGAGAATTAGATCAATAAAAGTTCAAATTTAGTTTTATTGATATATCTTGTAATTGGATAGGATATGACTTCAATTCTAATTGTGTTACTTGAATCAAGTAAGAGGGCTCCCTGATCACTACAAGTGGATCCTTGGCACCCTAGTTCCCACCTTTAAATTCTTACTTTTAATTACTCTATTCACAATTACTCTCTCATATACTTCAGAATTAGTTTCATATCTTATTCTAGTTCTACTTTTTGTTAATTTCAGAAATGTCTTACCGAGATTATTACTACATCACGACCCTACACTTGGGGTTGTGAACAACATACAACCATGTGCCAATGAAAAAAATTTAAAACAAAAATTTACTATTGAAATATCATCGATACACTTATGATACAAGCTGTATCACTACCTAAAATTTACATAGTCGAAAATATTAGCGATACATTGGCAATATTGATGCAATGACAATGCAAGTGACACCTAGAATTTACGTAGTTCAAAATATTGGCAATTACATTAGTGATATTGATACGTTGACAATACTTAGCGATACATTGCTAATACTTGGAATTTCTGATACTACCAGTGTTATCGATATCGCTACCAGTGTTATCGATATCGCCGAGCTAGAGACAAAGATAATATCAAAGATAATTTAAACACTACCTACCATCTTAAATCCCTTTTATCATGGGAGTTCATCCTTCAATCCCTTCTTATATGCAATCATTGTAAAATCAATAGATTTGATTGAAGAATGAACTCCGCTATTCAAGGATCCTTCAGCAACACATTTAATGGCAAATTATTGAGATGGAATCCATGAATGATTAATATTCTAGAATCTCTCCTCCACTTAAAGACCAACATTTAATAGAGAAGATTCCTTAGAATACCTTCACCCAACACCGACGACTTGCATTGAGAGCATCTACAGCTGTTACGGATCAAGGGAGGTGAAGAAACTTCATCAACAAGAAATGTCATCTTTACTATGTGTTAAAAATGGGGTTCACCTACTTACAGATAAGTCATTAGAGTCCAAAGATCCTGAAGACCTTTCCTTGTGTAGGACTAGAATTCAGAGGTTATCTCACAAACTTGCTAAGACGTTTATAGGCCTCCGACGGGAGAATACGTATAGAGAGTCCTTGTGTAGGACTTATTTGCCTTGTGTAGACATGTGTGATTGCCTTGTGTAGCCAATACCTTGTGTAAGAATTATTTACCTTGTGTAAGCAACTAGTATATACCATGTGTAGGTTGTGAACTTTATGGTTAATTTGATTTAAAACCATTTGATAGTGAAATCCGGCACACTCTAGGGTGGAGTGCGTCAGTTGGGAGTGGAGTAGGCACTTAGCCGAACCACTATATATTGTTATGTTTATGTTGATTAATCTTATTCATATGGATTAATTGTTGAAATGTTTACATATGCACAATATATGTTTGATAAAATGTGGCACTCTGATCTCTCACTATCTTAAAACATGAATGTAGATGATTTCCTGATAATCCTGCTTAACTAGACTTGAATTGGTAGAATTTATTGTTTAGTAGGATTAGAGATTTTTAAAAGCCCTATTCACCCCCCTCTAGGACACTTGGTCATACATCCATACTTCAATAGTAGAAGTCCAACCGCAATTTTAAGACCTTTATGGAGTTTCACACAAAATTGAATGACATATGTAACTCCATGTGGGGACTTGGAAAGAGGATTTCGGTACCTAAAATCTGTAAAAAAAATCTTGAGATCCCTACCGGAACGCTTCAATTCTAAAGTCTCCACCATAAAAGAGTGTAGAAACATTGATGAATTAAAAGTAGAAGAACTCATAGGTTCCCTACAAACTTTCAAGCTACACTTTAAAACTCCCACAAAATCCAAACATAATATCTTCAAAACCCCCAAAAACAAAATTGAATCTGAGGAGGATGATGGAGATGAGGAGGTGGTCCTTTTGGCCAAGCGGTTCAAAAAAATCTTTAACAAAAACTGCGGAAGGACATTTAACAACAAGGGGAAACAATTGGACCATAAGTTCCAAATAGGCAAATCATTCAAAAAGTCCAAAGAGCCATAATGTTATAATTGCCAAAAGTATGGCCACCTATCTACTAAATGTCCCACAAAGAAATCAAAAGGAAAGGCTATGACAGCCACATGGGACAACACCGAAGACTCCGTTTCAGAAACAAGTGAGTCTGGAAGTTATGAAGACTAAAAATCTCTGAAAATTCTTATGGCCTCCACTTCTACGGTCATGCCAGATCAAAGGGATAATGAGGGGATAGATGAGCAACAAACTGAAAAGGCCTCCTCAGACAAATAAGATGAAGAAGAAAAAGATAACATTCATGATGCATATGACCAATTGTACACTCACAATTTGAGCATCCTTAGAAAGCTTGGGCAAGCCAACAATGAGAACAAACAGCTACAAACTAACTTGGAAGAAACATTAGTTGTAAATACAAAATTAGCCGATAGCCTGCAAGAGTACTATGTTGATAATGCCAAGCTTGAAAGGGAAGTTGTTGATGATGGTTTCAAGATTAAGGAATTAATTAAGAAGATTGAATATCTAGAATCAGAAAATGGAAAACTGAAATATGAAAATACAACTGAAACTAGATGTTGAAAAATCCAAACATACAGTTGAACTTAATCATAGGTTTTCCTAAAGTGACGAGAAACTAGAGAGACTCCTAGGCATGGGTAAAAACTCTAGGGATAAGAAAGGTTTAGGCTATGAAACTTGCAAATCTAGCCATTCTCTTGCACCACCTATGATTAAGAAAACAATAGCATCAAGCAGCAAAACAAAAGCCTCCCCTATCTGCCATTCTTGTGGAGACATGGGCATTATAAATTTGAATGTCTTACACTTAGACAACCCCATTCCACTTTTGGATCAAGCTATATAGCTAAATTCAAAACAACAGAATGATGCAGAAATCAAAGAGTCCTCCCAAGAAAGCTCCAATTGAGATGAGGAAATTTTCAACTCCTCCTAAAATGGCAAAAAGGATGGAGGAGTTGCTGAAACAAGTAGCACAACTGAATCAGAAAACCAAAGAAATGATGAATTAGGCGAATCTGGATCAGTTGCCTCAAAAATCCAAAGGGACCATGAACAACTAGCCAAATAAAAAATAATACCACTTCTCCAAAGAAGGTTGTCACCAAATGGGTAGTAAAGAATAAAACTAATTGCCTTGTGATTCACAGCGCACTCAAAGCAGGCAGTAGTTCGAAATGGTATCTTGATAGTGGTTGCTCTATGCACATGATTGGTGACCAAACCCACTTTTGCAATTACACTGAAGTTGATGGTGAGTTGGTTACTTTTGGATATGGGAGCACCACCAAGACTGTTGGAATTGGAACAATAGTTGGGCCTAGATTGCCCAAAATTGAGGATGTTCTTTGTGTTGAGGGACTAAAACACAATATCTTAAGTATTTCCCAAATTTGTGACAAAGAACACTGAGTCACCTTTTCCAAGGATGTGTGCGAGATCTCAAACCACATAGGTAAATTGATTATGAAAGGTCTCCACACAAGTGATAACTGTTATATGATAGAAAGCAGTGGAGAAAATACCCCATCCACAAGATGTCACATGGCCCGAGATAATGAGTCTAAATTGTGGCACCAATGACCCAGGCATGTACATTACCGAAACTTGTCCCATCTCAGCTTGAAAAATCTGGTGAGAAGACTTCCTAAAATTGGGAAGAAAGAGAAAGTTATGTGTAGTGATTATCTTAAATGAAAACAGATAAAAGTTTAACACAAGAAGACAACTACCACAGCAACTTCGAAGCCTCTTAATTTGTTGCATATGGATTTGGTAGGTCCCACCGGAGCTGAGAGCCATGGAGGCAAGAGATATTTTTTTGCAGTGGTAGACGATTACTCCAGATTCACTTGGGTTGCATTTCTTAGGGAGAAATTTGATGCATTTGAAGAATTCAAGAAACTCTCTAAGCGACTATAAAACGAAAAAGAATATTGTATCAATAGAATTATGAGTGATCATGGGGGAGTTTGAAAATGACCGGTTCCAATGGTACTGTGATGAAAATGGAATCCGACAGCTCTAAAGACTCCACAACAAAATAGAGTTATTGAAAGAAAGAATAGGGTATTGCAAGAGATGGGCTCGGTAATGCTAAATAGTAAAAACATGACAAAAAGTTTTTGGGCCAAAGCCGTTAACACCGCCCGCTATATAAATAACTGAGTATACCTTAGAGTAGGTCTGAATAAAACTCCATATGAACTTTGGTGTGGAAAACAACCTAGTGTGAAATATTTCCATATCTTTGGTAGCAAATGTTATATTCTTAAAGACTAGGAACAATTAGGATATGATGGTATATTTTTAGGATACTATTTAAACAGTCACGCTCATAGAGTCTATAATTTGAGGACCCTTACAATACAAGAAACAGTCAATGTGGTTGTTGATAACCAACCACATGACAAAAATGATCTTACCATTGATGTGGAGGATGATGTGGAACCATGCATTATAGGGAAACTAGATAACAATTCCACTCCTCTACTTGAGTCTCAGTTGTTGGGTAACATACCGATTATCAAGGATCATCCCCTCAATCAAATCATTGGAGATCCTAAAGCTAGTGTGAAAACTCAACAATAACTTGAGACCACATTTAGTCTTCTTTGCTTCACCTCTAAAATTGAGCCAAAAAATGTTGCAGAAGTGCTCAGGGATGAATATTGGATTGCAACAATGTAAGGTGAGCTACAACAATTTGAAAGAAATGAGGTGTGGCAGTTAGTTCCCAGGCCACAAGACACAAGTATCATTGGAACAAAATGGATCTTTAAGAACAAGTCCGATGAATCTGGAAACATAGTGAGGAACAAGGCAAGACTCGTTGCGCAAGGTTACTCACAAATGGAGGGCATTGATTTTGATGAAACATTTGCCCCAGTAGCGCGTCTTGAGTCTATAAGAATACTCATGTCCATTGCATGTGCATCGCAATTCAAATTGTTTCAAATGGACGTGAAGAGCGCCTTCCTCAATGGTGTACTTGAGGAAAAAGTGTACGTTAAGGATTTCTTAATCCTAAATATCCTCAACACGTATATAGATTGAATAAAGTGCTCTACTGTCCTAAACAAGCACCCCGAGCGTGGTATGAGCGCTTGACGCAATTTTTTTTAGACAGCCATTTTTGCAGGGGGAGTGTTGATAAAACACTTTTTACACAAAAGACCAGGAATGCCTTGCTAAAGGCCCAAATTTATGTGGATGATATTGTCTTTGAATCCACTTGTGAAGATGTTGCTCATGAATTTTCTGAACTAATGAAATCTGAATTTGAGATGAGCATGGTTGGTGAGCTCAATTTCTTTCTGGGATAACAAGTGAGACAATTACATCATGGGATCTTTATTTTCCAGTCCAAGTATGTTAAAGATTTGGTAAAACAATTTGGACTTGAATCTGGCCATACTCATCATACTCCCATGAGCACCACACTAGAACTTTTAAAGATGCAAATAGAAAGAGTGTGGATCAACACTTGTATCGCAACATGATAGGGAGCTTATTATACCTAACAGCGAGTTGGCTGGACATTTCCTTTAGCGTAGGTGCATATGCTAGGTTCCAAGCCGATCCTAAAGAGTCACATTTGACTGTTGTTAAGAGAATCATAAGATTTATGGCTGGGACAACTAATTTAAGGCTATGGTACCAGTTTGACACATCAACCATTATTGTTGGGTATTCAGATGTCGATTGGGCCGGTAATATTGATGATTGCAAATCAACCAATAGTGGTTGTTTTTATATTGGCAACTGTCTAGTGTATTGGCATAGCAAGCAACAAAATTGTATATATTTGTCTACTGCCAAGGTTGAATACATTGTAGCCGATAGTTGTTGCGCACAACTTCTTTGGATTAAGCAAATGTTGCTGGATTATGGCACTAATCAATCAACAATGACACTATTTTGTGATAATACTAGTGCCATTAACATTTCCAAAAAATCCAATCCAACATTCCAGAACAAAGCACATTGACATCTGACATCACTTTATACATGAGCTTGTAGAGGAAAATATAATTGTGTTGGATTATGTGCCTACTAAGTGACAACTTGCCAATATTTTAACAAAACCATTAGATGCCAATAGATTTGGGGATCTCTAAAAGTCTATTGGAGCATGTGCGGTCTAATTTCATCATTTACCTAAATGATTTAACTGTTATATCTGAGGATTTTTTACCTCATTATTCTTTTTAAATATATGTGCTCGTATTTTTTGTTAATTTTTATATTTTTATAAAATTTGATTAGGTTTACAAATGTTAATTTATTGGTAAATATTAGTGTACATCTCAATGTATAGATCAGTGCAAGTTGAACCAATAAATCTGAACTGACAGGCTGTTTCGATGGCATCGAAGATGTTTCGATGGTATCGAAAATCCTTCACACCTCACTGACCTAACCGGACACTTTTTGATGACATTAAAGATGGTTCGATGGCATCGAAGTTCATGCTTTAATGGCATCGAAGACCCTTCAATGACATTGAAATGTCGGGGTCTATATAAATCGGGCGTGGGCGGGATTTTCATTTTCACCTTTTTCATGCGTCCAGCTGTCTTCCAGCCCTCTTTGGAGCTTCGTGGTCAGTTTTCAACCCTCCTTCCTCCATTGTTGATTCATTGTGGTAAGGCTTCCCATTTGTGATTCCCATTTCCATTTTCCTTCGTTTGGGTTGCCTTTTTAAGGTGTTTTAGGGTCGATTTTCATTTTCGTTTCCTTTTGTGCATCTCCTTTGAGTTTTTCTTTGTAAATCTTGCTACATTTCGAGATTCACACAATACCTAAAGACAAACCTCTAGACCAAAAAGGGTAAAACTGTGCTCATGCCCACAATCTCAGAGCCCTCTGCACCGACGTCTCTGGCCTCATGGTAGGAGACACCACGTCGGGAGGCTCCTACTCCAGAGATTCACATTCATGTAGTTTCACCCCCACTTGAGGCTTTATACGAAAAATTTTGGGGGCGAAAACTCGTTCTGAAGCATCCTGTCGAAAAGGACTATATACGCCCGTATGGGATTGAGCTCATTTTGGAAAAAGCGGGTGGGTGCATAGTTTTGGACTTTGGTGGCGTCTCACGGAATGAACAAGTTCACCAATTCTTAGCATATTGTCATTCCCCAGCTTTAGTGCCTCCATCCATCGAGGTCACTATAGGGTAGACCACGACTCGTATCACACCTGCGATTATCGCTCAGATCATTGGTGTGTCGGGCTCTCAACAGGGCCTAGTCGACCATGATTTTGACTCCATATATGTTAGGGTTGAGGTCACTCGCTTTCTGTACAATGGCAAGAACGTTCCTTGGCATCAGGGGAACGCTCTTCGATCTTCGTACATGACACATCAGTATCACTTCCTCCATGGGATTTTCAACTCAAATGTTTATCCCTATAGGACGAACAAACTAACTTGACACCATTCATGCTTGATATCATTTATAGTGTCTGTCAGGGTATTCCCTTGCATCTAACCATGATCATCCTTCACCAAATGGCTTATGCAGTCTAGGGTACGAGAGATACTCTTATTCAAATTCCACACATCATATGCCTCTTGTCTCAGGAAGTGGGCTTGCTGCCTACAATCGACTAACTTCGGGTTCCTCCTACATTCACAAAATTAAACATTAAGAGGATGAATCTGGAGGACAAGACTGCTTTAACTTCTGGATCTGCACCGCACGACGATGACATCCTTGGAGAGACAGAGGCAAAGGCAACAAAGACAAAGGTAGCTAAGACTGAGGCCACCAAGACAAACTATCCCACGAAGGATGATCGGCGACCAGCTTGTGAGCTCCCATGGACTCCGGACATGCGCACCAGGCGACACACACGATCTCGCGATCGCCGCAGTCCATACTTCAAAGACTTGACCATCAGGAGGATCGCCTTACGCGACTAAAGAGAGTTAAGGAGTCCATCCAGCGAGCCATTGAGAGGGTGGAGCACGCAACCCAGGACATTCTTGCAGCAATTACATGTTGACGAGACGACACAGCTCCATGTGAGGGTGGTCCATCCAATTAGAGTCAAGTTCAGCTGCATAGCTAGGGTGTATGTCCTATGGCATTATTATCTTTTTGAGTTCCCAGGACCATCTGATCAATGAGTATTTGTATATGTTGTGATCATATGTATGGATGTTTGTTTGTATTTTGGAGTTTGTGTGTGTTGTTATGGATATTTTAGCCCTACCTGGGCTTGTGGTGTGTGGATGATTGTTCTTTTAAATATTTTGATGTTGTGGATGATCATGCGATACTTGGGCATTTTTTATAATATATTTATCTTTGTGGCATGTTTTATTCTTATCACATAATTCCTTGCGCTTAATTCCTAACTTTAAAATTATGTGATTGTTTAAATTGTCCTCCAATTATGAATAGGTAATTGATTCTCCACCTTCGGTAATGTTTGGCATGCTGTTTATGTTACAAACCCTTTGCCAATAACTGACAAACAGGGCGAGAACCATACTCCCACCATTAGCGTGAATGCTTGTGAATGAATGGTGATGCAGGAAGATAGGGGGAGTAGTAACTCAAGTAGCAACTTAACCATCAAGATGATCTTTATTTGTATATGTTTGTAATTGAGTTGTAACATTGAAAAATTATGTAATCTTAAGTTGTTCGTACCATCTAAGGTTTGTTAGGGTTTTGTCACATAATTGATAAAGGAGGAGATTGAAAGTGCCCTTGTTTGTCAATATACGTGAATGTTGCGTCCTTGAGTCAGGTGAGCCCCATATGAAGACTACAAGACCAAAGACTCACCAAGTTAAAGAAGTTCGAGTGCACTATACAAGTATATTAAGCCTCACTTCCCAACCAAACCCTATCAAGTAAAAGACCAACTTTAAATAAGTCTAAACTTGCCCAAAACCATGTTTGCAAAACCCTTGGTAAGCTTAAATTAGAATTAGTTTAAAGTTTGTGCAGATAAAAGAAAAATTGGTAAATTCATGTTATGTCGATTGCGATCGAAACTACAATTGAGCAGCTTCGATGGCATCGAACACCTATTCAATGGCATCAAAACAAAGGCCTAACAGTCCAGCAACCAAACTATGAAAATCCTGGATATGTTCGATGGAATCAAAGGAAGTTCGATGACATTGAAACTTAAGTTTCGATGACATCGAACCCACTTCGATGACATCGATCTAAGGCCATTTTTTTCTCCAGCAAACTTTGAAAAACTCGAAGTATACTTCAATGCCATCGAACTCATCGAAAATTGGACCAGTTTGTCCAACAAGCTTTCAAGCAAAATCATATATTCTCGATGGCATCAAAAGTCAAATTTTGATGGCATCGAAAGGCTATTCGATGGTATCAAAATATGGACAAAATAGTCCAGTGAGTTTTCATAGGAAAATATATTTATTCTCGATGTAATCGAAATGACTTCGATGACATCAAGATTCAAATCTCGATGGCATCGAATCATGTTTCATGGCATCGAAACAGAGCTCAATGTGTCTAGCAATCGAAGTGTATTTTTCAAGGACATAGGCTCATCCCTTGAGGGCTTGTTCAATGACATATGGTCCTTCCCATGTGGGCGACCACTTTTTACCTAAGGATCGGTCCTGCCAATTGGCAGCACCATTTTCGAAACTACATTGCCAACTCCAAAAGACTTTCATTTCACATTTTTGTTATCTGTGCACGTGATAACCACTTTGTTAGCCATGATCGAATCTAAAGCCCTCACACCGACTTCATCTAGTTCTTTGAGTTCAGCCAACATTGCCTCTGTGAACCCAGGGGATGTTAACTTGGTTTGATATGTGGTTCGCAGTGACGGTATCATGACCTCTAGGGGCACAATTGCATCGTATCCATAAGTTAGTGAAAATGGACTCACCCCAGTACTAGATCGAGGTGAAGTTCTATAGGCCCAAAGAGCTTTGGACAGCTTGATGTACCACTCTTGAGAATTTTATCGAATCATGTTCCTCATAATTTTTTTATTACCTTTTTGGTAGCCTTGGCCTAGCCATTAGGCTGGGCATAATATAAGGTTGAGTGCATGATCTTTACGAATATCTATCGGTCATTGCTCACAGTTCCTTAGCCGAGAAAGCTGCACCTCGATCCATGATAATGGACTCTGGTATTCCAAAATGGTGGATAATATTAGTTTCGATAAACCCAATAATCTCCTAATAGTTGATTCCTCTCACTTCAATTTTACCCACTTGGTAAAGTAGTCGGTCGCTACGATGATGAATGAGTCCACGTGGGTCGAAGGTGGGTGAATTTGGCTGATCAAGTCGATCGCCCATTCCCGAAATGGCCATGACTATATTATAGAACGTATTTTGGTTGCAGGCACATGTTGGATTGGTCCATTCCCTTAGCATGCCTCACAGCCCTTTACAAACTAGATGCAATCGGCCATGATTTTCGGCCAAAAGTAGTCGTAACATCTAATCATGAGCTTCATCTTTCTCTTAGCCTAGTGGGCGCCGCAAATCCCTTCGTGGACCTCTTCCATGGCCAGCATCACTTCTTTTTTTTGACAAGCACCGAAGAAAAACCTCATCGACCCCTTTTCTATACAACTCGTTGTCGACCATCAGATAGTTTGCGGCCTACTTTCATATACTTCTGTCAGTTCTGGTACGAAGACTCTGGAGATAGCCCATGAGAGGAGCCTTCCAATCATTCTCCTCGACATCCACCTAGTGTATTTCCATTATATTACCCTCTCTTTGAAACATAGAGGGCATGGATCTTCTTTGGACAGTAATTGACCGTTCGGCCGAACCCCTTAAGGCATCGATCCCTGCAGCTAACTATGTCATTTCATTGGCATGCACATTATGTTCCCTATTGATATGCATCAACTCGACCTCTTCGAATTGGTTGATAAACTGGACCGCTAAGGCGTAATATGGCAGTAAAGATGGGCTAGTGCATTTAAACAGTCCCGCCATTTGATTTATTACCAATTGTGAATCTCCTATAACAGTTACATTTTTTGCACATAATTCTAATAACAGTTCCATGCCAATTATTAAAGCTTCGTATTCAGCCTGATTGTTAGTGCAATCAAATTCTAATTGAAACACTAATTCCTATCGATTCCCATTAGGAGCAATTAGGATCACCCCAGCTCCAGACATATCATGTGTCCTTGACCCATCGAAGAGTATCTTTCATGGTGTGAGTTGCACACAATATATATCAAGTATGCCCGGGGGAATCCTTTCCTCAAGGTTTGAAGGGTGATCGGCCAAGAAGTCAGCTATGGCATGACCCTTTACTGCTTTTGGTGGGATGTAATATAGGTCAAACTCAAACAATGCTAACACCCATTTACCAATTCAGCCGCTAAAGATCCCCCGATTCAACATATATTTTATCAAGTCGGTAACTGCTGTTACATTCACTCTCTCGGCTAATAAATAATGCCTCGACTTAGTAGCTGCAAAATACAAAGACAACCACAACTTTTCCATGGCGAAACATCATTTTTTAGCATTAAGCAGCGTCCTACTTAGATAGAAAATCGCCCACTCCGTTCGCATGTCTTCATCCTACACTAAAAGGGCTCCGACTGATGAAGCTATAACATATAGCTTGAGCAGTCGATCTTTGATTGGCAGCATCAATACGGGCAGCTTCATTAGATATTCTTTAATCTTGTCAAAAGCCAGATGGTGTTTCACTTCCTAAACAAATTCGGACCCCTACTTCAATTTTATTAGTGGAGAAAAAATGTTAGTCTTCCCTGCACAATTAAAAATGAACCTTCGCAAAAAGTTAATATGTCCCTCGAATTTCTATAATTCAGCTTTGTTTCTTGGCGGTTGAGTATTAATCATAGCCTAAGCCTTGTTTTAATCAACTTCAATTCCTCTTTGGGGCGTAAGGAAACCTTAAAAATTACTAGACGAGACCCCAAAGGCTCATTTCAAAGGGTTTCATTTTAATTTATGAAGCCTCATCCACTCAAAAGACTTGTGCAAGTGGGATAGATGCTCAATCGCATCGTTCGATTTGACTACAACATTGTCCACATAGACCTCCATGAAGCAGCCGATCATATCATGGAAGATTGCGTTCATTGCGCTTTGGTATATGGCCCCTACATTCTTTAACTCGAAGGGCATTACTTCCCAACAATACATCCTCAATAGCCTTGGACATCTGAATGCCATTTTGGGCACATCGCCTGATGCTATATAGATCTAATTGTATCCAAAATGCACATCCGTAAAAGATACAATCCCATGTCCAGCAACTCGATCGATGAGTTGATCGGCCACCGGCATGGGGTATTCGTCCTTTGGTGTGGCCGAGTTTAGATTTCTAAAGTCAATACACACCCTTAATTTATAATTCTTTTTCATTACTAGGACCACATTTGACATCCACTCCACATATTTGATCAGTCAGATGAAACCTACCTTCAGGAGTTACTCAATCTCCTCTTTGATCTTAAGCATGACATCAACCGTCATCTACCTAGGTGGCTGTTTGTATGATCGATAATCTTCTTTCATGGGTAATTTATGCTCAACTAGGGATCTATCAAGCCCTGGCATTTCATGGTAATCCCATGCAAAATAATCGACGAACTCCAAAAGCAACTTTATTAACTCCTCAAGAATTTGTAACAAGTCTCTTATGAACGTTGGTTTCAGATCTTATTATGTCCCCAGATTGATCTCAACTAATGGATCTTGGACTTGCAGTCGAGTATCTTCCATTTCTTCTTATGCCTCTTCAAACTCAAAACTGTCGCCCCTGGCCAATTCCTCCAACTCAGCCAAGTTTACAAAGCAACCTTCATCACTTTCCTCCAGGCTCTCTTTGAGCCTCTTTATTATGGCCATGAACTCGGCCTCATGCACTTCATTTCCTGATGTCCTAATCATGGGATCTCTTCAATGGTGTAGTGGGGGACCGACTGATATAGAACATGTCCTTCATCCGGTCATTATTACCTTGGGTGACTTCTGGAATGGCCTGCTTTATGCTATTTGGGTTCTTTTTTTACTGTGATCCCGGTAGGGTGGCTAAACTTATTTCTCCCGGTGAACTTGATAGGTCATACTTCTTCATCATAGAAATACTTCTCATTGGCATTCGACGTGGCCAAGAAAGGTTTGTTGTCGGCCAAGACTATCTCGACTTTGTTTTGGTTCCAAAAGACTACGAACTGGTGAAGAGAGGATGGGATGCATGTGAAAAAATAGATCCAGTCTCTCCCAATTGCGCGTTATAGCTTAATGAAGTATCGATAACAAAAAACGATGCCAAAATTGTTTTTGTGCCCACGGTCAAATCGACAAGCAAGACATCATGCGTGTTCATGATATGACTAGAAAATTGCTAACGGTCACCTCTGATGGGATTAGATCAGCCATGCTTTTTCCTATCTTAGCCATCATTCTCCATAGTAACAAATTCATTGCAGCCCCATTATCAACCAAAATTCTGGTAACAAGGCAGTCATCGAGCTATTATATACAACGGCTTAAAGTGTTGTGTCATGTTGCGAGTAGGCTTGTCAATGATTATCCTTTTGGATATGCCTCTGGCTTTAACAGTTACTATGTCGACATGTGGTGCTTTGTCAACCTTGGACCCATTTCCTTCGCTCTCTTCAAATAGGAAAGAAGCATGTTGTATTATCACAGGAGGAGCATATTCTTCTACATCATCGGTCATACTGTTTGGTTAAGAGGGTCTCGCCTAAAAGCTGGACGGCAATGTGAAAACCATACTACAATGAAATGTTACTAGCGACAACGATCCAAACACAATTTTACCACTTGAGCTTTGCCAACTAGTGTTTCAGATTCAGTCTCCATAATCTGACTAGGGTATTCATCAGCCGCGGGTTCGGTGAGAGGTCGATAGGTGAGGAAATCTTCAAAGTGTTGGCAATCGACAAGAATTCGTTGGCTAACCACTCTCGGTTGGAACTTCGTTGAGGTAATCTGACAAGTTACCACAACTATCTTCCTCTTTAAAGTCCTTCGATTGAATCATGTTGTTAAGAGTATCTGGGTCTTTCTGTATCACGACTGGTAGTACTGCTTCGACCTTGTTTACTGCTAACTGCTCATTAAGAACAAGAGTCTTCTAAAAGGGACCGGACATTTTAACTTCTAGCTAAAGGAGTGTCCCTTCCTTTTCTACTTCCCTTTTTACAACAGCCATATGTCTTTGCCACCGACGTTTTGTTGAGTGTCAAATATTGCATATTTCCCCCTGTTTATATCTTAGTTTTATGAACATGATAATGTTTAATGGGTATATTTTATACATGTTTGTGTTGTGAGGTGAATATGAATCTTGGATTGAAAAGAATGTTAAAAGCATGGATTTGATGTCAAGAATCACCAAGGTAAAGGATGGATATTAGAAAATCAAGAATGAAGAATTCACATGTCAAAAGAAAAGACTCAAAAGATTTCAGAATCCGCAACAGAAAACAGACAAATTAGGTCTGACATAACCCAAGTTCGATCCGACCGAAATCGCACAAAACAATCCAGCAACCAACGATGAAATTCAGAGCTAACTCAGTTCGACCGAAGGAAGGATTCGATGTGACCGGAAGTGCACAAAAAGCTTCAGCGAAGAACGATAAATTTTGGAGTTAATTCAGTTCGACAGAGAATTAATTCGGTCCGACCGACACTTAAGTTCAGTCCGACCGAACCCAAGCTCGGTGTGACTGAAAACAGGCAATTGCAAAAATAGAAACCTGTCATGATTCGAACTTGACTTCGGTCCAGCCAAAGGTGACTTCAGTCCGACCGATGCGTATCGCGACTATGTAAATTCAAGGCGATTTCAAGGTCTGTTTGCAGAAATTCCATGGTGGTGCGAAAGATAGTGTTTCACAACTATAAATAGGACTCCCTAGAACGTCCCAAACCATCTTCTAGGGTTTAAGGAGTGGAGACAAAGGGTAGAGAAGCCTCCCAAGAAATTTTCTTCCTCCTCAATTTATTTTCATGTTTTATTTAAGAACTTTTTGTTTAATCATGTCCATGGTTAGCTAACATCTTAGCTAGGGCTAAGAGGTGAAGCTTATAGCATGTTGGGATTTTATCTTATTTTGATTCTTTTTATATTGAACTTCATTGAATTCTAGTTTGATATTAAAGGAATATTTTCAATTTTCTATAATTTATCGTGACTCAAATTACAATAAATGTTATGATAGCTTTGGATATCTTCTTTTCCTACTTTGAGGTTGTGAGATTAGTAAATCCTATTGTTCACCATCGTCTCCTATGCATGGTAGGGTGATGGAATCCCTTTCAATCATCACAATTCTCCTCCATTGAGAATTATATCAATGAAAAGTTCAGATTTGAATTAAATTGCCTTATCTTCCATTTGGACATGATAGGACTCCAATTCCAATTGTGTTCCTTGATTCAAGTAAGGTAGCATCTTGATAGCTACAAGTGGATCCTTGGCACCCTAGTTCCCACCTTTAAATTCATAAGTTTTAATTAACATTACTCACCATTACTCTCAATTATTTCAGAATTCATATTTAGATCTTCTTCTAGTTCTAATTCTAATTACTTTCAGAAAACGTACAAGTTTAGTCCTTGTGGATTCGACCTCGGTCTCACTGAGATTATTACAACATCGCGACCCTACATTTGGGGTTGTGAACACGTTTCTAGGCCTTTGTTAAAATTTTCGGCATTGCTGGAAACTTTGGATGAGTAACTCGTTTCTATATCCCGTCCTATATGGTAGGGGTTTAACCATCCTTAGCAAGGGTGGTCCCCATCATGAGTGGTGATTAGAGACCAACTGCATCGATCGGTAACGGTTGAGACCATTATTGTGATCATCCCTTCCCCTTTTAAGAGAGTTTCTCGACCGGAATGCCATTTCTCGAGCGCACCGGTAGCATATTCGAGGATCTTGGCGCCTTCTTTTGATAACGATTGACCGATTATCATGAGGACGAGGAATACAACGATGCCCTCATGTGGGTCAACTGGACATTCTTCTTGAATCATCTGAGTCGATATTAATCTTCAGTCGTGTGTGGTCCCTCAGATTGGCGGTGACCATGTTCGCCTCAATATTGGCTAGGAATGGATAGTATTGATCAGCATCACCTCTTCAGCCTTTTTTAAGAACTTCAATTGCCCACAGTCGATGTGGTCCTAAATGACGTTCTTGAAAATAACACACTTGCTAGTTGAGTGGAACCGAGTTCCGTGTCATGTGCCGTACTCAATCCGCTGTAAATCATCGGTCGGAGGTACCTTATGATTGCTAGGAACTTTAATAAATTTTTTGGCTAACAATATATCAAATATTTCTTCGGCTCAGGTAATATCAAAGGTATACACCTTCTGAGCCTTTCGTGTGATCGAAACGGTCGACTCCACTTTGACCAATGTTGAACACCCTAGTGGTTTCTTAGCCAGCACTTCATCGATTGTAATTTTATAATTTGGATCATTATAATACATCCCAAATGATGAATTCGTTTGCCTAACCCTTTCCTATAAGAGTTCCTCATAACTATAAACCTTTTTAATCAATCATATAAGTCAACAAAATCCATGTCTATGAACTTTTTACGAAACTTATACTCCAACCCGTCTTGTGCAAGCTGCACAAACTTGGCTTCGGTCATGACTACTTTATAACGGCTCTTCTCCTACTTGAATCTCATAATATAACTTTTACTTGGTCCCCCAGGAAACTATCGGAATCGTGCGAGATCGGCCATGGTAATCTCCCTATTTCTTAAGAAGAATTGAGCGTAGAACTTCTCTTCCAACTCTTGCCAAGTATGCACAAAGTCTGGCAATAAATTTGAGTACCAAGTGAAGGTCGCAGTAGTCAATGAGTGACAGAATAACTGTAACTTATAATAATCATTATTGGCGAGTTTGCCACATTGCATCGTGAATCAACTATCGTGCTCAATAGTTGACTGACCAAGCTCACCCAAGAACAGGGCAAAATCCAATTGATAATTTCTCAGTAATGGGTGTTGCCGATCTACACACCCGGGGTATGGTTTATGATACACGATGATGGTGTTGCGGTCGAACACTTGGCAAGCAACCTCTTGAACAATTTGTATTATTTAATTGTGGTCAATCCACTGAGGATCCAAGACAAGTGGGTGATCCGAACCAAATCAGTTAAGATTGTCAGGAAATTTGAGGCCCTGCTGTGGATTAAATTTGATTAGCAATCCATGATTTCTTTTTTCAGGTATAAAATTCCTAACCTCTCGCTCAGGTGGCCTGATCTTCATAGGAGGTGGCACATTCCTGACCTCAGGAGTAGGAATCGATGGTGAGTTATATTGTAAAGGAGGCATAGGTGGCAATGGAACTGCATTGCCAACCTTCCATTAATATTATGTTGTGGTGTCAAAGGTGTTCGTTCCGTTATTACAACCAACAATCGTTACATGGCTTCAGTCTAACTAGCCATGTAGCAATTGGTTCTCTCGGCCTGGATACAGAATTGGTCGACTTGAACTGTTTCATATTCTTGTAACATCTAGATGCTCATTTGAACATCTTGAAGCACCACTGATACTTCGTTTGGGAGTACGGCTCGGGACATGGATGGCTCAGCCCGATCTTCGATCAGGTTAGTATTCAGATTTAATGCCTCAGGAGGCTCATGAACCGGTACATCCTTACTTGGAGGTGGTGTGGTCGGTGTTGAGTGTTCAACCCTGGTAATACGGGTACTTCTCCTTGCATTTTTGGCAAAAATCAGACCGGTAGTTAATAGACAAGGTCCCACCGGGTGTGTTAGAAAATTGTTCATCGTTGTTTTCTACACTAATGTGTGGGCATGCCAAAATTGGATTTGCGGCTTTAATTCAAACTGAACAACAATTACCCTAAGTGTCGAGGTGGGCAGACACGTAGTGTATGGCCGAGGTGTGAAGAGATCGGTCCCCTATTCAGCCACTCGCTCAATGTAAATTGGATCAGCCAATTTTCAGAGGGTGGGGTTCATCCTCTATGATGGTTTACTCCTTTGCCTTCTGTACAAAAGGACTTTTCAATGCAGATTAAATTAATAGAGAGAGAGAGAAATCCTTACAGTGGATCGCGAAGAATAACTAAAGAACTCCTTTCCGATATATTAAATGAATTTAGTACGCGAGTGTGAACTCAAATTATAGCTAAAGATTATCAGTTATTTGATTACCACTATGGATAACACTACGGAATATAAAAAGCAGGCTGAAAAGCAAAAGATAACACTAAGAAATGTAATTTGCTTGGCAAAAAGTAAAGGATTACACTATGGAATGTAAATTAACTAGTAATTGAAAGATAAATTTTTTTTTATTGGTACAAGACCCTTCTTCTTCTTGATCTTCTTTGCTATTTATATCTTTAATCCAAGCGTTTTGGATTCTTCCCACATTCTAACGGTTGTTATAACCTCTTTTCACTACTCTACTTGGTTTCTGGATGCTTCCCACATTCAGCTTCCTTCGCTTCTCTTTGCGTCATATGTCATGTGATCGTTCAAGCTCGATCGCTTTGTTTTTCATGCTATTACCTGATCATTCTAACTCGACCGCCCTGCTTTTGATCGCTTAGTGTTACACAACACCGATTGATATGCCATGGCTCCGCTTCCCAAGACACCTCCATACATATATGCTGGTCGATCTCTAAGTGTAGCATGCGTGCCCGTACAGATCACATGTAACCTACTTTGATTAATCTCAGTAGGGTACGGCCGAAATGGGTACGAACAATTGTGTTGTATTCCAGCTTCTACTTGCTCCCCTACATGAATCAACTGAGTGAAGTTGATGTATGGGTATGAAATTAGATATCCTAATATGTTTGGATTAGCCAAGTGGACAATCATGAAGATTTTCTCCTCGTCGTCGATGTGCATTTTTATTTTTACGGCCATGGCTCTCCATCGTCCAACATATGCGAATAATGTCTAATCATTTCTTTACTTAAAGGCAGCCAGATCTGCCCTTAAAGGCATTGCATTCAAATTGTATGCACAGTAATCTATGTGTTAATGCACTTATTTTTACACCCAGTTCGTCAATCACGTGAGTTGTTATGTCCTATAGTCGATTGAGCCTTCAAAAAGAAAAGATTGAAGACACAAGCGAAGCTTAAGCATCAAGGAAGAAAGACCAAGTAAAACAGGTGCCTTGGTGACCTTAACCCTTGACCTAAAATAACCCAAACACCTTTTGTGTAGAAGATAGCCCAAAAATAGCAGATTCTATGTAATGTTCAATGGCATCGAGCTGTCATCGAATTGTCTTCGATGACATCAAAGACCTACTCGATGACAGCAATCGAGAGTTGGGAATTCCCAGCAACCAAACCGGATTGTACTCTAAAATTCTTGATGGCATCGAGGTCCCTTCGATGACATCAAAACTTAAGTTTCGATGACATCGAAGTCTTCTCGAAGACATCGATTGAGAGTAAGATTTGTCCAGTAAGATTTTTGGATTTTTCTCAGGACCTTTGATGGCATCGAAGCACCTTCGATGACATCGAAGCTTAAAGTTCGATGACATCGAAGCTTGAGGTTCAATGACATTGAAGGACAATTCGATGACATCAAAACTAGTCCAGATATGTCCAACAAGTTTTACCATATTTTGTTTGAATTTTTCGATGGCATTAGGGAACCCTTCGATGACATCGAAGGAATCTTTGATGACATCAAAGGACCTTCGATAGCATCAATAGAGCTATTTTTTACTCATTTTTTGACCGTTGAACTCGAACTGTTTATAAAGGCATTTGGTTCTCAGGCTTTTTAATGAATTTTTGGAGCAATAGAAGGTAAGATGATTCCATATGTATATCGCTCATCCTAAGCTTCTATTCCATTGAGTTTCAAGAAATCTCCCTTGAGATTTTAATTCTAAAGAGGATTCCTACCTCACTATTGTAGATGTGCTTGAACTCCTTAATTTCCTAGACATTGGACTTAAGATATCTTGGCAAACCATTGTCCAACTCTTCTAGGAGACCCATCTAGTTGAATCATCTAAGAAAAATAACTTGCCACTAGTTGTAGGAGATTCAACCTACTCCCATCACCTTGGTCACCTCGAAGGAGCATCAAATGCAATGTGATTGATCATGGAGCTGAAGTCTTAGTAAAGCGATGACGTCATGATTGGGGGAGCATTAGGGAGCTGATTGAAGCACATGAGAGTAGAGATTAAGCAACCTAAGAGGCGCTATAAAAGGGACTCGATCTGACAAGTAAGTGTCATGTGTAAGAGTCTAAGTTTGTACTTCTTCCTTGTGTAGGTTGGAGTGTAAGAGTTTCTGTTTAAACTCACCTAAGTTCTTGCATAGGACCCTGGCTCTTCTATGGGGCCTAAATTCTGTGGTTCTTATGTAGGACGAAGGTTGTTGGTTAGCCTAAGGAGAAACTAACCAAAGTCTCTTGTGGGAGCCTCCGACGGAAGCAAATGTGTCAGGTTTGGGAGTAGGACCCTTACTCTTGTGTAGGGCATAAATCTTAGGTTTGGAAGTAGGCCCTTGGCTCTTATCTAGGGCCTAAACCATCAGGTTCTTGTGTAAGACATTAGCTCTTGTGTAAGGCCTAAATTGTCGAGTTCAGGAGTAGGACCATTGTCCTTGTATAAGAAATAAACTTAAAGTCCTTGTATAAGGTTGTAAAGGTTAGAGATCAACCTGATTTAAAACCTTCGATAGTCAAATCTGATACACTCATGGGTTGAGTGCGTCTGCCAGGAGTGGAATAGGCAAATAACTGAACCATTATACATGCTTGTGTTTGGGAGTGTCATTTGCACAACTGTTTAATTATGCTTGTGAGTTTGAATGTTTACATTTTACATGCATGATTAAATGAATGCTTAATGTTGATAGGTAGCACGCCCCACACACACATGTTCACTATCTTGTTATAGACTAGTTTCTTATTTGCATATCTTTGTAGTATATGTGATTGGACCCTCTATTGGCTTAGAAGCCTTAGAGTTATATTGTCTTGCTTAATTTAATTGTTAAATTAGTTTAAGTTAGGCAATTGTTGTTTTTAAAAAGGTATAATTTTTAAATTGGTCCTATTTACCCCCTCCTCCCTCTAGGACATAGCCTTCATTCTCTAGCTCCGCCAAGTTTTTGCACTTAATGCATTACGGCACAAAAACTGCAATTTCACTATGAACTCTTGGGATAGGTCCTCCTAAGTCCTAATCTTGTAATAATCAATGATATGTACCATTCGAGTGTGTCGCCTCTTAAGGACTTTTGGAATAGTTAAATTAGGGCTCAATCATCCCCTACCATGACATCAAGCTCACCACAAAAAGCTTTCAAGTTGGAGGTAGGACATCTCGTGCCGTCATCTCTTGGAACCTTTAATACTTCAAAATTTATCAGTACCCTAGCATCCAGGAGGGGACAAAGGTCCCTGAACTTAGTGGAATGAAATTCCACCCCATGTTGCTTTTGGAGCTAACTCATCGCCCTAAGTTGGTCCTCGAAATACTCTCAAAGTCGAATGATTTCAAACGATTGCTAAGGAAGTGATCGTACCCCTTGTGGAACTCGGCTGGCTTCTTCCTTATAGTGATTGATTTCCTTAACATTCTTATGATCCCTAGTGAGGAGATTTTGTTGAAAGGAAACTATCAGATGAGGGGGTTAGAGAGGAATCTCCATTGTGGGGCGAGATTAACTAGGAAGATGTATATGAGTAAAAAGTAGAGGCCAAGCTTAGCTAGAATGCAAATGTTATGGTTATTTAAACTATAAATGAAAGGTTGTCCCATTAGGGGGAGGTTACAAGAATTGACTGAACTGAGATTGGTTGGAGTGCACTTGTTGAGGCACTAGTTGGCTCTCATTAGGAGGAGAAAAATGAACAGTTAATTGGCTCCATGGTAAGACTTGTTGTTGACTCCCATTAGGGGGAGGTTGTGCTAGAGTTTGACCTACTGTGATTGGAGGGTACTAAAAGTGAACACAACTCCCATAAAGGGGAACATGCTGGAATTGATTGATGGCGAGGTCGGAAAGACCCATTTGGGTGTTAGTCTATTGTGTGTTGTGGATGGATTGTGCAGCTCATTCCTAGAGAAAGTGGATTACCATATCTTCTAACATGCTCATACTAAGGGCTATGTCGACTACCGATGGAACAACCGTAGGTTGTAAGGTTTGTCAACCTAGGTAAATCCGAAAGGGATGTTGAGGCATCTCCTTGGATTGACATGGATGTCTGTGCACATGTTCGGATGATGCTTCGGTGTATGTTTTTTGACTTTGCACATCAACGATCCTATAGCTGATTTTTTGGCACAATGGTTGCAGATTGACCTACTATCCTCTGACGATTGACTCATTGCATTCCTTTTTTTCCTTTTTCTATTTTTTTAAATTTTATTTTTCTAAATTTTTTTAACAGAGCAAATGTTTATAATATAAACGTCAAGCAAATACGGGACCAATGTAGAATGGAATATCATGATATAATGACAGAAAGGGAAATGGACTAGTAAGAAATGGATTGCATGAAAGTAAATGGACCAATGGTAACTAGAATGTAGGATACTCGTGAGAAAGTAAAGGGAACAGTTTGCACTGGAATGCAAGATTCAAGTAGGAAAGTAAGATAGACCAGTATAGACCGGAATGGTAGCCGATTAGTAGGTTAACTTAAGACCAGTGAGGACTGGAATGTTCACGAACTAGTGTCATATTGGAATAACAGAATCTAGAGAATCTCTGAAAAACCGTAATGTCTCGTCTTTCGAGTCGAGCCTTGGCTAGTGGCTAGCAATTCCTAGTAAAGTCGTCATTCTACGAACTCCCTCTCACGTGCAAACACGCGGAAAAAGCCCTCACTTTCTCAATTTTCTCCATATGTTAGTTTTGGTTTGATTTTATTTAAATTCAAGGTTGACTTAAAGGTAAAAGTGTGTTCAGCTTGGAGTTGCCACTAGCTAAAAGAAGCTTGGAATCTACTGTCGGCTAGGAACCGTAGAATCATATAATGGTCGGAGAATCATAAGATTACCCAATTCAAGTGACTCCTGCTGTTGGTCTGCAACATTAGATTCTAAGTACGGGCTTCAGTTACAAAAAGGTAAGCAGTTATGTACCATTTTCCGCTCGTGCAATGCACAGTCTCTTCTTTACGAGACTATATAACTTTTAAAGGGATTTAAGGGAACTTCCAACGTCACTAAATTAAGGCATATTATGTTGGGCTTCAAGGCACTGGATATGCAGAATAAAGAAAAGTAAAAGTAACAGCAGAATAGAAAATTAAATCATATTTTACTAGGTTCCATGACCCTAAGTTGGCGAAAGTAAAGAAAAATTTTTTTTTAAGAGTAAAAAATGTGCGTATGTGTGGAAATTGTGACCTTCTATGTATATGCGAAGTGAAATATGCCTTAATTCAAGATGCAGAAAGGAAAATGGGAAATCAGATACCTTTTTAGGACAAAAGGGACGATCAGATATCTCGAGTTTCAAGTCTACTCATTGACTTTAATGTCTGCGCTGATTTGAACTTTTAACTGGTAGAGTAACTCGATAAGGAGAATGCTTTGGGCAGTCAGGTACCATATGAACAAATTTGGATACAGAAATTTCCTACTATACGACCCATTTATGGCCCACTAACTTTCTAAGCCCACTTATTTTTACATCCCAAGAATAAGCCCCAGCTGTACAGACGACTTTTCACAGGTCGAAAATGCCCCTGCTTTGCCTTCCGCAAGAGGATCGGTTGGTGCTCGAAGATGAGCGCTACCGCTCCTTGAACTCTGAGTTGTACGAACGGTTCAAAAGAGATCAAAGCTACATGGCCCCACAGTTATGTATTTATTATATCCACAACGTTCATCCATATTTTGAGATCATTTTGGAGCATTATCAAAAAAAAAAAAAAAAATCATATCCAAAGATCAACTGGACCACACCACAAAGAGCAGCGGGAAAATTGATTTTCACCGTTAAAAAATTTGTAGGGCCCACCATAACATTTGTTTTCCATCAAATCTATTCATAACGTCACAAAGACCTGGATGAAGAGGAAAAACAAATTTCATAATGATCCAAAACTTCCGTGACCCAATGGTAGACATTCAATCCTCCATTGCCTTTTATAGTGTGGTCCACTTGATGGCTAGATCCATCTTATTTTTCATCTCAAACCTTAATACGAGTTCACCAAATAGATGGACGGTTTGGATATAACACATACCTCATAATAGGACCCACAAAAAGCGGTGGGGATTACAACAGGAAAAATAAAAAAGCTAGGACCTTATGGCCACAGATTATAACTGTAGCCGTAACCATAGTGTCGTGGCAGTCTGTGCACTTTTTTTTTTTTTTTTACATGGAGAACTTTATTTTACGTACATTTTTCTCTAATACATATTTATATAAATATGTATATATAAGCATATAAAAAAAATTTCTCTCTTTTTTCCATTTCTTTCTTTATACATTTAACAAGAATATCTTCTAAACCAAAATTAGTTACTTGACGTACCATATATGATTTTGTGGTAGGCGAAGCTACTTTAGCCAACCAACCTAGTTATTTTCCAAGATTCCATCAGGTCAATGGTCAAAAATCCATTTCATTCACTTCGCGGTCAATTTCAATCAGTTCGCGGTCAATTTCATTCATTTCATTCACTTCGCGGTCAATTTCATTCACTTCGCGGTCAATTTCAATTAGTTTGCGTTGAATTTCATTAACTTCATAGTCAATTTCATTCATTTCGCGGTCAATTTCAATCATTTCACGGTCAAGTCCCTTCATTTCACAGTCAATTCTATGCATTTTAAGGTCAATCCCGACGATTCCCCTTTACTTCACGGTCAATTACATGCATTTCACGGCCAATTCCCTTCACTTCACGGTCAATTCAGTGCATTTCATGGTCAATTCCCTTCATTTCACGGTCAATTCCGGTGATTCTCTATCACTTCACAGTCAATTCAATTCATTTCACGGTCAATTTCCTTCACTTCACGGTCAATTAATTTACTTTACTTCGTGATCAATTCCATGCATTTCATGGTCAATTCCCTTCACAGTCAATTCCATGCATTTCATGGTCAATTCGCTTCACTTCACAGTCAATTCCATGCATTTCACAGTCAATTCCCTTAACTTCATGGTCATTTCCATTCATTTTACAGTCAATTTTGGCGATTCCCCTTCACTTCACGGTCATTTTTATTCATTTCACGGTCAATCCCCTTCACTTCACGGTCATTTCCATGCATTTCACAGTCAATTCCCTTTACTTCACGGTCATTTCCATGCATTTCACGGTCAATTCCCTTTACTTCACAGTCAATTCCATTCCTTTCACTGTCAAATCCCTTTACTTCATAGTAAATTCCCTTCACTTCACAGTCATTTCCATGCATTTCATGGTCAATTTCATTTACTTCATGGTCATTTCCATGTATTTCACGGTTAACTCCCTTTACTTTACAGTCAATTCCATGCCTTTCATGGTCAAATCCCTTCACTTCATGGTCAATTCCCTTCACTTCACAGTCATTTCCATGCATTTCACAGAATTTGATATGATCTTATAAGTGAAAAAACTGTCCAGAATTTCAGTTGATTACATGGACCTTGAATTCGATATCATCGAATGTCAATCAATTACATGGACCTTGAATTCGATATCATCGAATGTCAGTCAATTGCATAGATCTTGAATTTCTTCAAAACAAAACCTACAATTTTGAAAGGCTCTTCGATGTCGTCGAAAACTACTCGATGTTATTGTGAGTGAGTCTCTTCATTAAATAAAGAATGTTATCATAACTAAATCATTTTGTCTAGCAATTTATACACGGAAAATTCACTGAATTTTTTGATATATCGAATCCGCTTCGATATGCTATTCTTCGATATATCGAAAAAGACCCAAAACTGTCCAGAGAGTTTTTGTTCATTTAAAACGAATTTTCGATGATATCAAGTGACCTTCGACTATATCGAATTGAAATGCATGGAATTAACCGTGAAGTGAAGAGAATTGACCGTGAAGTGAAGGGAATTGACCATGAAGTGAAGGGGAATCACCAGAATTAACCATGAAATGCAAAGAATTGAAGGGAATTGACCATGAAGTGAAGGGGAATCACCAGAATTAACCATGAAATGCAAAGAATTGGCTGTGAAATGAAGGGAATTGACTGTGAAATGCACGGAATTGAGCATGAAGTGAAGGGAATTGACCGTGAAATGCATGGAATTGACCGTGAAGTGAAGGGGAATTGCCGAGATTGACCGTGAAATGCATGGAATTAACCATGAAGTGAAGTGAATTGACTGTGAAATGCACAGAATTGACCGTGAAGTGAAGGGAATTGACCGTGAAATGCATGAAATTGACGGTGAAGTGAAGGGGAATCGCTGGGGTTGACCGTGAAATGCATGGAATTGACCGTGAAGTTGAGGGAATTGACCATGAAATGAATTGAATTAACCGTGAAGTGAAGGAAATTGACCGTGAAATGAATTGAATTGACCGTGAAGTGAAGGGAATTAACCGTGAAATGAATTGAATTGACCATAAAGTGAAGGGGAATCGCCGGAATTGACCGTGAAATGCATGGAATTGACCATGAAGTGATTGAAAATGACCGCGAAATGAATGAAATTGATCGTAAAGTTAATGAAATTCACCGTAAACTGATTAAAATTGACCGCGAAGTGAATGAAATTGATCGCGAAGTAAATGAAATGAATGAAATTGACCGCGAACTGATTGAAATTGACCGCGAAGTGAATAAAATGGATTTTCGACCATCGACTTGATGGAATCTTGGAAAATAACCAGGTTGGTTGGCTAAAGTAGCTTATCCTACCCTAAAATTATATATGGTATGTTAAGTAACTAATTTTGGTTTAGAAGATATTCTTCTTAAATGAATAAAGAAAGAAATGAAAAAAAAGAGAGAGAGAGAGAGAGAGAAAAAAAAAAAAAAATTTATATGCTTATATATACATATTTATATAAATATATACTAGAGAAAATTGTAGGTAGAATAAATTTCTCCATGTAAAAAAAAAAAGGCGCATAGACTGCCGCGGCGGTCCGTACACTTTTCTGTCAATGGCTACGATTATAGCTACGGTTATAATCCGTAGCCATAGGTAGCCCCATCTTTCATAAACCAAAGTAGGGCATTTTGATCCAGTAAATGTGCGTCCGTACAGCTGGGCCTTATTCTTGGGAGCTAAAAATAAGTGGGCTTAAAAAGGTTCGTGGACCATAAATGGGCCGTACAGTAGGAAAATTTTCATTTGGATAGAACCATCGACCTCTACCCACTTGTCTTCTCTCCCCTAGTTTCTTTGTCTGGCAACTTTTGTCTTCTCTCCCCTAGTTTCTCTGTCTGTCATAGTCTTTCTGTCTCGTAAGTTGTTTAAATAAATGGGAAAGAGGCTGAATACTGCCCTTATATGCGACCAAGTGTTGTGGCGGCCTCTCACTGTGAATAGGGCAGCTATACTCAAAAACAGCCGGGCAGGGACCGTTTTCACTCAAAAACAGTTCTTGGCGAACCCTTTTGGCTTAAATTATATTACCCTATTCCGTTTACAAGCCATATAGCCTTTTTTAAATTCGATGGCGCTCCGTGGGCATGTGGGACACTACTCCTTTGTTTCATCACCTGTGCATTTAAACGATGGCTGATCTGAACCGATGATTGCTCTCAGAATATTCCCTTAGTCATATATTTACATTGACTAGTGGTCAACTGAAATTGATAACTGAGTTTTAATCTCACTTTAACTGGAGTGTCTACCATTGAAACCCTTTTGGGGGTCACAGAAATTTTGGATCAATTTGATATTTGTTTTTCATCTTCATCCAGGTCTTCGTGACCTTATGAACAGATTGGATGGAAAATAAATGTTATGGTGGGTCCTACGAATGTTTTAATGGTGAAAATCACTATCTCCACTGCTATCTATGGTGTGGCCTAATTGAGCATCCTATTTGATTCATTTTTTTGGCTCATACTCTAAAATGATCTCTAAAAATGAATGAACGGTGTAGATATGATAAATACATCATCGAGGGGCCCATGTAACTTTTATCTCCTTTGAGCCGTTTGTACAACTCAAAGATCGAGCAGTGTCTACGGCCGTCTTCGCACAACGCGTAACCACACCAGCTATGTCCACTTAACATTATATGGGCTCAAGCCCTAAAATTATACGGTAAAATAGATGGACAGAAGGGATAAAATACATAAATCAGGGCAGACCACGTAGAGTTTACTCAGCACGCCCAGCATGGTGAGTTACTCACTACACAATCCACTCTCCTTCGTAGAAATCCGATTGGCTACTGAGTTACTCAGTACACTCTCATCATGCCGAGTAAACTCAACTGGGCCCACCTTGAATGTATGTGGTCTATCCATACCGTCCATCCGTTTTTCAATCTAATCTAAGGGTTCGAGCCAAAAATTGAAGCATATGCAAAGATCAGGTGGCTCGTACCACAGAAAACAGTGGGGATAATGATTCCACTGCTGAAACCTTGCTAGGCCCCACGGTGATGTATACTGTCATCCAACCTGATCATAAGATCATAAAGACATGGATGAATGGAAAACACATATATAAGCTTGATCCAAAACTTTTGTGGCCCCCAAGAAATCTTCAACTGTAGATGTTGAATTCAACTGTTTCATATGGTGTGGTCCACTTGAACATTTAATATGATTCATTTTATTTTTTTTTGGCTCAAGCCCTAAAATTATGTAGATAGAACGGATAAAATACATAAATCATGGCAGACCACACAGAGTTTACTCAGTACCCTAAGCATAGTGAGTCTAGCAATCCGCTTCCCATCCGCTTCCCGTTCGTAACATGTTATCTCTCTCTTTTATAAGTATCGTTTCGTTATTTCAGTGCATTTGCGTGCAAGGGAGAGAGTGAAAGTCAAAAATAAAATATTTAGAATATACGGAAATGGATGGCAAGCCCACGGATTAAGGGTCGTCCAAAAGGCAAGTCATTTTCGTTAAACAGATCCATGATCCACTGCACTACTTGTAGTGCCTGCACGGCGCGACCCTGACATGGCCCTACCTTGATTTCTATGTCGTATATTTGCGCCATCCAGCTCATTTTTAAAAATGATTTAAAAAATAAAGCAGATCCAAATCTTAAGTGGCCGTACCATAGAAAACAGTGATGATTGAATGCTCATCATTAAAAACTTCCTACAGTGGGACCTATTGATAAAATTAAAAAGGGCCGTATGAAATGGAAAAGGAAAATATCAGCCCAATCTAAAACTTTTGTAGCCCACAAAAACTATTTAATGGTCATTAACCACTGTTTCTATGGTGTGGTCACCTGTAATTTGGATTGGCTTCATATTTTGGGATCCTACCCAAAAGCTATACGAAAAAATGTTAATACATACATGAAGGTGGGCCCATGGTCAGGGCCACACCTTGTTGGGTGAGATGGGCTGTACATAATCTGCTCCCCCTGTTTTCGACCACCCCTTTGTGATTTGATCATTAATCTTATGAGCCTATAATGTGTAGCCCATTGATGCAGGGGTGAATGTGATGAGGTCGATCACCGTCTTCCTCAAGGATAACTACTCCGAATCCATGGAGGAGCTTTTATGGACCCTTCACATAAACATCATAAATCCATAAAAAGAAATTCAAAAAAAAAAAAAACAAAAAAAAAAAACAAAAAACAAAAAACAAAACGAAAAAACAAAAAAATTAGAAAATTAGAAAATAAATTCTATAAAATTCCTAATTTAATTGATGGATGAATAAAAGAGTTTACACCCCTTTAAATAGGGATACAAGCTCCGGAAGAAGTTTTGAAATTAAACTACAACTAAAACTTTTAGAATTCACAACTTACTATAAATAGTAAACTTATTATTTATAATGGGACGTGATTCCAAGTGTTTTTGGCCAAAAATAATAATTGTCCTTTTAAATTAGGGAAGATGTTCTCCTAATTATTCTAAAAACTTTTTTGAGCACAACTCTTTAAGCCATGAAGAGTTATAGTCAAACTAAAATTTATTATAAATAGTAAAAATAAAATTAAAAGCTGACTGACTAAAGTAGCTCATCCTACTCCAAAATCATATATAGTATGCCGAAAGCTCATTTCAGTTTGCGAGATACGTCCGTTTTAATTTCTGACAGTCCATATCACCTTTACTTCCAATCAAGCCTTTTTTTTTTTTAATCCTTACTCTTGCTCGGGTGAGTTTTAACACCTGGTCAAGGGTTCAAGTATTCATAGGTGGTGAAATTCCGCTAGTGTGAGTGTGTGGGGGTGTGTGTGCATGTGTTAAAAAATAATAATAAATAATAAATAAATAAAAACCCGAGCCTCTTTAGATCCACCTTAGCCATGAAGCTGTCCACAACCCACTCTACATCAACCGTCACGATAAATAATCCATTGATTGGACATTATGTGGAAACTAAAAGGCCAAACATCCACATTCTATAAGTAGCACTCTTTAAGTGATGTGTATGATGATCTGACTGGAAAGATTCTCGTAAAGTGGGCCACCCGTGATGGATTCCGTAGATGAATGTTTTCGATCATCAATTTTCGGCCCCAGGCACATTGGACCCGAGGACTACTGTCTCAGTGGTCCTGCGGTCCTCCTTTGGAAGCGCCAAACGCCCCTTCGCTATTATTCATCAACCGCCGCGTCGCGTGGGGAGACGAAAGTGTTTTGGATAGGGGTACGAAGCCACAGTACCGCGTTCCGTATGATCACCAGTTTTCAAACCCGGAGTTGCATCTTTAGAATGATCTGAACCGTTAATAATCTCATCATATAGAAGCTGTGTCGTTATAAGCATGCCTCATATATAATCTTAATCTTTGAATCTTGGATTGTAATACGAACCATTAATTATTCATCTTCATATAGGATCACCACTTCAATAAATGCTTCTTAGGATGGACGGGATAACACATTTCAAGAACATTAACGGTTCAGATCAAAACTTAAGATGCAAAAGGGATTATAAACCAGCCCACGTACCATTCCATGGTAAGATTGCACCGTACCCTATCAAAACCATCGATGCAAAAGGCCGGCTCCGTTAGTCGTCTCGTGGTCGGCTTGTTAGGTTTTAATGCCGTTAAGAAGACCCGAAAAAGCCGCTAACCGTGTACCACCAATGTTCTTGTGGTACCGGGCTGATGTGGGGCCCACGTCAACTGTGCATTGATCCACCACGTTCATTACATGTGTCCTTCGATGCTAACTAAATTTGCGAAAAATCAGCTCGGTGGGAAACTCTGTTGGGCCACACCATAAGGAAAAGTTGGGGGATGCTAATAAATAAAACTTTCTCCACTGAAAGTGGGGCCGACGTATCTTTTACATTCCATCCAATCCATTAATCTGCCGTGCCTCACTAAGATGAATGACATGCTAAAATTCAGTACATTCCAAAATCCATATAACCTACACCACGTGGATTTAGACATCCCTGTGATGCTTTTATATAGTTCCTTGCATTTTAGTCCACTTAAGTTCCCATCGACCCAAGTGTTTCTAAGATTATAATAAGGGCAAGAACAGATGGACAGGGTGGACATGATGCATGGTCAACATGGGTCCCACAGTAGCTCGGTGCAGCACAAGTTCGTGAAGGACCCTATCACCTCATAATTAAATAGGTTTTGACAATGGCAGATGATGACATAGGACAGAAGAAACGGAGTACAGTGGAGCGGACGCCGATTTCCTGCAAAAGCCCTTCGCAGGAAGTTCCTGCGCAAAGAATCTCGGTGGGGCCACTGCGATATTTGTGAGAAAGCCACTCCGTCCATCCGTTTTTAGAAATCATTTTAGTACATGCATCCAAAAATAAGGTATATTCAAAACTCGAAGGGGCCACACGAGAGGAAACTGTGAAGATTTAGTGACCACCAAACATTTATATGCCCACGAGGGTTTTGTATCGGTCTAACTTTTAGTATTTTCACTTCATCCCAGTGAAAATGACCTTGTAAACGGTTTGGATGGAATAAAAACATCAAGTTGGAGCCTAGGAAGGTTTCAATAGTAGGCATTTCTTTCCCACTGTTTCATCTCGAATGGCCCACTTGAGTCTTGTATCCTACTCATTTTTAATCATATGTACTAAAATGAGCTCGAAAAACGGATGAACGGATTAGATTTCTCAGAAACATCGGGTGTTTAGTGATCGGAGCGGGATGAGAAAGAAGGCAATTCGGTTCCATAGCAGTGGAATCCGCCCGGACGGTAATCCGTCCGGGCAGGTCTCTGTGGGGTCCACCATGTTGTAAGTGTTTTATCCATGCCGTTAAACTCTTTTTTTCAATAATTTTAATATATGAGCCAAAAAAAAGAGGCAGGTTCAAGGCTTAAGTGGACCACACCAAAGGAAGCTGCACTGATAATAACACCCACCGTTGCAACCTTTCTATGGGCCAACGTGATGTTTTTTTTTTACCATACAACGTATTCATAAGGTCGTGGATGAAGTGAAAACACAAATATTAGCTTGATCCGAAACTTCTCCAGCTTCCAAGAAGTTTTTAATGGTGGACGTTCAATCTCCACTTTGTGGTCCACTTAAGCCTTGGACCTGCCTCATTTTTGGCTCACATTTTAAATTTATCGGAAAAAAGCCTTTAATGGCGTGGATAAAACACTTACAACACGGTAGGCCTCACAGAGCCCTGCCCAGACAGATAGCGGGGGTTGGACGCAATCCGCATCCCAGTGGAGCCATCTCTTTCGGAAGCGGATTGGCTGGTGTACCACACACCACCGAACTAGCTGGTGTGTTGACGTCACCAATTTATGTGGATCCGATCATAAGATATGCTTTATATCCAAACTGTCCATCAATTTTGAGACCTTGTCATAATGCTTAACCCCAAAAATATGACAAATCCAAAGATCAAATGGACCACACTGTAAAAAGCAGTGAGGGATTAAGTTTTACCCGGCTAACACTGTAGTGGGTGTTTTCCTGACCGTGGGGCCCACCTTGATGTATGTATTGTATATCTAGGTTGTTCATCCATTTTGCAAGATAATTTTAGTATATATGAATGTCCGATGGGCCACACCACTAGAAACAGTGGTGATTGACCATTAAAAACTTCCCAAAGGCCATTCTAAAGTTTTGGATCAAGCTGACATTTGTGTTTTGGATCAAGCTTAAGTTGACCCACCAGCATCCTCCCCACCACCATGACCAAAGGCCGAGACAAGTGCTTCGGTGGTTGTTTCAGTTCAAGATGCAGATTCAGAAGTTAGAGTGCCAGAATCTGTGGATTCACCATCGAGGGGAGCACGGGCGGGAGAGGCAGCGGCTGAGCCAGCTTTTGACCGTTTCGGCAGAGACAGCCGAAGCAAAGGAAGCAAATCCAGGCGCAGATACATTCATTGGAGATCGAGAGCAGCCAATGGCTGGGGTGATTAATGGCTCATGCTTCTGGAGGACAGACAAGCGGTTGGCCCACCTAACAGATGATGAGATTCTCGATCGATTTGATCGAATTTTGAAAAGTCTTTCTCACTATTCAGAGCAGTGGAGCTTTCGATCAAGATGTTCTCGCCTCCCCCGTTCGGGCTCTCGCTCGAATCGGAACCACGTTGGTAGGCTTTCGACTCAATCTAATAGCCTACCTATCGGGCGCCAATAAAAGAGAAAGTTTTCGCATGGGCTCATCATTTGTGTGACCTTATAAAGAGGTTGGATGGCAAATAAATACTATAGTGGGAGGCCTATGAAGCTTTAACTGGTAGGCGTCCAATGACAATTGTTTCTTGTGGCCTAGTCCACTTGAGATTTAGATGTGCTTTATTTCTCAAAAAATAAAGCTGGAAAACTAGTGGATGGCATGAACATACAACATGTAAATCAAGGTGGGTACCATGGTCAAGGTAGCATCGACTAGGGTGTTACTTGGATAATAGTTGATCTATTGTAACAACTCTAAATTTTTATATATTTCGAACAGTGATTATTAGTTAAAATTTTAACTTTTTTTAAGAACAAAAACAAGTCGATAGTTGAATTGACAGAGATACTCTTGATTAAGAGAGAGTTTGAGGGATTAACTATTGTTATCACAACTAGTTGTGGATGAGGTCAGATGATCGATTATTGAGGTAGTAATGAAAAAAGGGATACGAGAAAGGGTTTTATTGCATAATCACTTTTATATCTTATTTTTTCCTAATATGTGTAGTGGACAGTGTGGACCAACCATACAATCATTGCATAGGTGCATGGGGTAGTAATGATGAAAGGGATACGGAAGAGGGTTTTCCTAGATAACTAAAGGATAAAAACCTTAGAGATAGGGAATTCTAAGAAAGCTTAATCAGGTAAGTTTTAACTTTTAGATCTCTTTTATTTTCATGTATTTAGGTTATTTTTTCCTAATATATGCAGTGGATGGTATGGATCGGCCACATAGTTATTGCATAGGGGTGTAGAGAAATATCAGGAAGAGAGGATTTGGAAATCTATATATGAGCAATAGTATTTTGATAAATGGATTAAATTACTTGTATCCAACTATATTATGATAGATCTGAACAAATCATTTTATCCTAAGGGCCAAAAGATATCTGATTCCTAATTTTCAAATCGATTTGATCAGTAGATGAGTCATCTTTATTAGATCTAACTATATAAATTATTTTATACCTTAGATTCTATGATGTTGATCGGACAGATTAGATCTAATCCCCACCACTTATGTCTATTCTAGGATACATCTAACTTGTTATGCAGAAAGTAAAGTATCGGTGGATATGACCCTTTGATTGGTTATAAAGATAAAAGGGTATAATAATACATATTATACTTTGAATTAGATTTTGAAAGCATGGATGGTCTAAATCTAAGTGATCTATTGACCCATTCCCAATTTTGAATTTTGTGAGGCTAAAGGATGGTCTAGATCCATCCCGAATAATCATGCTTCATTTAGAGCGAAGGAATTAAGAAAAATAAGCAAACTTAAAAAGTTATAAATTTTGGATCATCTAGACAATGCCATCAAGGTCTGTTTGATTGATCAAGCGATCATTTCAACCGGTCAGAAACAACCCAAATGGTCCATCAACTAAATTCTAAAAATCAGAATGTGTTCGACTGGTTGATAGGACATTCCAACCTATCGAATGGTTATTTCGACTGATCGACAAAGTAGTTCGACCGATTAAAAGGGACAAAAAGTGTCCAGTGATTTTTGTTAAAATTCATATTTATTTTTACAAATTAAAGTAGATTTCGATCGATTCTCGACCGATCGAAGGTAGCGTTGATCGATCGGTTCAACCGGTAGACAATATGTTGGAATCTTCTATTTATTTAGAACTTCAATATTTTATTTGTGTGATGTGAATTAGCAATAATCCTTGATCATATAAAGATAGAGTGATGATCAGAGCGCTTTAGTTGGTCAGGTAGACCCCACATGGAAAGACGACTAGTTACATGTATTGTGGTTGAAATTTAAGAGAATTCAGAATCTGCGGTTGAATTCTTTGTGTGGGTTTTTCCGAGTTAAGAAGTTATTAACCTAAAGGTGAACTAATCAAATAAGTTTATATAGATGTAAATAGTGAGCTAATTGAGCTATGTAATTAGGTAATTACCAAATAATTGATCTCAAGGTAACATATCGAAATTCACATTACCAGATTTCAGGTGAGTGATCCCAATATGTTTCTTCTCCATTACGATTAAAATAGTTGATTGATTGGTTGCTTGCTAGTTGTGATTCTTCATATTGAGTACTTTGTTGAATTTACTTAGAATCAAAATGTCGTACACTATTATATATGTGACAATTGTTAATATGATGCATCGGTGATTCTCATGCATCACATAACTGCATTAACAACCTAGGTGTACTCCTTAAATGACTTCTAGGTACTTACATTACCGAGTAACTTAGGGGATCATCCCTGAATACTCACAAGATGTGGAAGCCTACCAAGATGGTGGAAGCCTATCCCAAAAAAAAAAGGGAATATGTAGGTTGATGGTGTAAGACCCGTATCCTTGTCCGTACAATTCCCTAGGATCCCGCGGTCCTCCCGGTCGAATTCCGGCAACCCACGATCTGCGATCAGCGTTTACACATGACCCTAAGTTGCATCCCGTAGATCAAAGTCAACTCGACCTAAGACTTGTACCATTGCGACCGTGTCGTCGCCGCCGCGGTTTCAATGCCGCGACTTGCACTCCGATGTGATACCCAAGCCAGGAGTTGTGGGCCCGCATTTATTTTGAGGAAAACGCCGCACGTTGCAAATCTCAAGAGAATCTTTACAAAATATTAAATCAATCAATCAATGTACAAGTCAAGTACATATCCCATCACTCCCATCCCTCTCTCACCCAAAGTCAACACAACTTATACTACCCATCACCCATCCCTCTCTCCTTACATCTCCTCTCTCTCTCATACCCTCTACCATTTTTCCAAGCAATCAAAGAGTGTGGACATCCAAGCTTCCCAAGAGAGAGCTAAGAGTGTGGCCCACCTTCCTACCCCCTCATCTTTCATCATAGCCCTTCAATCTTCATCATCCTCCATCAAAATCAAAGCTTAGGAGCTAAGGAGTCCAAGGACCCTAGAAGAAGCGGAATCGGTGGGTGATTTGTAGGTTAGATTGTGTCTTTGATGATGAGCCAAGTGGGGCTACCAATTCATGGTATGGATCTTATTTGGGACCCATCTTGATATATGCTTTGTATCATGTATTGAGGAACCCATAGTGTCGGAGCCCCTCCATCACGCAATTTTTTCTCTCTCTTTCTCCTTTTCCCTATCGTGGACCCCACTATGAAGTATGGGTTTTATCTCCACTGTCCATATGGTGGGGTCACCCCAACCATGGGCCTAAGGATCGGCCAGGCCCAACGAGCAGGGAGTTTGTGTGTTGTCCGAAGCGATGCCAAACGTTGAGGCAACCGAAAGTGTAGGAGGAAGATCACCCATAAATTCCAAACGCTGAGGCGCCGACCACAATATATATATATATATATATATATATATATATATATATTATAACTGATGGGCCACACCACGTGGGACCCACCTGGCTATATAGCCATTGCAGTGACGTCAGCAAGTTCTGTGGCCCCACCATGAGGGATGGTTACATCCAAACCATCCACACCATAGGACGATGGGACCCACCTTGGTGCACGTGTTCTACATCTACACCGTTCATTTGGGTTGGGATCGTATTTAAAGGCAATGGTCATGGCTATCGGTTATCGCTTTGTTAAGAAGATATAATTGAACCAACGATCACGTCGTTACAAATTCTATGGTCTCATCACGAGGTGTAGGTTATATCCCAACCATCCGTCCGCTGACGACGTGGACCCCACCACCATGAAGCATGTGGTTTACATCCAGCCGTCCATCTGTTGAGGCATGGGGCCCACCCCACATGTGTGACACATGTGGGCAGGTGGGACCCACCTTGATGTATTTATTCTATCAGCACCGTCCATGAATTGGGACAGTGCTGTGGGGCCATCTTGATGTATGTGTTTTATACACACCATCCATCTGGACGGTGCTGAGTGGGGCGCGCCATGATGTATGTGATTCTCCTCACCATCCATCTGCTAGGGACGGTGGGCGCCTTGATGCATGTATTCTATATCCAGCCATCTATCGGTCCAGATGGTGAGGCCCACCTTGAGGCATATGTTGTACACACTTCGTCCCTCCATGGGAACCCCATGATGTATGTGCCTTATCAATGCCGCCCAAGTCCGGCCCGTGGACCTCACATGATGATGTTGATGAGGCCCATTCGATGAGGCCCAATCTAATGTATATAAGCCCATATGTGAGGCCCAATCTGATATGTATGAGGCCCGTTTGATGAGGCCTAATTTGATGCATATGTGGCCCATGAGCGAGGCCCATTATGATGTATTAGTGGTCCATGAGTGAGGCCCATCGTTATGTATATTATGCACTTTGTGTGAGGCCCAATCTGATGTGTATGAGGCCCAAAATGAGATGTATTTATGGCCCACTCGGTGAGGCTCATTGTCACGCCCCAAACTCGGAAACCAAGCTCACAAAATTTTCGATCGCTGAATCCGGTGCCGACAGCCTCCATAGTAACCCATTCTTAGCTCCCAGCGTCCATACGCCAGATTCCGATCCTAGGATCCTATAAGGAGGATTTTTCAACGTACATTTACCTCATAAAAAGTATAACCACGAGTTTACCAAAATCATAAAGGCAATATCATCATCGCATATCCACTAATATAATCATTTGAATACAATGCTGAAAGGGAAATACATACGTTGAAAATCAAAGCTTCAAAAGACAGCTGCACGCTCCAGCTCAATGTTGCTGCAACCTGACATCACCTGCACGCATCTATTGTGCATAAACTTATAGAAAGTTTAGAGGGTGGTGTAAGTGTGTAAAGGGTTTAGAGGGTGGTGTAAGTGTGTGTAAAGGGTAAGTGCTAAGTATGCAATACAATGTCATAAATCATACAATATCGAAATAAGCGAAAATACTGACAAGATCATGAATCATACGATATTAGAGTAAGCGAAAATACTACAATTCTATAAATCATTTAATATCAGAATATGCAATGCAAATCGACTATGCAAATGCGGAATCATAGAGAGCCAAATATCAGATGTCGATGATGCAATGCAATATACAAATCCTGAAGAGCTACGAATACCATCAATCTCATCTGAGCCATACATCAAACATGCGCGTATCGCGTGATCATGTGGGGATAACTCCGACTCACAAGAAGTCTCATAATCATCTCAGCCCAATGACATCTGTTTTAATCAATCATCCATAACAACATGCATACAAATGATGGGAGTCCACAAAAGGACGATGGATTTAGTCCAAATATCAAGACAAGCTCACTAATTTAAAATGCGTCGCGATAGTTAAGGAAAGAATCCAACTTATAGCCACCACAACATCAAATGATGCTCCCAATGTAGGACAAAGTTCTACCTTCACTGTGTACACAGTAGCCTGCCAGCACAGTAGCCTACCAATCACTGGTAGCTCGCTCAGGTCCTCATGCCCCGTCCACTCAGTGTCCGCCTACGTGCGCCCGCCCACATGTGATCACAGTGATGGAGCGTCACAATATCCCCCACAGAGGGCAGATCCGAGTCTAAGTGCAATAAGTGGGCTTCCTTACCCTCTCTATCGCGCAATAAACTAAACTTCCTTATAGGGCCGAATATATACACAAGGTGGGCTCTAAGGTGTAGGTATCAAGATTCTATGCTGTCACATTCTCATAATCGGCCTCGATAATCGACCTCGGCAATCGACCTCAGTAATCGACCTCAATAATCGGAATCGGCCTCAATAATCGGCCTCGATAATCAGAATCGATCTCGACAATCGGCCTCAACAATCAGAATCGGAATCGGCCTCAACAATCGGAATCGGAATCGTCCTTAACAATCAGCCTCAACAATCGGCTCGACGATCGTAATGGGCCTTACACAAGGGTCTCATACATCAAGTGGGTCGAAAATATATTACATTGGGCCATGTCCCATGGGCCTCGAGTACATCACAATGAGCCTCATACGCGTGCCGCAAATACATCACAATGGGCCCCAACACATGGGTTGGTATACATCACATTGGGCCTCAACCCATGGGCCCCAAATACATCTCAATGGGCCTCATGGGCCCCAAATACATCTCAATGGGCCTCATACGCATGCCGCAAATACATCACAATGGGCCCCAACATATGGGTCGATATACATCACATTAGGCCTCAACCCATGGACCTCCTATACAATAAGTGGGCCGCACTACTTGGGCCTTATGCAGATCAAGATGGGGGTACAACATACATCACGGTGGGCCGCACAAGTGGACGGTATAGATAAAACACACACAACATGGTGGGTCTATATGGTGCAGGTGGACCCAACACATGCAGCAAGTGGACCCTGCGCCATCGAAATGGGTAGACAGCGCGGATATGAAATACATACATCAGGGTGAGCCCCACCATCCAGCAGGTTGGATGGTGCGGATATACAATACTTTCATCATGGTGGGGCCACGTCAATCATGTGATGGACGATGTGAATATACAACACGTCTTCAAAGTGGGCCCCACCCAACAATGGACAGTAGGCATGGATGAAACGCATACATCATGGAGTGGCTCATGTAACACCATTCAGATGGATGGTGCGCATATACAGCACATATATCAAGGAGGGCCCCACCTAGCAAAACGTCCAGATGGACGGCTGGGTGGAATACATACATCAAATGGCCCACGAAACTTGCGGACCTCACTACAGGTGGGACCCACATGTCTGGATGGCATGGATGAAATACATATATTAAAGGTGGGTCATGCGTGGCCACCCCACACAGTGTGGGTAAAAGACATGAATCATGGTGGGGTCCACGTCCCCTTACTAGACAGACGGAGTGGATAAAATATCATGGTGGGCTCACACCACCCGTCCAGATGGACGGTGTGGATATAGGGCAGATACATCAAGGTGGGTCCCACCCTCACACATGCCACACGTGTGGGGTCGCCCCACATCCCATGTCCAGCTAGCACGTGTACAGCTGCTAGAAATCACATGTGTTGAATAGGATCCCACCATCCAGATTGTAAGACGGTGGATGGCATGAATATAGAATATATATATATATATATATATCAATGTGGACCCCACCTCCACACCTGCAACATGTGCGGAGTGGGTCCCACCATCAGAAAAAGGGATGGATGGTATGGTTGAAACACATACCTCATGGCCACAACACGTGCAACTTAGCTGTTAGGGCCACCATCCCATGGACGGTCTAGATAAAGCATATATTAGGTGGGTCCCACATCACGTAGGCCACACACAGAGGGTCCCACATCACATGGGCCACCCACAGAGGATCCCACATCACGTGTATAAATAAAACACATACACCATGGTGGATCAACACTGTTTGGATGATTTTGACAGTCTGGACCGTCTGGACGGTCTGGATGATCTGGATGATCTGGACCGTCTAGATGGTCTAGGCAGTCTGGATAGTCCAGATGGAAGGCACTATTATGGTGGGGTTCACAATAGGAAAAAGAGAGAGAGAAAGAGAGAGAAAGAGAGAATGGTGGAGATAGGAGGGACCCTGCCACTATGGGTCCCTCTTTGATACAAGACGTACATCAAGATGGGTCCCACCACAAATGGGCCCTCAAATACACAATAATCAATGATTAAAAATTCATAAAATCACCCACCTTTGATCTTCTCAGATTCCTCCTTCTGTCGATGCGATCTAGAGCTCCAAGGGGTGAATTTTAATGGTTGAGATCGGTTTTGAAGGGTTGGATTGAGTGGTAGGGAGTGGGCCACACAAAGCTCCCTCATTGAGCTTACTTGGACGTGGGTTGCTCTTATAGAGCTTGGGAGAAAAATGAGAGAGAGATGAGAGAGAGAGAGAGGTGATGTCAGAGAGGGATGGTGAGTGATGGAAAGTTGACTTTTGGGGATGGGTAGTTGTACTTGGGGATGGTGTGAGTGATGGGAATGATGTGATGTGTACTTGACATTTGATGTGATGGATTCTCTCAGAATTGCAACACGCGGTGTTTTCCTCGAACTGAATGAGGGCCCACATCTCTTGGCCCGGGTAACGCGCGAGACGCCGCGTTAGAACCATGACGACGATGCGGTTGCAAGGATATAAGTCTCGAGTCGAGCCGACTCTGAAATAAGGGACACGACTCATGGTTGCAAGCAATATTGTCTATGCATCGCGGGTCGTCAAAATTCTACTGGGAGGACTACGGAAGCTTACGGAACAGTACGGGCTAGGATACGGGTCTTACACCCATTGTGGTGTATTTATGACCCATTTGGCGAGGCCCATTGTGGTGTATTTATGGCCCATTTGGAGAGGCCATTGCGGTGTATTTATGGTCCATTTGGCGAGGCCCATTGTGGTGTATTTATGGCCCATTTGGTGAGGCCCATTGTGGTGTATTTATGTAGCCCATGTGATGAGGCCCATTATGATGTATATGTGGCCCATGAGTGAGGCCCGATGTGTTGTATATAAGGCCCATATGACCAGCCCATTGTAATGTATTTGAAGCCTATATAATGCAGCCCATTATAATATATTTAAGGCCGGAATATGAGGCCCATTATGGTTATATGAGGCCCATGCGATGCAGCCCACTTGATTTATATGAGGCCCACGTGATGCAACCCACTTGAGGTATATGAGGCCTACATGATGCAACCCATTTTAATGTATATGAGGCCCATTGTTGCAACCCATTGTGATGTATATGAAGCCTGTATATGAGGCCCATTATAATAAGCATGCAGCCCATCTTTAAGGCCCATTGTAATGTACATGAGGCCCGTGGGATGTGACCCATTATGATGTATATGTGGTACATGAGTGAGGCCCATGCGATGCATCCCATTATGATGTGTATTAAACACATGTGATGCGGCCCATTGTGATGTATTTAAGGCCCAAGTATGAGGCCCAATGTGATCTATATGAGGCCCATGAATGAGGTCCAATGCGATGTATATAAAGCCCTTATGTGAGGCCCAAGGTGATGTATATGAGGCCCATTGTGATGTGTGATTCCACTAGAATGTATGTAATGATGTTTATGATGCCCATCTATGTTCCTAGTTGATATTGAACGGGTCATGCCTTAGGAGCAATGATGGTTTAATGTCTACGTTATATGAGCAATGATGGTTAGATGTCCACATTGTAACTCTCCCTAGGAATCGTTGTTAGGCTCATTCTCATCTCCTCTTAATGGGCTAACCCAAACCATTAGGCCCTCATTGATGATTATATTACCCATCTTTTCCTTTGATTAGACTATCTCAATTCGTTAGGCCCCCATTTGATAATAATGCTTTCCATCATACCCTATAGGACCACCTGTAACACCCCGTCCATTCCGTACCACTTTCTATGCCTATGTGCACGATGATTGATGCCCTTGGCAGACCTGGACTATCCGTGTATAGTGCACACCCGACTGACCGGAACCCCAACGCTTCGAAACCGATTACATATCGACCGCCCTATCGCTGCGATCACGTATGTACCACCCACACGTCTGTACGATACTCCGTTAGTGAGATACGCCATGAAGAATCATTAATGAATCATGTGTGCAAGGCACCATGTACTCCATTCCACACATGTGTATAACTTATGCCATGCACACATACACATGCCACACATGGGTAAGAGAGTCTCTACCCATGTATGTGATGTCACACACTCATACCTCCCCTCTCTCATGTGCTCCCCAAAGTCAACTTCTCTCAATTCCATACCCTATGTATGACATCATCACACCATGTCATCCCATGCTCCTTTAATCCATCATTAATTACAAATCATGAATTAATTATTAAAATCTTAGTCTAAGCTAACCAAGGTCACATTTAAATCTAACCACAGTTTACCAATTTCTATACAAATAGTCCTTCATCCCTTAGCATTTCACTATTTTTCTACACAAGAGAGAGAGAGGAGTGATCTTGGTGGGCCATCAAAAACATCAATCTCATCCCTTCCATCCATCTCAACCATCTATCTAGTCCATTAAGGTGAGTACATGTAATGCCCCATACTTTTTGATACTCAGGTGTTACCATCTAAGTGCGTATGTATGTGTGGCACACTGTCCAATCATTTAAAATCTACTTATGTCAACCGCACACTACTAAAGCTTAGGACTAAACCCACGAGCTCTAACATTAAATCCGATATATACCATGCCTACTTAAAATTCACATTAATACAACAGTTGGGTTTTGGATTAAGTAGATCGAATTCATTTAGACCTTCTTAAGAAGCCCTAAGACCATATATCGATTTCTTATACGCTTGTGATTTATTTATATGAATTTCAATCATAAAAATCTATATTACGTAAATTAATAAAATTTATAACAAATAACGTATTTCAAAAATTTTAAGATTTTGTATAAAATTTGAAATTTAAAACATATAAAACTATACAAATAATATGCAAATGATATATTAATCATTGTTTCTTTTCACTAATATTCATATAATTAATAATATGTAACAATACAAATTATACATATATAACAAAGTATATTATTACTTTTTATTAATGTAATTTTATGAAATAATGACAATAATAATAATGAAATAAATAACTAAATAATGCTAATAATGATAAAGGATAGTAATAGTAATAAAAATTAATATTTATATTAGTATATGGTTAGTATTATGTATACGGGTCCTACAAATGATCCACTAAGATATTTTTACCATCGATACTCGGGTTGAGGTTGATTCGACCGTTGAACCTATGTAGTCGCCCCTTAAAGGACGTAAGTGGATTCGTATGGACCACCCATTTTGATCCAAACCATCCACCTGGACGGTGGGCCAGCCACTCCACCAGCTGATAATGTCAGCAAGTTCCGTGGGCCATGCCATGATGTATGTATTATACGTCCACGCCGTTCATCTGTTTCACATCCACACCGTTGAACGTCTATCAGGTGGACCTCACTGCAAAAATCTGTGGAGATTGAGCGTCCACTATTGAAACTGGTTAGGGTCACAGAAGTTCTGGATCAATATAAAATTGTTTTCCCTCTTATGTCAAGCCTTTGTGACCTTATGAACAGATTGGATGGAAAATAAACGATATGGTGGGCCCTGTGCATTATTAACAGTGGAAATCATTGCCTCCACTGCTATTATGGTTCGGTCCACATGATCTCCCGATATGACTCATTTTTGAGGGAAACACTCTAAAATGATCTCTATGAATAAGTGAATAGTGTAGATAGTCCAATTAGGCCTAGCTCAAACTCATGGGAGCCAAGCCCAATTTTTAGGCCACCTTGGAGCCACCAAGTCGGGCCAGATCATGCTTGGGCCGCACTCAGGCTTTGCTGGGGTTAAGTTTGAGTCTCGTCCTAAGTGAGTCACCATTCTTCCCAGATTTAATTTTTCATTGTAATTGTTATTATCATTTTTTAAGATTATTAAATTTAGATATGATTAATCATTAGTAAATTGTCTCATACGGATATTAGTTAATACATTATTAAAATATTAACATTTTACCTTGTCATTTTTAAAATATTATTAACGTTAGAACATACAATTTATTTTCATCAAAATGACTTTTAGTATCACATTAGCTAAATGTTAAGTACATTATTAATATTAATAATTGTTTTGGAATTGTTAATATTAGTATTCATCGTTGGTTATATTAGATAATTTAATATAATAGTAGTAATTGTTAATATTCCTAAAATTAATGACCAATTCACTTGATTAATTTTATTCATTTAATTTCTTTCATTAATAGTATTATAAATGGCCACACAAAATAGGGTTCAAATCCCATAACCAAAACCTAAAAATCTAGCCTAAGCCTATACCCTAGGTTAAAACCCTAATCCTAAATAGTGTGTAAGCTTGGACCTAACTGTATAACTTTATAATTCATGATAGGCGCTACAAAAAATTCCTCCCAAGATGCAACTCCTTGCATCATCTCAACAGTTAGGTCAGTCTTCACAAGCTTCTAGACCATTGATTACATATCAATAAGCATCACGATCTCTACCTCCTAAGCCACCGTGGTATCTACAGAATCGGCCTCAACTATCAACGTGACCTATAGTATCTCAGAACTAAGAAGGGCAAGTCTTCACACGACAACCTCCTCAAGCTAAAGTATATGCCGTCACATCTACTAAGGAATCAAAAAATCATAACAACATCATTGAAGTTACGGTCGATATACATAAAAAACCTATTGACATTTTGTTTTATTTTACAGTTACCATGTCATTTATTACAAGTATCGTAGCAAAACAACTAGGGTTGAAGCCTGTGAACCTTAGTAAAGTGATCATTGTAGAATCATCAGTGGAAAAAAGGTTGCTTTGATGTAAATATGTAAATCCTATGAAGTAAATATTTGTGATAATATAATGCTAGTTGATGTAGTGGTGATGGTTATGAAAGGGTATGGCATAATCCTTAGAATGGATTAGCTCACTGCTAACCATGCAAAGATCGATTATTAAGAAAAGACTACTATATTTTCTATCCCTAAGAAGGAACCTTTACAAATTTTGGAGGTATAAAAAGATATGAATGTGAAGCGCTTCATAGTACTGAAGGAAAAAGATTTGACAAAATTGGATATAGAGCAGATTCTAGTAGTGAAAGAGTATCCTAAAGTTTTTAAGGATACACATGGTCTACCACTATGACAAGAAGTGGATTTTAATATCGATTTATTGCCAGGCACTACTCTAATTTCTATGTAGCCATATCGGATGCCTCCAATTGAGCTAAAGGATTTAAAGGAACAATTAAAAGGACTAAAGGATCAGAGTTTCATAAGGTCTAACATTTCATCGTGGGGAACACCGATACTCTTTGTAAAGAAGAAGGAAGCATGCAACTATGTATAGACTATTGTTGGCTGAATGAAGTGATGATTAAGAATAAATATTATCTACCACATATCGACAATTTATTTGATCAGTTGAATGGAGCGAGTTACTTTTCCAAGATTGATGGGGTTAGGATACCATCAATTGCACATCAATGAGTCGGATATTTACAAGACAACCTTCATAATGCGCTATGGGCACTAGAATTTTTTGTTATGCCCTTTGGATTAACCAATGCCCCAATAATATTCTTGAATTTGATGAACAAGGTATTTCAGGCATATTTTGATCAATTCATTATTATATTTATTGACAATATATTGATCTATTCAAGAACTTGCAAGGACCACGAAGCACATTGAATAGTGGCATTGCAAACTTTGAAGGACAATCAGTTATACGCCAAATTTTCCATATGTAAATTTTGGAAACAAAATGTCAAATTCTTAAGGCATGTAATAACTAAAGATGGTGTTGCAATTAATCCAATAAAGATTGAAGCAGTAGTGAATATGAAACAACCCAAGAATGTAACTGAAATTAGAAGTTTTATTGGACTCATTGGGTATTACAAAAGATTTATTAAGGACTTCTCAAAGATTTTAGGTCCATTAAATAGTCTAACTAGAAAAGGTATACAGTTTATATAGAATGATAAATGCGAAGATGCCTTCGCTAACTTGAGGAGTCTCTTGACTTTTACTCTTATTCTTATTTTTCCTAAGGAGGGAGTGAAGTTTGTTTTGTACATCGGTGCGTTGATCTTAGGCCTCGGTCGTGTACTTGTGCAAGAAGATGAGGTGATTGCGTATGCGTCAAGACAGCTGAAGAATCATGAACGCAATTACCCTGCGTATGAACTTCAATTGGCCGATATTATATTCATATTAAATATTTGGCGACATTATCTATATAGTGAACAATTCGACCTCTTCACAAATTATAAGAGTTTCATATATTTATTTTCTCAGAAGGATCTGCATATGAGATAGCGAAGATGGGTTAAATTTTTAAAAGATTATGAATTTGATTTGCTATATCACCCTGATCAGGCAAACCTTATAGCAGGTGCCCTTAGAAGTAAGTAGCATAAGCAACAAGTGGTGCATGATTAATGGTCTAAGAATGGAGAATGTTGAATTACATGAAGGACTTCGATGTTGAGCTACAGTATCGAGAGCGACGCTTTCGCCTATGTAACTTAACTGTGAAATAAACATTGAAGGAACGAATTATAAAAGCACAAGAAGGGGATGAATAGTTATCGAAAATGGTGATTAAGCACTAAAGTAAGGATGCATCAGAATGAAAAGTATGGGAAGACAAAAGTAATCAATATTGCAACCATCTTCGCGTACCAGATATCCTAGAATTGAAGGAAGAAATTTTGAAGCAAGCACATAAGACCAAATTTATTGTTCATCCAGGAGGAACTAAGATGTATCAGGATTTGAAGTGTTCGTTCTTGTGGCCAAACATGAAGAAAGATATTGCTGACTACATTACTCGGTGTTTCACTTGTAAGCAAGTAAAAGCCGATCACCAGATCCCATCAGGATTATTACAACCTCTGAAAATATCTGAATAAAAGTTCGGTTGTCTTTCTATGACTCATAGTTGCACTTTTCCTGACGCTGAAGAAGCATGACTCTATATAGGTGATTGTGGATTGATTAATGAAATCATCGCATTTCGTTCCTATCCATATAAATTAGTCGATGGATGTCCTAGCCAGGCTATACATTAAAAAAAAAAAAAAAAAAGGTACTGAGACTACATGGAATACCTAGCTTTATTGTAATAGATTGCAACCCTCGTTTTTACCTCGTGATTCTAGACTAGTTTGTAAGAAACCATATGCACGACATTAGATTTCAGTACAACATATCACCGTAGTCTAATGGTTAGACTGAGCATGTAAACCAGATTCTTGAAGACTTATTGCGGACTTATGTTCTCAATTTCAAAGGAAGTTGGGATGATAATTTGCACTTTACAGAATTCACTTATAATAACAACTACCAGGCTAATATTGGAATGGCTCCGTATGAAACATTGTATGGTCATCTGTGCCGTGTGCCAAACTATTGGACTGAAATAGGAGAAAAATGATTGATTGGGCCAGATGTTATCTAAGAAGTGACTGAGAAAGTAAAACTCATCTGGAAGCGATTTCAAGTAGCTCAAAGCTGGTAAAAAAGTTTATCAATAACCGAAGGCGTGATTTTGAATTTTCAATTGAAAATCATGTATTTCTGAAGGTTTCGCCAATGAAAGGCTTAATACGATTAGGCACAAAAGGTAAGCATACTCTTCAATTTATCGGACCTTTCAAGGTATTAGATCAAGTAGGAGCTGTTGTATATCGACTTGCGTTGCCACCACAATTAGCAAGTGTTCACTATACTTTCCATGTTTCCATATTAATGAAGTATGAAAGGGACATTTCGCATATCATCGATTAGTAGAATCTGGAGCTTCAAGAAGATATTTCTTACATGGAGAAACCATTTCACATCTCGAACCGAAAAGAACATGTGTTACAAAATAAGACGGTACAGTTGGTCAATGTATTATGGAATCATCACGGGGCAGATGAAGCATCACGAGAGCAGGAAACTAAGCTGTAAGAAAAGCATCTCCACCTGTTTAAAGAACAATTTAGGTAAATTTCGAGGATAAAATTTTTATTTAAGGGAGCCAAAATGTAACAACCCTAAATTTTTATAAGCTTAGAACTGCGATTAATATTTAAAATTTTATTTTTTATTTAAGAATAAAAATAAGTCAATAGCTAACTTGGTAGAGATGTTCTTTGTTGAGAAAGAGGTCGAGGGATCGACTCTTGCTGTTGTGACTCTTAGTCGCAGCCAAGGTTAGAGGATCGATTCTTGACACGGTCATTGCATAAGTCCGTAGAGAAATCTCAAGAAGAGATTCAATATGTCGGATCATCTGGACAATGCCAGTAAGGTCAGTTCGATCGGTCGAGTGATCATTTCGACCGGTCGAAAACAACCTAAATGTTCCAACAACTAACTCCTGAAAGTCAAAATATATTTGATTGGTCAATAAGACATTCCGACCAATTTGTTTATTTCGAACTTTGATATTTAATTTATGTGATGTAAATTATGATCAGAGAGCTTTGGTTGTTCAAGTGGGCCCTACATAGAAGATGACTAACTATATATATTGTGGGTGAGATCTAAGAGAATTCAAAATCTAACGGTTGAATTTTTCGTGTGGATTGTCTCGAGTTAAGAATTTATTAACCAAATGTAAACTAATCAAATAAGTTTAGATAAATGCAAATAGTGAGCTAATTAAGTAATTGCCAAATGATTCTTGAGGTAACATATCGGAATCCACATCACTAAATTTCAAGTGAGTGATCACGAAATGTTTCCTCTCAGTTGTGATTAAAATAGTTGATTGACTGGTTGTCTTGCTAGTTGTGATTTTTTGTATTAAGTGCTTTGTTGAATTTGCTTAAAATCAAAATGTCATATATTGTTATATATGTGACAATTGTTAATATGATGCATCATTCATTCTCTTACATTGCATAACTGCACTGAATACCTGGGTCACTCCCTAAATGACATGTCAAAGGGACCTGTAGGTACTTACAAAATCGGGTGAACTAAGAGACCATCCATGTAAGCCTACCAGACCATCCATGTAAGCCTACCAAGATGGTGAAAGCCTAAAGGGGAGATGTAGGTTGATGGAATCCAACTCAAGCAAGTGGATTGCTCACCCCCCTTGATTCATTCACGCATTCATGCATTCATATTTTAATTATGATGTGCATGAACCATAATGGGTTCACTCACTGGGCCCGGCTAGGTGACGTTATATTAATACAAATTAATATAGATTTAACGGATGATGAAACAATTAATCAAGTTTCAGGATAGGATGGTGAACCGGTGGACAATCCACAAGGGCAGTAGCCTTATCTTAAAGAAGACAAACCAAATGTTTTAAATCACTAAGATATGTAGTTAAAACTTATGTTATTTCTTTAGTTATATTTTTGAATTGATTTTACCCGAGTAGCTGAAATTTTTGAATGATTAAAGTATTTGTTAGTCAATAGTTTAATAAACCCCAAAATTGGTGGGGTTTAGCACAATGCTTTGCCTTTGTGATTGATATAAACATGTGATGCGAATGCCTATAAATTATCTTAGTGGTGGATATATGTGTGCCATTGGAATAATTGTATATAAGATGTCTTGTTGAATGTATATAATTATAAGCTTAGTATATATTTTAATTAAGTGTTTGAAAAACAGTATAAATATATGATTTTAGTACACTTAATGTAAAAGTAAGAAGCTCACTCCGTATCTCAATTGCGAGGCCTGGTATCTACTCCAACGGAGTGTTTTGCTAATGGGTCCATCCTGGAGTCATGATGTTTAAAAATAAAACCCACCAGACGATTCTCTTCCTTACTTTTATTTATTTATTTATTTATTATATTTTATCCCATTGCATATGTTTAACTGTTTTTATTTTCAGACCACACATCAAGATCGATACCATTAATTTAAAAGGCGTGATTTCTGAGACGCATGCTACATATACATGCTATGGCAGATATGCTTTGAGCTCTACCATATCATCTACATCTCTACCGTACACGTAGCATGTATATCAAACTAAAACGGACTGAATAGTTTAGCCACTTTAGATTGATCACGTACTGAAATTGCATTGACTAGATAATCTTGACCTCTGATCTCCGATCTAATATAGATATCTGTCGAATGATCATGCTTTCATTGTAAGTTTTGGGCTGTAATCTATCTAAATGGTTGGACTGTTTAGACGGTTTGGATTTGAGTTAAATGCCAGGTGGATGGCCATACATGTATCATTGTATCATAGCTAGAACGCCGCACCGAAATCTTACTTGAATATTAGCTTCATACATGCATCTTAGCGGAAATGACGAAGCTGAGCTGGCAGTTTTTAATTGGCGGGTCCCAATCTCCTTGGCAAATTTTAATTATTTTATTCTTGTCATTTTGCGTAAAGCCAACGGAGGTATGGCGACAGTCGGAGAAGTACTGTCTACTGAGATTAACAGGAGAGAGAGAGATAATTAATTAAATGCCCTTGCTTTTCCTGCTAACTACAAAAATAACCCTGCATCTTCCTCGGCCTGGACTGAATAGGTCCAGCTGGGGGCTCTGTGAGATCCACTATCATGTATCGATTTCATCGAAGCCGTTCATCCATTATCACAGATCGTTTTTGGGTATGATACAAAAAATGAGCCAGATCAAAGGATCAAGTGTACCACAATATCGGAAGCAGCGGTGATAATAACACCCACCATTGAAACCTTCCTAGGGCCCACTGTGATATTTATTTTCCATCCAATCTGCTCATAAGATCACGTATATCTGGATTAAAAACAAAAATATCAACTAATCTAAAACTTTTGTGGGCCTGAGAATTTTTTAACGATGAACGTTCAATCCCCACTGTAGTATATTTGAGCCTTGAATCTGACTCGTTTTTTGTATCATACCCTAAAAATGACTTGGAAAATGGATGAACGGACTAGATAAGTGCCATACATCACGGTGGGTCCCACTGAGTCCGTGCGTGGAACAATTCCGTGGGGCGCGGATTAGATACTGACAAGGTCAGTAGCCAAATGGCTACTGAAGTGACGTCACCAAGTTCCGTGGACCCCACCATGATGCGTGTGTTGTATCCATACCGTCCAACCATTTGTAGAGATCTTTTTATGACATGAGAAAAAGAATGAGATAGATATAAAGTTCAAGTGGACCCACCACAGAAAACCGTGGGATCAGTCACACCCACCGTTGAAACATTTATAAGGCCCACCACGATGTATTTTTTAGATCCAACCTATTCATAAGTTAACATAGAGATAGAAGAAGTTAAAACAAAAATATAAGCTTGATCGGAAACTTCTGTGGCCCCTAAGAAGTTTTGAACGGTGGATGTCACTATTCCCACTGTTTCTATGGTGGGGTCCACTCGAACTTTACATTTATCTCATTATTTTTCTCATGCGATTAAACGATATCTACAAATGGATGGACGGTATGGATACAACACACGAATCATGGTGGGGTCCACAGAGCTTGGTGACGTCACTTCAGTAGCGATTTGGATACTGACCTTATCAATATCTAATCCGCGCCCAATTCCGTGGAGACGGAGGCAGGATGCAATCCGCTTTCTATAGCCTTGAATGAAGCATAAATGCCGCATCGAAGGAAAAGAGGAAAACTCTGGCGGAAAGGGATGGATGATGCACAGGACTCACAAAATTGCATACAAGGCATGCAAGTAATGCCAGTGAAAGTGTCCGGGTTGAAATTGGATTGCGTACCGAGTAACTCAGTACGACGATTTTCATGATGCTGAATAAATCCTGTTAGGCCCACATAAATGTATGTTGGTTACCGGCGGATTCCATTTATTTTTCCAGCTCATTCTAGAGGTTGTCCAAACCCCAAGTGGACCATACCACAGGACACCGTGGGAGTTATGATTTCCACCTTTGAAACCTTTTTAGAGCCCACCGTGATGGTGATTTGTCATTGAACCTGTTTATTAGATCACGAGGACATGAATGAAGGGAAAAAACAAATATCAGCTTAATAATTTTTCAATGGTTAACGTTCAATTCACACTGTTTCCTGTAGCGTGGTCCACTTAAGCTTTAGGTATGCTTCATTTTTGGGTCAAGCACTAAATTTATATGGTATGGTAAAATGGAAGGACAAAGTGAATAAAATACAAAAATCACTGTAAGCCCCCACATAGTTTACCGTGGGCAATCGGCTTCCGCCGATATTAGATGTGTCCTTGCGAAGAAGTACCATTATCTGAAGATCAGATTGGTTGGTGGACATTTATTGGATGGTTAAAACTAAAAATTACTCACATCCAAAGTGGGTCGTATCACGGACAACCCTCTTCAAAGGTGGGGCCTATATGATGGATGATTCACATCAAAGATGAGCTCTGCATGATGGGCAATGTTCATTGAAGTAGGACCCCACATGATGGATGGCCCACTCTAGGTGAGCCTCAAATGATGGATAGTCCACATTGAAGATTGGCCCTTAATGATGAATGACCTACATCCAAGGTGAGCCCCACATGATGGACGACCCACATTGAAGGTGGGGCCCACATGATAGACGGTCCACATCAAAGGTAGGCTTCACAGGATGGATGACCAACATCCTGTCAAGCCCCAAACTTGGAAACCGGGCTCACAAAATTTTTGATCGCCGAATCTGGTGCCGACAGCCTCCGTAGTACCCCGTTCTCGGCTCCCATCGTCCATACGCCAGATTTTCGATCCTGGGATCCTACAATGAGGATTTTTCAACGTATTTTTATCTCATAAGAAGTATAACCACAAGTTTACCCAAATTACAAAGGCAACATCATCATCATATATCCACTAATATAAATATTTGAATACAATACTGAAAGGAAAATACGTATATCGAAAATCAAAGCTCCAAAAGTCCGCTATATGCTCCAAGCTCAACGCTGCTGCTGCGACCTAACGCCACCTACACGCATCTATCGTGCATAAGCTTATAGAAAGCTTAGAGGATGGTGAAAGTGTGTGCGCAAGATAAGTGCCAAGTATACAGTACAATGACATAAATCATAGAATATCGGAAATACTGGCAAGTTTATGAATCATACGATATCAGAGTAAGCGGAAACACTGACAAGTCCACGAATGCAATCAGCAGCACCAAGGCTATACGATGTAAGAACGTAAGAAGTCAATATCAGACGTCGATGATACAATACAATATACGAATCCTGATGAGTCCACGCATATCAGAATGTGCAATATGTGGTGCGAATGAAATTACCAAGCTAGGGTGTGAAGTCGTGATGATAATACTAGTATCGCAAGCTATGGAGTTCATCACAAGGGACTTTTATCTAGACTGGCCCATACCTGGTTTGGATAGCTGGACACAATGTGGTAAACCCCTGACCTCAGGATAGTCACGCGCCCAACCGAAATCCTGGTCATGCAAAGGTACATGTAACAAATAGTTACGCGCCACCAGCCCGAGTGGATAGTGAATGAATGAATGAATGAGTATGCAATTCCTACTCAATAAGTCCATATATCAGTACGGTTCCTCTCTGAAAAATCACCGATGTCTATTATACTCCAAACCAGATTGTCGCCCCATCGCGCGCAATAAGGTGAGTGGAAGAGACCTCACAATCCGCCTGCCAATATCAGGCCCGGCTCGTTGATAGCGGACCCATTCCTCGAGCTGGTCAGACTCCGCCTAGTATTGCCCCCTCCTTTCGGGCAGGAAGGTCGTACCCCCTTCCAACAGACCACGACACAGTGGGAGACACGACCAACAGTATACGGCCCTTATGTGCTCATGCATCCATTCGGTCTAAACGTTAGAGCAACCTCTGGAACCAAGAGGGTTCTAGGACTTTTACCCAGGGATGTTTATAACACCCCATGTAGAACAGAATTCCAATGTCCCATTTGGCCATCCATAATATGCATGTGGAGGCTACGGCCCTGATGTCGCTACGGCGTACGGTAGTCATATCACAAAATGCGAGATGCATGAGTCATACCATCCAGTCATATATCAAACCTGCGTGTACCGCTCGCTCATGTGGGGCAACTCCGCATATCAGGGAGTCCCATAAACAACCTGCCTTATGGCATATGCAATGGTCAATCACACCTCATAACAAACATGCAGATGATGCGTATGGGTATGTATCATGATGTTATGCTATCACATACTCATAATTGGTATCGATAATCGACCTATACAATCGGTCTCAACAATCGGAATCGACTTCAATAATCGGCCTCGACAATCGGAATTGGCCTCGACAATCGGAATCGGCCTCGACAATCGGAATCGATCTCGACAATCGGAATAGGCCTCGACAATCGAAATCAGCCTCGACAATCGAAATCAATCTCGACAATTGGAATCGACCTCGTTAATCGGAATCAACCTCGACAATTGGAATCAGCCTCGACAATCGACCTAGATAATCGGAATCGGCCCCGGCAAATGGAATCGGCCTCGACAATCAGAATCGGCCTCGACAATCAGAGTTGGCATCGATAATTGAAATTGGCCTAACAAATGGCCCAAGGGAAGGTCACAATGTGGACATTTAACCATCATTGCCCATCAATGTGGACATTTAACCAATATCGCTTTCAAGCAGTGGTCCACATAAACATCATTACATACATTATAGTGAAATCATATATTACATTGGTCCGTACATTCATCCTATTGAGCCTCACTCAAGGGCCACATATACACCACATCGGGCCTAGCCATACGGGCCACAAATACATCACAATGGGTCTTATCAACTGGGCCACAAATACATCACAACAAGCCTTATCAACTGGGCCATAAATACAACATAACAGGCCTCTCGCACAGGCCAAAATACATCACAATAGGCCGCACCAATGAGCCTTATATACATCAAGTGGGCCGCATCAATGGGCTGTACCAATGGGCTGAAAATACATCACAATGGGCCGCGCCCATGGGCCTCGGATACATCGCAATGGACCTCATATACAATAAGTGGGCCACACTGCTTGGGCCTCATATGCATTAAATGGGCCACGTATCTAGGCCTTAAATACATCAAATGGGCCACGCGACATGGGCCTAATACATGTCACAATGGGCTTAATACACGAGCTGTAATTACATCACAATGGGCCACTTATATACATCATCATACACATCGCAATGAGCCTCATACATGGGCCAAAAACACATCACAATGGGCTGAATCCATGGGCCGGAAATACATCATAATGGGCCACATCCATGGGCCAAAAATACATCATAATGGGCCGCGTCCATGGGCCGGATAAACATCACTATGGGCCTTGCCCATAGGCAACAGATTCAAGCAGGTGGGCCCCATCATATGGGCCTTAAATATAAAGCAGGTGGGCCCTATCACATGGGCCCCAAGTGGGCTTGGAATACATCTAAAATTATTTCAATAGTTGCAGGTGCAACATGTGTATCACTGTACACTATCATTCTATGGGGCACATGGCTCACTAATGATGATCAGTACTGTTCAACATTGGACGTGCAAATCAACACCGTCCAACCATTGTCCAGCACCGTCCAGCATAATCTGGACGGTGTGGATTATAATAAATAAATCAAGGTGGGTCCCACTGTCCTGATCAAGTGGACGGTGAAGGATATAACACATATCTCATGACCGAACCTACTGTCCTAGCTCATGGACGATGGGGATATAGAATATATACACCAAGGTGGGTCCCACCCCCACACGTGCCACACATGTGGGGTGGCCCCACGTCCCAAAATAGAGGGACGACTAGATAAACAGATATATCATGGTGAGCGCCACACCACCGTCCCGATGAACGGTGTGGTTATAAAACATATACATCAAGGTGGGTCCCACCAGCCCGCACATGTGGGGTGGGCCTACCTCCAAACAGATGGACGGCATGAATAATACACATATATTGTGGTGGGGTCCATAAGATGGATGGTCTGGACGATCAGACCCCAGTGCTGATGTCAGTACAGTGGGCCCACCGTCTTGAAATCGGATGGACAACTGGGATAAAATAGATATATCATAGTGGGGTCCACTGCACAGACGGTGCAAATAAAACCCATGTATCACAGTGGCATCCACCATCGCTGTCCAAACAGATCCAGCACCGTCCAGATCATCTGGACGGTGTGGATTAAACGAATACATTAAGTTGGGTCCCCACCATCCAGAAATGCTTGACGGTGTGGATAATTCCATGCATCAAGGTAGGTCCCACGTGGGGCCCACCAGTTATAATATTAATATATATATATATATATTATATTATATATAATATATAACATTACAGTCTAGTGTCCAGATGGACTTTAGATGGTCTGGACGGTTGATATGTATTACAAGGGGCCCACCGTCCCAAGATCTAGATAGTGTGTATTACACACACATATCAGGTGGGTCCACGTACACCTGGCCCACTCATTAAATCAAGCTGATATTTGTGGATTCCTTCATCCAGGCTGTCCATCAATGGACAGTGAGATGGGCTCCACCAACTGGGTGTTCGAAAAATCTTGACGGCCCAGATTTCGGCTGAACCCATTAGGTGGGCCACACACCTCATCATCAACAACATAAAAAAAAATGAAAGAGAGAGAGAAAGAGAGAACGATGGAGATGGGAGGGACCCCGCCACTATGGGTCCCTTTAAATAAAATGCATACATCAAGTGGGTCCCATTACAAGTGGGCCTTAAATAAAAAACTGAGATGATGAACACCCACCGTTAGATCTCCTCTTCCGTCTTCCGCCAATGCGTGCTAGAGCTCCAATGGATGGACTTCAACGGTTAAGATTGATCATGGAGGGTGGGATTGGATGGTAGGAAGGTGGGCCACACTAACTTCTTCCTCCTCCTTGGAAAAACCATGGACGGTGCTTACTTGGAGAAAAATGAGAGAGAGATGAGAGAGAGAGAGAGGTGATGTAAGGAGAGAGAGAGAGAGAGAGAGAGAGAGAGGGATGGGTGTGAGTGATGGAGTGATGTGGAGTGATTGATGGGTGATGGGTATGTACTTGACATGTATGGGTGTGTAAGAGAGAGAGAGAGAGTTGACTTTGGGGTTGCTCTTGTACTTGACATGAGGTAATTTATGTGCACTTGATTGATGAGACATGTTGTAGAGATTCTCTTGGGATTACAAACGCGCGACGTTTTCTGAAACTGAACGCGAGCCCACATCTCCCGGCCTGAGTATCGCCTCTGCGTGCGAGACGCGACATCAGAACCACGGCGACGGCGCGGTCACTAGGGTACAAGTCTCGAGTTGAGCCGATTTTGGAATACGAGGTACGACTCAGGGTCGCGCGCAAATGCCGATAACAGATCGCGGGTTGCCGGAATTCCACTGGGAGGACCGAGAGGCCTACGGAATGGTACGGGCTAGGATACGGGCCTTACAAAAGTGGGCTTTAGATGATGGATGATCATCTACTTAGATATGATGTTGTAAGAGATTACGAATATTTTTTATGAGAATTCATAGAAAGTATCACATGCATAACATATTTATGATTCTAGTGTTTAAATTTATGTTATTTTATTATCCGTATTCTATCTTCCTCTCTTATTTATAAAAATATATAATCTGAACATTTTAAATTTTAGGTAAGAAATTATTCTACTAGCCTGTTATGCTTACCTCATTACAAAATAAAAAATAAAAAAAAATACACAGGTGTAGAGCTGGAATACTAAGGGCAGGCAGGCCTCTACTATTAATTTTTCTTTTTTCAAAAAATTAAATTTATTTTGAATTTCCATTCAATTTTTGTTCTTTAGGTTTAGTTCGAATTTCTAATTTCGATATAGAAAAAAAAATTATCAAAAGAGTTAAATTTAGTAAACATTTTATTATTTTAGAAGTATTTCCTTGTAGACTACTCTAAATATCTATTAAATTTGATAAAATTATGTGGATTGTAATAAATATCGATCTATTAAAGCTCACGAACTTAAGATTTGGGTCTCGAATAACCTACTTGAGTATCCGAATTCGGAGGCATGACAAGTTGGTATCAGAGACCAGGTTTAATAAATGTTTAAATCATTTACAATTGGTCCTAACTCTATATAAAGAAAAGAACCTCATTTTAAATTGGGAGAAACGTCACTTTATGGTTTAAAATGAAATTATTCTTAGATATATTATTTCATCCAATGGAATTAAAGTGGACAAAGTTAAAATTGATTTAATTACAAATTTACCAGCCCCCAAAAGTATATGGGATATCTGATCATTTCCATGTCATGCTAGATTTTATAAGAGGATTTCGGTCATATCTCTCATCCATTATGTAATCTCATTCAAAAGGACACCCCATTCACGTAGAGCAATGACTGTCAAGAAGCTTTCACTTAAGGGTATGTTACTAATGTGCCAATAATAACACCACCTAATTGGAGTATTCCTTTTGAAATCACATGTGATACTAACGATTATGCCATTGGGGCGGTATTAGAACAAAGAAAAGACAAGAAGCCATATGTTATTTACTATGCAAGTAGAATTCTAAATATTGCCCAAGTTAATTACTCCACTACGGAAAATGAACTCATTATCATAGTCTTTGCACTTGATAAATTTAGATCCTACTTGATTGGATCCAAAATTATAATTTTCACTTACTATACAATCCTTAAGTATCTTCTTTTTAAAAAAGATGCTAAGCCCCGTTTTCTTAGATAGATCCTTCTAGTTCAAGAGTTTGACTTAGAGATACATGATAAAAAATTAGTAGGAAACGTAATGATTGATCACTTGTCTCGCCTTATACTCTTTAATTCTATGGAGACGACACCTATAAAAGACACTTTTCCTGATGAACAATTATTCGTAGTCTCTCAATCACCTTGGTTTGCTGACATTACCAATTATCTTGTCACATGTAAAATTCCCAACCATTGAATGCCACAAGATAAGAGGAAATTGTTTACTAGGTTCCGCAAATTTTTTTTGAGATGATCCTTGTCTATTTAAATATTACCTCAATCAAATCATAAAGAGATGTATTCTTGACCATGAGAAAATTAATGTCATCTCCTTTTGTCATTTTCATGGATGTGGTATACACTTTCTACTAAGAAAACCACTGTTAAGATTCTACAGTGTGGTTTTTATTGGCCTTCAATATTTAAGGACACTCATGTGTTTTGCAAAGCATGCGAACGTTGTCAAAAATTGGATGGAATATCCTATATAAATATTATGCACTTGAATCCAATTTTGATTATTGAGGTTTTTTACTGTTGGGGCATCAATTTCATGGGACCATTCTCCTCTTCTTTTGGATATCTTTATATCTTGTTAGCTGTTGATTATGTTTTCAAATGGGTGGATGTGATTCCATGTAGAACCAATTATCACAAAATGGTTTTATGATTTCTTAAAGAAAATATTTTATCTAAATTTGAAACACCTCGAGTCATTATCAATGATGGAGGTACACACTTTTGTAATAGACTTTTTGAAACTTTAATAAAGAAATATGGTATTATGCATAAAGTGAGTACACCCTATCACCCACAAACAAGTGGTCAAGCTGAAGTTTTAAATAGGGAAATCAAACACATTTTGAAAAGGATTAAAGACCGTAAGGATTGGTCTCTTAGACTAACCAATGTGTTGTGGGCTTACCATACAACATACAAAACCCCTATTAGAATGTCTTCTTATAGACTCGTCTATGACAAATATTGTCATTTGCCTGTGGAGTTAGAACATAAAGCTTAATGGGCCATAAAACAATTCGATTTCAACCTTGCCAAGGCTAACTTGCTTCATAAACTTCAGCTTAATGAGTTGGAGGAGATCTGAAATAAAGCATATGATAATGCTACAATTTACAATGACAAATAAAGTTATTTCATGATAAGAATATCCTTCAGAAATTATTTGAACCATCGCAAAAAGTTCTCTTGTACAATTCGAGATTACATTTATTTTCGAGAAAGTTGAGATCTAGATGGATTGGCCTTTTCATTGTTAAAATTCTTTAACCTTATGGGGTTGTTGAGATTGAGAATCCTTTGAATGGTAATGTATTTAAAGTGAATAGACAACATTTGAAGCCATTTGTTGAGAGACTTTCCCTAGAGGAAGAGTCCATGCCTTTGAAAGATCCTATTTACCAGGATTGATCTTCTAGTCTGATGGAGATCAATTTCTGTATATTTGTAGAATAGTTTGTTTTGGTATTTTGTCTTTTATTTTTGTTATTCTAATGACTTAGAATTTTCACACTTATAATCATTCATCTTATCAGGCACTCTCTTCCATTTACTTTTTACGTTTCAGTTGTTCTCATGTTGCTTTTATGTTTCCATGCATGCATTCATTTTTTTCAACATTGAGGACGATGTATCATTTAGGTTGGGAGTGGGTTTCCTGTGGAAAGTTCTTCTAATTGCTTGTTTCTTTGCTATTTTGGTTGTGTGACTTGAAGGTTGTTTGAATACTAGAATGATAAAGCACTTGGTAATATGAAATTTGAAGTTTAGAAATTGGTACACTTGTAGAGATAAAATTGAGTTCTTTTCTTTTTTAAAAAAAAAAAAAAAAATTTTAAACATTGAAGAATCTTGAATTTCACATTTCACATCTAGCTTATACTTTTATAGTCTAAGTTTGATATTGTAATTATTGACTTCATGATTAACTAGACGGCTAGGAACCAAGTCTATTGAATCTCGAATATCATGTTCATTTGTTTCTCTGAAGAAAAAGATAAATTTTTAAGAAAGTAGTGAATTAAACCAGATACATCAAAAAGGTCTACCTGTTGGGATTGAAGAAAAAAGAAAAAAAATTGGAATACAAAAGAAGAATGCAAAAAAAAAGAAAGAAAAAAAGGAGTCTTTAAAGATTGAAAAATAATTGATATTCTGACTTTAAAAAAAGAAGAACAAGAAGAATGAATGAATGAATAGTGTAAAAGTCGTGGATGTGGAAAAAAAAAAATATAAGCTGGAATTTCTATTGGATAACGAGGGAGGTTTTAACTCGGTGTCTTTGGTTGATCTAATTACTTTTGAGTAGTTATTGGTGTTATCATTACTATAGAAAATTGATCTCCAATTGGTGTTAAGTTTAGAATTCACTAAGAACCCTGATACTAAACCCATTGGATGATTAGTGATTCGAACTCGTAACTGATTGCCTACTAAGTGCACTTGAATCTAGACTGTCATTATTCACAAAACCTTTGTGCCTTAAAATTCTATTATTTGGGTCATTCAAGGATACATGAATCTACAGAGTTCGTTCTTTTAAATAAATTTTTCTCTTGGATTTTTTAAATCTTTTCACATTTTTTCCTTGAGACTAGCAAAATGTTGGTTGGAGTGTGATAACTGCTTAATATTGCATAATTAACATCAAATTTGCATTATTTTTCCTTGCATGTGAATGGTAAATTAGCCTTATTAGACAAGTTTTCAATGTGTAAAAGACTATAAGAAGTTCTAGATGATTTGACCCATTCATGAAGCTCAGAGCCCAAAAAGGAGATGAAGATTGAAAATTTGAAGTGCTAAAGAACTGAATGTTAAAGATCAAGAGAATCAGTACTTTGCATGGAAGAAGATCATCGATCAAGTGTTTTCGAGTGAAAGAGAAACCAGAGAAAATTCAATCAATCGATGAGAAGCTTTAATCGATCGATAGCCTTCGGTTGGAGTCGATTGGAGGTCGATCAATCAAGAATTTTCAAGAAAATCGGATTAACTCACCGGAAGTTTTTGGGCACCTTCGATTAAATCGATTGAGAAGTTTTGCTCGATCAACAAAACATTAATTGGTTTCGATCGATCAAAGGTATCAATTGACAGTGCCCGTGAAAGTGTGTAAGTGCGGGATTAGCTTAAGTCGGTGGAAATTCTCTATTTAAGAAGCGTTCTTAAGCACAATTAGGGCATAAGCTAACATGAAGGTTGAGAGAGAGAGAGAGAGAGAGAGAGAGAGTGTGTCTTTATCAACCCTCGTCATCGTTCTTCTTTTTCATCGTTTGGTTTTAGTTTGTTTTTATATTCTTCTTTCTTTGAGATTAGTTTTTATATTCATCTTTCTTTGATATTAGTTTTAATTAGCTATGGTTGGCTAATCTCTTAGTTAAGGCTAAGAGATGAACCTTTTGATGAATTCTTAATGTTTAATTCATTTTAATTCAATATTCATGGTTAATTGATGAATTCTAATTGATGTGATTGAATTTCTAGTATTGGTAAAAGTTTTTATTCATAAAATCCCTTGATTTATTGTTAACTCCGGGTACAATAGATACTTGGAATTCCCTGTGATCGATTACTTAATTCTTCATGTGAGATCGATCAATTGAGATTCATACTTTTGTTGAGAATTATATATGATTTAACTATTTCATCTTTCGATTGAAAAGAATCCTTATCCAATTCTAATTGAGTTATAATGTTGAATTGACAAATTAGCATTGAGGATTGATTGAAAGTGGATCCCTAGAACCTTAGTTCTCATTTATTATTGGTTTACGTAATTTCAAATTCACCCTAACGGGAAAAACCAAAATCTCTAATTGTTTTCTAGCACTATTTTTTCCTAGTCCTTGTGCATCGATCTCGGTCTTATCAAGTACTTCACTACCTACGGTGCGTAATCTTAAGATAGTAGTACTAGCTATTGTGAAAATATGAGTAATTGGCTAGTGGCGACTATAAGTCAAATATACGGTACCCCAAGCCACAAATATACCCAAAAGCCCAAAAAAGGCACCCATGAGCATGATCCACCCGTGATCTAATGTCTATAGAACGACAACTTCATTGAGGACTTAGTCACGACGCAACTTGAAAAATATGACATCACAAAATTTTAGGGATTATAATTCGTGTGTATTAGCATTTGCATTAGCATCTTGCATTCATCCCAATCACTAAAATATTTAAAACAAAAATTAAATTAAAAAAACAAAAAACAAAACAAAACTTTTACGTCCATTCGAGCCAAATGTTCCCAAACAAATCCCTTCCACTGTAGCCCAATTCGCATTAGATCTCAAACCGCCATGGCCAACCATGAAAGAGCTCTCCCCTTCCCTGCTTTTGATATGCTAGAAGCCTTCCCTCAACAACCACATCTAGTAGAAATAGTGCCAGCCTCTTGTGTTTAATAACTAGCATAGAATATGAAGGCCATATAAGATAGAAGTGTACCACTCTCGGTAGCCATCATCCAGACTGGTCCAGTTCAGTAACAACAACTGTCAGTTCTCATGTTTCTTCCTACCTCCAGTTCAGTCCAACCACAATGCAGGAATTCACATAGGATATTCAACACCAGCCAACTCAACCCTCAACCTCGGGGCATTTCTATCAGTACCCTCCCACAAATAGGAGACAATCTCAACCACATCTCGTAGTTAGGATTCTCAGCCAATTTACAGCAGCACCGACTTCCCCTAACGGAAGCCAAAGGCAAGTTCTGTTGGGTGCCCTCAGGGAGGGTCAATTCCGAGCCCAATACAGTCTCCTTAACAGGAGTAATTGACAAGTAGTGGTAGATACCCATAAAGAGCCACTTCCTAATCTCTCAACCTCCTCTTAACAGGAGTGCCAATTTATTGCAACAATTCCCACAAACGGGAACCCATTTACATTCCAGCATGCTCCCCCTCATGGGAGCCATAGGGTCATAGAAATTGACTACTGTGTTGAAGAAGCAAACCAAGCTTTGCCGTAAGGGTCCAAGACCCCTTGCCATGACAAACAAATTCACAAAGAATCAGATGAAAGCTCACCTCCACTAGTGGAAGAAATTTGATGAAAGACTTGTTCTCACATTAGCTAACCTTATCCAGGCCATGGTATAAATGGGCAAGAAGGGTCGTGTTCCACTTGTAGGGTTTGGGAAATTGTTAGTGCACTTATTTGTGCACTTATTTGTCAATCACGTGATTCCTTCTGTTAGTGAGTCAGTTGAGCCCTTAGAAGCTGAAAATCGAAGACACATGTGTACATGAAACATCAAGGAGTAAAAAATAGGTAAAATGAGGTGTCTTGATGATCGATCTAAAACAACTTAACCTCTAAATGATTCATTCTCAAATAAGTAGACCCTTGATTGATCATCATTTAGCCTTAGGAACTCATTTGAAACATGATAAATTGGCTAAAAGATATTTAGAGCTGTTGTAAAATAAATTGCTCAAGAAAGCAGACTCTCGATCATAACTTGATCGATCGACGGTCGAGCTCGATCGATTAAAGATGGCCAAAATTGTCCAATGAGTTTTCTGGCATATTTCGATGAAGTTCAATTAATCGAAGGCCCTCAGTCGATCGATCGAACTTGTCATTTTCTGTCCATTTTATAGCCATTGCAAATCAATTTCTATATAAAAGGCATTCGGGCTTTAGGCATTTGCATGGATTTTTTTATAACATAGAAGCCTACGTGTTTTTTCTTTGAATATCCCTCTTCTAAACTTCATACTAAAGATATCTAAGTCATCTTCCTTATGTTTCATCACTCGAATGATCTACTCTATATTCTAAAGATTAAACACTAAACCTATAGGTGAATCTTTGTCTAAATTCTCTAGAACACCAATCTAGATGAATCCCTACTAGGAACTAACTATTACCTTTAATTGTAAGAGATTTCACCATCCTTCCATCACCTTGGTCACTTCATTGGTATATTGCATGCAAGGTTTTTGATCATGGAGTTGAACCATCTACATCAACGATTGTGTGACCAATTGAGAAGCTGATTCAAGCACGAAAGAGCATTGAAGAAGCATCTCAAGAAGGTATGACAACGGGACTCAATCTAATAAGTACGTTGTCAATTGTAGAGTCCATTTCATATTATTTTCTTGTGTAGGATTGAGTGTGGAGTTTGTGAACCAAATTTGATAAGTTCTTGTATAGGACCTAGGTTCTTGTGTAGGACCTAAGTTTTTGTATAAGACTGAATTCACCGGACACGGGTGCGTACATGTTAGTCTCTATAGGGAGCTTTTGATGAGAGTGTACGTAGGGTGGGCACCACATGATAGATGACCTACATTAAGGTAGGCTCTTAATGATGAATGGTCCATATCCGAGACGGGCCTTCTTTTTTTTTTTTTTTTCTTTTTTTTGGGTTAGCTTGTTAGTGCACACCCATGTCAGTACACACACTCCATGTTAGCCGCCCCTGCTAGGAATCGATACCGAGATGGACCTTGTTTGATGGACAACCCACTTTGAAAGTTTAGCTCACATAATGGATTATCCACATCAAAAGGTGGGCTTCATATGATGGTTGATCCACATCTAATATAAGACATAATGGATAGCCCAAATGTCTTAAAATATGAAGATTGTAGTCATCCATTCTTTTGTCATTCGGGGGCATGATTCAATTATAGTGAGATCGACTAAAACAACCATTTGGATTACTCTTTTAATAGAGTCGCTGTAATATTTAAAAATAACTCCAGCTATATATATATATATATATATATATATATATATATATAATTTAAAATTTTGAGGTTTTACATAATGTGCTTATTTTACTTTAAAAAGTGATTTTATCAAACGGACTTATTTTAGCTGGTAAAAAATAAAAAATAAAAAATAAAAAAAACTTATTGAAGCGGCTGTTATTGAATTAGCCTATTAGAGCAGAGATGCCTAGCTAGCCCTAGGTTAACTTAGAATCCAAACAACTTCCTTACTTAAGGACCGTCCGTCCGTCCGCGTGCTTATGCAAATGATGCTCCCGCGGGCCTTCGACAGCATCTCATGCTCCCACGAGACTTAAGGTTAATCTCGTCATTTCTAGTCTCTGTACCTGATTCACAGTAGTCCGTAATTTTCATCCGCATCAGGGGTACTTTAGTCACTGATTCTGGATAACGGGGCATAAATTCCCTACATTTGTGGGGGTGTCGATGCGGTGAAACCTAGCTCTTTGCTACAAAAAGCATCATAATCTTCGCACCAACCTTCCCAACACTTCCCATTCTACCCTTCCCTTTTCTTCTCCTTCTCTCCCCACATGCACTCATCTCATCGCCCCATGGGTCCGTCGGGTCTGACCCGATACGTCTCCGCCCCTGGCTCCCTCTTAAAGAGCATCGTCGATTCGGTCATCGAAGATGAAGGAGAATTCTCGACCGTCGGATCTGATGGCATGATGAGCAGATTCTTTTCGGGCGAATCGTCATGTCCGACGACGTCGGAATCGAGCTGCAAGCCTAACAACAACGGCTCTTCCGGCGTGGTCGAGGAAGCTGCTTATAGGAGCGAAGTTGGGAAAACGGGTCTGGAGAGATCTTCTTCTTATGGTTTGAGTGAGATGGCCGCTGGAGATTTCACAGCAACAGCTACTAATTTAAAAACCGGTGGGCCATCCTTGATCAGGCATAGCAGCTCGCCCGCCGGCTTCTTCTCCAACATCACGGTCGAGAACGGTCAGATCTCTCTCTCTCTGAATTAGGTTTTTTTCCATTTTTTTTTTTTTGGGGGGCAAATCTGGCCTGTTGCTGCTCTCGAATTGGACACGTGTCTCAATCATCCCTTATCCAGCCGTTCGTAGCGTGGTTCCCGCCGTGGATGTATTGTGATGAGTGGACGGTCCTATGCTTCTGGTTTGTGGACCTTTTGGGCGGTTAAGATCTTCCATCATTGAGGTATTTCTACCATGGCTAGTCTAGTGACAACGTGGCTGATGGATGATGGTGGCACGTGCCCAATTTTGTAGGAACTCGTGGTGAGGGACACCATTGCACAGTGCACCCGAGACATAACTTGTTATTTGGGGGTTTATATCTAACCCCCGAAAAATGATATTTCCATCCAATCAGAGGCATTACTAGCTGGGACGGGGATTCCCTGCGAAAGCCTTTCGCAGGAAGTTCCTGCGCTGGGAACTTTGGTGGGGCCCAAGGTGATGTTTTTGAGAAATCCACTCCATTCATCCGTTTTGTGAGTTCATTTTAGGATGTAAGGCCAAAAATGAACCATCTCAAATACTCTGGTGGGTCAAAAATGTGAGTATTGAATGTCAGCAGTTGAAATATTTGTGTGGCCACGGAAGCTTTGAATCAGGATAATATTTGTGTTTCCATTTCATCCCAATATGAATGATGTTACAAACGGTATGGATGGCATATAAACATCACTATCGACGCCAGGAACATTTCAACGGCACAAATTTCCCTGCATACATTTTCCTTTAATGCGGCCCACTTGAGTCTTGGATCCTGTTCAATTTTCGCCTCAAGTGCTGAAATGATCTCAAAAAATGGATGGACGGGGTGGATTTCTCACAAACATCACGGTATGCCCCACCTAAGTTTCCAGCGCAGGAACTTCCTGCAAAGGCTTTCGCAGGAAATCCGCGTCCGCTGGGTGGTAATCGTCCCACTTCCGTGTGTGGTCCGTGCGGAAAGTCGTTGGGTTTCGTGTTTCTCCGTAGTAACCGGTACACGTCATGTGACATTTGGTAAACGGTAGACCAACAATACTAATTTTGGACGGTGGAAAAGATTTTAGAGCAACGGTCCAGGAAAATGTTGAGTTGAACGGATGAGAAAGACGGGTAATTCTGTTTTTAAGCGTAGCTGGTCCATGAAGTGACCTATTAATCGGACGGTTCTGATTAGTTTATCTGTTATTAGAACGCTTCCTCGTCTTTAAGTGGGGATTGAACGGTCACCAGTGAAACCTTAGTGGGGCCGAAGAGGTTTTCGATAAGTTAATATTTGTGTTTTCAGTTCACCCCTTATGTACCGTTTCAATGGCATATAAACACCATGGTAGGTCCCGGCAAGGTTTCAGTGGTGTGCGATTTCATGCCTACAGTTTCCTGTTGTGTGGGCCAATGGAGTCTTCTATCTACCTAATTTTTGGCGCCCGTCTACTAGCATGATATGGAAAAATGATGGACGGAATAGATTCATCACGGACATCTCAATGGGCCCCACATAGCTTCCGCACGGAGGGGCACAGGAAAATGCCATCCGTCCAGGACATGTATACCATTTGAGGTCGACCCAAATTGGGCGTCGGCATTGTAGCTGGATTGGATTGGGTCCAACTTGACTCGGTCCGGATTTTATATAACCCAATCCGAACTCGATCCAATCCGGGACCGAGTTCGCGTCATCTGACTTAGACCGATCTAAACCCCTGTTGGCCTGAACCGATTCGAGTCCGACTCGGTCAGGAAAACCGAGTCGGATTGGATTGGGCAAGGTTCGGATCAATTTTTTTTTTTTTTGAAAAATTTAAGAAGATTGCGAATTTGGGAGACGTTTTTGTTTTATAGGCGTTTTTCCAAAATGGGAAATGGTGCGCATGCAAATTAGGTGTGGACATCCACTCCCATCAGTAAGAGATCGAGTCTGTTCATTTGGTTGGCTTGTCTCATCAAGTCGTCATCTAGTGGGCCACTTAAGCACATCAAATGGGCGCTCAAAAGCTAGGCAATTCAAAACTTAAATGGGTCATATCAGGGAAAACAATAGGGATGAAGATATTTTTGGGTAGGCATCCCTATCCCTACTGTTCCCTGTGGTGTGGTCCAACTGAGTATCAGATCGGCCCGATTTTTGAATTCACAAACTCGACTACCCGAGCTGTCTGAAATGATGGACGGTGTAGTTGATTCCTAGTAACCCAAAGCTCAATTGGACAACGGCCATGGCTGGCCGACAATCCAAGGTGGCTGGACCACCAGCAGGCAGCGGCCATGGTTGGCCGGTGAGCCACACTCCTAAAATAATAATAATAAATAAATAAATAAACAAGTCTGAGTGGCCAAGTGGGTCCTACCTGACAAATGAGTTTGAATGGCCGGATCAGGATCGGGAGTGGTCGGCGTTCGGGTAGAGACGAGAAGGTTTTGGGGGATTTAGGGTTCGGTGCGTTCGGGTGCAGCCTGGCGATTAGAGAGGGACGGGTAAGGCAAAAACTTAAACCGACTATCTGAGTTGTCTGAAATGATGGACAATATAGTTGATTTCTAGTAACCCAAAGCTCGATTGGACAGCGGCCATGGCTGGCGACGAGCGACACTCTTAAAATAATAAAAATAAATAAATAAATGAGTCTGAGTGGTCGAGTGAGTCCTACCTGACAAATAGTTTGAATGGCCAGATCAGGATCGGGAGTGGTCGGCGTTCGAGTAGAGACGAGAGGGTTTTAGGGAATTTAGAATTCGATGCGTTCGGGTGTGACCTGGCGGGTAAAGAGGGACGGGTATGGCAAAAACTTAAAAAATGGTGTGTGTGTGCGCGCGCGCGCGCGTGTGTGTGTATATATATATATATATATATATATGTGAGGGGTAAAATAGTAAATTATTAGTTATTAGTATATCCGATTCGAATCGGATCGGTCCGGTCTGAATTGACATTGACCCGAACCCAATCCGATTAACGGTCAGATCTGACTGATCCTGCTCGAGCCGCGCCGATCCAGGTTATCGGTTTGGTTCAAATCGGGTCGGGATCTAGTCGAATCGGTTAGACATTCCGAGCTCTACCTGCTATATAGCTGGTGTGCGGTACACCAACCAATCTGCTTCCAAATGTTTCAAACGGTGGTTACTAGATCACCACTGTTTTCTCTCATGTGGAACGCTTGAGTTCTGGATCTACCTCATTTTTGGTCGCATGATTAAAATGAGGTCTCAAAACGGATGGACGGTGTGAATTTCTCGCAAACATGACAGTAGGCCCCAACTAGTATTACACCACAGTAAAGAAATCCACGTCCAGAAAGATGGTCCACCAATCGTAAGGTACGAGTACGACCCTTATTTATATGCGGCTCTCAGTGGTTCGTGAAGTGGGTCCCATGCCCATCTTTGCCCTTAAGAGCACGCGATCTACAGACTATAGTAAGCGGGGACCACTAAAATTTAACGTAGATCTGGAAATGAAAAAAATAATAATAAAAAACCAGTGGCAGCAGCGGTTTTCAACTCTACGACGTGGTTTTGTGAAACAACGGATGGTTTGTTCCCCGGTAATGCGCATTCCTGTTACGCTCAAAGAACGAAACGCTACAGAGATCCGGATGTCTCAAAAGATAAATACAACACATGTCCTTTCCATCCGTCGCCAATGGTCGCGAATCGCCCGTGTCCCCGCCAACATGAAATTACTGTAAGCGGAAGCCACATGGAGCTTCCTTCGATGTCACGTGAGATATTCTCTATGTCCGTAAGCTTCGCAAGCTCACACGTGCAGGAACGCAAAAATGAAATAGATTGAAAACTGTTAAGTAAGCCACACGGCAGGAAAACCGGGGATTGAACGCCCACCGTTGAAACAACTGTGGGCCACAAAAGTTTTGGATAAGGCTTCATCTCACTGAGAACAATCTTATGAACGGTTTGGATGGCGTATAAACATATAGTGAGCTCTTGGAAGGTTTCAATGGTGGACGTTTCCATTCTGACTGGTTTTTTTCTCCTTTGGGTCTACCTAAAATTTGAAATCCTATTTTGGGCTTTCAAAACTGATGGAGGAAGAGGATTTGTCACGGGCAGTGCAGTAGGCGCGTGGTAACTTCGCACGCGGATTGCGTTGCGTGCACCCACCGTGTACTGAGTAAACTCTGTGGTACCCACCGGGATGTATGTGTCTTATCTACGCCGTCCATCCGTTTTACCATCTCATTTTAGCATATGAGTTCAAAATTGATGTATATCCAAAGCTAAAGTGGACCACACCACAGGAAACAGTGTGTATTGAACGCCTAACCTTGAAAACTTCTCAGGGGTCATGGAAGTTTATGATCTAGCTGATATTTTTGTTTTAACTTTATGCATGTCTCAGTGATCTCATGAACAGCAGAACAGGCTGGATGAAAAATAAACATCGCGGTGCCCCTAGGAAGGTTTCAACGGTGGAAAACATGATACTCGCTGTTTCCTGTGTGGTGATCCACTTGAGCGTTGGACATGCTCCAATTTTGGGGGTCATGCACTAAAAATAAGCTGGTAAAACAGATGGACGGCATGGATAAGTCACATAAACCTTGGTGGGCCCCACAAAGTTTACTGAGTACAAAGTGAGTAAGAAATCCGCTTGCGGGAATTTTATGTGGGCCGACTAGAGCTGGGCATGTGGACTCGATCCGGTTGATCCTACCCGATTCAAACCGAACCGACGGCCTGGATCGGTGCGGTTCGAGCAAGATTAGGCAGATCCAACCGTTAATCAGATCGAGTTCGGGTCACTGTCAATTCGGATTGGATCGATCCGAAATCCGATCCGATTCAAATCGGACCGGATGAATTAATAACTAATAATTTACTATTTTACCCCTCATATATATATATATACATATATATACATATATATATATATATGGAAAAAGTACTATGCGCTCGAGCGGATGGAAACGTCCTATGAGGTCGAACTGTGTGGGCCCCACCGTGATGCGTTTCAAACATCTACCCATCAGTCAGATGCATCATTCCATCGTGGGCCTAGGTCTCAAAAATCAAGTCAATCCATGACTTGAGTGGGCCACACCATATATAGAAGTTGAGAGGGGCCGTGCACCATTAAAACATTCATAATCATTTTTTGGGCCCACCGAGATATGGTTTGCAAATCCAGCCCATCCATTATGTGTGTCCCACTTGGATGAGGGTTCAGACCAAGTTTCAGCAGCATTCAAAACTCAAGTGGGCCCCACCAAGTGCTTTTATATGTTTTTGGCATGTCTTCACATGAGTTTAGATGGTATGGCCCACCTGAGTTCCCTATACGACTGATTTTTGGGATATCCCATAATTTAAAAGGGACTCATCAAATGCACGATGTTGATGGTCGACACACATCACGGTGGGGCCCACACAGCTCGACCTCATGGGAGCTTATCGTGAGGTTGAGCGCATAGTACCTTTTCCCATATATATATATATATATATATATATATATATATATATATATATATATATACACACACACTTTTTCAAGTTTTTACTCTATCCATCCATCTCTACTCGCACGGCCGCACTCGAATATGTCGAACCCTAAATCCCTCAAAACCCTCTCATCTCTACCCGAACGTCGAGCACTCCTGATCCTGATCCGGCTATTCAGACTCGTTTATCAAGTAGGACCCACTCGGTCACTCGGACTCGTTTATTTATTTATTTTATTTTTATTATTTTAGGAGTGTGGCTCGTCGGCCAGCCATGGCCGCTGCCCAATCGAGCTTTGGGTTACTAGAAATCAACTATACCGTCCATAGGTCCTTACTCTTGCCCGGGTGGTAGACTCTTAAGAGTTTCAACTCATAGGTGGTGAAATTCCACTAGCGTGAATGTGTGGGGTATGTGTGCGTGTGTAAAAAAAAAAAAAAACTATACCGTCCACCATTTCAGACAGCTGGGATAGTTGGGTTTGTGAATCAAAAAATTGGGTTGATCTGACACTTAGGTAGACCACACCACAGAGACCGGTAGGGATATAGATGCCTACCCAAAAATATCTCCATCCTTATTATTTTACCTGATATGACCCATTTGAGTTTTGAATTGCCTAGTTTTTGGGTCCATTTAATATGCTTAAGTGGCCCATCGAAGGACGACTTGACGAGACAGGCCAACCAAATGAACAGACTGGATCTCATACTAATGGGAGTGGATGTCCATGCCTGATTTGCATGCGCACCATTTCCCATTTTGGGAAAATGCCTGTAAAACAAAAACATCTTCCAAATTCGCAATCTTCTTAAATTTTTTAAAAAAAAAAAAAAAAAAAAAAAGGGATCGATACGAACCTTGCCCAATCCGATCCGACTCGGTTTTCTTAACCGAGTCAGACTCAGATCGACTCAGACCAGCAGGGGTTTGGATCGGTCCGAGTCAGATGACCCGGACTCGGTCCCAGATCGGATCGAGTTTAGGTTGGGCCATGTAGAATTTGGACCAAGTCGAGTTGGACCCAATCCGATCCGACTCGGTCTGATACCCAGCTCTAATAGCGGGTGTAGGTAGGTGTCCTGTGAAGACGAGTGTTGACGCTCCTCAAGCTCCAAGTTGTACGAACAGTTCAAAGGAGATCAAAGTTATATGGGCCCACAATGATGTATTTATTATATCCACACCGTTCATCCATTTTTTGAGATCATTTTAGATTACTATCCAAAAAGTGAATCATATCCAAAGATCAAATGGACCACACCACAAATAACAGTGGAGATAATGATCTTCATCATTAAAAATTTCGTAGGGCTCACCAGAACGTTTATTTTCCATCCAATCTGTTCATAAGCTTACGGAGACATGATGAAGAGGAAAAACAAATTTCATATTGATCCATAACTCCTGTGAGCCCTGAGAGGATTTCAATGGTAGACATTCAATCCCCTGCCGCTTTTTTCAGTGTGGTACACTTGATCGTTAAATCTGGCTTATTTTTCGTATCAAGCCTTACGAAGAGCTCGCAAAATGGTGGACGGTTTGAATATAACACATACCTCATGGGTATGTAGCTGGTGTGTGGTACACCAGCCAATCCGCTTCCGAATTTTCATATCAGGTTAAGTTTCCGTGTTTTCACTTCCATCCTATGGGAATGACCTTATAAACGGATTGGTTGGCATATAAACATCAAGATCCCGGTAAGATTTCAACGGTAGGAAACAGTTTCCATGGTTGTCCCTCTCGTATGGCCGTCTTGATTTTTAGATCATCTCATTTTTGGTCTCATCTACTAAAATGATCTATAAAAAACGGATGAACGGTGTTAATTTCTAATAAACATCACGGTAGGCCCCACTTAGCATCCGAGCGCAGGAGCTTCCTGCACAGGCTTTCCTGTAATAAAACAACTGGTTTTACCTGTTTTCATTGAAGGACCAAAACGGACGCGGATTTCCTGCGAAAGGCTTTCGCATGAAGTTCCTGCGCAAGGATGCTGGGTGGGGCCCACTGACATATTTTTGATAAATCCAATCCGTCCATCCGTTTTTCGAGATCATTAAGGACTTGAGATAAAAAATTAGGTGTATATAGAAGTAACGTAGGACACACGAGAGGAAACAGTGATCAATCAGTGAGCACCGTTGAAGCATTCTTATGCCCAAAAAATATTGTATCAGTCTATATTTTTAGTTTTTTCACTTCATCCCATTGACAATGACCTTATCAACGGTTTAGATAACATATAAACATCAAGGTGGAGCCTGGGAAGATTTCAACGGTAGAAATTTCTTTCCCTAATTTTCCCTCTCGTGTGACCCACTTGAGTTTTTTATCTGCTTCATTTTTTGTCTCACACGCTAAAATGAGATCTCAAAACGGATGGACGGAATGGATTTCTCACATAGATTGTAGTGGGCCCCATCTTGCGCAGGAACTTCCTGTGAAATGCTTTCGCAGGAAATCCGCGTCCAAAACCTTTGAAAGCGGAGTGCGTCCATCTATCCATTTCTCCGTATCATTTGAATGAGGAACTTCCAACGCTCGAGTGGACCACACACCGGGAATCTCCTACCATTAAAAACTTGTTGGGAGCAGTAAAAGTCTTGGACAAAGCTGATATTTGTGTTTTCCCTTCGTTCTCGTTTATATGACCTTATAAAAAGGCAGGATGGCAAATAAACAGCACGTGAAGGTTTCAACGGTGGATATCATTGTCTCCGCTGCTTCCTTTGGTACGGTCCACCTCAGATTTGTACCTGCCTCATTTTTGGGCCCATGCCCTAAAATTAGGTCTAAAAATGTATGGACCGCGTGGATAAAACCTATACGTTAGGGTGGGCCCGCAGAGTCACTACCTGGAAGGATTAACGTATAGGCGGGGCAGGACGAAATTCGCTTCCAGACCTTTAACGGATGGATGCGGATTGCGTGCTACCCCGGCCCGGACGGTAATCCGTCCAGGTGGGGCTCACCTCGATGTAAGTGTTTTATTCACGCCGTGCATCGATTTTATCAGATTATTTTAAACTTTGATCCTAAAAGTAAGGAAGGTCCACAGCTCCAGTGGACCACACCAAAGGAAGCTGCAGTGATAATGACACACACCGTTGAAACCTTTCTAAGGGCCACCGTGGTGTTTTTTTTTTTTTTACCACGCAGCCTATTCCTAAGGTCATGTAGACGTGGATGAAGTGAAAACACAAATATCATAACCTTCTTCATTTATAATGGTGGAAGTTCAATCCCCACTCTGTGGTTCACCTAAGCCTTGTAACTTCCTCATTTTTTGGATAATAGTTCGGCGTGGATAAAACACATACATCATGGTGGGCCCGGACGGATTACCGTACGGGCGGGGTAGGACGCAATCCGCGTTTGCATCCTGCCCCGCCCCTCTCCAGCCACGAACGGTCAATTCTGTGGTCAGGCCCACCGTGGTGTATCTATTTATCCATGCCGTCCATCCCTTCTCTCATATCAGTTTAAGGCGTGTGCACAAAAATGAGTCAGATCCAATGCTCAGGTGGACCACACCAAATAATAAGTTTGGGTTGCATTAAATGTAATAGTCAATCTGTGGTGTGGTGTGGTGTGGTCCACCTGAGCCAACTGATATAAGAAAAGGGATGGATAAACAGATACATCACAGTAGCCCCCGCCCACAGAACTGCCCCTTCGTGGTTAGACACGTGCGGGGTAGGACGCAATCCGCGTCTCCTTTTAAAGGTCTTTGCGACGCCCGCCGGCGCCTCTACCCATGCAATGTCACGAGCTGTGGCACATGTCAGCACGTATCGAGCGTATGAGTTCTTGATGAAGAGGGCCCACCATGTAATGAACCGTCCCAAAATCAGGACGGTCAGCTCAATAAGCGGGCCACACTGTACGAAGAGAATGAGCCTCATTTAAAAAATTAGCAGTTGTCTAGATTCGTTTTGCACGAATGTCGCTCTCCATAGGTGTGTGAAATGAGGGCCATCGTTTGGATGGTCCTCCCGATCGAGTATTCCTTCGCCAAAAATCGGACTGGTCCGTTCTGTCAGGTGGACGTATGAGGAAATTTAGAGTTGATTGGGGAAAAAATGATAAACAATGGTTCATATTCAACACACATGCGTCGGCGACGTGACGAGTGGGCCACCTTGATTTTTCCAATACGATATCCACACCAAGGGCACCGTCCAATGAAAACGACATGGACGCTAGATATGCGTGACACGTCGGCAGACGAGGTTTGCTTTCGCCAGACGTGCGTTCCGCACATTGTGGAAGATCGAATGGTGTAGAATGTGGACCCCACCGTAAATCAGGCAGGTCCACTTTTGAGCGTACCACGTGTGGAGTGATGATCTGTTTTTTAATACCGTCCAAAACTTTTGGAATGGGTGGCTGCTTCTCTGATGAGTGGACCAGCTCTATTTCTCACTAAGTCATGTCCACCGTCGTGTTAGGACTCTGTGGGGCCCACCATGATGTATGTTTTTTCCACACCATCCATCCGTTTTGACAGCTATTTTTTTGGGCATGAGCCCAAAAATTGAAGCATATCGGAAGTTCAAGTGGACCACACCACAGGAAACATTGGGATTGAACAAAACTTCTTAGGGCCATACACGTTTTCCATCAATACGATATTTATGTGTTCCCTTTGTCCAGGTCTGTGTGACCTTATGAACAGCTTGGAACGAATAAACATCACTGTGGGCTATTGGGTTTCAACGGTGGATGTCGTTACCCCCCTCTGTTTCTGTGGTGTGATTTATTGGAGCTTTGGATTTGCCTCATTTTTGTGCTCATGCCCTGAAATTAGCCTGCAAAATGGATGGACGGCATGGATGGCCCCATAGAGTCTTGTGAGCTGGTCCCCGGGCAATCCGTGCCCTTGTCACTGGCTTATTGCTCTCATAAGGAGGCTTTCCGGCCTGTATAATATAACATCCACCAGATCTCATCCATCTATTCATAAGTTGGACCACATGTGAACATCCGGTGTGGACCGTCCGCATGTTCTTTTACCTACTGTTTTTGTACAAGCATCAAGCGTGGCTCGCCTCAAGAGTGGAGTGGCCTGATTTTTGTATTATTTAATCTCCATGGTGAACACAACTTATGCAACGGTCAGATTTGCCACACATGTGCCAGATTGGGATGTGTTATGCGTGTGTAAAGTGCTTATAGATCTGGACGATGGTCCAGATCCCAAGCCTTTTATTGAGGGGTTCTCTTAATTTGGTGCATGTGTGGCCCATTGTTCAGTTATCCAAACCATTTATCGGATGGTTTGGACGTGGGATTCTCTATTCAATGTTTAACCATCTATGCATAGGCCACTAATAGATGGATTAGGAGTTCCTATTCTTAGAGGCTTTGGAGGAATCCACATCCACCATGGAAGCTCCATGAATAATGACATGGATAATTGAACCATGGCCCCCACATTTAAGGGAGGGAATGGGAGCATCACCAATTGCACATTTGCTATGACTAAAGACCCTAGCTAACATTCAGTTTCAAGGATACGGATTGCAAGATAGTTCTGTCGTGAGCTCGTGGAAAAATAAAAGAGCATTATGTACGCCAGTTAGATATGGAGCCTACAATGAAAAGTAAAAATTCTACTAGACAAATGATGTTTTTATCCTTCTTAACTATGGAGCGACATTTGATAGTTACACATAACACTTTTTCATTGGACCACATCAGGTTGTAGGAGATTTCCTACAACCCGGGTACTTCGTGTCCCAATTTTAGTTGACCACAACATTCCGTGCATGTGGTGCATGTTTGGTGATTCAAGACCATCGATTTGATGATCATGATTGCCAAGGTAGGAGATGGCTTACAAATCACTTGACCAGATGATCCTAACCATTGGGCCTTTTACCTTTTCTCCATTCAATGCCGATCAGACTGGTGCTGGTTTTCTATCTTATCTCACCAATGAAATGGTTAGGATCCCCCAGTGGGCATTAATGGTTTGCATTGCCGAAAAATGGACTCACATGCATACATTGATAAGGGTGTATTTAATGTATTCTGGAAATTTGATGGTCATTTATGTTCAATCCACGACAGGTTTTTCAGTTACAAAGGGAGTTGGAAACTTCAGCTCCCAAGCATGCTATGATGGTGGCCAGGGAATGGCAAATACAAGGATGAAGTCCCAGCTGAGCTTCTCGAGGCAAGACTCTCTTTCCCAGATCTCTGAAATCAGCATCCCTGACGTTGGCGAGAGTGTAACTGGCCGCACTGGGTCCGATGACGCAGGGAATGTCGGACAGTCTTATATGTCGAGCAATTTTCCTATGGGTTCGTGGGACGATACCAATGCAATAGTATTCTCTCCACATCAGAGCAAACTCATGAAAGATATCAATGGAAATGTAGTCACTGGTTTCCGAAATATAGAGTCTCAGGTAACTATTATCACCACCATCTTCATTGTCATTATCATCATCATCATTGTTGTCATAGACTTGTCAGCTGTCGCAACTAGTTAGTTCCCCTTTGCTTTACAAATCCTGAATCCCCAATCGTCTTCAGGCCTTTTCTTCACTGAGTGGGCCCATTCTATATGGAGCCTGGTCCAGAGCCACACCAATCTGGATGATGTTGGCCATTGAACTAGTTGCTTTCAAATGGAGGGTTAGGAGGAAAATGGAATGGGTCCAAATTCAATGGAGAAATTGGACAGTTAGGAGCATCTGAATAATGTCATTTTTGGGTGATGGATTGTTATGTAGCTTGGAGTTGCAAACTCAAAACAAGTTTGCTAGAATATATCCTAACATATTGCAATAGGATATATTGGGGCCTTGGCAGATGGACTGGGGTGCTCTTCAATGATCCAAACCGTTTATAGGATGGGACACACCGTGAATGGGAAATATCCCAAAACAAAAATTCTCTAACTTTAATATTTCAACATTTTTTTTTGTTCAAAAGATAAGAAGACGATCCGTGTTCGAAGGAAAAGTGTGAAATGATTATAGGGTTCAAAAGTTCCAATCTAAGAATTTATATTTCTCTCTATCCCTCATCCAAGGTGAGGCCCATCACATGAACAGTTTGGATCATGGAAAGATAACCCCAAATCCAAAGGCTAAAGTCCCAACGTATCTGATAGCAACTCTTAAAACGTCTCTTATCTTCAATCTCTTCAAAATTGATACTGCTCTTTGAAATTTTCTAGATCCTGAAGGTTAGTAACCCTAGTAAAAATTGAAGTGAATTTTTAAAATTTTAGGTGAAATAAAGGGATATTGTATAAGAGGGAAAAAATTTTAATACTTTGGCATTGTGATTGATAATGCACAGGCACTTATGAATTACTTAAAAATTGCATTTGTGGCAGACAAGTGGTTCAAATTAGACCATCCACGTTATGGGTCCCAGTTTTGATGCATGCACCAAAAATTCTGCTTATTTTGTTATCTGATTGTCAGATTGGAGGACATTAATTTGACATTTAAAAATGAAAACTATCCAATGGTCCTATTTTAACAAGAAAGTGTCCATTGATTCTTCAACCATTCTGATTTTGGGGCTGCAGTGGTTTCCACATGTTATCCTGTTTAATTTGAGTTAATATATGCCACACGTACAATTTCAAAGTGACTACATATCAGGACTCATACACGCCCAGAATAGCAAAAAACTCTCCACTCTATAAGGGGTAAAGGGCTGGCATTGTCGCCCCTCTGATGTGCAATCATAGTCCGCTGTCTGGGCCACGAGGAACAGTTGAAGACTCACTTATGGAGGCAGGTCCCACTTTGGATTGATCATGGATAGTCCTTTTCTGTAAAGATGATCTTAAACATTCAACAAACAGCTAGGATCTTTGGTGGCATACCTTGCCCATGGCCTATTTATGGCGGGACATGGTCCAGTCGGACAGTTGCAATTATCCATATGCATAACCCAACTAGCAGACTACTGATTCACACGTTGCTGGTACTGGTAGGCAAAAAAATAGGTGAATCAGAGACGTTCCATTTGTTTGAAAATGTGGCCCACACCTAGCAAATGACCACAGTGCTCTCATCTTGGTTTAAATTGTTCTTATTTGGCAAGTTAGTCTAGGCCATGGTAGTCATTTGCACATACTCTTGCTTGCATGCCTATTGAACAAAAGACAATACCCACTACTAAGAGGGTTATAATTGTTCAATCAATCTGAGGTCTGGACAGTGAGCTATATACAGTGTCCTGCAATTTGGACGGTTCAATTTGAGTTGATGTATGCATTTGAGTTGATGTATGCCATGGTAAATGCCTAAGTGCCTTGGTATCAACCACCACACTCTGATTATAAAATAACTCCCAAAAAAAAGCAAGGCTTTGGCAACACATCTTTCAGCAATTTGGTATTTACATTCAGAAGAAAAGAATCAGATTTGTACAGATTTACTGTAAATGACACCTTCGTAGTTATTTCAGTACTTTGAGTGCTTTGGAGGGTTTTTTTTTTTTTTTTTTTTTCCCATTATAATGTTTGAGCTAATCCCAAAAGATTATAGGAAAATCATTGTGTGGGCATGGTGTGCACCCAAACTCAGTGCACAAATCTGTCTAAATACCATGGGGCAGGGAGCCTTGACATATTTCAAAATGGGATTTTTAAAATCCTACTTTGAACTGTTTCTTATGCCCATCCATCATATATGCCTGCCCGAATGTACGATTCTTGATGCACACCGTGTGCACAAAAGTGGTGCCTGAAATTTAACTTCCATTCTCTTTTTTCATGGTTGAAATTCAGTTTAGCCTGCCCCAAACATCGCTGGAGATGGCCACTGTGGAGAAGCTACTCCAAATCCAGCCAGACTCCACTCCCTGTAAAATACGTGCCAAGCGTGGCTGTGCGACCCACCCCCGGAGCATCGCCGAGAGGGTAAGTAAAACTACTAAATTGTAGTAGCATGTCTCCTTTCCTGCATATGTATGCACTCATGTGGATCAAAACATGTACATTCTCATGCGCATGCACCTACATGCAATGGAAATGAATCTGATTATATTTCTTGCATGCATGCTCTCACGTATGTGTCCATGCATTTACAAACACGTGCATCTGTACATCCATGTATGTGCATATAACCATGTACCGCATGCATGCATCTGCTTAAGTTTGGTGACCCGTTTAAAGAGGTTATCAGGGTTCAGTGATTTTTGTAAGGCTCTTAGGCCTCTAACTTTAGGTGGGAATAGAAAGAATGGGACAGGACCATAGGTTTCCGAGCAAGAAACTTTTTCCTGCATCTCAATTTGCTATCTGGGAATCCCATTTCTAAATATGTTTTGGATTTTGACCCATTATGTTTAGATGATGGAAGCTCTAGGTGCAGTTGGAAGTTATCACAATTTTTGCTTTGAGTGGAATGGCCATTGGCTCAAATGGCATGTGAGCTAATTTCTTCAGTTAGGGTTGGTTTGACAATCTTGATTGGGTATTGGTCAAATAGGGGACATTGTTATGTATGTTCTTTTCCAAATGGTGCGTTAAAGGTTATAGATTAACGTTGTGGATGATGGCTTGAGCTCATTAGGTCATTGTGGAAGGTCCAATTTAAGATGTGACATGAACCCTAGAGGATGGTAAAGAAAGCTCCATGTAAGGAGTTCATATAAAGAGTCGTTTGGCAAGGAAAGTGTCATCTATATCTTATTGATTGTAGATTGTAGACAACATTTCGAATGACACTAGGTTCCTCTTGATGGCCCAAACCAAGAAGCGAGTCGTTTGGATGTTTGAAACTTAGTTCTGTGGAATTTTGGCATGGTCACTTGAAAGGAGGTAGATTCTTGCATGTTAAACCAGAGGAGACTACATTGTGGAAACTTTAGCTTGTTTATTTCACTGAGAATAATAAAAATATAAAAAAGAGGAGGGAAGTCTATAGAAATCTTAATAGACACACATCTTAACAAAAAAGGAAATGTCATAATCTAGTAAGATTATTCTAATCTATTCTTTCATCCTCCCTCAAACTCAAGATGCTCTGAAAGGAGGAACTTGAGTTTAAAAGGTACGAACATTTATTTAGAGGTAAAAGAACATTTATTTAGAGGTAACATTCAATGATAACGTGACGACGAAAAGATGAGTAAAATGAGGTGAGCAGACACTTTTGATGACTTTTTGGGTTGTTAATCATTAGCATTTTCAATGACCGACAAATAATCTAGTGATGCTTCCAACGGCCGAGATTTCACCCATTACTCTTCCAGTGACTTGGAGTTCAACTGTTGCTCCTCCAATGGCTCTAGACGTTTTGACAACAAAAGAAAAGAGAGTCCAATCTAAAACACTTGACACAAAAATAACTCCGACCCAAATGCCCGGCACAAAAATGAAAAAGCATATCTTGTCAAAAGGCCTGATACATGTAAGGTACATCATCAAAATAGATATGCGGAGAAGATGTATGGAGAAGACAATGGAGGTGGTGACGAAGAACAGAGTCAAATCAGGGACGAGGGCTGCTTTAGCAGTGGACCAAGACCACGGTGTGGTGGATGACAGGTTTGGGTGAATGGATGGATCACCAGAAGTCCAATCTGAAGCAGCCCAAAATCTGCGATAGTTAGCAATAGATCTACAATGAATGACAATGGTAGTAACCAATTTTGAGATAAAGAGGGTGCTGATGGCAGCTCTTGATCCTACCAAAAGAGGACCACTAGAGAATGGCGAGATCTTGATAAGATTTTGGATGGTGGGTTCAAATGGAATCTGGCGAGAGCAGTGGAAGCGCCTAGGGAGGGAGTTGTGACTCCAGCAGTTGAGATGGTGGGTAAGCAGGTCTGTCTAATCATCAAATTTTGGCAAGGGATCTATGGCTACAACTAACAACAAATATGGGGAGTTGGGTGGCTAGGGTTGGAGGTGTGTCAGATCGGGGCTTTGATAGTGGTGATTGACAACGAGTGAGCTCGCAGCAGCAACAAACAGTGGTGCTGGTTGGCGCAAAGAGGGCCTGAAAGAAGATGGGCTGTCATTTGTGAGTTGTTGGCGTTGACGAGCCCCCACCATCGAGCAAGAGGCAACAACTAGAGAAGAAAGGGTGAAAGATGGAGCTAGATTTTTACCCTAGCTTTGATACTATGTTAAAACATAAGAGACTACATTATGGAAACTATAACTTTTGTTTATTTCACTGAGAATAATAAGAATATATAGAAGAGGAGGAAGATTTGCAGAAATCTTAAGAGATATACATCTTAACAAAAAATGTAAACTCCTAATCTAATAAGATTACCCTAATCTACTTGAACACTACCATAGTTCACAATTGTTTCTGAAATAAAGGTGGCTCATCCACCTCACATGCACACTCATGTACAGCTATTCAAACAATCCAAATTATGGGGCACTGTCATGGAACCTATCTCTAAAGCCACGCTATCATAGTTCACAATTGTTTATGAAATAGTGGTGGCTCATCCACCTCACATGCAACACCCATGTATGGCTGTTCAAACAATCCAAGTTTTGGGGCAAACTGCCATGGAACCTCTCTCTAAAGCCACACTGATCAAGCCATTCTAATCATTCGATTATCAATTGGAGAGTTAAGGGTAAAATAGTGGGCAGTCCAAATTTCATGGGAAAAATCAAATGGTTTGACTTTTGGGCTATGCTCCATCCAAAATTGGGTCAGCAATTTGGACAGTCTTAATTGCCATACAACTATGTGGCGCATACAATTGAAGAGTCATAACCATTCTTAAAATGATACTCAACTATCATAGGAGTCGAGCCCTTGAAACATCCACGTCTCATGGAACTGAATTCCACGAGGAAATGCCTGAATGAATTCTTTCAAAAAAGCAAAAAATTCTCTTTCATGGTACTCTCTTCCACAGATCCAATCAGCCAGTGACAAGGAAACTTGCTGAGAAAGAAATGAGAGAAGATTAAAAACTTGTTCATGTTAGATTAGAGATTTTTGAGCACATATATGGCTCTTTCATTAGGGGCCTGTTTGTTTCACCAATTACCATAATGATGTAAAATAAATGTGCAATGATTACAAATTACTCTACCTGTCTCTTATCGACATCTGCATTTGACTGCCGATTCTCATGTTTGGTTTATCAGCAATAAAATTGTGATGGTGGTATTTTTACATTACATTAATGTCAAGTCATCACCAAAATACACTCATGTACTGTTTGGATTTGATATTTTTACAGTAATGCCATGAAAAAATGCGATGGCTACAAATTCATTTACTTGTCTCTTGAATGAGTCTGCATTTGACTGACAATTTCTGAGTTTGTTTTAGCTGTTGTAAAATTATAATGATGACACTTTTACTTAACATTTCGAGGATATTTGGCAAAACAAATGGGTCTGAGGAGTTTTGATATTTCATTATCAGTTCTCTAGATTTCATATCCATTAAAAAAAAATTGCTAGATAAGAGAGGTTTGACCCTGCATTTATAGTTCACATTTCACTTCTTCTTCTTTTTTTCTTGAGATTTTTTTATACCAGGTTTGTTAAGCCCACAAGCATTTGTTAGGCATTCCATCAACATGCCAAATGAGTGCAATATCCAAACCATCAATCAGGTGGTCCAACTGTGTGAAACGACCTAGCCTAATCGGGCTTGTTTGCTTATCAAAATGGCTACAATGCTAGAAACAAGTGGACAACTTAGAAAAACTTGGCCAAGTTTTGTTCTTCTTCTTTGTTTTTTCTATCAGTTGTCCATCTGTTTCATAAATTGTGGCCAGCAGAATGGTGGACTGCAGAATGGGATAGTTGCATATCATGTGGGCTTAGCAAAGCTCTCACTATCCATTTTTGCTCTCATTCATGCATGTTGCATAAGTTCGTCATTTTGAATGGAAAAGACTGCTTTCCCACTGCCACATTCGTGAAACTGTGCACCAAAAATCTCCCAGTCTGTTTATTGTGGGCACGAATCCCCATGCATATTCCTCCTTTTTATCTTTTTCTTTTTTCAAAGACAGGTGGGGATCAGAATCTTGAACATGCATAGGTTTCCTACCCACAACCAATTTGGATGCCTGGATATGTTGATACACATGAGAATGTATCAAAGAGAACATGTAAGTCATACCAACATTCACGAAATTATTGAATTTATTTTCAGGATAGGAGAACCAGGATTAGTGAAAAGCTGAAGAAATTACAAGATCTTGTACCAAACATGGACAAGGTATGATCCACCCTCTCCAATGCATTGCCCCCCCTCCCCCTCTTGCAGCATGTGCAGACGAAGCATATACATGAGAGATCTGAGCTGTTCCGTGGGCGGGTCCCGCCTTGTATGTTACACTATGGAAAATCAGGTGGGTCCCATAATCATAAAGGGGGCTGCACCTAAGTAAAATGGATGGTTAATAGTGACTGACTGATGATCTAATTGGGCACACATGTATTGCCCATCTGATGATCAGACAAGCCCTGAATTTTCAACCATGGAACATGCATGGAGTGCCTGATGAATGGCCTGGATCTCACACATGCCACATTGACACATTTGAGGAGAATAGGCACGTGTGTTCTTGGTGGGGCTCCAAACAGGTTGATGACATTGTTTCTCATTGCTTAGCCCACACGCATGTGTGGGGCAGTACATCTACACACTGATACATGCTACTGTGGCTCACTAGTGAGATTGAGACACCTGTTATGTTGGTCCGACAGTCTAGATACCCTGGCCCAAAAATCAGGCTTGTCCGCTTGACAGGTGAGGCACAATATTTGAAGCAAGTGGACGGATTAGATTCATTTCAGCAATCCATTTGATTCATAAACTGGGCCAGGGCATCTACATGGTGCCCCCACGTGATGGACAACTTGGATCTCACATCCAAATTCCTTGCTTGTGACATCCAGATGGGCTGAGTTTAGAATACATTTATTACATATCCTGTGTTTGCATTGTTTTACAGCAAACAAACACGGCAGAGATGTTGGATTTAGCAGTTCAGCACATCAAAACCCTGCAGAACCAGATTCAGGTCCCTTCAAGAAAATATCGTATATCTCTCATATTTTAGTTAAATGACTAAGATGCCCCTGATGGAAATGCCAATCATTCTTTCCAAGAATGACCTAAATACCTCGATTTTTCAAGAGAAAAACTTCAATACTCCGGCAGTGTGATAGATACTACACGGTCACTTGCATATTATTTAGAAATTGCATGCATGACATGCGAGTGAGTCAAATTAAAATCTCTAAAGTATGGCTAATGTTAAATAGGTATGCTATGTAGCGTGTAGCTTAGCCTTAGTAACGGTATGTAGCTCAGGAAAAGAGCTTAAGTTGCGCGTAACTCATGCTATATGATAATTTGCATATGCTACATGCTACATAGACTATGCTACACGCCACGTAGCTCCAATCACAAGTTATTTTCATTACAAAATGTTTTCAATGATTTGTGATATTTTTCTATTTTCAATATATAAAAAATCAATTAATCTTTTCGATGCTTTCAGTAAAATAATATAAGTAACAGCATTAAATTAGTTTTGTTGCTCTTTCTTTACTTTTATACTTAATCATTACCCTTTCCTGTCTGTTACTTTAAGTTGTGTTTGGTTGCACCAAATATCATGAAATTTCATTATTAATTGATCTCAGTGGTGTAAAATATCATGAAATTGGTGCAACCAAATGCATTCTTGATTAAAAATCTAGAAGTAGAGTGTAGCTTACGCAACACACTGTATTTTATGCCTCACGCTTCAGAGGGGTGAACGTTATGCTGTCACGCTATTCACTATTTAAAACACTGATTATGGTTCCCAGTTTAATGTATCATAAACCAAAAATACACTTATTTGGTTATTTGACTATCAAATTGGTGGACATTTATCAGATGGTTAAAAATGAAAAATATCCAATGGTACCATTTTAACAAACATGTGTACTAATCAGAAGTTAGGATTGTTAAAATAATACGATTTTGGGATTGTGATTTAGCCAGAGTTGGCTCCGTAATTTAGTTGATTTTATTTGAGTTAATGCATGTCACATGCACAATTTCTGAGTGCCTTCATATCGAGTGCCATACACATATTACTCCCCATTTCAAATATTGTAGTGTTTTCACCATAGGGTGTGTTTGGATGCACCATCTAACTAGGTTACTTTTGCATTAGTACCAACAAAGTGCACTCCATACTGCAATTAGGTTGCCTTTGAGATGAAAATGAAAGCAATGTATTTTATTAAACTAATCAGTCGTTTGGCTGCGTATAAAGGGTGATTGGGCGTGTTTGATCAGCTGTATTTACCTGTATTTTGATTGAATTGGGCATTTATTAATTACAATGGTAAATGTCAATAGCTATTAATGCATGATGTTGACATCTATACTTTTTTTCAGTCTTGACTCAAAAAACGAGGTGGACTGTGTTGGCCCCACTGTGATGTATGCATTGTATCCACGCCGTCCATTCATTTTTCATATCATTTTAAGTCATGAGCCTAAAAATGGGGCAGATCCAAAGATCAAGTGGACCACATCATAGGAAACAATGGAAATAATGATTCCACCATTGAACCCACTGTTATCTTTGGTGTGGTCCACTTGAGCTTTGGATTTGCCCCATTTTTAGGTTCATGTGCTAAAATGATCAGAAAAAAATGAATGGATGGAATGAATTTAATGCATACATCATTGTGGGGCCCACAAAGTTTCAATAACGAAGTAACCTTGACTTTTGCTCAAGTAATTCCATTCTTTCCAAACACAAAACTGATATAATTATTACGCTTTTACAATAGAAATACGGGTATTTACATTGAAACAAACAGACCCAAGGAAATTGATTCTGTAAGTGGCATAGGCTGCTTTTTGTAAAAAGTTTGTTGTTGTTTCTTCAGCAAGCCCTTTTTTCATTAACGGACAATTTCAATTTTTTTAGATCTGGACCATTGATCATCTTTCTTCGTCTTCATTACAGTTCCACGAAATCACAATCCCATCACCTAAATATGCGAGAGATTCTATTTCAAGAAAGGCTTTATTTCCATTACAATTCCATGCATCGAAACTCGTCGCAATTCAATTCACTTGTGCAGCCAAACATAACCACAAGGCATACATCAGGGGCACCAGAGTTAGTTGTTGCAGGTGATCCTAGTGTAACTTGGTCTGTCTCTGCAGAAGCTGAAGCAAGAATGTGCGAATTGCACATGTGCAGGAAAGCAAGCGGCGTAGTATCTACGGTAGAAAATGATTTCTTTTGTGTGGCCCACTCACTACTCATGCTCATCAAGCATGCATCACTCCACTAGGCGTACCACAACTGTCCATCTTTGGGATCCAAAGGTAAGATATGGTTGGAAAGATATTTTTGATTGCTCACAGTCGACTCCATTAATAAATGGTTAGGATCATCCTGACCATGCCTCTCATCATCCACGATAGTCCCAAGAAGATGGACGGCTCTGGTCATTTGGCCATCTGGTGATCTAGACCTGCGAAGAACCAAATTCCAGGCAATGTAGGTTGTTCCAATGCAAGGAATGTGGTGTGGAAGAAGATTGAGATATGAGAAAGTAAGACTCTGATGAAGGACTATTTTTTGTGTATATTTAAGGAAGAATCTCTGATTGGTTTTTCTTCATATGGAAGGATGGATTGTGGGAGTTTTGCTGAGAGCAATGTAAAAGAGATTTTGAATTATTTTTGTTTGTTCTTCAATTTACTCAGAGCAATTGCGTTGATGCTTTGGCTTTGAGAAGAAAAGGAGACAGGTTTTGTGGTACTCGCCACTCACATGTGCAGAAATGGCACACATTTGTGAGAACTGAGCCATTCATATGGTGGGGTCCACCACACGGGTACATTGGACCAAAGATGGGGCTGTTCTGCTGGTCAGGTGGGCCACATGTAAACAGCAGGATAGTGTGATTTTCACCCAGGGGATGTCCATGTGCGAACTAGTTCCCACATGAATGGCTTGAATTTTCACACGTGTGCCACATTGGCACAAGCGAGCAAAAAAATATTGATGGCGATTCTTCACGTTGTAGATAATATTGCTGGGTAAGGAATCTCCAAACAAAATGAGGTGATAGAACAGCCGTTAATGATATGAGTAGGTATTGCTTTGATTTTCCACTTTCCTGTAGAGCAAGCTTCCTCCCAAAATGACTTGATATCTCCTATTTTCATGGATGTTGGGGAAAAACATACCTACATGATCAATGTAGGGGAAGCCCAGGCCACGTAGAAAAGGTCCAAACAGAAAATAAAAGGTAAGAAGCATGGGGATTTATGTGCTTTGGTAGCATGTATACTCTATAGGCAACTATATAGAACTTTCTTCTTTACTTAAAAAAATATTTTGAAAAAAATACAAGACTCGCTTCTCTCTCACCCATATAAGAAATCATACACCACGTTATGCATACTCCACCGGGCAACAATCTAGAACTTTATTTTTCACCAACAAAAATTTAAAAAAAAAAAAAAGAAAAAAAGAGAGAGAAAAAAGAAAAGAAAAAGAGAAATAAAAGAAATACAATACTCACTTCTCTCTCACCCATACAAGAAATCATACACCACAGCATGCTTACTCCACAGGGCAACAATCTAGAACTTTCTTCTTCACTAAAATTTAAAAAAAAAAAAAAAAAAAAAAAAAAATACAATACTCACTTCTCTCTCACCCATACAAGAAATCATACACCATAGTATACCTACTCCACAGGGAACTTTCTTCTTCACTAAAACAAGAAAAACATAAATACAAGACTTGCTTTTCTCTCACTCGTACAAGGAATCCGATTCTATGGAATACTCAGAAAATAATCTAATGGAATTTAGCGTCTATCTCTACCTATGGTCCTCCTTATATAGACCATATCAAAGAAGCGAGAGCATCCCAAAACATAGGGGAACTAGGATTCACCTATAATTGCACATACTAATGGAGGTATGTAAGGGGAGTGGAGAGACATTGTCTCCCAACACGAGACTCTTCTCCATCACCTCAGTATGGTGGGTTATCTCCACTGGCACAACAATCTCCCACTTAAAGAGTAATTTCTCTAATGGTATGAAAAACATTCTCAATAACAACTCTCCAAAACATCACAAAATACTAGGTAACAACAAGCTCAAGAGAAGTCTTACACCAAACAAACTTATCCCTTTCAATAGGCTTAGTCAGTATATTTGCTACATTATTATTGGTGTAAATATTTTGTAATGAGATATGACCATATTCTACTACATCACAAATAAAGTGATACTGAACATCGATGTACTTAGTCTAAGCATGAAATACCGAATTCTTAGCCAAGTATAATGCGCTCTGATTATCACAGTGAATCATTACCACTTTCTATTTGAATTTCAATTCTTCTAACAACCTCTTCAACCAAATATCTTCTTTATATACGTGTTTAACTGACAAGTATTATGCTTTTGTAGTAGACAAAGCTACCACTGACCTCAATCTTGACATTCAAATAGACTGTTTGAACCAAAGTTACGTACATTATAAATCTCATCTTAAACGGACAGTCCAAACCAGCATATGTATATTATAAATCTTAAGTGCAAGAGAGAGTTAAAAGATCAGTAAGTGTCCAATGAAATCTTTAAACAATAATTATAAAAATAATAACAACAATAAGGTAAAATAAAAAAAGAAAGAGAAATAAACATCATGTGTACCTAGGAAGCTCGCACTTGGATATTGTTTCAACCCCTCCAAAAGCACGCTACTTCCTCTTCTTTGAACAGATTTGTTGTAAAGAATTCTCCACACGTGTTCAAAGGTTGAGGGAGCAACATCAAGTGTGATGGTCCGAAAGGTAGAAACTGGAAGAAGCTCCAGAACCTCTCTAATGTCTCAAGGAGAAAACAATCCCTAGACTCCTTGCGTTGCAAGGAGAGCAGGATACGCAATTGTTGCACATATGTGAAGCACACGTATTGAAAAGAAAACAAGAATGCTGGAAGTTCTCCTATTGCATACAGTGAGAGATGATGTATATTTAAATCAATAACTGTACAATTGTTGAGGATTTGTTTACAACTGTCTAATGTATATAGAATCGGATTTACAGGAATCTACAAACAAGGAAATATATTAAGGAGATATACATGGAAAGGAGATAATTTTGTGGCCGTGAATTAAGGTGCAATTACACTTGATTTGTTGCCGTGATCTTCTGTAGTGATTTTCTCCATAATATGTATGAAGATTTCGGGTGGAGTTCTTTGTTATAAAAGCAACACGGTTGTTGTTTTGTGGGTATGAGATCTAGTGAGAGACTGGCTAGTGAGGTTAGAGGGAGTGAGAAGGAGAATAGCCAACGTGTATGCATGGTGCGGTGGTGCAAGTTAGATGAGACCCAGCATGTGCACGCTAAACATGTCACGCTAAACACGGTCCAACGCTCTAAACTGGTGGGTGATCGTACCTTTATTTGAAAATTTTAAATTATTATTATTATTTCACTTTCTATATTTTAAGAAATTTTAATTTAACCTTTTATTTTAATACATGTGATAGAATTAAACTAATTTAGTTTAATTATAATTTTAAATTCAAAAGTTTAATTATTAAACTTAAATTGAATTGAATTGAATTATTTCTAGAACTATTAGTTAAAAGAAATAAATAATATTTTGCATTATTATAAAATTTTATCCAAAATATAGAATTAATCTCATTACGAGGCTTCCACCTAATTGACTTTAAATTTCTTCCACTTTTAATTCGAAAGATTAATTTATTTTTATTGATGAAATTAGGATTCATGTAAATTACTTGTTTAATTATAACTATTATTGATTTAATAATTTTCATCGATTATTGATCTTTATAAGGAATTTTGAATAAGTTTTTAGAATATAAAAGAGTATTGACAATGCCCTATGTAGTTTATAATTTGACCTATTACACATTTTATAACTAGAGTTTATAATTACTCATTGCATACATATATCTTAAGTTATTTATAGAATTATGGTAATTATGTGGGTGCTCTGCTCTAGATTATTCCTAAAATATCATGGGTACTCTACCTTGAATTATTCATAAAAGATCACATGTACTCTCCCATGGGTTGTCCCTAAAAGATAACGGATGATCTGCCATGAATTGTCCCTAAAAAATCATAGGTGATCTGCCATGAGTTGTCCCTAAAAAATCATAGGTGATCTGCCCTGAGTTGTCCCTAAAGGATCACGAGCGCACTACCCTAGATTATTCCTAAAATATCTCCAGTGCGAGGCCTTAAAAATGTCCTTAAAAGACTTAAGCAAGTAGAGTGTTAATGTAATGTCACATCCATAGTGTACGGTATTGTAAGAGATCATATTTGTTGAATTTATTATTCATGAAAAGCACTACATTCATAGTATTTCATGATTCTGATATTTTTATTCATGTTCCTTTATTCTCTATACTTTACTTCAAATATAAACCTTTATTTATGTTTTTTGGCATAATTTGAAAATTTTTAAATTTGAGCAAGGAAGTGATCCCACTGAGTATGTGTAAATTCACCCCATTTTGAGAAATATTTCATGTGCAGAATTTGAGTATTATGAGCAGGCAGGTCTCTATTATTAGATTTTCTTCTGTTCATTAGTATTTAGTTGAAAAGTTTAAAGTTTATAATGTAATTAGACAATTATTTAAGAATTGGTGACTATGAATTGAATATTTATTGGGTTTGATTTAATTTAATAATGATTTTTCATTTAAGTACTGAATGAGCATATGTAATGTGATGAAAGCGAATAAAAAAATAGATCATGTTCTTGAAATTTGGGTGTTTAGTAGCCTTATCCAAGTACTCAAATTTTATGGCGTAACACACAAAGAAAGAGAGAGAAGTGATAGAGGGAGAGAGGGAGTGGGCCCATCTCACCAATAGCTTAAAAGTCAAATCTAGCCTCCACCAAGATCTACACTGAAAGCTCCCCATCTCTTCCACTTGGAATAAATTTGGGAGATTAACAACGACATTCAATTAACAGCTCATTGTCAGGTACATCTAATTAAATTAGATTTTTAAAAAAATATATATTGTTTGATATAAATGGAGATCCTATTAAATAATTAATTTAATTAAAATTTTAAAATATTTTATTCTATTATGGTTCTAAAATTCAACTATTAGATTGGTACCAAAGCAACCACATTCTCAAATCTGCGTCTATTTTTGCATTTCTCATCATGCCATTGGGTGTACCCGTTTGTAGTATTAATCGGCTAGATTGTTCTACCTGCAATGAGGAACAATTGTTTAAAATTTTAGCATGATCAGGCATATGAAGTGAATTTGGGAGATTAATAACGTCATTCAATTGACGACTCATCGTCATGTATATCTAATTAAAATATATTTCCTTTTTTTAAAAAAACATTGCTAGATCTAAATGGAGATCTTATTAATTGGTACCAAAGCAGCCTCATTCTCAAATTTGCGTCTATTTTTACATTTCTGATCGTGCCAATGGGTGTGCCCGTTTGTAGTGCTAATCAGCTAGATTGTTCTACCTGCGATGAGGAATACATTTTTTTTTAATATAATTTTAGTGCGATCAGGCGTATAGAGTAGGAGATCTATTTGTTTCAGTTTTACCATACCAGCGACAGTGTAAATTGAAGACTTTATCGTTTTGGACACATGGAGCTAATCTAATCCATGACATATATGTGGATACGGGTGGCATGTTTGACTAGATTGATTGATGGGCTTGATGTATGATGGATGGCTTGAATTTGTGTTATTTTAAAATTTCATCTTTATGTAGTATATTAAAGGCGGGTCGTTTAAAAATCATTCTTGATTTGTATGGTAGGAATTTCGTTTTTTCTAATAGATTTGATAATGTCTGGAGTCTTAAAAAACCCAAAGTAGTTGGGATCATGTTGTACATGTGTAGATCTAACCGCTCAAATTTCAAGCCTCTATGAAGGCTCACGATAGAAGACGTTGGAAGCATGTCAAAGTGGGGTTTATCGCGTAGAGCTCAAGGAGTGGTATTAAGTTGTATTAAATGGGATTGCATTGCTAATATCACCTTGGGATTGGAAATGGCATGTTTGGAAGGAGTGTGGGATGTGATTAAAATTAATTTTATAGGCTTTGGAAAATGAGCCTTGTGTTGGAAAGTGTGAGATGGGATTTCCAAATCCCATGATGATGAATTTCCAAGTGTAATTTGAAAGGAAATCCTGGGATTTACTTTTAATTGCATATATTCCAAACATGGTAATGGAAAACATGGGATACACCCCAATCCAGGGACAATACCTTACGCATGCATTTATTGTTACTTTTACAATTCCATCCACCTTAATCCCACATAATGTAGTTGGCCAAATGGGCCCTAAAGGAGTATTGAGATCATGAGGAGGTGGGGCAATTGGACCCATGCATGTGTAAGCCCATGACTTTTTTATTATAACTCCCATGTATTGTGGGGTGGAGAGAGAAGGGGGTGATGACATAACCCTCCTTTTATTCTCTCCCTCTCTTTTTAAGTAGTTTTCCTTCTTAACTCTCTCTCTCTCTCTCTCTCTCTCTCTCTCTCTCTCTCTCTCAATAAGCAAGTAACCTCTTAATTAGGAATTTTTCAAAATTCTTTTGCAAGTAAATTACTTAAATTTGGAATTTTCATATTGAGAGTAATTAATTAAATTAATTAGCCCAAGTGTTCATTAGGGGATCATGACCATTCATCTTGATGTTGTTGATGGCCCACTTGTGTGGGTAGTATTATTAGACATCCATGCATAGTGCGGTGGGTGGGTTCCACCCACAGTTCGTGGGTGATAGTGCCACATGTCTAACTCCTTGTAACAATGTATGGTCCCCACTTTGTGGGCGTGCATGATCACGCAATCTAAACTGTTTATCATTGGATTACTGTTGATCATGTGGTCACAAGCTTGACCATAGCTATGTGATTAATGGATGGATGATACAACATTGGATATCATGATGTGTGAATGCCCAATTAGCGTGTTGAATGGATATTTTACAATTCGATGGTTGTGATTTGTCAGAACTTGTTTGGGTCAAATCTTACACGTTAAAGGTCCAATTGACTTTAAATTTCATGTGGTACGTACCTTAATCTACTTAATAAAGAGTTGGGGTGGAGTGAATCTAACCTTGGAGGTTTGGATCAATCATGGATTAAATACGGATTGTTGATCATATGTATTGGATGGATCTCATATGTTTGAGATCGAATTGGCTTAAAATTAAGTTGATATGTACCCTATATGTGATCATAGCATCCAATAGTTCAGTTCGCGGAGTGAGAAGCCCAAGCTAAGGTTTTTGATAGGTTAGCCCCTTATTGTGCATACGATGGTGTCCATTGAGTCAATTCAACCCTTGCATGTTAAATCATATGAATGTAGTTCAAGTTGCACTCTACAACCTTACAAACGTCAGTGTCCTAGTCACATTTCTTAGATGTAAGACTCAATACAGGAAGACGGACAAGACAGTCCAAACAAGTGTTTTATGGTCAAGCATATGATTTTTGGTTTATGTGAACTTGTTATCATTTATCTGCTTTCAGTGTGTATTGGCAAGACAGCCTTAGTGCATGTGCACCGTGGACCCCAAAACTTATGAGTATGCATTGACACAACAATTAGTGCATGCTCACGATAGTTGCATCAAGGCAATGGGAGTTGATAGATCAATAGGAACTAACCATCTAACTCAATTATTGTATTGCTTAAATATACATATCTTCCTGGCATGTTGTGCGTATGTTCCTATAAATTAATAGGCATTCATGCATATGGGGATCCCTTAAATCCTGCTTGTCAACCCTAACTATTATTATGAGTTGTTAAGATCACCTTGTGGCCTTGTTTTCTCGCATAAACTTGATTTGAAAAGTGATGGGCTTATACATATGCATATATTGGTCATTAAACCCATAGTAATTAATGATCTACTGGACTGTAAGACAAACTATGTCTCCACAGTTTATGACTCCTAATGCATTAACATGGGAACAACCATACACGTGTGCAATTATCTCGAATACTTGAGCAAAGTCAAGGTGTCATGCGAGGATGAGCAATATATATACACGGGATCTAATAATAGAATTCGCACTAAGGTTGTAGGCAAAGTAGTTCTTAAGTTTGGCGGTAAAAATACGATAGTCCTGTATGGTTACTCATATAATCCAACTATATAGAGAAACTTGATCTCAATATCTAAGCTATTTGAGCAAGGATACACTTTCACTTTTTTGTAAAGGAAAGGTGGTAGCATCTAGTATATTAAAAGATGGACTATACATTATATCTTCTCACCCAACCAGTACTATTCAGCCTGAGGTGTTACAAATCTTGACAATATCAAGAGATAAGCGTGCCTCTCATATACGTAACATCTTCGACTTAACCATCCTAATTAGGATAGGCTAAAGTGGTTATTAACGAATAGGATTATTCCCGATGTCCAAAATAAGTCTCGACCTACCTTGAGGCATGTCTATTTGGAAAGATAATCAAGATGCCATTTTCGAAAGGGAACAAGGATCGAACTACTCAACTCTTTGAGATTGTGCACACTAATGTATGCAACTCATTCAATGTGAAAGCTAGAGAAAGGTATGAGTATTTCGGGACATTTATGTTGGGGGCCTTGCACAAAACCTTAGGATCTAGCCCTCCAGAACAAACCAAAATTATGGAATAATAAAGCAATGAAATAAATCAAAGCATCAACCACACACCACACAAGAAATTTTTATGTAGAAAACCCTCAAAGAGGTAAAAACCACGGGACCTTGTCCAGATCTACAATCCACTATGAAGTAGAACGTTATAACCTTCTTCACTCACGCAAGAGTGGATAAACAATAAGAGAAACAAAGAAAATGGAGAGATCTCACCGATTACGAGGACATAGAAGCGCTGAGATATTAAGAGCACAATAGATCTCCTATATGAGCATAACCTCCCTTCCACAAGCTTCCTCTCTCTCTTTCATTTTCTCTCACACACTTTTGATAGCCCTAAACCCTTTAGCAAATCCCTTGTAAAGCTTTAGGAAACCCTCTTGTCTTACCTAGAAAGCCATAGGTACCTCCTATTCAAAGTTTTAGGAAACTCCTTTCCGCATCCTAGTTGCGAAAGGACTTGAGACACGAAATCCACACAAAATCGCGGAACGAATCTGCGTAACTACGACTGGTCGTGTCGAGCACACCCACGACCGGTCGAGCACACCCACGACCGGTCGAGCACTTCCTTCGATCGGTCGAGCACCCCGGAGAAAAATAGTCCAACGTCGCTGGACTTTGAGTCGAGTCACGACTGGTCGTGCACCAGCCCTCGACTTGTCGAGCGAGGTTCATGACCGGTCGAGGTCGAGCACAGGACAAAAATCCCATCAATATATTGAAAACTGCTCTCAGTTCGGTTACCTATTTTTATATAACAAAAATCGAATGTCTTCGAGACATTCAAAATGTATAAGGCCCTTGGTTGAGAAATACTTGGAAATTAGCATTAAGGTCTAACCGAGGTGGAAAGTACCATTCTAATGAATTTGAAAAGTATTTATAGAGAGAGGGCATTATCGCTCAATGGACCATACCCTACACTCCTTAACAATATGGGGTTGTTGAAAGGATAAACCATACATTGTTAAATATGGTGAGGTCTATGATGAGCTATGCCTCACTTCTTGCTTCCATATGGGGGTATGCAATGGTGCCAACGATGTACCTGCTGAACAATATTTTGACTAAGGTGATGCCTGCCCAAAACATCATTTGAACTGTGGAATGGCTACAAGCTAGCTCTCAGCACATCTTCATCTGCAGTGCCTTGCAATCGCAAATAACAATAAGCTAGTAAATTGAAACCAATGAGTACTAAGTGTCTCTTTATTATATATCCATGGAAAACTAAGGGATATAAATTTTATGATCTTATAGATTAAAGAACATTGATCAACAAAGTCGAAGTCTTCTTAAAAGAAGACTTTATATGAGATAATAAGGATGACGGCATGGTTAATCTTTATGTGAGATCCAAGGAGGCACTTTCGAATGCCCTTGAGATACATGTCCTAGAGGCACATGTCCCTAATCCTCAGCTGACACCCGTATTGTACTGGAGCTAGAGACCCTGCTTGGAGCCCGATAGATTCATCTATCTCAGAGAGGTGTTCATAGTAATGTCAAACAGTCTTCAAGCAGACACACCTTCCTACTAGGAAGCCATACTGGATATGTAGATGTGAGACACTAGTTAGTAGCCATGGATGCCAAGATGGAGTCCATGTATTCTAATCACTTGTGGACATACCTGAGAAGGTCAAGCCAATCAAATGTAAATTGATCTACAAGAGAAAATGAAACATGGATGGGAATGTGAAAACATACAAAGCTAGGCCCGTAGCCAAAGGATTCACCTAAAAAGAAGGGATATATTATGAGAAAATGGTTGCTCCTATTGCAATGATGTAGTCCATTTTGCATTGTACTAGTTATAGCTGCCAAGTTAGATTAAGGGATTTGACAGATAAATGTGAATACAACCTTCCTCAATGGTTTTATTAGAGGAAGAAATATACGTAAAGCAATCCGAGAGATATCGATATCCTAAATAGGAGTCAAATGTATGCAAGCTCCAAAGATCAATATGTGGCCTCAAGTAAGTATCTAAAAGTTAGAATTGTCACTTTGATGAGACAGCTCATTCTTACATATTCGAAAAGAATCCTGAAGCACCATGTGTAAGATCCACTAAAGTGAAGTTATGCTCTTTTTTCATCCTCTATGCTAATTCTCTTGATAGGAAATAATGTAGGATTTATGACGAAGGCTAAGGTATGGCTCTCCACCACCTTTAGTCAGAAGGATTTGGGAGAAGTATTGTATATTCTCATTATTAAACTTTAGAACCAAGCTTCACACTTTTGGGCCACTACCAGGTGACATTACGTATGTAAGTGAGTCATAAATTGTCCCTGAGATTGAGCCTTTGGTTACTTACATTAGCATTGATCACTTACAAGCATCAAAACTGAGAGACCCATCATGTCTATACTTGAATTGGTTGTGGTTGCACTAGCTCCGTCAACCCTATAACTGGAGGATGTGCAGATAGAGAATTCCTAATTGATCATGCATTGGTTTTCTTTACGAGACTACATAGCCACCGAAAGTGGGTGTGGTTGGGTTTTTTCTTTAGGGTCCTCGAAGCTTGCACAATCCAACAAGAGATTCACTATGTCTTCGTGGGACATGAATAACACACGAATAGGTGAGTGATCTTATGGTTTGGATGCACCATTGAGTGATTAAAAGGGCAACTGGTATATATGAGATTTTCAATTAGTTAACCTAAAATTTTCAACCATTGATTTATTTTATATCACATTCAATGGACATTTGATGGTTAAGATCTAAAGTGATCCATATCCTGAGTGACATGGGCATTGTCCATGGGTAGTGACAACTGATAATGGAGGGATTTAGATGATTGTGGTGCATGTATTAGGCAGGTATATGGATATCCTTCATAGCATGGCACAAAGATTTTTTGTATTGTGGTGGAGCACCATTTGTAATGCATCCTCCTATAACCCTAACTCATCTTATTTAAGATCATATTTAAAAGAAGGAAGAGAGAGAGAGAGAGAGAGAGAGAGAGCTTGGACGTCAACACCTCCCCCAAGGATATCCTAAGCAAGAGCCAGTAGAGTGCAAGAAAAAAGTAAGAAATGGAGAAAGAGTTGGCTACGTCGAGGCTCCCATCACTACAAGTCAGCATTTTGTGTAGCTCATCTCACCAACAGCTCAAGAGTCAGATCCAGCCCTTACCAAGGTCTAGGCTGAAACATTTTCATCTCTTCCACTTATAATAGATTTTGGAAAGACTCCCCTGCTTGGCAGATCGACAGTGGCGTTCAAACGACAGCTCATTGTCAAATATATATAATTAAATTAGATTTTTTTTATATTTTCGAGAAACATGTCCATATCTAATCGGGGATTCTATTAATTAATTAATTAAATTGAATTTTTAAAACCTTTTATTTTGCTTCATTTCTAAAATTCGACCATCAATCTCATGATTATAATCCAAGCTAATGAGCCCCAAGACTATTGACTTAAACTTTGATCCTCTAATGTAAACGTCTCAAACTCTCCAATGTCATTATCTTATATCCATGGCACACTTACACTCTCATATAGGGTAAGGGCAAAGGCCTAACCAATACAAAGTCAGCTCACATTGACACCTATATTTTAATACTTGCTCAAAACGGGTCCTTATGTATCTAATAGCATATTTGCTCCACCTCAACTCAACTATAGTTGCTCTTTGTTGAATGATGACGTAATCACCTAATGATAAGAAAGCAGAAAGCTAACATAAGGCTTCTATACCACTCATAAATACCCGTGTCACATAGACTATTAAGGCAGACGTTGAGATTCTCACCTCAGGGCATAAAAAAAATGAGCCCACTAACCTATGAATACCCCAAGACTCATTTCGAGATAGAAACACACACAAACAAATATTGAGAAAAGGACTTTGGATGCTTCGAAGACAGGAAAAAAACTTCAAGCGCAAACGCTCCTAAGGTGAGCCTCGCTTGCCTAAACATTCCACCCCCTCACCAGAAGAACCATGCACCATATACTAGGGACCCCAGTGAAAGAGAGGGGCTAGAGCTCTGTGGCTAGGACCTATCATAACATTCATGCTAATTAGGTGTAGAGTTTTCCTTTTACCTACTAAATGGCTATTGGCGCATATAGCCAACAATACAGCTCTCATACAACCAAGTCCCTGAATTGGGCGTAAGCCTCCTTATAGCCAGTGCTCAGTACAGAGGGTCACATCACCCATTGATGGAAGCTAAAGAACCACCATTAATCTACCAATCTTTAACATGTGACCCTCCAAGAAATTGTCAAGATGACCACTTTGACATGCCATGGCTATTGCAGGTCTGATTTCGAACATTGCAAAGACGAAGAACCAATGACTAATAAACATTTCATGCCATATAGAAAAACACTCTGATTTGATCTTCTAGTCATTTTTTATTTATTTTTAGATGTAATTAAAAACATATGCCAAAGCATACCCTGAAATGTAATTGCTCACAAACACTAATGAAAGCCACTTGGCATGACTTTCCTAAGGTACAAGACACATAGGCATTAGATAGTCCATGAATAAAGTCTAAATGCTCAACAACTCCTCAGTGGAAACAACAATTCCCTAGGGCCTGTTTGGGCGGTGGGATTAGAAGGGATTAGGTGGGATGGGATTCAAAAAACATAATTATTACCCATGGCAGGGATTGTCCCTGTTGCCATGGGATAAGATTAATGTCATGCTTTGTTAATAATACGGTGGTGCATTGAATGGATATACCCACCATCATTTATAATTACTAGGAATAACACACGTGTTATATATAAACCGTTCATTTGTTTTGTAACCTCATTTTATGGCATGGGCCTAAAAAATGAGGTAGATCCAAAACTTATGTGGCCCCAAAGAAGTTTTCAACGGTAAGTATTCAATCCCCGTTGCTTTCTATGGTGGGTCTACTTGGGCTTTAGATTTACCTGATTTTTTGGCCCGTGCTCTAAAATAATCTCTTATAAATGGGTGGACGGTGTGGATATAGCCCACACATCATGGTGAGACCTACACAACTTGCTAACATTGAGTGAAATTGGCACAAGACCCAATGCAATTCCATTTAATGTAATTCCAAGCTTTTCCATTCTTCCCAAACGTGGAGTGGAATTGGCACAGGACCAGATGAATCCCATCCCACCTAATCCCTTCTAATCCCACAGCCCAAACAGGCCCTAATGTGTTTGAAGTATTGCGACTCCTCTCCATCGAATAATGACTTTCTCACGCCTCACTGGCTAATTGATTATCTGATGTAGTCACCTCTCATGGTCAAATACATGACACTAACCCCGGTTATATGAGACACAAAATACCCAATGGCTAACAGAAACATGAAAAAATTATTTTAAAACCCTAAACTAATTTTATCTCAAACAACTCTCTTGATGTTGGAAACCATCTATCCTTATCTAAGCCAGTCCTCTCACATAGGATGGTCGTATGTTATGGTTCAACAAGATACTGTGATCCAGGCTACAACCTTCCTCAGTCAATGACTACCATGTCCAATCTCAAGTCTCCAAAGATCAGAGGAATCACTCCTCACATAACCCATTTTGTATAGTTTAATATAGCATTGAGTATAAGTGAAGTCATATCATATTGTCCAGTATGACCTATGATTATCAAGATCAATGGCTAAGATTGACCATTTCGCATTGACATTACCAATGGATCAAGGCGCAATTGATTGTTTTAGGACACAACTCCAATAATTCGTCCACATGTTTCTCTATAAAACATCTGATCCCCAACTCTAGCTTGCATCTCTTTTCACACTAAGCTTCCCATTTGGCCATGTACACAGGCAAGGAGAAGGGAGACATGGAAATACAATTACTACTTCATTCTCCCTCAAGCTACAAAAAATGGTGGAATTAGGTGTGTATATTTTGATCTAAAACCCCAAGGGCAGATGCATTAGATTTGTGAATCGGAGTGCATAAAGTTTACACTATTGGGTGAATGTTATCATATAAAGTACGCATGCACCACATTGGGCACGTGTAGAGTGCGCACCCAAAGCCCATAGTGATAGAGCCATAAATGGTTTAAGCTATTTAATAATCGAGTTAGAATTTTGGCCCTACACTCAACTCATTAAAATTTGAGTTGAGTTTAGCTATAGGTCTAATCCAAGTAAATAGAAAAACAGAAGAGAAGAAAAAATGGCGTATTAAATAGTTGGGTATAGAAGGATCTAGACCCCACCAATTTAACTCATGGGTTAGGTTTTGAGTCTGGATAAGGCATAATGAGTTGAAACAAATAATGTTTTAATAAATATGCTACTGGTCTCAGGATCTAAATCATACGAGATCAAAGAGTATGGCGAATTAATCCATTTATCTCATATGGAGCCCCGCTCTCATACCAATTTGATGCAGAACAATTAACCACTTGTTCTAAAAGCTCGAACTGTTAGAGTATGGTGAATTAATCTCTTTATCTCATAGCCCAGGCCCACATCTTATAGGTTAGGACCTCAGCCGAACTCTCCTCGTGGGCGCCAAATCACATGGGTACCGCTTCACACAGGTCGCCCACCACGAGTGTCTCCGCATCCCACAGGCTACCCCACTCGAGTTCGGTGTGAAATGCGCATTAATCACCTCTGGTGAGGAGTCTTGAACACGAGACCTCCCCCGTGAACCCCGCCCACCCCGAGTGTGCCCCTACATCCCATAAGCGACCCCACTCGAGCCCGGTGTGAAAATGCCCATGCATTACAAACATTATCAAATTACCTGAACTTGATATTAATTAATCTCTTTTCTTAAGTTTGTGGGTCTCTTTCTTAGGTTTGGGTGTGGGGTGGGTTCCTTTTAAGACAACTAACTAAAACCCATGCGAAATATGAGTCTGGTGTGATTGGGTCAAGGTGATTTTAAGATGTCATAGATGACCTCATTTAGTAATTTAGGTAAAATTGTATGACCTAAACACAATTATGATTGAGGCAGGTCCAATGACCCATTGGTTAATTCGACCTATTTGCATGTGACTCAATGGCATTAATCTTTAGCGGTTATTTCCCACTCAGGCAGGCTACATATGATGACACTTGAAGGTACATATACACTTAGGGCATATTTCATTTAGAATAAATATAGGTAAATTGCAGTAAAAACATAATAATGAAAAGTTTGTAGTTCTAAATATAAGTTAAATTTTAGCTAGAATTTTGAACAAAACCTGTAAAAGCAATATCTTTGTGGGCCCCACCATAATGTATGTGCACTGTCCATTCATTTTCTTAAATCATGTTGAGGCATAAACCCAAAAATGAGGCAGATATAAAGCTCAAGTGGACTATACCATTGAAAATGGTGGGTTTAATAGTGCGGGTTATTATTCCCACCACTTCCTTTGGTGTGGTCTACTTGAGCTTTGGATCTGCTTCATTTTTTATCTAACGTCATAAAATGATATGCCAAAAATGAGTAGGCTGAACGGATAAAATACAAATATCACAATACGGCTTATATAGTTTTGCCACAAAGACAATTAAATAACCTTAGAGACAGATATGTCCCATCTCACTCTAGGAAATATTAAAGTAAATAATTATTACTTATTTTCATTAAAAATTATTGATAATTACATCTAATCAAACAAGCTCTTATAAATGGCATATTCAGAACACCTTAACTAAATTAGAAGTTACGTTTCCAAAAATCAGATTGGTTGGTCGGTACTTATTTTTTTAAATGAGATCATTGGTCACAGTCCAATAACTGCCCAGAAATCTAATACATAGATATCCAAACACGAGTATTTTGGTTCATGATACATCAAAAAATAATTTGGGCTGCTTAGTTTAAATTAATTATATTCCATGTTTGCAATTTCTCAGTAATATCAAATTGCCTGCGTATCATCCATCACACTTTGCCAGACTATCAAACATCTCTCTTCAGACTCGCTGAAATAACCTTAAAAGGTACGGTTTATTACGATTGGGCCACTGCTTCCTACCCAAGCAAGCAACCGGCAAAGCAGTCTTCTTCTCTTTCTTCGCTCGAAAAACCGATTCTCAGGTAAAGCCTCCCTTCTTTTTTCCGCATTTCTCCTCATTCATCTCCAATTCTCTTGCATTTTCCTTTGGATTTTCCATTTCAAAGGCTACAATATCTCTCAATTTCCCATCCGATTGCACTCTACATTGCAGATTGTAGGGCTTTCAGACCGATCTCAAGATGTTTCTTACCAGGTGGGAAGCATTTCCAATCCCCGGATCTAGGGTTTCTTCTCAGAAATCATTCTTTTCTTGAATATTTTTTTTCTTTGTAATTGAAGGACCGAGTACGATAGAGGCGTCAACACCTTCTCTCCAGAAGGTCGATTGTTTCAGGTCGAGTACGCCATCGAAGCTATCAAGGTCGATTCCGTTCTCAAATTACTTACTTTGAGTGTAGGAAATGTAAAGGATGTTTGGCATGAACTATCCGGATCGTTCATCTTGTGTCCCACACCATGTGTTGGGCGATGCTGTTGACACTCGTTAGCAGTCTGATGTTTGGGGACAATATAGCTGATGGATCATATGTGCTGAGAAAACTCAACCAATTGGACTGCTGGGATTTTTGGTAGAAGTGAACTTCCATCCACCTCCCGCTCAGGGTGGGGCCCACCAGAAGAATGATATGGAATTTTCTGGATGCTGGCACCACCTGTGGGTGATGCTGGCCCCCAGTGTTATGGGGGCCAGCATTTCCGGCAATTTTCTGTCCATCTCCCATCCATTTCCTGATACGAGAGAACTTCCTGCCATTTCCATCCATCTCTCATTCATCATGTGGTCCCCACCATGTGATGGGCAATGCTGTGGAAGCTACTCCCCCATTGGACACTTCTAGCAGTCTGGTTGATGGGAACAAAATATTGCTGATGGCCGATGTGCAGTGAGAAAACTCAACCAATTGGACTGCTGGGATTATTGGGTAGGATAGAACTTTCGTCTATCTTCCATCCAGGGTGGGGCCTGCCAGAAGAATGGTTTGGAATTTGCTGGATGCTGGCACCACCTGTATGTTATGCTGACCCAATTGAGAATTTTGTTAATTTGGGCCATGCATCCCACTCTACCCCATATTAATTATTATCTTGTAGTTTCTTGATTTATTGAGAAAAAATTTCTGATGGTCATTTACTTACTTTGTTGTTGCAGTTGGGTTCGACTGCGATTGGGTTGAAGACAAAGGAGGGCGTTGTTCTTGCAGTTGAGAAGCGGATTACTTCTCCATTGCTGGTTTGTTTATATCATATCTTCCTTCATTGGTTTATGAATTTCATGCAGCTCTAGGCCTCTCAACTTCCATCAATGGCTATCTACTTTAGTAATGGTGTAGCGTTGTCATTTGCATTTCTTTGTTGAGTGAAAGAGTGTTGAAAAATATTGATTTTAAATATATTTTAATAATAAAAATAATATATATAATATATTATTCTGTTTGAAAAAACACCGTTTTGTGGGTTTTTTGGGAATAGTCCCACATGGGAAAGGGAAGAGAAAAATCTGTGGTTTAAATGATAATAGTGGAGTATTATAATATTTACTTACCTAGTCCGTGGACTATGGACCTTGCGTGTTCCAGTGCGTAGCACTGGAACACCCGCGCGCGAGCTCGCGCACGGGCTCGGTCTCAGACTCGGATCGGTCTCGGGCTCGGTCTCGAGCTCGGGCTCTGTGCGAGGGCGTGGGCATGTAAGGCAGTGTGGCTGTAGAGGCGCTAGTGGCGCACTTTGCACTTTAATGGCATGCAGCAGTCAGCATGCATCAGTTTAATGGCCCATGCACAACAGTAAAAAACGGCCATAAAACGGCTAGTTTTATAACAGCTAGAAATTACATAAATGAGATTTATATCCCTGGACCAAAACTCCCAGCCACCATAGCCTATAAAAGGATGTCTCGGATGGGTTTCCGTATCATCTCAACTCACTCCAGCAAACTCATACGAACTGAGATTACCAGCTCCTCTCAACTTATATACTCTAGTGCTTCCAGCAACATAGCAAGGCTTGAACCTTAGCTTGAAGAACAGACCAGCGGTGTGGTTTAGGACGGTTCAACTGAACCAGTAGCTGAAGATTTGAACTGACCAGCGTAGTGGTCGAAACCACTCTTTCCTTTTCTTTCTTTTGGGATTTTTCTCTATATTGTAATACTGCCAGAAATTGTATAATTGAGTTCCAATAAGTGGGCCTTCGTGTTTGTTGAACGCAGACCCACACCAGGCTCGTCGTATCCTAGAAGCAATTTGCCTGTAACCTATCAGCTTACTCAATTCACTTGAGTAGGAGCAAATAATGCTTTAAGGACAGCGTTTTCAGACGTGCTTCAGCCTGTCCTTATTTCAGATTATTGTGGTTTTTCGGTTTCCATATTATACAGAAAGTATATTATTTTGTATAATTTCCAACAATGAGTTGGTAATACCATTGTCATTTGCATTTCTTTAGAGAATATGCTATCCAACGGCCCAGTAAAGCAACCTAGACGTAGACATCTGATTGTGTTAGACGTGGACACGGTATTTCGACACAGGAACCGGACATGGGGGTCCATAGGTGATACAATTTTATGAGAATGTTTGTGTAAAAGTATAGAAAAAGAGAGAAAAGAAGATGAGAGAAGGTTGGGAGAAGAGAGGGGCCCAAATTAGGGTTAATGTCCCCACTCTCCCTCTTTTATATTAATAATTTTTCATAATGACAAAAATGCTCTTAATAAGTAATAACCAAAGTAAGAATCCCCATCATGTCCTAAACTATTGTTAACAAAAGATCAGGCATGGAAATAAATCTAAGTGAGCCTAGGTGGGTTGTATGGTGGTATGACCCACATCTCTATTGACACTCTCCCTCAAGCTGGAGAACAGATGTTGTCAATGCTAAGCTTGGAGTATATTCATGTAGCCTAATTGTGACGAAGGGCATTGGTGAACACATCAACAAGTTGATCCTAAGATCGGACATATGGCATAGAGATTTCACCCCCAGAGACCTTATATACGAAGTGACACTCGATATCGATGTGTTTGGTGCTTTCATAATAGACCGGATTGTTCATGGTGTGGGATGCTGCCTGATTATCACAAATTAACAACATAGGTAGAGTCACTGTAAACCCCACTTCATACAACATTGTTACGTTGTGGGGTGTGTGCACACGATGTTTGATGTAGGATACTTGTTTTTGTTATTATTATTTTTTTTTAAATACCGACTAAAAGCTTGAGACATATTCCTTGGCATTATCAGAATGAAACACGAACATTTTAAAAAAAAAAAATTAAACTGATTATGTACTTCCATATGAAATATCTTAAAATCGAGAATAATTCAGATTTGTCTTTCATTAAATAAATCCACACCATTCTCGAGAAATTATCAACAAATATAACAAAATACTTATATCTTAACCTATTGGATATTTTAACTGGTTCTCAAACATTTATGCTTTTCCACATATGGTGGCAAAGTAACGCGATGATGTTTGCTCAACTCACACACATCATACTCTGGACATGACATCGATGACATAGAATGAATGGCGCCATGAAGAATCTTCGAGGATGGATGATCGAGATGGCATTGCCACTGATAAGGGAAAATGTTTTTTCTATGCTGCTACACTAACAACGTCACAATCAAGATAGTACATACCATCATATTAATGTCCTTCACCAATCTTTTTCTTCGTCTTTAGATCCTAGAAAACATAATGTGAAGTTAAGAGATTTACTAGGTTTGTTAATAGACAAAAGACTTAATAAAGAAAATTTTGGAACAAATAGGACAAATGATAATGAAGAGAAATGATTTGTATGAACAATACTCATTCCACATACTTTGGATTGTGTACCATCTACCAGAGTGATAGATGAACCTATTAACAATGTATCAATGGAGGAAAATATATTGGATTCACTTGTCATATGATTGGATGCTCTAGAGTCAATGACCCATGGTGTAGGGGACGTGGATCCTAAACATGTCACACCTGAGGTCACAAACATGTTGTAGGGGTGGAAGTAGTTGCATAAGTAGTGGGAACAAGTTGATTATGCAGATTTTTTTATTAACTTGGAGTACTCTTGAGTTAGTGTGATTGTTTTGCCAGTCATGTGGCTTGGGGTTGTAAACATAGAAGTAGCTAGATGAGGCCTACTACACTTTCCAATGTAAGATGCTTGATTAGCTCATACCGCCTTTCCATGGAAATCCTAACATTTTTCAACAGAGTGATTGAAGAGCCCACAATGCCTGCACTTTTTGGGTCCGTGACCTCTACCACGACCTTCTCCCATTTCACTACGACCACCTTGATTACCTCTTTCACCACGGCCACCAACGTGGCCTTGACCAGTAAAATATGTTGAACCTGAACTGTCATTGGCTGCACTCGTAGAACCTAGAGATACACGTTGAAGGCAAGCATATATCTCGTTTTGAGATGATATATCCTTACAACCCAAAATCTATGCACGAACCAGTTCATACTCATGTTTCTACTCTGATAAGAACTTGGCCACACAGAACTTTTCATGTTGCTAGCATAGCTTTTTCCAAATTAGTCATAAAGAGGCGGATACATTCAACTCCTACCACATTTCTTTAAGTTTGCAATAGTATTCACTCAGAGATTTATCACCTTGTTAAAGCTCAAATATTTCTTCATATAATACATGCGAGAGATGTTTTTGTGAGATGAATACATCTCTCGCAATGTATCCCACACTTCCTTTGCAGTGTCCAGAAACACTAAATTAGCACTGATGGATGGTTCCATGGTATTTCACAACCATGTCATAATTTGGGCATTGTCTTGGATCCATTGATCATAAGTACTAGAACTCTTATCAGGTTTCTCCATGGTCAAATATCTTAATTTTCCCTTCGCTGTTAGAAACACTCGGATTAGACCATTGGAGATACTTCGTTCCATTTAATTTAATAGAGGTTATCTGGACCCTCGAAAAATTCAGATGGATTTATGAATCCAGATTTTGGATAACTTTTCATCTCCATCAGAACAAGTGAAAAAGAGACTATCACAAATCTTGTATAAAAATGGGTTGACCTAGCATGATCGAAGAACACCCCACTTATTCACTTCACACAATACACACACCACCTTGGAGAGAGAAATCAGCCCACACATCCGCACTTTCGAACTAGCTATGGATGAAGATGATCACGAACATGTCATCTAACACAAACCAACCCACATGCTTCTAGTATCACACTAGAGGCGATATTGCATGGGTTTCATTTAGCTACTCATGCACGGACTATTATAAAAGGCCCGACACAAAAAGGAAAAAGAAGCCCTAGGTTTCTAAATTTGTTTTCAGCACAAGAAGGATGAGAAGTACTAAAAGATAAAAGAGGGAGAAAAGGAGAGAATAGGAGAAAGAAAAAAAATGTTAAATCAGAAACAAGGATGCATGCAGGGTCTTTAATGCATATTAGCTGCCTCTCGACGAGTGTTCGTATTAGTCAAGGACACGTGGAAAGGTAGACATCGACATTAAAGAAGGCTCATCTTCGTCAGGGGGCGTGTTTCTCGATGAAGGGAGAGACGAAGCTATTCGACCTCTTCTTTCATCACGTGGCATGGGTGATGTAAGCAATTGCAGAGGGAGAGTATATGTTGGTGACACTTTTCATATTGACGTTTGGGTTTTCTTTTCGGATTCGGGTCTCAGTTCGACCCGTTGATTTGAAATTTTAGACCCTACATGTGTTCAATGTATTCAACATAAGGATTTTATGTTTATTTCTATACGTGTATGGGATTTTAAGATATGCCATATGTGGGAAAGACTCGTCTCTTTTCACAGAGCAATTGGTTGGCAATTTGTGAGGGTCAAAAAGACGAAAGGGCAAACGAGCTTAAGGGAGGCTCGTTCACGGGAGCCTCAATAAGAGAAATACTTCAACATCAGAAGCTGCTATTTGTGATAGGAAGCAACAGTCTATGAAGATGTACATGAGTCTTCTGTACAAGCAATATCGGTTCCATAGGACATAAACCAAATACAGATGGACGTGGCGGTTATGGAGCTAGAGACCAATGTCGGTTTGGACGTGGGTCAGGGATATTGTTTCGAACCAAGTTACCGAGGGGGTTGGTTATGAAGCTAGAGATAATACATCAAGATATGGCTGCAAAGGATAATGGTCACACATTGAATTCATCTTTTGATTTTTTAGAGGTGATAGAAGTAGTTCCTCTAGCTATTCAGAATCAACATGCTTCAAAGGAGCATCAAATGATAGTGGGTCACTTTTTAAGATTTGATCTAACAATTCCTTCTTCAACTCAGAATTAGATTCAAAGGGTATTAATGGCGCATGGGATGAAGCGAATTAAAGTTGTAACACTCTAGATTGCAAAATTGGTGGGAGTCTCCTTTGGGGATAGGCAGACGACTATGCAGAGTTGTTTGATTTTGTAGAAAAGAGGGGGAAGGAGGCTATTGAACCACCAAGTTTTGTGTCAACAAGGACCGAAGGTGGACAATGATGAGAGGCAGATAGGAAGGCAGGGAATTTTAACAGTTTCAACCACTTGGACTTCTCCTAGACTTGTAGCACGGGCCAGTAAGGGTAGGACAAGTGAAGATTGGGCTATCCGCACATAAGAGAGGTCAAGCTAGGGATTTATGTAAAAAGTATAAGGCTAAAATGGTGGCTTTCTAGGAGACTAAGTTGCAAGTTGTAGATGTTTACTTATGGAGCAGGAGAGCTAAAGAATGGGTAGCTCATGAAGTGAAAGGTTCAGTGGGAGGAATTCTAGTAGTTTGGGACACTAATAGTTGGGCGGAAGAGGATAGTTGGATTGACAAGTTCTCAGCATTAGTGGTGCTTCAAGATCTAGCTTCAAATTATCGCTGGGTGTTCACCTCTGTCTATGATTTGTCGACCTCGAGGAATAGAACACTTCTATGGGATGAATTAAATATTTGTTGGAATTAGTGGAGTTTGTCGTGGTGCGTGGGAGGTGATTTTAATGTAGTAAGATTCTCATATGAAAAATCTAATCAGGGTCAAATCACTCGCAATATGAAAGATTTCTTAGAATGGATAACTCGGAATGCAATGGTGGATTTACCGATGGGAGATGTGAAGTTTACATGGTCTAATGGTCCGACTAACGCCACTAAATCAAAATTGGATAGATTTCTTGACTCTTCGGATTGGATTAAAAAATATCCTCTATTCCACCAAAGAGGTCAGCCAAAACCCATTTTCAATCATTGCCCGATTATTTTAGAAGTGGACAAGGAGGATTGATGCTCCTCATCCTTTCAAATTTGAGCTTGCATGGCTATCAGTAGAAGGTTTTTCAGATAAAATTAGAGAATTGTGGTTCCCCTTTCAACTGGAAGGTCATGCAAGTTTTTGGCTACCCCAAAAGTTAAAAATGCTCAAAAAGAACTTGTTGGTCTAGTAAAAGAAGGTTTGGAAGATTCACGAAGAGGAATCGATGAAATTGATTCAAGATATTCAAGTATTTGATATTAAGGAAGAGAGTGAAGAGCTGTTGGAGGAGGAGAGGGGCTAGAGGGAAGTGTTTAGAGAAAAATATAATGCAAGGCTGAGAGAGGAGGAGATCAAATGGAGGCAACGATCTCGGGTGGTTTGGTTGAAAGAGGGAGATAAAAACGCGAAGTTTTTCCATGCTGTTATGGCTAGTGCACAGACACATTAATAAAATAACAAGTTTAGTAGTGGAAGGGGAAAGAATTGAAGGCAAGGATAAAGTATGTTCAGCAATTGTAAAGTTATACAAAGAGTTGCTCTGAAAGGAAGACTGGTCGAGACCTCTTCTTAATAACCTCTCTTTTGCCTCTTAACCCTCGGCGTCGGCGGATTGGTTAGAAAGACCAGTTTCAGAGGAGGAAATAGAAAAAGGTAGTATCAGAGTTTAGGGAAGGACAATGCTCCCAGTCTGGATGGTTTCCCTCTCACTTTTTTTTTTTCCAAAAATTTTGGGACACGATTAAATATGACTTGGTTAGCTTCATCCAAGAGTTCTTTGATTTGGGTAATTTAGCTATAGAATTTCGGGTAAAATCGCATTAATTCCTTAAAAAAGGGGCAAGAAGCTTAAGGGATTATAGGCCAACCAATCTTCTAGGGGTCCGTACAAGATTTTGACTTCCAGATTCAAGATGGTTCTTAGCATGGTGATTTCTAAAACTCAAGGGTCATTTGTGAAAGGTAGACAAATAGCATATATTGTCCTTATAGCTCATGAATGCATTAACTCTTGCAAAAGGAGAGGAATGAAGGGTATTGTTGGCAAGCTAGATATTGAAAAGGCATATGATCACGTGGACTAGAACTTCCTCGATTATATGTTGAAGCATTTGGGGTGTAGGAAGAATTGGAGGAATTGGGTACAACCGTAATAATGTGTATTCGCTTGGCAAAATATTTGGTCCTGGTAAATGGAGCTTCGAAAGGATATTTTACATCCTCTAGAGGATTGAGACAAGGTAACCCATTATCTCCTTATTTATTTGTACCAGTAATGGAGGCTTTTGGGAGGATGATAGATTAAGGAGTGTTAGCAGGCTTAGTGGAGGGCTTCAGAGTGAATAATTCAAAATTTCAAATTCTACATCTTCATTATGTAGATGACACGCTACTGTTATGCGAGGCAGATGGCATAGATAGTCTATAATCTTCAGATAATTATAACTTGTTTTGAGGTTGTTTTAGGACTAAAAATCAATATTGGTAAAAGTGAATTGTTGGCAAGGTATTCCATATCGGTAACGATGGCCGTAACAGTCACCACCGTTACTGATATGGTTATCGGTGGTAATGGTCGATACGAGGTCGTAATGACCTTTATGACCCCCGTAACGGTTCTTTTTTCTTTTTTCTTTTTACCCAAAAAAATTGAAAAAAAAAATTCTAGAAAATCTAAGATAATGTAAATATTCCAAATATGTATTATTATTATTTTTTTTTCCAACATGTTTATGGTAGCGTAATCCACTCTTTGGTGAGAGTGTTGTATTGGGTTGTCTAGTGAATTTATGAACATGACTATGTGTCTCTAATGTTTATACATTATAATTAAGCATTAGTATTAGAAATCGGAAAAAATGCATTATACCACTTTTTTCGTTTTTTTTTGGAAAAACGGCCCTTGAAGCTTCTCGTCCAAATTGCTTCAATCTACTATTTTAATCTTAAAAACTATACTATGAGTGGTCGAAATCTGTTATAAAACAATGTATGAAAGTTTTTGGAATGAAAAAAGTGAAAAAATGAGGAATTTTTTTTTTTTTTTTACATAGAAAAAAAGTAGTTGTTTTTTACTGTTACGGGGGTAACCCCCGGTAACGGCCGATACAGTCCCAAAAAGCCAACTTCCCTATTTTACCCCCTTATTGCGTAACAGTCACGGCCGTTACCCATACGTGTTGGCCTTTACAACCGTATTATAACGGATACAGAACACCTTGATTGTTGGGGGGTCTTTCTAAGGAGGAAATCGAGGCTTTTGCAACTCGTTTCGGATGTAGGGCAGGCTCTTTTCCATTCCCATACCTAGGGCTTCCTTTATGCATTGTGAAATCGGCTAAGCATTTATGGGATAAAGTGATTGAAAGATTTGAAAGAAAACTTTCATCTTGGAGGGGAAGGCATCTATCCTTAAGAGGGAGGTTGACTTTAATTAAATCGACAATGTTAAAATTTTCAATTTATTATCTATCTTCATTTAAATGTCCAACGTCAGTTGTGGTCAAGTTAGAAAAGATCAAGCGGGATTTTCTGTGGTGAGATTTGGAAGATAATCATAAATTTTATCTATTAAAATGGGAAGAAGTGTGTAAACCGATGGCTCATGAGGGTGCGGGATTGCACGATTTGGTGGTAATAATAAAGCACTATTGGGAAAATGGGTGTGGAGATTTATGCAAATATGACTAACTTTTTTAACACTTAAATCGAGAAGTTTACAAAATCAATATGGGGCCCATCGTGATGTATGTTACTTATCCACACTGTTCATTTGTTATGCTAGCTGAATTTAGGGCATGAGCAAAAAAATGAGGCAAATCCAAAGCTCAAGTGGACCACACCACAAGAAACAATGGGAATCAAACGCCTACCATTAAAATTTTCTTGGAGCCCTTAAAAGTTTTGGATCAAGCTGATATTTGTGTTTTCCCTTTATCCATGTCTGTGTGACCCTATGAACGGGTTAGATGAAGAAAAAACCTCAATGTGGGCCCAGTGAAGGAAATAACTTTCAACGGTGGACGAATTAGGGCCACTGTTTCCTTTCGTGTAGGCCATTTGAGTGTTGGATCTGCCTCATTTTTCGGCTCATGCTAATAAAATAGATGGACGGTGCGGATATATCATATACATTATGGTGGGGTCCACAAATTTAAGTCAACACTTTTGTATCAATTTTCGAGGTGGAATTACTCTCACATTTTCAAACCTTATGAAAAAGTAATAATTAATTATTTACCGGGATTTACATGGATCGTTGAAAATCAAACAGACCCTAAAAGAGGAGGTCTGGAAAAATGTAGGATTCTCACTCGGGAGCGGCAAGAAGATTCTCTTTTGGGAAGATGTGTGAGTTGGGAATAAAAAAATTTGAGTGTCTTATTTCCTCGATTGGCAAGCATAGCCATAGAGCTACATATTCTGGTAAAGGGGTGCATTACCATTCAAGGTGAGGCAATTTTTCCTTGCAGGAAAAATCTTAATGATGATTAGATGGAGGAATTGTTGAGGCTTCTAGAGCTCCGGTCAAGTTGGCATCCCTTATCCTTAGCGGAAGATACTTTGGTATGGCTTATCGAAAAATCAGGAAAGTTATTGGTAAAGTCTTTTTATAACAAACTAGCCGGAGGGTATGATGAGTAGGTAGAATGTTCCAGAGCTTATATTTGGCATTCCATCCAAGGTAGTTGCATTTGTTTGGTTGGTGGGCAGAAAGAAGGTTCTTACAACTGACAATCTTCGAACGCATGGCATGATAATCCCAAATGTGTGCTTATTATGCTATAACAACAAGGAGTGGATTGATCACTTATTTATCTATTGTTCTTTTGTAGCAAAGATCTGGATTAGTTTTCTCACTCTTTTTGGAGTTTCATGGGGACGTATTTGGCATCTATGTTTCTTAGCAGGTGTTTGGGATATATGGATGGGGAGAAACAGTCATTGTTTTAAAATTGTAGGGGTTGTCCGATGGAAGTTTTCAATCCAGCAGGACAAAATGTTCAAGATTGGGCTCATGCAACTAATATTATGAGTTCTGATCAGTTTCCAATTAGTTTGTTAGAGTGGTAAAGCTTCTCGTTTTGTTTTGTTTTCTTTCTTTGTATTCTTTTGCTCTTGCCCTTTTCTTTTAATAAAATTCATTACATTATCGCTTCAAAAAAAAAAAAATGGATGTTGTGATACCATGTAAGAGTATAAAGGAGAGAAAAGAAGAGAAGAAAGAGAGAAAGAAGAGAAGAGAAGGTTGGGAGAAGAAAGGGACCCAAATTAGGGTTTACGCCCCAACTCTCCCTATTTTATATTAATGAATTTTTATAATGATAAAAGTGCCCTTAATAACAAAAGCAAGAATCCCCATCATGTCCTAAATCACTATTAACCAAAGAGCAAGCATACAATAAAAATCTCCATGAGCCTAGGTGGGATGTATGGTGGTACGGCCCGCATCCACATCCATTAACGGTTGGAACATAAATTGTGTATATAATATATATGAGTTCATGTAAATAATGCATTTAGAAATGAGTCCATGGAAACATTAGAACCATATAAAGGTTGTCCATGGAGTGCGTTATGTTGATCTCCAAGTATGATAAATGATGTCAGCATGAGTCTGGCGGTTAATGTGAACTTGCATTTGTTTTCTCATAACCATTCGATAGACCTGCTATTGGTGGGTAGGCATGGTATGTGCTGAACAAGATCATTTTTTGATCCATTTAGCATTTCAGTGTTTTTTTCCCCCGAGTACTATCCATTCCATTGGAACATTTGCATATGCATGGTTACAGGTACATTTTTGGAGTTCATTGGTTTGTTTATGCACAAGGTGTAAATCTTCTCTCACATGGTCTATAACTTGTGTCCTATGAGTTCCTTAATGATATGTATAAGAGATTTTAGTGATGGAGATTGTTCTCTTTTGATGTGGTTTCGTTTGCGATTTTCTTGGAAAAGGACGTCAACTGTCAATTTTTTTCGAATATATGCTGCATGTGCAACAAAGCGGGGGGTTACTTCAAGCATTTGGAACCATATTCTCCTCTTCAACCAACATCCAGTGTGTAGTAAGAGAGGCAATTAGTGAATTTGTGGGCAGTCAAGGTGATGGTCCTTTATTTTATGGAGGCAAAATTATGTGGAAAACAAGGTTTTAAAAATCGTACAAAACCAGTACGTATCACTCAATGCATAATGATATCAGTACCTAGCAATACGGTACATCCCACCTATGCCCTGTATTAGGGGGTGACTTGGCCTGATTAGCCTCTGAATTTGTTGTATCAGGCTGTCTCAAGCGAGTTGGGGTGAGTCAGACCAAGTCAACCCCATTTGACTTGCTGAGTGCTTATTTCATCTTAGTTGTGTGGGGTCCACAGTTAAGCCTAAGTAAAATCCACCACCCATTAGATGCGCTCCATATTCAGTCATAATCATGAGCCCAGAAATCAGGTCAATTCATTACTCCAGTGGGCCACAAAACAAGTAACAAGGGGGAGAAGGCCCATGATAGAGAAGAAATTTGTTGTGTGATGCTCTGTGTGGTGTGTGTATATGAAATCCAACTTGTCCCATAATGCGTGCCTAACCAGGATTATGGTACTCCCCAAAAATCAATATGATCCTATGCACAGGTGGGCTGCAGCACTTGAAATTGAAGGTTTGGGCACATTATTACATTTTTTCTTATGGTAATTCCCACATAAGTTTTGGATCAGCCTGGTTTTTGGATAGTCCTTTTTTCATCGTGGGACCCACTTGATGCATGGTTCGGAGTGCATACATGGATGCAGATTCAGTGGATCTGGGGAATCACTGAGGACCGATGTTCCCTGATGTGTTGGGATTTGACTGGGCACGTGCTACTGTCAGAGACAGCATCAGCAAAGCATGTTTGAAAGTTGTCCGCTTGAGTACATACTCCCATGGGCCCCATCTCTTACAGCAACACGTGGTCCAATAAATCTTGCCATGTTAGAGAACCATGGTGCTCAGTGGTTCCCTAGATCTGCTGGATCCACGTCTTGCATACAGACATCACTGTGGCCAAAAACTACTCATCGCACGGTTACTGTTACAATACATTCGTGGCAGCACGGGTGCTGCTAATCAATAAAGGAGCCCTTCTTTATTTTTAACAAGGGGAGGTAATTGATACTCTGAGAGTATGGAGCTTAATACACAAGCACCCAGAAATTGTAGGTGGCATGCATTAGTTCAAATTAAACCGGCTGGATTGCGGAATCCACTGATGCTATGTCACGGTCCCAAAAAGATCGGTTGAACAATTGTAATATCTGATTCATGGACACTTGTTGAAATAGCACATTTTTTTCTCATAGTGTTTGCCCAAATAAGTTTTGGATCAGCCTGAGTTTGGATCGTACCTTACTCATGGTGGGGCCCATTTGATGACAGTTTGGATTGCACACAGACATCATCATGAGCCAAAAACTACCACATCGTGTGGTTACCAATACCATACAAGTGCGTTAGCTGGAACAAGCCCTCTTTCGTTTTAATTGAAGGGTAGGTATTTGATAGTCTGCTAGAGTATGCCACTTGATACACAATCACTCAAACATTGTATACATGGCGCACACATCTACTCAAAATAAACCGGCTAAATTGTGGAACCCACTGTTGCTAACTCACATCCCAAAATCTGATTGGTTGAACAATCCTAACCTCTGATTCATGGGCACTTGTTTGTTGACATAGGACCTTTGTATATTATTCACTTTGAAAAACGTCCTATAAATGCCCACTAGTCTAACAATCAGATTATCAAATAAGCATCATTTTTTTTTTCACGATACATGCATAATTTGAACAGTTTAATTTGGATCCTTATATATATATTTTTAGATTTAATGAAATCGTCAATTTTCAGGTGAAAAAAAAAATATATTCTTATATGCCATACATGCAATTTCAAAGTTTTTGTATATCATCATACTCTACCAAAGTATCAAAGCTTTTTCACTAAAGTTGCCTTTATCAGCCCGATAGGTCGATACGGCCATCACTTGGGTTTCAGTGGTGACTAATACCATGCATTGAAGCTGGTTTTTAATCCTTGGTGCAAAATGTTTCTTTCTGCAACTATGTGGGAATTCGGAATAAGAAATTTAAATATTTACGAAATATTATTTGAAATTTGGGATTTCATTATTTTCCTCATTGCTCAATGAGCATTAGTGATGAAAGAGTTTGATGCATTTTTTGAGGTGGACTTTTTAAGGCAACCTTGTGTCTAAATACTATCTTTAAGACAACTCCAATAGGAAAAATAGAAATAGGTGTTTTTTTTTTTTTTTTTTAAATGAGAGGCAAAAGATTTTATTCAGAACAGAAAAAAGGAATAAGGCTGAACAGATGGACAATTCGCAGAGAAAGGGTAAGAATAAATACCAAAACAAAACAATTTGAAGAAATTCACTGGCTCTTGTCAATGACCACAAGAATTCGGTGGGCCACACCGATTTCCCTATGGCTAAGCGAGTATCCGTGATCGTGCTAAAGACCCCATGTGCATGTGCAAGCATCTGGAAGACCCCACACTAGGAAGATGCAGATGGGCTATTTTATGGAGTGATCTAGGCCGTTGGATCGGAGGGACGTGGCTATCAAACCGTTGGATCACATGATCGGGCCATTGATGGTGGATCATCCACATTAGTTTTTCTCAACTTTTATCAGTTTATAGGATTTAGTTTTGTTTGTGTTATGTTTGGACACTATTATGAGTGTTTTTAGTTAGTTAGACTAGGTCTATTTTTGTCAAAATTCACAAAATATGGTGTTTATTGTAATATTCAAACTTTCTTGGATCTATAAAAGATGGTGGGCGTATGACCTTCTCCCTCATTGGATTTTGTGATTTAAAAAATATATATATATATATATATATTTATTGTTTTCTTCGTCCATCTTCATGTAATTTGAAGATACTTCCATACGATTTGGAAGAAAGATTGGTGCGAGACTAATCTTTATCAACGGAGGTGCAAGGTCTCTATCTATTCCCACGCCATCCTCTCTCCTCCTCCATCAAGGTATTTTCTTCAAATTCTTTGATTCTCCCATCTTAAGCCCTTATCGTTTCATAAACCCATCTTTCATTTACCCATACACAATCCCAAACCCTAACTGACCTGACCCGTCCATCCCATGCCACACGTATGACCATATGGCCACACGTATGAATCCTTCGGGTTGGCCGTACGGCCACCCCTTGCCCCTTTTGGCTTTCTATCATCCTTATATCAAAACCTATTTCTTCCATTCCCAAAACTCTAACCATAAACCTAAAATCTCTAATTTTCTCACTTTCCCAAATTACCCAAACCCTAATTTTTACCCTAGGTTGTATTAGGTTTTCTACTTTAAAAGAGACTATACCCTATGCTAATTGGATGTCCCTATATCCATTAGATCCTAGTTTTGTTTTATTTAATGATATTGTATGATGATGTTGGTAACTTAGGCTAGGATCATGCATGATGTTCTTTTGGTTTTCACAGGATTCATGATGGTTATGGCAATGCTTGTGATTTTTTTATTAATTATCTTAATTCTACTACTTGATCTCACGTGTTATTTGGTTCATGCATTGGTCTTGTGTCAGTCGGCTTTAGCATTATTCGAATCCCTAACACCCAGTGGTCCAGAGTAGTACATTAAAGACCTCCTAGGGAGGTGGTGGAAGCTTAATTGTTGGAAATCATTATTTTGGCTGTTTGAGGGACTAGGAATTGCAGTGAGGTGGAAGTCAAACCTTCGAGGGATGGACTTCAAATCTGCTTAACATTGTTTGGTAATTCTATCAATGAAGGTGACTCGAAGAATGTGATTAGATAGGCAAGACTAGCTGGTTTGGATCCTTGTAATCTTGTGTTTGTCTTGATGAAAAAATTGACTCTTCTCTATTAAGATTTTCATTTAACCATGCATGTAGGGAGGAAAATTGGGGGGGGGGGGGGGGGGGGGCCAGGCGGCGGGTTAGTTCTTCAAAATAAAAATTTACCATTACCCTATTTAAAAAACTCCACTCCTAGCATACTGTTTTTATTTGTTGACACCATGTCATTTATTATCATGGGATTTTTGAGCTCTTTGCAGTCTCAATATAACCAATTCCGTAGCTTCTGAGTTGTTCCATCTTTGTTGCAGGAGCCAAGCAGTGTGGAGAAAATTATGGAGATCGATGAACATATAGGATGTGCTATGAGTGGACTCATTGCTGATGCACGTACTCTTGTTGAGCATGCACGCGTTGAAACTCAGGTGCTTTTTTTATTTACTCACTGCTTCTAGCTACAAAGTAGTATGTTATCGGTTAACTTATTCTGTGAACATTTTTTTTGGTCAGAATCACAGGTTCTCATATGGTGAACCAATGACCGTTGAGTCCACGACACAAGCCCTATGTGATCTTGCTCTCCGATTTGGTGAAGGCGATGAAGAATCAATGGTTATAATTCAATCCTTTTGAAACAGATGATAGTCTTCTGTTTACCAGGCACATGGTGTCTTCAGTATGGATAGCATGTCAATATCATATTCTGTAGGGAAAATTTTGCCGCCACCTTATCTCTAGTTGCATTCTTGGGTATATGCTTTTGAGTTTAGATAATCCTTGCACCGATATCCCTAAACATGTCAAAACGGATACTTATGATTTTTGGATGAGAGAAATGCTTACATACAACCTACTATGTGAACTACAGCACCTTCTTTCATTCCGGACATGGTATATTTGTAGGACACCAAATGTGTTCAAAAGATGGGACCCACCATGAAGATCACCTGGCAAGAAAATCAGGCCTGTCCCTCATCAGGTGGGCCACACCCTGAAATCGACAGATAGCTGGCTGTCTGACTCAATGTACAGGTGCAGCCCACCTAATGAGAGGATTGGCCTGATTTATGCACCAAGTGATCTTCATAGCCGGGCCCATGTTTTGCATGGCTCAGATGTCTACACATGGGACATGTTGGTAGGAGAGATGGGGCTGTATATAAAATTCACTTGAAGTTGGCTGTATCCTGTATGTCATCATTTCTTGCTTTGATTTCTTTCTTTATCTCAACACTTGTTCAAATTTATGTATTTACACATTCTATGATGTTTAGTTTGTCTACCAAGTTTTGGTAGGTTTAGAATGCAAATTTATCGGTCGAATGCCAAGTCTTGTTCTGATATTTTGATGTGCTTTTGAATAGTGTTGAAAGAAAGGATTCCTGTGGGCTTGTAGTTATGTGTGAACGAAGATTTTTAGAGATATTTCTTTTTTCTTGTTTCTTCCGCATCTGTCTACTATTATTTCTTTTCTCCTGATTTTGCACTTGTGTAGCAAGTCCCTTGTTCTAGAATGTCAAAGAACATGGCATGTATTTTGCTGCTTTCTAATGGGATGATATTTTCTAATATTACAGTCACGACCTTTTGGTGTATCGCTTTTGATTGCAGGCCACGATGAGAATGGGCCTAGCTTGTAAGTACCTGAACTTTTCGTTTCTTTCTTCTTCTTCTTTTTAACTATTGGTCTCTGGTAAGTAATGTTCATCTTTTATTTGGAAATATAATGCCTATAGTTGGAGGTTATTCTATAGCATAACACTGATCTCCCTATCTTTACTAAGATATCAGACAAGCAACGACCCTCATAAAATTTATGACGGCCAGTTTCAATGCTTGGTGCAGTTTTAAGAGTAGGAACTTGTCATGTGCAGATACTACACAGACCCGTCTGGTACATTTTGGCAATGCAATGCAAAGGCAATAGGTTCAGGTTCTGAAGGAGCCGACAGCTCATTGCAGGAGCAATACAACAAGGTATCTGGTCATCTAGGTCAAACTTTGTATTTTTTTTTTTCCCCTTCTGAATCTTGGATGCTTTAGCTGTTCTTTATTATTATTATTATATTATTATTATTATTTCGGGATCTGGACACCCCTTACTGATGTAGGGTATATGAATTGAAGCAACACACTTTGATTTGAGGCTTCAAGTTTCGAGTCACATTAAACCTGGAACTTTAGTCAACTCACCCTACTTATCTCAAAGTACTCCAATTTCAGGCAGGCTTAGGAAAGTCAGAACCACTGTTTGATTCACTACTCGTCATTCAACCAAATGTCAATTTTCATTATATAAAAAACCATATGGCATCTACAAATTGTGTATATATGGGGAACCAAAACTTCAGTATAATCCTCCCCATCCATAAACCATCTATTTCAATAAAATTGTAGTGTTAGGTGTCTCTTATCCTGTCAGTTAACTATCATCCTTAAAGGGCGGAAAAAAAACGCTCTTATACCATCGCACTCATGCAGCCTATTCTTAAATTGGTCATAACTAATGCAATTCATGTCAGAATTGCATGATTTTGGGATTGCTTGGAGGCTAACAAATGCAAATTTCGACACTGTTTGACACCTGTAACGTGGATCACAAAAACATGATGAAACATATAAAGGGAAACTTGCTCAGCAAGTAACTGACTAACTATAACAATTACATAATGTAACTAAAGGACCAGAAGTGCCAAACTCTGAATTTGTGGACCCATGTTTTTGAATGCATCAAACGTATGGAGTACACTAACTGATCAGGATTCAGGACCAACTTATATGCCCATATATTTAGCAGGCCATCTTCATGGGCCTAGAAAGCTGCCCGTTAGGTTTTGGGGCCCATCTCACTGATCAATCAGATTGTGAGGTCCAGTTCTCTAATTGGACAGCCTTGGGGTGCACTCCTGGGCTTTTGTGGGATCCTTTCTTAAGCCACGTCATTTCATCCTGGTTGGGAAAAACTTCCCCTCGAGTTAGAACCGCCATTGACATCTATTTGCATTGCCCACCCCCATGTTGTATTACCACTTGAACTCGAGACCTCCCGCTCTGATACCAATTTGATGCAGGACAATTAATTCGCCATGCTCTAACAGTTTGAGCCTTTAGAGCAAGTGGTTAGTTGTCCTGCATCAGACTCTCCTGTTCGTCTTGATGCTGAAGGTCTTTCCTGTATCCTGCGGAAAGCTGTGGGTCTGGGGCTCATAGAGAGCATGAGGGTGGGTATATCTAACATCAGGATCTCCTACACCCAATTCACAGATGATACCAAGCTGTTTGGGAACTACTTGATGAAAAAAGCCATTACGTTCTCAGATATCTTGATCTATTTTTCAGAGTGGTTTCTGGCCTGCGAGTAAAGTTGTCCAAAAGCTCAATAGCTGGGAATTAACTGTATCCTGACCTTCTCCCGGACATTGCCAGAACAATTGGATGCTAGCTAGAATGTCCCAACGTGAGACAGCTTGGAATTCCTATTGTTTGCAAAAGAGCCAGTGGCTGGGATGCTGTCATTGAAAGAACCCAGAAGAAACTTGTATCTTAGAAGGGAGTGCTTCTATTGATGGGAGGCAAAATCACTTTGGTGAAGGCTGTTCTTCGATCCATCCCATCTTGTATGCTCTCCATGATCAGATGCCCTGTCTTTGCTGTGGCTAAACCTTAATCCATCCAGAAGAAAATTCTCGTGGAACAACAGAAGAGGATCATCACCACTTCGATCTTGTTGCCTGGAAGGATGTTTGCAAACCAAAGGAATCAGGAGGCCTAGATATCCAATCTATCAGGGGTGCTAATCAAGCTCTCTTAGGTAAGTGATGGTGGTGTATAGGGAAAGGAGAGAGTAAGACCTCCCTTAATGGTTGGGACATTAAGAAGGCTCCAGGTGCAAGGGCTCCGTGGTGTGGAGGGGAGTATCTTGGGTAAGGTATTCCATAATGGTAATGATGGCCATAATGGCCACCACCATTACTGATGCAGGACATGAAATTCAAGTATGATGTGCAAGATTTTCAGGCTTTAGATCACACTAGTTCAGAAACAATTACACAAAATTTCACATCCCACACAAAAGTTCGAACACTCAATCAAGGGGAATCTTATGCAGATCCAAGCCTGTACATGTTAGGTCTGGATCAATCAAAATTATAAACCAAACAAGAATCAAATGAGAGTAAATTCATCCACTGCACAGAAATAATTCCCCTAATCCAAGGGATTCAGAAATTTCAATTCGAGGAACCCTAAAGTTGAAGAAATGGCATAAAATTGGGGATTTGAATAATTTAGGATTAGGTTTAAGGATTTTGGGTGAAAGAGGAGTGAAATAGAGGAGAGATGAATCAGAGAAGTACCGCACGTGTGGACAATAGTAATGGCCCAGACGTACGTGCGTATGATCCCTGCCGCACGTGTGTGGGGCCCACTATTCAAAAAAAGGCCAGCTTGGCCCTAGTCGACTAGGGGTGGACTCCAAAACTCTCAAATTTTAGCTTGATCCGATGCACGGTTTGTGCGTGGTGCTCCGCCGAAGTTTCAGCCCTCCTACTGGGCCAAATTCTGGAAATATGCTATAGATAAAAAATAAAATAAAAAATAAAATTTAAAAAAAAAAACAGCTGCATTAGAGGATGGATTTGAAGTGTAGAGGATTGTAGGAGGGAAAATATGGATGGAAGGTGGGGGCGAATCAAGATAGGTGTGGCTTCGCGCCACGGTAGTCAGCCCTTCGAGGAATGGAGGGTTTCACACCAATTGAATCTCCACAACTCAGAAATTTAGAAGAGCAGAAAAACGCAGTAATTTTATTAATCTTCAATGAGCCAAAAAAAAAAAAAAAAAAGACTACAAGGAGTGCCTATTTATAATAAAACCCTATACCCCAAAACTCGCGTCATGTGCGCAACCTATTACTTGGAGATGAAGTAATAAAAAATAACAACTAATCAAAGCAATCTAAATCGTCCATGATATTCCTAATAATAATAATAAGCAAAACTCAAAGTACTAGATTAATTATAATAGTGGGTCACGATCATAAGAACCCATGGTGGGGTTCACATGACTATCGGGTCCACTCCAACGATCCAAAACACAGTCCTCTAATTAGGAGGCCCCCCTAGACGTCGTCATCGATCCAAATCGATGGTGGGGCCCTCCTTGCGTACTTGCGTAGGGGGTGTGCGTGTGCACGTGATGTCCCCATCAACTCTCCCCGACTGCGAAGATTTCGCCACTGGCGAAATAAAACTCCTGAACCGCTCCAAGATGTCAGGATCAAGTCTCTGAAGCTCAGTGAGCCACGTACTGTCTAAAGCTGGGTATGACTTTCACTTAACCAGGTACTTCTGAAACCCGCCGTCCGACGTTGATGCTATCTGATGGTCCAGAATATCCTCTATTTCCTTTCTGGGTGAGGGAAGGGTAGGTATGAGAGGTAGAGGCTGGGAAGAAGGGTCGGGAAGAGGCCATGGATCAAGGGACAAGTCTGGGGAATCAAGCTGGTTGGGCGAAAAGCCGGACAAAGTATCAGTAGTCCCCTGAAAAGTAACTGGATCCTCCACATTGAATGTGGAACTAATTCACATGGAAGGTGGAAGATCTACCACATATGCACTAAGACCGTTTCGTTTTATAATTTTGAAGGGTCCAGCACTACGCGTAATTTGCAAACGGTCCCCCGAGAATACCGCTCGGGCCTAATGCGAACCATCACAAAGTCCCCTATATTGAATTCCTTGAAACGTTTATGTTAGTCTGCAGAAAATTTGTAATGTTCATTACTAGTAATGATCGTTCGCCTGATTTCTCGATGCAATGAATGGATGTGATGCGCAAAGGACTCTGCAAACTCTGATGGCCTATGAGACAATGACATAGGGACAAGGTCAATAGGCTTCCTAGGCTTATAACCAGTAACGACTTCAAAAGAACTTAGACCTGTGGATCTATTGACAGAACTATTGAATACAAACTCAGCTATAGGTAATACGGTGTCCCACGTCCTGGTATGCTCCTCCACTAAACATCCGAGCAAACTCCCTAGGCTCCTATTGACCACCTCAGTCTGACCATCGATCTGAGGGTGGTAGGCAAAAGAAAATTGGAGTCTATTATTCATCACGTGTCATAGTGTCTTCCAAAAGTAACTCATGAATCGCACGTCACGGTCAGACACTATGGTTTTTGATAACTCATGTAGTTTGACGACCTCACTGAAGAACAGCTTGGCAACATGAGATGCGTCGGAGGTCTTAGAACAAGGGATGAAGTGGACCATTTTAGAAAAATGGTCCATGACAACAAATATGGAATCGTGTTTCCGAATAGTCTTGGGGAGTCTAAGCACAAAGTCCATATTGATGTCCTGCCAATAGATGAATAGAACTGACAAGGTATGTATAATCCTGTATTTTGCTTTTTCTGCTTTGCAGATTGACAAGTACAACATTGCCCTATAATTTTGACCACGTCTCGCTTGGGGCTTGGCCAATGAAACCCATCCTCCACTAGGGCAATGGTCTTGTCTCGATCGAAATAACCCGCGACCCCTCTTGAATGTAACTCCTAGACAAGAAAATCGCGAAGGGAGGTACGAGGTATGCACAAGCGGTCACTCCTAAACAAATATCCGTCTAAAATCAAGTACTCACTGCTAGCTCCTAACAGACTCTCTAACAACGATGCGTACACAACTCCAAAATCTGGACACTTAGAATAATCTTCTTTGATGCGCTCGAGGCCCGTGACTTCGACACTAATGGAATTGAGTAACGCGACTCGATGACTCAATGCGTCGGCATGCTTATTCTTTACACTGGCTTTGTGCTTAAGCACAAAAGTGTACTCTTGAAAGAATTGAACCCACTTGGCATGCTTAGGATTTAATTTCTTCTGAGAGTTCAGATATCTCAAGGCCTCGTGATCTGAGAATAGGACGAATTCTTGCGGCAATAGGTAATGACGCCAATGGCGCAGTGATTGCATTGCTGTATAGAACTCTTTGTCATACGTGGAATACTTTTGTTTCGCCTCATTCAGTTTCTCACTAAAAAAGGCGACAGGGTGCCCTTCCTGACTAAGTACTCCTATGCTGACTCCTGACGCGTCACATGCGACTTCAAAAGCTTTTGAAAAATTCGGAAGTCGCGTGATTGGAGCTTCGGTCATCTTGACCTTTATCACCTTGAAGGCCTTCGAGGCTGCCTTTGTCCGTTGAAACTCTCCATTTTTTATGCAATCCATGATGGGAGTCATAATGGAGCTGAAGCCTTGAATGAACTGCCTATAGAAGGTGGCTAAGCCGTGAAAGCTACGCACCTCATGAATATTGTGGGGTTCAGGCCAATCGACGATGGCCTTGACCTTCTCAAGATCCGCCGATATGCCCTTAGCGGACACAATAAAACCTAGGAAGATGACACTACTAGACAAAAACACACACTTCTTTAGGTTAGCGTACAATTTCTCGGCTCTAAGGATCCTACAAACCTGCCTCAAATGGTTGAGGTGTTGTTCCTTGGTCATGCTATAAATCAAGATATTATCGAAGTATACGACCAAGAACTTCCCCATGAAGGGCCTCAACACTTGGGTCATCACACACATGAAAGTGCTTGGGGCGTTAGTTAACCCAAAAGGCATAACTAGCCACTCGTATAGCCCATCTTTCATCTTGAAGGCCGTCTTCCACTCATCACCAAGGCGTACACGGATTTGGTGATAACTACTTTTGAGGTCAATTTTTGATAAGAAAGTAGCATTGGCCATCATATCCAACATGTCATCACGACGCGGTATGGGAAACCTATACTTGACTGTGATTTTGTTGATGGCCCTACTGTCAACACACATCCTCCATGTGCCATCCTTCTTAGGTGTAAGAATGGCGGGCACGGCACACGAGCTCATGCTCTCTCGAATGAAACGCTTTTCTAGGAGCTCATCAATCTGTCTCTTCAATTCTGCATGCTCCTTTAGGTTCATTCTATAATAAGGGAGGTTTGGTAGAGTCGCCCCAGGGACTAAATCAATAGCATGTTGTATATTCTTCATAGGGGGAAGCTCATTCGGTAGATCATCAGAAAAGACATCACGAAACTCATACACTACCTGAATGGCCTCAGTGGGTAACTCTACACTAGCCTCTGGTATACTTTCCCTAGTTACAAGGGTATATACCATCGAGTCCGCCTCAGTTTCTCGTTCAAAGTCTTTGGCATTCAGAATATGGAGAGACTTGAACTTGGACTTCAACTCTTTCAATTCTTTTGAACCGCTCACACCACTCTGCATGGTGGACTCCCTCCTTTCCAGTAGTGTTCTTAGGTGAAAGTGGATTTAACTTGACTTCCTTTCCCTCAAACCAGAATGTACACACATTCGTACGACCAAATATGGTGACATCCCTGTCATAGAGCCAAGGTCTACCTAGAATGATATGGCTCACATCCATGGGAACAACATCACACCAAAGTGATGCAGGACATGAAATATAAATATGATATGCAAGATTTCAGGCTTAGATCATACCATTCAGAAACAATTACACAAATTCCACATCCCACATGAAAATCCAAACGTTCAATTAAAGGGGAATTTATGCGGGTCCAGGCCTACACATGATAGGGTTTGGATCAATAAAAATTATGAAGCAAACGATACTCAAAGATAAGAAATAATCCTTCACACATACATAGTAATCAGTCCCTAATCCAAAGGATTCACCAGTCTCAAATCAAGGAACCTTAGGGAAAGGAAATGGGCATATAAGTTAGAGAAAACGTAATCTAAGACTAGGTTTCATGAAAAAAAAAAGGCTATGAGAGGATAAAAGAGGATAAAAACTCGAACTAAAAGACGATCCCGCGTATGGATAGCGGGCTTGGGGCGCTCCGTCAAGTTTCAACTCGCTACGGTGGTGAAACTGAAACCGTCAGAATGAAGAACTCCGATGCAATGAAGGACAAATTCGAAGTATGGATGGTGGGGGAAGATGAAAAAAAAAGATGATGAGGGATGGGGATGAATCGGGGTCGATGTGGCTTCGCACCACCACAGTAGTTAGCCCTTCGAAAAGGGAGGGCTTCGCACCCACTTTTGAGTTCTTCCACAACTCACGAAGAGAGCAGTAAAACTAAAGCAGAATTTTTATTAAACTTCAATGAATCAAAGAACTACAATGGGTGCCTATTTATAGGGAGAGCCCTATACTCAAAAACTTCGCACTACATGTGCGACACCTATTACTTGGCGATGAAGTAAACTAAAATAAAAACCAAACACGTAAATCTAAAGCGTTCACAATGTTCTAAATAATAACAATAAGCAAAACCTAAAAATGAAATCAATCCGACGAGTGGGCCACGATCATGAGATCCCATGATGGGCTTTTCTTGACTATCGGGCCCACTTTTTCGAACCAAAACTTGTCTTCTAGCTAGGAGGCCCTCCTGGATGTCGTCATCGAGCCGATCGATGATGGGATCCTCCTTCACGTACATACGTGCGTAGGGGTGGTGGTGTGTGAGGCCGTGCGTGTGCACGATGTCCTCATCAACTCTCCTCGGCCGCGAAGATTTCGCCACTGGCGAAATAAAACTCCTGAATCGCTTCAGATGTCAGGATCAAGTCGCTGGAGCTCCGCCTCAGTGAGCCATGTGCTGTCTGAAGCTGGACGTGACTTCCATTTAACAAGGTACTTCTGAAACCCGCCATCCGACGTAGAAATTATCTCATGGTCCAGAATATCCTCTATTTCCTCTCTTGGGGTGTGAAGGCTAGGTATGGGAGGTAGAGGCTGGGATGAAAGGTCGGGAAGAGGCCATGGATCAAAGGTTAAGTTTGGAGAATCAGGACGGGTGGGCGAAGGGCTGGACAAAGTATCAGTGGGTCCCTGAAAAGCAACTAGATCCTCGACATTGAATGTGGAACTAATTCCCATGGAGGGTGGAAGATCTACCTCATACGCACGAGACCGTTTCGCTTTATAATTTTGAAGGGTCCAGCTACGCGCGTGTAACTTACGAACGGCCCCTGGAGGGTACCGCTCGGGCCTGATGCGGACCATCACAGAGTCCCCAATATTGAACTCTTTGAAACGTCTATGTTGGTCTGCAGAAAATTTGTATTGCTCATTACTAGTAGTGATCTTTCGCCTGATTTCTTGATGCAATGAATGTATGTGATATGCAAAAGACTCTCAGACTCGATGGCCTATGGGATAATGACATGGGGATAAGATCAATAGGCTTCCTAGGCTTCAGAACCAAGAACGACTTCAAAAGGACTTAGACCCGTGGACCTATGATGACGTAACTATTGTATGCAAACTCGCCTATGGGTAGTACGGCGCCCCACGTCCCGGTATGCTCCCTACTAAACATCGAAGTAAACTCCCTAGGCTTCTATTAACCACCTCAGTCTGGCCATCGGTCCGAGGGTGGTAGGCAGAAGAAAATTGGAGCCTAGTATTCATCATGTGCCATAGTGTCTTCCAAAAGTAACTCATGAATCTTACGTCACGGTCAGACACTATGGTTTTTGGTAACCCATGCAGTTTGACAACCTCACTAAAGAACAAACTTGGCAACATGAGAGGCGTCGAGGTCTTAAAACAAGGAACGAAGTGGGCCATTTTGGAGAAACGGTCCACGACAACAAATATGGAGTCATGCTTTCGAATAGTCTTGGGAAGTCCAAGCACGAAGTCCATACTGATGTCCTGCCAAGGGATGAAGGGGACTGGCAAAGGTGTATATAATCCTGTATTTTGTTTCCTCTGCTGCTGGATTGACAAGTACGACATTGCCCTATAATTTTGGCCACATCCCGCTTGAGGCTTGGCCAATGAAATCTATCCTCCACTAGGGCAATGGTCTTGTCACGACCGAAATGACCCGCGACCCCCCCTGAATGTAACTCCCAGACAAGAAAATCGCGAAGGGAGGTGCGTGGTATGCACAAGCGGTCACTTCTAAATAAATATCCGTCCATAATCAAATACTCACATCGTTAGCTCTTGACGGACTCTCTAATAAAGACGTATACACAACCCCAAAATCTGGACACTCAAAATACTCTGCTTTGATGCGCTCAAGGCCCGTAACTTCAACGCTCATGGAGTTGAGTAATACGACTCGACGACTCAACGCGTCAACAGGCTTATTCTCTACACTGGCCTTGTGCTTAAGCACAAAAGTGTACTCTTGAAGGAATTGAACCCACTTGGCGTGCCTGGGGCTTAATTTCTTCTGAGAGTTCAAGTATTTTAAGGCCTCGTGATCTGAGAACAAGACGAATTCTTGCGGTAATAGGTAATGTCGCCAATGGCGCAGTGATTGCACTACCGCATAGAATTCCTTGTCATAGGTGGAATATCTCTGCTTCGCCTCGTTCAGTTTCTCACTAAAAAAGGCGACAGGGTGCCCTTCCTGGCTAAGTACTCCTCCTATGCCGACTCCTGACGCGTCACATGCGACTTCAAAGGCTTTTGAAAAATCTGGAAGTCGCGTGATCGGAGCTTCTGGTCATCTTGACCTTTATCTCCTGAAGGCCTTCGAGGCGGCCTTTGTCCATGAAACTCTCCTTTTTATGCAACCGTGATGGGAGCCACACAATGGAACCGAAGCCTCGAATGAACCGCCTATAAAAAGTGGCTAAGCCATGAAAGTCGCGCACCTCATGAATATTGCGGGGTTCGTGCCAATTAACGATGGCCTTGACCTTCTCGGGATCCGCCGATACGCCTCTCGGTGACACAATAAAACCTAAGAAGATCACACTACTAGACAAGAATGCGCACTTCTTTAGGTTGGCGTACAACTTCTCGGCCCTAAGGATCCCACAAACTTGCCTCAAATGGTTGAGGTGTTGCTCCTTAGTCATGCTATAAATCAAGATATCATCAAAGTATACGACTAGGAACTTCCCATGAAGGGTCTCAACACTTGGGTCATCACACGCATGAAAGTGCTTGGGGCATTAGTTAACCCAAAAGGCATAACTAGCCACTCATATAGCCCATCCTTCGTCTTGAAGGCCGTCTTCCACTCATCACTAGGGCGTATACGGATTTGGTGATACCCACTTTTGAGGTCAATTTTTGAGAAGATAGTAGCATTGGCCATCATATCTAGCATGTCATCAAGACGCGGTATGGGAAACCGATACTTGATTGTGATTTTGTTGATGGCCCTACTATCAACACACATCCTCCATGTGCCATCCTTCTTAGGTGTAAGAAGGCGGGCACGGCACACTGACTCATGCTCTCTCGAATAAAACCCTTCTCTAGGAGTTCATCAATCCGCCTCTTCAACTCAAGTGTGCTCCTTCGGGTTCATTCGTAATGCGGAGGTTTGGTAGAGTTGCCCTGTGGATTAAATCAATGGCATGTCAGTATATCCCTCATGGGGAAGCTCATTCGGTAAATCATCAGGAAAGACATCACGAAACTCATGTACTACCTGAATGGCCTCAGTGGGTAACTCTACGCTAGTCTCTGGTACACTCTCCCTAGCCACAAGGGCGTATATCATCGAGTCCACCTCCGTTTCACGCTCAAAGTCTTTGGCATTCAAAATATGGAGCGGTTTGGACTTGGACTTCGACTCCTTCACTTCTTTTGGGCCGCTCACACTACTCTGTGTGGTGAACTCTTTTCCAGTTGTATTCTTGGGTGGTAGAGGATTTAACTTGACCTTCTTGCCCTCAAACCAGAATGTACACACATTTGAACGACCAAATATGGTAACATCCCTGTCATAGAGCCACGGCCTACCCGGAATGATATGGCCCACATCCATAGGAACAACATCACACCAAATTGTGTCCTTATAAGATCCGAACTGGATAGGGACAAGACAATGGTGCGAGATCGGAATGGATGTCTCATCAACCCAGAGACTCTATAGGGCCGAGGATGGGCTTCCGCCTTCAAGCCCAACGACTCACAAGTGCTAGTCGATGCCACGTTGGCACAACTACCACTATCCACGATCATCTTACGCTTCTTTTCCCCACATTTTGCATAAGTGTAGAAGATCGTGTTGCGGCGCCGGTACCATCGTGTTCTTGGCTTGAGCTGTGGCGCAACGCACAATTGCGAGGGTCACGACTCTTGTGCTCCCTCTTCCTCATCACTAGGGGTTCCGACTGGCTCATATTCCTCCTCCTCACTATCACTCTCTGGGGGCACTACTTCTACTTGCCCATCAATAAGGAGTACTTTGGTGCCCTCTCTGGTGCCGCACTGGTGAGCAAAATGACCAAATCCCTGACATCTAAAACACCTAGTGGCCCCACTTCCACGTGAATTAGACCCAACAATCTCTTTACCCTTATCATCCTTAGGTCTGGGCTGAACATTAGGGGAAGGTTTGTTTTGGAATCCCGTGTTAGGTCTAGCCCCAGAGGGGTTGGCCTTAGTACCGGATTCGCGAAAGTCAAACCGCCTTCCCACAGATGCTTTAAGGTATTGCTCAACATCTAACACTACTTGGTACAACTGTTCGATAGTGTCTATGTCTTTAGCGAGCAATTCTCTCCTAATGTCAGGACGGAGGCCCGTTTTAAAACGAGCAAGGGTGAGTACAGGGTCCTCATCAACCTCACAACGGGTCAAGTACTCTTCGAATTTCTCAATATAGTCGGCAACATTCATGGAACCCTGTCGAAGAGATTGCCACTCCTCAATCAACCGCAGGCGATAAGAAAAAGGGAGGTACTTCTCTTTAAGTGTTTCTTTCATTTCGCCCCAATGGACTATTGGGAGTTCCTCTCTTCTTTCTTTCTTTCGCTCAACCGTCGCCTAAAACCTTTCTTTGCTTGACCCACAAGCTTCATCTTGGCGAATCGGACTCGTCGAGCATCCGACATATCATACCACTCAAAATAGTGGTCCATATCCGCCAACCAATCTAAAAAAGCTTTAGGGTCTAAGTGGCCATCAAAAGTAGGGGCATCTACTCTAACTCCCTTGAGGAGTTGCGCATCTGGGTCATATTGGTCATGATATCCCTCACGGGGCGGGTGCACAGGTGCGCGCCCATGACCAACTCCTGGCCGCCTCCATTCCTTTGTCTAATCTCCTGACCACCTGCTTGAGAATGGGCATCTTCCCCAATGGTGGGGTTTGCCCTGAGGGAGGCCTCTATTTGAGTAACGCGATCATCAAATTGGTTAAGGCGTTGATCCATGCGTTGTTCCAAGCGCTTAGACATAGACTCAAACTGCTGGGTTAACTTGGCCATTGATTCTTGTAGTTGCTCCATGTTTAGAGTAGGGTGCAAACCAAAACCGCGACCCGTTCGTGTGGGCATACACAGGCTAACTCAACCTAAGGACCTGCTATGGCAACTATATGCATCTAAAAAAAAAAAAAAAAAAAAAAAAAAAAAAAAAAAAAAAACTAAATGACCCTATGAGATCAGTATATGAAGGCGATAACACACCGCTACTAAAATTCAGCTATATATGATGGATTGAATGCATGATGACTCAAATAAATTAAACCCTAAATATGTGGTGAATTTCACAAGAACCCTAGGCTTTGATACCAAATTTGATGCAGACATGAAATGTAAATATGATATGCAAGATTTCAGGCTTAGATCATACCATTCAGAAACAATTACACAAATTCCACATCCCACATGAAAATCCAAACGTTCAATTAAAGGGGAATTTATGCGGGTCCAGGCCTACACATGATAGGGCTGGATCAATAAAAATTATGAAGCAAACGATACTCAAAGATAAGAAATAATCCTTCACACATACATAGTAATCAGTCCCTAATCCAAAGGATTCACCAGTTTCAAATCAAGGAACCTTAGGGAAAGGAAAGGGGCATATAAGTTAGAGAAAACGTAATCTAAGGCTAGGTTTCATGAAAAAAAAAGGCTATGAGAGGATAAAAGAGGATAAAAACCTGAACCAAAAGACGATCCCGCGTATGGATAGCGGGCTTGGGGCGCTCCGTCGAAGTTTCAACTCGCCTACGGGCTGAAATCTGGAAACCTGCTGTAATGAAGAACTCCGATGCAACAGAAGGACAAATTCGAAGTATGGATGGTGGAGGAAGATGAAAAAAAAAGATGATGAGGGATGGGGATGAATCGGGGTCGATGTGGCTTCGCACCACGGTAGTTAGCCCTTCGAAAAGGGAGGGCTTCGCACCCACTTTTGAGTTCTTCCACAACTCACGAAGAGAGCAGAAAACTAAAGCAGGAATTTTTATTAAACTTCAATGAATCCAAAGAACTACAATGGGTGCTTATTTATAGGGAGAGCCCTATACCCAAAAACTCGCACCATGTGCGACACCTATTACTTGGCGATGAAGTAAACTAAAATAAAAACCAAACACAGAAATCTAAAGCGTTCACAATGTTCTAAATAATAACAATAAGCAAAACCTAAAAAATGAAATCAATCCGACGAGTGGGCCACGATCATGAGATCCCATGATGGGCTTTTCTTGACTATCGGGCCCACTTTTCTGAACCAAAACTTGTCTTCTAGCTAGGAGGCCCTCTCTGGACGTCGTCATCGAGCCAGATCGATGATGGGATCCTCCTTCTACGTACATACGTGCGTAGGGGTGGTGGTGTGCGGCCGTGCGTGTGCACGATGTCCTCATCACAAAGTGTCTTTATAAGATTCAAACTGAATAGGAGCAAGACAACAGTGCGAGACTGGAATGGAAGTTTCATCAACCCAGGACACTCTATAAGGTTGAGGATGGACTTCAATCTTCAAGCCCAAACGGTTGACAGTGCTAGTTGATGTCACGTTGGCACAACTACCACTATCCACGATCTTACAACTCTTTTCCCCACATTTTGCATAAGTATAGAAGATCGTGTTGCGGCGCCAATCGTCAGTGTTCTTAGCTTGAGCGAGGGCGCAACGCACAACTGCGAGGGTCGCAGACTCTTGCGCTCCCTCTTCCTCATCACTAGGGGTTTCTATTAGCTCATATTCTTCCTCTTCACCGTCACTCTCTGGGGGCACTACTTATATTTGCCCATCAATAAGGATCACCTTGGTGCCCTCTCTCATATCGCACTAGTGGGTAAAGTGACCAAACCCTTGACACCTAAAACACCTAGTTGCTCCACTCTTACGTGAGCTAGACCCGATGACTTCTTTACCCTTATCATCCTTGGGCCTGGGCTGAAAATTACTGGAAGGTTTGCTTTGGTACCTAGCGTTAGGCTTAGCCCCAGAAGGGTTGGCCTTAGCGCTAGAATCGCGAAACTCAAATCGCCTTCCCACGGATGCTTTGAGGTATTGCTCAACCTCCAACACTACTTGATACAATTGTTCAATAGTGTATATGTCTTTGGCAAGCAATTCTCTCCTAATGTCAGTATGGAGGCCCGTTTTAAATCGAGCAAGGGTGAGTACGGGATCCTCATCAACTTCACACCTGGTCAAATACTTTTCGAACTTCTTAATGTATTCCGCCATACTCATGGAACCTTGTCGAAGATACTGTCATTCCTCAATCAACCATAAGCGATAAGAGAAAGGGAGGTCTTTCTCTTGCTCTTTCTTTCTTTCGCTCTACAGTAGCCCAAAACCTCTTTACTTGACCGACAAGCTTCATCTTGGCAAATTAGACTCAACGAGCATCCGACATATCGTCCATATCCGCCAGCCAGTCTAAAAGGGCTTTTAGGGTCCAAGTGGCCATCAAACGTAGGGGCGTCTACTCTAACTCCCTTGAGGAGTTGCGCATCTGGGTCATATTGTTCATGATGTCCCTTGAGGGGTGGGTGCACAGGTGCGCGCCCATGACCAATTCATTGGCAACCTCCATTCCTTGGTCTAATCTTCTGACCAATTGCCTGAGATTGGGCATCTTCCCCAATGTTGGGGTTTGCCTCGGTAGAGGTCTCTAGTTGGGTAACGCGCACATTAAACTGCTCAAAGCATTGGTCCATACGTTGTTCCAAGCGCTTACCCAAAGACTCAAACTGCTGGGTCAGCTTGTTCATTGACTCTTGCAATTGCTCCATGTTTAGTGTAGGGTGCAAGCCAAAACCACGACCCGTACGTGTGGGCATACAACTACTAACTCAATCTAAGGACCTTCTACTACGACTATATGCGCCTAGATAGGACTAAATGCTCCTATAGGACTCTATATGGAGAAAACGATACAATACTAAATTTCCAGCAACCTATCTGTCCAAACAATCTGTCAATAGAAAATCCAGCAAAGAGATATGCGGATTTTCTGATAGCAGAAAATTTAGCGGCTTATATCAGAAATTATGGACCTCTAAACAACTCTATATGATGATACTTAATGCATAATGGACACAAATAAACTAAACCCTAAACATATAATGCATTCCCCTATAAAAACCTTGTGCTCTGATACCAAATTTGATGCAGGACATGACATTTAAGTATGATGTGCAAGATTTTCAGACTTTAGATCACACTAGTTTAGAAACAATTACACAAAATTCCACATCCCACACAGAAGTTCAAACACTCAATCAAGGGGAATCTTATGCGGATCCAAGCCTACACATGTTAGGGCCGGATTAATCAAAATTATAGACTAAACAAGAATCAAAGGAGGGTAAATTCATCCACACATGCACAGAAATAATTCCCCCAAACCAAAGGATTCAGAAATTTCAATTCGGGGAACCCTAAGGTTGAAGAAAGGGCATAAAATTGGGGATTTAAATAATTTAGGGTTAGGTTTAGGGATTTTGGGTGAAAGAGGAGTGAAAGAGGAGAGAGATGAACCAAAGAAGCACCACATGTGTGAACAGCAACAATGGCTCAGACGCACGTGCGTGTGATCCCGACCGCACGTATGTGAGGCCCACTATTTAGAAAAAGGCTAGCTTGGCCCTGGTCGGCCAGGGGTGGACTCCAAAACTCCCAAATTTTAGCTCGATCCGATGCACGGTTTGTGCGTGGTGCTCCGCCGAAGTTTCAGCCCTCCTACATGGCCAGATTCTGGAAATCTGCTGTAGAGAGAAAAACGGCTGCAATAGAGGATGGATTTGAAGCGTAGATGATTATAGGAGAAGAGAAATATGGATGGAATAAGGTGGGGGCGAATCAGGATAGGTGTGGCTTCGCACTATGGTAACAGCCTTTCAAGGAAGTGAGGGTTTCACACCCAATTGAATCTCCACAACTCAGAAATTTAGAGGAGCAGAAAAACGCAGAAATTAATTTTCAAAAAAAAAAAAAACTACAAGGGGTGCCTATTTATAATAAAATTTTATACTCCAGAACTCGCGCCATGTACGCAAAAGCAATCTAAACCGTCCATGATATTCCTAATAACAATAATGAGCAAAACCCAAAGTACTAGATTAATTAGAATAATGGGCCATGGGTCCACTCCAACGAACCAAAACGTAGTCCTCTAACTAGGAGACCCTCCCTGGACGCCGTCATCGATCCAGATCGATGGTGGGGCCATCCTCCTTGCGTACGTGCATAGGAGGGACGTGCGTGTACGCGTGATGTCCCCATCAATTACCATTACGATACGGCCCATAGTGGCTGTTATGACCCTTTTTTTTTTTTTTTTGAGAAAATTTGTTTTGGTTTTGCAGGACATAACTCTTCAAGAAGCTGAAACCATAGCTCTTTCCATCTTGAAGCAAGTGATGGAAGAAAAAGTAAGGATTTGCAGACAGTCATTTACTACAAAACGTTAAAACAAAAGGCAGATTTTTTTATTTTTTATTTTTTCTCTTACAACCATTATTTTTCTTCAGGCTAATCTAAAATTGAGCCTGGGTTGATGTATCAGGTGACCCCAAATAACGTTGATATTGCAAAGGTGGCTCCAACCTACCATCTCTATTCCCCGGCTGAGGTGGAGACTGTCATCACTCGCCTATGAGAGAATAACCCAGATTTCCCTCTTTTTTTCACCCTATACATACACTTTCACTAGGATTTTGTTTATAGGGGTTTGCTTAGTTGTGGGTGGGACCTACATGGTGGATGACTCGGATCTCATGCCTGTGTGCCATGTTGGTGTCTTCCCTTTTCAACTTTGTTTCTCCTTTATGAGTGAAACCCCTTATGTTTCATGCCCTGTTAGAAGACGGTCATCTTGGATCCTAGACATACAACTGAAAAAACTTGTCAAAACATCTGTTGCTGGTGTAATAAATTGAATCCTACACTGGTCTTACACAATTGACTCCTACACTGATCTTACACAGAATGCAGTCCATATAAATCATAAATGTTGTCATGTGTTAGCAATGCAGTATTTCCAGCATTTGGTGAGGGTAAAAATATTTCTCACTCAGGCTTTTTAAAAAAATATATGTTTCTCACTCAGAAAGCACAAAATTTCTAGTGGCTAGAGACGCATCTTCTCTCTTAGTTCACCTTTTCCTAATCAGAAGCTATCCAGATCCCAGACTCATTCACTTCAAATTTGTGTTCTGGTTTTTGTCACATCAATGAGGAAGGCTATATTCATATGACACTTGCTTGCATCTTTCATAGTATTTGCAGGTTTTCAACGGTAGCAAATGGGGCCTTTTTTTTCTACATGCACACACACCCCCACACACTCACGCCGTAGTGGGATTTCACCACCTATGGATACTTGAACCCTTGACCGGGTGTTGAAACTCCTGAGAGTCTACCCCCGGAGCAAGAGTAAGGATCCAGTAGCAAATGGGGCCTGTGCTCCTGTAATCCAGACCGCCAGTCTGTTGTTGTAATTCAGTGTGGGACAATCTCAACTGTTTGTTTTGTGGCTTACCCATAGAACTGTTGAAAAGAGACAACAGTTGTCCACATTCAACTGAAAAACAGGCCTAATATTGTTCAATAGATCATTCAACTGGGACAATTTTGAGGGCCACAGGAATGATATTCATCCATGCAGTTGGAAATGGTTAAGTGTTGGATACATGTATCTGAAATAAACTGTCTAGATTTGCTCCTATTTGAGTGGGCCATCAACTAATATTTAAGTACACTAGCATCCAATCGCATCAACATCTTATCTGTGTCCCAACTATTTTAGGGTTAGCCTTCAAATGCTGTTTAGCCAATCATTCTTAAGAGCATTTAATAAGCTTTTATATTCCTTTTAACCACCTTAATCGGAGTCCTTTTAGGTATTCTTCTCCTGGCCCTTGAACTCTACTCACTGTTTGTTTCCTTCTAATGCGAGCCATCTTTGGTCTTCATTGCACATGATTGAAACATTTCAATTTGCTCTTCTTCAATTTATTTCTTATTGGATCTAATCTTTTGGTTGGTTTGGGTGATTTTATTCATGATTATCTCCTTTCTAGTCTTCCCAAAAATCAAGTGACCACAAGACCCCCATATGCACATATCCATTTAATCCTTCTAGTTCTAGGTTTATCGGAAACATCCCCAAGAGTCTGAAATATCTTTTCAAATAAAATAGAGTTAAGGTAATGAAACACATCACATTGGGCAATTAGCTGTCATTGATTTAGCTAAAATGTCTCCTTTATAATTGTTCTTACTAAAGTTGCATTTAGATATTGGAGCTTGTTTGGTAGGTGCTTAAAAATGAGTTCATCCAATTTTATTTAATCATAATTATGCATTAGATGTTATGATTGCTGGTTTCAAAGATTGTTATTAATCGTTATTTGAAAGAAATATGATCTCTAATACATAATTGCAATCAAGTAAAATGAGATGAACTCATTTTCGCATCTGCCAAGCAAACCATATATTTTCTCTCTGCTAATTTTTAAGCCTCTAGACTCTAAAACCTTCGAATCTCAAATTGAGCATTTACATTCTCTTTAGGGTTGCCAATGAGCCAGGTCCAGGCCCAACAAATTCAAAATTCTGAATTGGACCCGTAATAAAAAGGGGCCCGACCCAAGTTAACATGACTTGGAAGACAACCTTCCACCCGGTCTGTGGACAGACCTACTCTTAAACCACATCAACCAACATATCATCCTCCACAAACAACATATACTAAGGGACCTTATATTGGACATTAGTTTCTATTTTTGGTTTTTGCTAAACTCTCCACTTTCATAGGGAGTTGGCAACGTCCCGAAACTTTTGAAATAGCACGCAGGATAACCTATTGTCAATCTGAACCGTTCATTCATTCATACAACCAGGAGTGAGTCATGATGCAAAAATCATGCGAATTGGGTGATCAGAAGCTTCCAATCAGTGTTCGGAGGTCAGTATCATTACATGTATCGCTGGTTGGAGATATAAAAATATGTATTGATATTGCGGATATTATTACCAATATCCCGAAATGAATCTTCGACTAAGGGAAATATGGGGGGAAATAGTGGAATTTCTTAATGAAATTTCAAGATATGCTAAAATACATATTTAGAAATAAAATAATTATTAAAAAGATGTACATAATAAGTTTCCCTTTAATGGAGCCTACAATCATGACTCAAGGAAACATGGAAAAATTGTAGAATTTTTTAATGATATTTAAGGAGATGCTAAAATACATATATTTGTATATTTGAAAATCATATAATAAAATTTCCTTTAACAGAGGTATAAAAGCATATATCATTGATTGAAGAAAGCATGGGGAAAATGTTGGATCCATCCGCCATTCATTAATGCATGTGCATACATACATATAAAAACCCAAGCATGATCCAACCATCCGTCCAACCGTACATGCATACATACATACATACAAGGACATATACATATATATGGATATGCATGATTCACCCATCCATCTATGCATGCATACATATACATACATATACTTCCATCCACCCATCCTTCCGACCATCCAGTTGGCCATCTATACATCCATGCATGCATCCATACATATACACACACGACATGCGCCAATATAAAATTTAAATGATTTTTTTTTAATGAATAATTTTTTAGCGATATCCATACAAGCAAAATATTGTAGTTATTACCAAAATATTGTAGATACAAGCAACAACAGGAATTTATACAATAAAAAACATTGATGTTACATTGGCGATATCTAATGATACTTAGTGATATATTGTAATATATTGTCTATTTCTGATATTGCTGAGCCGATGATACTGATGATATCAGCCGATACTTACAACAATACTTCCAATCTATAGCAAGAAAATCGACAGTCAATCGTAACCAAATGTGAGACCCGACCCGAGTTCGTATGTGTGCATGTGTGTGTGTGAGTATGCATCTCGTTCATTTTTGTCCCGCGGTCTTACTGATCAAATTCCGGTGACCCGCGACCCTCGGGTAATGTTTGCGGTCATCCTTGAGTTTAGTCACGTAGACCGGACTCGGATTGATCCAAGACCTATGTCATTGCGACCACATCGTCGTCGCGGTCTCAACGCCGCGTCTCGTGCGTAAATCCGATGTGTACATCAAAAGATGTAGGCAACGCTCTTTTTGGACCGTTGATCACATTTTGATGGGACCTTCCTGGCTTGCACGATTTTCCATATACAATTTCCCATGCAATCCATGACATCATCACCTAGAAAACCTAGCCCCTATAGCTAGCCTAGGCTCTAGCTCCTAGACTCCTAGCACATTGGTTTCTCCTCCCAAACTCATCATGAGTTTCTCTTGCCAAGACAAGCATGCCTTCTCTTTCCTAGGAAACTCATCATTTCCCTCTTGCTACATTTCTCTCCCTTCTCTCTTTTCTTTTCATTTTCTCTCATTCTCCTTACTAGAACACCCAAAAACGTCCCACCTTGGTAGAAATTTCAGCACCTTCTCTTTCATCTCCCTCATCTAACCCTCTACTTTCAATCTTAACCCTACATCCATTATCCTTGGAGCCTAAGGAGTCCAATGCTACAAGAATCTTGAAGATCCATTAAGGTGGGTGCACTTAGCTTAAGATTTTTCTGATTTTCTTGGGGTAGATTCTCCTTCATCTCATCCTTAGGAACTTATGGGGCCCATCAAGTGATGATGGAGGTACTCCATGTCTCCATGATCGAGGCCAATGGTCCATTCCTTTGCACGCAAGTTCCATGGATGGGGTCATTCTCCATGGACCCCATCATGACATTTTTCCTTTGATGCATGTCCTTTAGGGGTCATCTAGACCATAGATTTAGGTGGGAAAGGCATTCCCACCATTTGATTGATTTCTAACTCCATGCATATGCTAGATCTAGATTGTATATGATCTAATGGATGACATGAATGTGTTGTGATGAAGGGAGGGCCTCAATAGTAGCGGAAATCCTCTCTTGTGGCCGGACCTTCATTTTTCCCTTATTCTACATTTCATTTCTAATGTGTGTGGCCCACTTAGGGGCCTTGGAATATCCAGACCGTCCAAGTAATGTGGATGCCCATGGCTGTCCATTCCTTGGACGTTGGCACCCTAATTGCTCCATATCAGAACCATGCAATGGGTTTTATGAAGGGGAATTGGTCTGAATGTTTGTGGGGCCCATTGAGGTGGACCACAACACTGATTTCATGGGATGATTCCCCTTATTTTGGTTCCCATGCTCAGTTCATTTCATATATATGTTGCTGTCCAGAAATTTTTTAAACAATTGTTGAATGATTTTTGGGTCAGGATTATGGACTGATAAGAGGGATGTTTCACTCCCATTGATAGATGATTCTTAGAGGTGTGGACCCCACCTTGATGTGTGTTGAATCCTACCTCCATCCGCCCTTGATTGATCACCCAAAAAGGTGGGCCAAGAAGGTTGGTCAGTCCAGATTTTCTGGACTGTCCAGCCCCTCTGCATGTTGCAAAAACATAAATATCAACTTGTTTCTGAAATGGTGGGCCACCTTTGTGGACCCCACCTTGTTGTATACTTGTACAAGGATGTTTGCCCTACATTTTCTCAAATTTTGGCAGACTTGGGCCCACTCTAATGGGGTGCACAAGTCAAGGGCGGCAGCATTGTTTCAGCAGGAATTATTTCTGGACCTTGCTGTCCATAAATTGCATGAGTTAAATAAAATACTTTTACTATCCCAAAAATTCTAAAATTTTGCAGAGAGGTGTCCCACCCATGGTAGGACCTACCTGCAAAATTTCAGGGCCAATGGACCCCATTTGGGCATCCAAAAGGGTGGGTCAACATAGTGGACTACCAGAAATTTCTGCCGTGCAGTCCAGCAGCATAGTCCCATAAAAACAAAATTTATTATATATATATATATATATATATATATATATATATATATATATATATATATATATATATATATATTCTCAGAAGGTGAGCTATCTTTCTTGGTCTCACCTTGTTATAAACTTGATGAGGGACCTTGGGTCCAAATTTCAGGAATTTTAGAGGCACAGAACCCACCCATTTAGATGGCCCAAATTTAGGACAGTTATATTTTCAACAACATTTCACCCTGGACAGATTGTAATTCCGAAATTTATTAAAATACTTTTGAGTATCCAAAAATTATAAAATTTTACGGGGAGGTGACCTACCCATGGTAGGACTCACCTACAAATTTTTGGGGCCAATGGACCCCTGTGTACACCATGGCAAGGGCCAGACTGGCCCACCACGTTGGGACGTCTAGGATTATCAGAAAAGTTTTTGGCAGACTATTTTCCGTAAATAAATTAAAATACTTTTGTGTGTCCAAAAATCCTGAAATTTTGTAGGGGTGTGGCCAACCCATGGAAGTATCACCCTGCAAAATTTCAGAGCCATCGAGCCCTTGTACGCCCACGCATGCACTGGAGTGGCCCACTGTGCGAGGACGCCCCTGTGTGGGCGCCCGGCCCTTGGCTGGTCGTTCATCCTGCTTTGTGGGCCCACCTAGATGTGTTGTATATCCCATCATCCATCCATGTGGGGTCCTTAGGAGACTTGATCATCTTTCCCTTCGGTGTTTTCCAATTGGGGCCCATTTAGATGAGATTTGGGCTAAATACCCGGGCCCATAGGGTTGCCTACACATGAGGTATCCCTGTCTTGAGCTACTATTGGGCCTGCATTCCAACGGCACGGCCCACTTGATATATGAGTTGTATCTCCCCCTCTCATGTTTTTCGCCCTGAAAATCGGGGGTCAAGCAGGAGCCCAACTCCCGAGTTTCGACACATCATTTATACAACATAGATAATGATGATTAAATGTTGTCCGCATTAGTGCATTAAACATGAGTGGGATTATACCAAATTAGAATATCATACTCCAGAGACAATTAGATTACGCAAGCAAAAGACTGTGATATGTATATAAAGCATATAAGTGATTGTAAGTCCCTAGAGTACGAACGTCACCAGATTAAACAGTTACATGTATAATTCTAAAATGTGCAAAATGGTGAAGTGTAATGTCATCTATCCATATCCCTGTAGCCCCGATACGCAACTCCAGGTCTACATAGACCTGCCAAAGAGTTGCATGTAGGAGAACTCTTCCTCGTCATCATAGAAGACAGGCTCTATCTCGTAAACCTCGTTATCACCTGAAATTACAACAGAGTCTGGTTAGTGTTTTAAAACACCATCCCAGAACGTGGGAGTGAATGATCAACTCAGTGGAGCTATAAGGCAAAGGTTAACATGTTATCAATTCAATCAAGCAGTAATGATAAAACAATACAATCAAACATCCTTAAGTACTCTGGTTAATGCAAACATGATATATATTAATGATGCATGTCCTCGCCTGCACTCCCTCTGCGATCTTCCTCTTACGGTCGCGGCATGCGCTCCTTCCTCTGTGCTCAATAGCAACGCCAAAGGCACATGTAATGCGGTGCATGAGCATGATTATCGAGTTCTTATTAAACTTTTTTATACAACAGGATTGGAAAGCTAAGGTACGTCCCTTTATATCATTTACCCAAACATGATCCATCTAGGGTCGTCAATCCTAGTTCATCACATACGATAGGCAAGTTTGCGAGTTTACACCATGAGTTACTACGAGAGGCTCGTCACCGTCAGTGTAGGCTTAAATCACACTCGGGGTCACCCCACCAATGCCCTACCAACTGGCAGTCTATTTTCTAAGGCTCGTCACCAACCCGACTGGAGACCACAACCAGGCTGCGCCGGGGTATGCCTATTTTATACTCGAGGTCACTCCACTAACGCCCTACCAATTAGCAGTCTATTTTCGAAGGCTCGTCATCGACCCGACTGGGGACCACAGCCAGGCTGCGCCAATGTAGGCCGACAGCTCGAATACAGTGTCTCATACCACCGTATTCAGCTCACGAGTTTGGGTTGCTCACTGGTCACTACGGGGAGGCTCGTCACCCCAGCGTAGGCCGACAGCTCGACCACAGTATCCCATACCACCATGCCCGGCTCATGAGTCTAAGCGGATCATGGTACCAAGGTTAAACGGGTCTTTACATTGGTAAGTTGGTACCTTAGATTCAAGCAATAGTGTCCATACATGGTAAACACATAATAGGCCAATCGGGTTACTTGACAAGTTTGATTGGTACGAGCGTACGCTGAATTAGTCGACATGGTACCACTGTCGACAATCATCGTACGACTCGGATTCACCGAACTTATCCAATATGGCGAGACTAGTTCAGCCACTTAACCAAGAATTGTTACCGATTGCCTGGACTACGTAGTAATCCCAATCATACTCAAATGCAGCATATGGAGACATGTGATAATCATATAGGCATTTAACAAACAATCCAAGTACAACACTCATTTGAGCATTTTATCAAACACATAGGGCACATATTAACATACAAAGGCATTTCATCCATAAATCACGAAATAGTGAGATAGGTTACATGAAGGGAACGTAATTATAGAGAAGGGGATTGAGAATCCTATCTCAACACTCTCATTAAATACATCTGAACACGCCTTTCCTCATTCAGGCATTTTATCAAACACTTAAACTACACATTTCAAAATACATGTATTAGACTAGTTATAACATATATCCTGGCAAGCCCTTTTACAAAGGAGTTGCCACATACACAACAAGCATATATTCATAGTTAATAATCATGGCAAGCACGAATCCAAATTCCATATTCATTCAGACATTTTTACAAGCACTTAGACTACACACTTCAACATACGTGACGTATGTTGGTTATAACAGGTGTTAGGGCAAATCCTTTCACCAAGGAGTTGTCACACGTATGACAACCATATATTCACGACGAATAATCATGGCAAGCACGAATCCAAATTCCATACTCATTCAATCATATGATCAACAAATACATAGAATACACTATATTCAACATAGTTCATATATATGTGTAAAGTGCGGGAAACATCGTATCTAAGCATGTGATAGCGATCAAGTCAGCCATAAATCATTAACTGACATTGAAAGCATTAAAAACCATAACCTAAACGTTTATAGTCCGCACCTTCCGCCAATGACCCGTAACAAACTCAATTTAAACACTAAGTCTTCGCCTACAGCACAACGGCAACCTATAGCATGAAATAGGTTAATTATTTCACCATTTACTCTATTTGAATCCCTAGAACAGATTAGAGTTAGGATTTCTTATCCAAGAACGGAATCAGAATCGCCGGAATAGCGATACAGAAGCGATGGTTAAGCACGTGGAGGGGTGAGATCGAATCCCAGGAACAAACTCTCACTCTCTCTCTCTCTCTCTTCTCCTTACTTTCTTCTTCTCTTTTCTCTCTCTTCTCTCTCCTAGGGTTGCAAATTCGTATGGAATGAGAGAGAGAGAGGGTTTTATGTCCTTATATAGGCCCAGAATTATGGGAATGGCCCCAAGGTTATGGTATACTTAGGTTATAGCCAAAAAATGGTTGTTTTAGGCCAACAGAGCACATCTGGAGGCCCCTTTCTGCATGTGGTTGGACGTAAGCTCCCCGGCATTGGATCTAGGTCGAGTTAAGTTTTTGGTCCGATCGGATTTACAGATCGACCGCATGGAACCAGTTTCAGTTCAACGGTCACCAGTACTCGATCAGGGCCACAAGTACACTGACCTGTGTAGGAAAATTTCTCTGATCCGAGGGTGTATTTGGGTCAGATTCTGATAGTCTGAAACCTTAAATTCAGCCCGCAAGCGAATGACCCAAATCACTTAAATCTAAGTTCCTTTTCTAAAGATATTCGCGTTTCTCACACACTTCACTCCGAGCTCAAGTTGTGCATTTCTGAATACTATTAGAACTTCATTTCTGAGATGGTTGTCAAGCCCAGCAAGGCGGTCATAACCGTATAGTTTCGCAATAATCGGACTTTTGACGTGCGGCCCAAGTCCGATACGGAGTTTCAATTCGCTCCCGAGAGCAACTGGGTTTAGAGATTGATCCTAGGTTTCAGGGTAACGTAGCGTCAACGATTTTACTGATTTTGGGTCTTGTAGTTCATATTAAAAGTTGTCCAAGCTAATTTGACAGGTGATTTAGTTAAGCACTTAATTAATCTTCATCTAATTTCTAAAGGATTTGGTCCTTAGTGATTTCTGCCTGAGGTGGTATTCGGGTCTTTGTACGGATTTTTTCCGGGATGTTACACATCTGGTGGGACCTACTATTATGTATGTGGGCCATCAGAAATTTCATATACTATAAAATAATTTTTGTTGTTGGATTCCAACCAACCCAGAAAAATGGGTGGGCTGGAATTTGGTAATGAGCCAAATAATTATTGCTCGGGGAAGTACGACCCACTAGATTTGAGGAGGATTTAAATCAGTTATCTTACCATTTTTCTATAGTATTATTGAGTGTAATTAGGGCCCATATGAGGCCCGCCCAAGTTGAGTTTTAATGGAATGTTGCATGTGATTGAAAGACTAGTTCGTTAAGCCTTGTGGACTAAATCCTTTTAGATAGGCCCATTGATCTTGAGCCTATACTCTCTTATCTGTTGTGATGGATTTAAGGGCTATAATATGCAAGTAGTTGGGCCCTTAGCTGCCCACTAAGTTGACCCTGTACTTGGGCCAAAAGAGGGGCCCTACTCACTTATGTAAAATATGAAATTTGCCCATGAGGATGAACTACTGCGCTGCCCATGAAATCCACCACAATATATGGATTTATGGCCTTTACGATTGGGCCCAAAACTTGCTTGAGGGCCCACCATTTTGCCTATGAATTGGGCTCGTGTATAGCCCATTAGGCCATGCATTGCTTGAGCCTTAGACCTTACTTTATTTGCGTAGCGGGCTACCTTTTAGGACCCAGTTGAGGTTGGATGTCCTCCCGGGTGATCCTAAGGTAGGCTCATGGGTTTCTCTATGGATGTATGTGGAGCCTACCTCAAGGTATGTTGGTCCAGGCCATTTAAGCCTTGGATTGCCTGATCATGGAAGCACTCTCTGCCTTGGGTTGTTGCTGGACTCACAATCCAGTAGCAGGTCCACTTGATCTTTTCATGATATATACACACTCTCCATCTGGTGAGGTCTCCCAGTAAGTATAGTCGGCCTTCATGAGATTATTTCCACATAGTTAACTAATTTCGGGACCTTAGCAGGTCCAGGAAGTCAAACGGGCCAAAAGTTTATCAAAGGGCCTTAGATGTACAATTTTATGATTAAAAATTTATTTAGTTGTGGGACCCACCATATTGAGAACTTGTGTACCTGTTACATGCTTATGTTTTCTTATAATCTTTGAGCTTAATCAGTGCATTCTTTTTGGTCACCTTTAGGGCCTGTTTGGCCAGGCAAGGTGGATTGTATTAGGTTGTATTAGGGTGGATTGGAAGGAGTAATCCCGGGATTTGGCCGGGCATGCCAAACAAGCAAAAGTTGGATATAGCAATCCCATGGGATTGCCAGCAATCCACTGACATCACCATCATTACCTTGAAATCCACCCAATCCCTCCTAATCCCACCCAATCCCTCCTAATCCCGGAGCAATCCCAGGATTGGCCGGTGTAATCCCGGGATTGGCCAGGCGAGCCAAACGTACTCGGCGGTGAGTTCCCTGGATATAGCAATCCTATTGGATTGGCACCAATCCACTGACAGAGCCATCATTACTTGTCATCCACCCTAATACAATCCAATCCCATGGGATTGGCCCGTCCAAACACGCCCTTAGTGATCACATGAGGACCCCATCTTAGATCAGATTTTTGGGGCATTCCATGGGCCTAGAGTGGGTTGAGATGTCCCAACTTAGCCCAACCATATATTGGGCCGACTTCCATCATTTTGATGGACTTGTGGGTTGAGATAAGGATAGTATTGGGCCCTTGGTTGCACACTTAAATTGCTAGTTATTGGACTGATGTAGTTGGACCCATGTCATCCAAACTTAAACTTATTTTTTTGGGCCATATATTGTGTACGCGGGCTACCCACCAAGTCCAACTTAATGCATGGATTCTATGGCCATTGGGAATTGAGCCTTGGGCCTTAATTCCCATCTTGGAGTTCATGTTGTTAAAAGTAGTATTATATCTTTTTATGGCCTATTATGAGGAATATATTATTGTGGTTATTTTTATTTTATCTTAAATGTAAGCCTTGGGCTTTCTATCCATATAGTTCATGGTTGATATGCCTTTTGGGGAATGACAGTTAAATGTCCCCATTATGGACCCCTCTAGGCCCGGTTGTATTTAAAAGTGATTGGATAATCATCTTAAACTCTTGTTAGGCTCATTTTTATATTACTTAGACCTGTAGCTTGTATACTTAGCCTCGTGGGCTACCCCAGGTAAATGAGACCCCACTAGAAGTTGGATTCCTTAAGGATATTATCTAAGTACCTAGTCTTGGTTCCTTTTTTGATAGGAGGAATGTAATATACATTGTATACCGCCATATAGTGTGATTAAATTCACCTCATGACCTATGTACATCATTGTATGCTTGGTTGACACCGTGTGCGTGTGGTCATATTGTGCCATTGGGCATTGCATGTTACCTTCTCCAAGGGACGTAGTATTTCCTCTTGAGTACATTGGATGCTTGGAATTGATGCATGGTTGATTGTGTGATTCATGCATCTAGCATTGCATAACATATGAACATTATTACCCTTGCTTTATCAGGGTTGTAGTCTCCACAGATACATCGTGGATGGCCATGTTTGGACACCGGAAATGTTACTTGAGCATACCTGGTGCATAAGATGCCCATGGGTGAAATTTTCAAAACTTTCATGGTACCAAGGATCTGCTCCAACGCCGTGACCGGGTGGAATACATGAGTGCACGAGAGCCTTATACCGTTAGGCCGCGACTCCCACTGTCGTGTAGTCGGTTGGATAAGGGTGTGGCCTTACTCGCCTGATGTAAGGAGGCATTGTTAGGCTAAGTCTAACCAGCTCGTGAATGGGTCCGCTACCATCAGGTCTTGCTAGTGATTGGCTGTCCACAGGAGGGTAGTGAGGTCTCTTACTCTCGTTTGACTGTGCGGGGTCTGTAGAGCGGCAGTCATCAGTAGTGTAATGGACCCCGGTGATTTCCTTATGATTGGAAATGTATTTGACATGTGGTTTGGATATGAGCACTGGCATTACTTGCATCGTATTACCATTGGATGTATAAGCCCCCTTCATGCATTGCCTTGGTATGGTGCCCAGTACTCATTGCATCATATTCATGATAAGCCTTGGTAAGGCTAGCGATATTGTCATTGAGCATGTCCCTCTCCCTTATCTCCTTTTATTCTTTTGTGTACCATTGTCACACACTTTCACCACCCTCTAAGCTTTTATAAGCTTATGCACGATTAATGCGTGCAAGTGATCTTAGGCGAATGTCGTAGCGGCAGAGCTTGGAGTAGAATTGAGTTTGAGGACTCCAGTGTTGCTGACTTTTCTCTCCTTTTCTATTATCTTATGTATGTCCCTGTGGACCTTATGAAAGTTGTAAAGTTCAAATTCAT